>JAJGRX010001448.1:0-1200000 GCA_025461125.1 Carex kokanica | reverse complement strand
ATTTGCCAACATAACACAGATCCAATTGGGTCACACCATATAGGAGCTAGTCGGAGAATCTTGTTGATTAATTATAATGATTATAATTAATAATAAGATGGATAAAATTAATTATATATGATATAATTAAATTATAAATGTCATTTAAATGACAAGCAGAAACATTGGTTAATTTATGAACGTGTTTGACACGTTGCATAAAAGTTACCGAACGAACGATCGGGAAAATATATATTTGATTTGGACTTAGAATATTTAATTATTGGATTTATATTTTGGGCTTGAAACCCATTAAGAATAAATCACTAATTAAAGATTAAAGGCCCAAGTCAAAAAACCCAAATCAAAGCCCAAAGTTAATTAAGTATTAATGGGCCAATGGCAAAATAGTAATAATTTTTTGCCAACTTAATTTTGGCCGTTGATTTGCCGACTTGATTTTGCCGACTCAAATTTTTTGAAAGTGTATATATACCATTCATTAATATGTCGGTTGAAAATGTATATAAATACATGATCAAAGTCATAAGAGAATTCATTCAAATTCCTGAATACGATTCGATCCTATCGAACGATAATTCTCTCTTTTCTCAGATTCATTCTAATCAGAGTTACGGGTTTTAGAAATAATATTTTACGAGAGTCGTAATTATTATTTGCTTTTTCTCGTGAATAGTGTTTTTGTCAGATTCCGCGGTTTACGGTATTTCTGGTAAAAGAAATAAACCGCTCTCTCGATCAATCCTGGTGGATAACCGATAGAGGCACTATAATTTTGGTGCTTGCTTAACCGGGTCAGACAGTCGGGTCAGACTGCATTCCAATTTGAATTTGGAAGCAAGGTAAAGAAATGTTATATTAATCTATTTAATTGTTAAATAGATTTAATCTTTTAGAAATCAATCAAAGGAGTAGATCTATAAACTGATTAAAATACAAGTAAATACGGTTTTACTACTTTGGGTCTATACAGGATTAGTCTGGTATGTAACTCTCGGTTATTATCCGACATACTACTTAATCTATGATCTGAATTAGTAAAGTTTTACTTACGGTTTTTAATCTAAGAAAAGGATTGAACAGGTATGTAACTCTCGGTAGATTATCCGACATACCACTTCAATCCTTTTGGCTTAAGTTAGAAGTAAAATTTTTGTTTTACGGTCTTTCCGCAGCTTAAGCCTAATGGCTTTGGGTAGCCTCAAAACCCTACAAAAGCCCCCACCACTAGATCCGGATCAGCCCAGAGTCGCTATCTACGCTGATGAGATGCCGCCACCTCCTACAGGTAATTTGATTTTGCCGTATACAGTCATTTCTCGGTAAAAAAACCTATTCTCATTAATTTTTCTTCAATTATGCAGTGGATGAATCAGGTTAGGGGCTTCCACGAATGGGTGTTGAATAATAATTCGTGGAACGCTTACTGCAATGAGCATGGAGTTCCGGTGCAGGTTGGCCAGGTATCAAAAATTTTATTATTTAATCAACTTACTATTTATTTGTATATAGCAAAACTAACATTTTTTCCATTAAGGATGGAGTTCCCTCATGACATGTCACCCCAGAGTTCACTGTGGCTGACCTTACTAGAGATTATGCCGGGGATGAGGGACCGAGCCTCCACATGCCACGATATCCGGAGGCCAGACAACACGACGACGAGGCCAGTGGGAGTGGAACACAGCATGCAGATGCCTATGCATCTGGTATATTTGGCACAACCGCCTCCTCCGCATACGTATCCATCGACCTGGAAGCCATGGGAGGTGCCTACCATGCCGTCCATCCCCCCACTGGTGGAGGATCCATGGGCCGAGGCGGATACAGCCGCACAGGAGGATGAGGTTCACGTGAGGCGTGTACAGCCGCCCAGGGACCGCCATCCACCTCGTAGGTTGGATCTCTCTGATCGTCGCCCTCGTCCTCGTCGTTAGGTTTTTTGTTCTTGTAGTTTGATAGCTTTTCTACTATTGTATATTCAGTTTGGACTATTTTATCTTATTTTGCGGACATTTAGATTACGTAGTTTGGATGTTTTTTTGGTGGACTTACCATTTAGATTACATATTTTTCACTGTTTACCACGTTAGCCAAATCGACAATCAATACAACAGCCGTATAATCGACAATTATTATAAAAGAATCGACGGTTCTAACGTCAAACGACACATCCAAACTCAATCAAATTTTATTGAAAATTACAATAAAAAATTAAATCATTTTCATATAAAATTTACAATAGAAAAAATATATCTTACAAAAATAATTTAAACTTATCATAATATATATCTTAATATATCTTCATATATGTTATAAATATATCTTAATAAAAAGATATCTACAAAAAAAAAAAAAAAAAAAAAAATATATATATATATATATATATATATCTTATAAATAGAGAATGGCTAATATCAAAACGTTTGTTCCTGGGCTCAGGAACAAACGGTTCCGTTCTCCAATTTCCAAAGTTCAAACAACAAATCCAAACCGTTAGATGTTCAATCTATATTAAAATGTACTTGGAGACCAAATTTTACATTTTTTTGGAATTTTTTTACTATTTATTAAGCTAGTTTGAAAACCGCTGTTTTTCAATGCTGCAGAAATTTCATAAAAACAGCGGTTTTCAAACTAGCTTAATAAATAGTAAACAAATTCCAAAAAATATAAAATTTGGTCTCCAAGCACATTTTAATATAGATTGAACATCTAACTGTTTGGATTTGTTGTTTGAACTTTGGAAATTGGAGAACGGAACTGTTTGTTCCTGAGCCCAGGAACAAACGTTTTGATATTAGCCATTCTCCTTATAAATATACTTAATAAAAATATATTTAAAAAAATATATATATCTTATAAATATATCTTAATAAAAAGATATTTAAAAAAATATATATATCTTAAAATATCTAACAAAATATATATATCTTATAAATCTATCTTACTAAAAAAATCTTAATAAAAAATATATCCTAACATATCTGTAAAAAAAAAAAAAAAAATAGCTAACCGCCCGATAGGGGGGCGGTTAGGGGGTACTGGACCATCTAATGAAGGGGCGGTTGGCTAGGCAGAGTGGACCGCCCAATAAATGGACATTTTGGTTAGATTTGAAAATAATTTCAGATCGGGGTTAGATTTGATATTTGTTTTTTTTTAGTTATTAATAAAAAAAATCGGTCAAACTTGCAAATAAGAAAAAAAAAATGAAATAGACAACCACAGGCCTTAGAAAATATTTAATCATATTAATTTCCGTACAAATCCATTGAATCCAACGAAGCATAAACTTAACATCAGATGAAGAGAGGACAACCACTGGCCTTAGAAAATTTATTCCCGTACAGTTCCATCGAATCCTAGAGAAACATGCACTTAATATGAGCAAGATTCTTCTTGGTCAACTAAAAGTTCCCATGAAAGAGACATTAATTGGCCCTTATTATAGATAAATATATCCACGAAGGCATGAACTACCGCATATAATGACTGGAAATAATAGTTGACAGTGTGGCAGTTCGAGTATAATAAACCGATAATCGTACTAATTTTGAAAGAGATAGCTTAGCTTTGCTAAGAAAAAAGAATAATAGTAATTGTCTACTTGCACTCTCAACTAGTAGTTGAATGCCGCGTGATGTGAATTAATAAGGACTTGTTTAGTCACAAAAATATGTTTTATGAAATTTTACGGATACGGAAATCTCACAAATCAATTTTCGAGAACCTATATCTATAAGTATGCACATAAATAGCTATGAGAATGCTATGAAATTGGAATAAAAACCTGTGATTCTTTTTAAGTTTCTAGTCTAATAACCAATGGACAAAAACTCAGTGATTATTTTTAAGCTTATGCACTCTTCTCTAGTAAGGCCATGCATATTTAAGTGTGTAAATATTTAAGCACAGTTTGGTTGTGGACTAAAAAGTGAATAAGGACTTTAGGTCTCATTTGTTCCGTCAAATGTGATTTAATTGTGCCGGACTAAGATGAAATAAGTCGATCTTTAGATTAACCTAAACTGGCCTAAACTAACCACCTCTACAAGTGGTTTAATTTTATTTGAATATGAAGCTTGACTTTTCATTGTTTTTATTATTTTCAATCACTTTTTTAAGAAATGTAAATAAGCAATTAATTTTGTTTCCATTTAAGCATAAAAAAACTTATAACTTTATCAATTATAGAATCAACATTTTTTCATAAAAATGGCATAGCTTTCTAAATTAACAAAATATGCAATTTAGAAAAGTATTAAATAATTTTTTTTTTTTGGAATTGTACTACAAATATATATTTTTTTGTTCAGCAACCCAACATATTTCTGACAAAATAAATTGGTATACATATAAGTTTAATTAAACAAGATTTACTAAATGCAATGTGCATCTCTAAGATATAAAATTAATTTGTACATACTCATTTTCTTGTACAATTTCTTTCAATCAAAATGAATAAAAAATAAGAAGAATAGTTTTATGAGAGATGCTTCTATGGACATAAGGACCTATTTGTAAAATGAACATATTTTCATTTTCAAAGTTCAAACAGTCGATCCGACCGTTCAACATTATCTCCATATTAAAATGTACTTGGAGGTCAAATTTTACATTTTTTTGAATTTTTTTACTATTTATTAAGTATTTTACAAAAACTAGTCAAATTCAGATCATTGAATTTTGTAAAATACTTAATAAATAGTAAAAAGATTCAAAAAAATGTAAAATTTGACCTCCAAGTACATTTTAATATGGAGATAATGTTGAACGGTCGGATCGACTGTTTGAACTTTGAAAATAAAAATATGTTCATTTTACAAATAGGTCCTTATGTCCATAGAAGAATTTGCCTAGTTTTATTATTGATATTACAAATTTGTAAGGCAAACAAAATTTGTAATATCAAAATATGCCTTCAGCCACCAAATTCTTACCAAACAAGAAATAACTTAAGTCAAGATATAACTTTAGACATCAACCAAACATGAATAATTTAGATCGGTCTAAGTTGGAATAACCAAGTTAGACCTCATTAGTTTTAGTCCACAACCAAACACCACTAAAATGATGTGGCTCAAGTGGATAAAGATTAAAGAGGCTAGTGATGCATGCAGTAGTAATATTATTTAGGTCAGATTTAATTATCTGCTAATCAATCCCTATTTTGTATTTGGAAATTGGAAGACCATACCTGATACCTCTCTCTCCCTCTCACCCTCCCTCTATATGGTATGGTATGGTATGGGCCTTGTTGTAGCTCTTGGACTTGGATAAGTAATAAATGGAATATGGGCTTTGTTGCAGCTCGGCCCAAAAAGAGAGAGCCTCCTGGGAAGACTTAATAAGTGGATCTACAACAATACTCCCCTCCTCTAGAGGCAGGCCTTAATTGGACTACTATTTGGACCAATCCATGCAACACTACTTCAACAGGACTACAGGAGTATATCTATTAACAATGAATATTGAATAAACCATCCATACCTTGCTTACATTTCATTGCAACAAACACACACTCACACACACTATGACACGTAATCTGGATAATCTATCAAGAATCTTGCACGAATCTTAAACCCCCCCCCCCCCCCCCCCCCCCCCCCCCCCCCCCCCTAAAAGGCCACATATCATATTGTGTGCGTTCGATATTTGAATTGGATGATCGAGATTGCGTGCCATAGAATCTCTGCCATCACAATGGCAGAGGATACAGACTCGAGGATTGTCATGCCTTGAAACACAAGTCCAGTATTAGAAAATACTACAAAAATTGATAATCTAATTCAAGGCTAAGAATTACAATTTCCTGAGTCCAAATACTGAACATGATATACTTAAAACTCTGCTCCGTTTTATTTGTTAGTTTGCTAATCGCTGAATAATCCACCATATGGTTCAATTGATCCCTTTATAGTTTCATTAATAATAGTTCAAAGATTTGCTTTTGTAGTTACTACGGTGAGTGACCACGATATGGATGTACGAAATTTGAAATTTGAAATTTGTTTGCAAAATAATAGTAGCTGGTCCAGATCAAGTGGCTTCTGATCACTTTTTATATTTCAGGAGGAAGTTTTTTCCCGTAGTTGGGAACACATTTGCCATAAACAAATTTCAACTGGAAGTTATATATGCAGTATGCACATGGACAGAATATTAATTTTGTGCCTTAAAATGTAGCTAGGTCAAAGCATTGAAAATAGAGAACAAACAAAACGGTCCAGTCACGATTTCTATTCCTAATTAAAAATATCAGGCCATAATTGTGCACAGACAATGTTCCACGCTGGTTTGTTATTCATCGCCATAACGTGATCAAGTGGCTTGAAATATGAACTTAAATTAAAATTAAATTGTTTATTGTGTACAACACACTCGAGATAGTAGACAACTGTGCATTAATCTCCAATTCAGGATCTGTTCTCAGATCCAAAGCTCGTTCAAAAGTTTTCACGCATTTCGTGCTGAGAATATATATAGAGAGAGAGAGAGAGTTGGGCTATGGTGCATTGCAATGTATATGTCCTCTTGTACATTAGACTGCAAACGGCTTGATTCGAAGTTCAAATAGTCGATCTAAAGGGCTAAACATGTTCTACATATCAAAATGTGCTTGGAGACCAAATTTTACATTTTTTGGAAATTGTTTGCTATTTTTTTTAGAATTTTTGAAAATCGCTGTTTTTTAGAAATTTCTGGACCATACAAAAACAGTGATTTTAAAAAATTCTAAAAAAATAGCAAACAATTTCCAAAAAATATAAAATTTGGTCTCCAAGCACATTTTAATATGGATATCAAATTGAACGGTTTGGATCGATTAGTTTGAAGTCAATACCAAACAGTATATCCGAACCGTTCAACATGATCACAATATTAAAATGTGCTTGGAGATCAAATTTTACATTTTTTTTGAATTTTTTTACTATTTATTAAGATGGCTACAAAATCGCTGTTTTTCAATGGTCTGGAAACAACGATTTTGTAACCATCTTAATAAATAGTATAAAAATTCAAAAAATTGTAAAATTTGATCTCCAAGCACATTTTAATATATCCATCATGTTGAACGGTTTGGATCGACTATTTCGACTTTGAAAATGGTAGGTGTCAAAGTGTGTCACCAAAAAATGTGTAATTTGATCCCTCCTATATATATATATATATATAGTGCTGGGCTTAGCTAAGCCATGGTGTAAAACGACTTGGTGCTCCACGCCTCATTATTTTCATTTTGAAAATCCAAACGACCGATCCGAACCGCTCAAGTTGTTCTCCATATTGATATGTGCTTGGAGACCAAATTTTACATTTTTTGGAATTTGTTTACTATTTATTAAGCCACTTTGAAAATCACTGATCCGGCGGTCCAGAAATTTTTACTGTTTTTTACTGTTCATAAGGATTTTCAGATTTTCAAAGTGGCTTAATAAATAGTAAAAAAATTCCAAAAAATGTAAAATTTGGTCTCCAAGCACATTTCAATATGGAGAACATGTTGGAAGGTTCGAATCGACTATTTGAACTTTGAAAATGAAGATATGGCGTGGAGTACCAAGTCGTTTTACTCCATGGAGTAGCCTAGTCGGACTCTATATATATATATATATATATATATAGACTAATCTGCTTTCGGTAGCACTTCGGCCGAAGTGCTACCGATCCAAAATCGGATTTTCAAAGTCCAAACGGTCGATCCGAACCGTTCAAGTTATTCTCCATATTGAAATCTGCTTGGAGACCAAATTTTACATTTTTTGGAATTTTTTTACTATTTATTAAGCCACTTTGAAAATTGCTGATCACATGGTCCAGAATTTTGTTGCACTGTTTTTACTGTTCACCCGGATCAGCAATTTTCAAAGTGGCTTAATAAATAGTAAAAAAATTCCAAAAAATGTAAAATTTGGTCTCCAAGTAGATTTCAATATGGAGAACAACTTGAACGGTTCGGATCGGCCATTTGGACTTTGAAAATTCGATTTTGAATCGGTAGCACTTTGGCCGAAGTGCTACCGAAAGCACAATAGTCTATCTCTATATATATATATATAGAGTCCGACTAGGCTACTCCATGGAGTAAAACGACTTGGTACTCCACGCCATATCTTCATTTTCAAAGTTCAAATAGTCGATTCGAACCTTCCAACATGTTCTCCATATTGAAATGTGCTTGGAGACCAAATTTTACATTTTTTGGAATTTTTTTACTATTTATTAAGCCACTTTGAAAATCTGAAAATCCTTATGAACAGTAAAAATTTCTGGACCGCCGGATCAGTGATTTTCAAAGTGGCTTAACAAATAGTAAAAAAATTCCAAAAAATGTAAAATTTGGTCTCCAAGCACATATCAATATGGAGAACAACTTGAGCGGTTCGGATCGGTCGTTTGGATTTTCAAAATGGAAATAATGAGGCGTGGAGCACCAAGTCGTTTTACACCATGGCTTAGCTAAGCCCAGCACTATATATATATATATATATATATATATATATATATATATATATATAGAGAGAGAGTAGGGCTATTGTGCTTTGCAAAGTAAAGCCATCATTTTACTTCGGCTTACTTTTTGGATTTTCAAAGTCCAAAACGTCGATCCGACCGTTCAAGTTGATCTACATATTGAAATGTGCTTGCAGACCAAATTTTACATTTTTTGGAATTTTTTTACTATTTATTAAGCCACTTTGAAAATTGCTGATCACATGGTCCAGAAAAAACAGTGCAACAAAATTCTGGACCATGTGATCAGCAATTTTCAAAGTGGCTTAATAAATAGTAAAAAAATTCCAAAAAATGTAAAATTTGGTCTGCAAGCACATTTCAATATGTAGATCAACTTGAACGGTCGGATCGAAGTTTTGGACTTTGAAAATCCAAAAAGTAAGCCGAAGTAAAACGATGACTTTACTTTGCAAAGCACAATAGCATAATTCTATATATATATAGAGTTGGGCTAACTTGCTTTGGGAATTAAAGGGGGCGTTTTACTTTGCGCTCATATCTTCATTTTCAAAGTTCAAATAGTCGATTCGAACCTTCCAACATGTTCTTCATATTAAAATGTGCTTGGAGACCAAATTTTATATTTTTTGGAAATTTTTTACTATTTTTTCAGAATTTTTGAAAATCATCACTTTGCTGAATTTTTTATTATTATTTTTTTTATTGAAAAGTTGTGATTTTCAAAAATTCTGAAAAAATAGTAAAAAAATTTCAAAAAATGTAAAATTTGGTCTCCAAGCACATTTTAATATGAAGAACATGTTGGAAGGTTCGAATCGACTATTTGAACTTTGAAAATGAAGATATGAGCGCAAAGTAAAACGCCCCCTTTAATTCCCAAAGCAAGTTAGCCCAACTCTATATATATATATATATATACAGGAATTGGCTACGGTGCTACGCGTAGCATAGAGAGCCTCCGTGCTACGGCTCAATATTTGAGTTTTCAAAATCCTAACGGTCGATCCAAACCGTTCAACATGATCTCCATATGAATATGTACTTGCAAACCAAATTTTACATTTTTTAGAATTTTTTACTATTTTTTTAGATAGGTAGAAAATCACTTGATATGAATGGTACAGAATTTTCAGATCAAGTGATTTTCTACCTATCTAAAAAAATAGTAAAAAAATTCTAAAAAATGTAAAATTTGATTTGCAAGTACATATTCATATGGAGATTATGTTGAACGGTTCGGATCGACCGTTAGGATTTTGAAAACTCAAATATTGAGCCGTAGCACGAAGACCCTCTATGCTACGCGTAGCATGCTAGCCATTTCCTATATATACATATATATAGTGGCTAATATCAAAATGTTTGCACCAAGGCCCTCATACAACCAAGTCGTTTTCGGATTTTCAAAGTCCAAACAGTTAGATGTTCAATCTATATTAATATTTGCTTGGAGACCAAATTTTACATTTTTTGGAATTTTTTTACTATTTATTAAGCCACTTTGAAAATTGTTGATCCGGGTGAACAGTAAAAACAGTGCAACCAAATTCTGGGTCATGTAATCAGCAATTTTCAAAGTGGCTTAATAAATAGTAAAAAAATTCAAAAAAATGTAAAATTTGGTCTCCAAGCAGAATTTAATATAGATTGAACATCTAACGGTTTGGATCGACTATTTGGACTTTAAAAATCCGAAAACGACTTGGTTGCACGAGGGCCTTGGTGCAAACGTTTTGATATTAGTCACTCTCTCTCTCTCTCTCTCTCTCTCTCTCTCTCTCTCTCTCTATATATATATATATATATATATTAATTAACAATGAGATAGTACAAGTATGCAGCCAACTTGTAGGAGATAACGGAGAAATTAATTAATAAGCAATGAATTAGTTATAATCCCAATTAATATATTAAAGTATATATTTCTAATTGCAATTACCAATTAGTACTTTAGTAGAAAGTTCCAATCAATAAATCATGCCTCTTTTAATCAAGGTTATAAGTCCAATCTCTATAAAGAAGAAAACAACGAGATTAATGCTAAAATTAATATACTGTGGCTATCACAATCCTGGCAAAGACAAAGTAAAACGAAACAAAAAAATTAAAACAGAGGAATTAATTAGCTGTAAGCAGTGGATAGCAAAGGTTCTCAACTGCAACTGCAACTGCAACTGCAACTGCTCCAACCCTACATGTCCCTATGCCTATGACCTTTTAGGAACTAATTAAAATTTCAATTATTTGGTTCTTGGTGGAAATAATTAGTTGTAAACAGTGGATGTAGGAACAAAAACAGAGACAGCTTAAAGTGAAAGGTACTAATTATAAATACCAACTACTTGTAGGCTTCTCAACTTTAGTAGTTTATCTGCCAAAACCTTGTCACATTAATGCAAGGTAATAAAATTAAATGGTGCCTGTCAATTGTTCGTAATGTAATCAATTATTTCGTTTTGCTTAGATGTTGAGTTTGGGCTTAGATTTCAAATTTCAATGATATTAGAGTTATGGAAATTGGATGTTAAATAATCTCTGCTTTATAAAAAGGAAAAGAGTATTCGGATAACGTTATTGGACATTCATATTTAGGACCTGTTCGGCGTTTATTGTTCACGTGAGAAAAAAAAAATTCACTCAGAGTGAATTTTTTTTTCCCACGTGAACAGTAAAAATCAGTTCTAAAATTTTGCTTTTCTGTGCTCATTCTTCATCCCACTATGCAGCCGAATAGGCCCTTAATCTCATGATTCAAATGAAAACGACTTGGAATATGTAAACCCCTTACATAATCTTTAACCCATTGTTTATGAAGTATTATAAACCAGGTTGTAACAATAATTCATTAATTGTAGGGTTAGTATATGTCAAAAAAAAAAAAAAAAGTAAAAACCAAAAGATGAAATTCAAGATATGGTAATCTTGAAATCCCACAATTTCAGGAGGATTTAATATTTCTAAAACAAGGACATGGTGGTACGCTATTAGACAAATCGTATCAAATGGGACCAATATGATTATTGTACAAAGACATTTTAACAGATTGTCATCAATGAGATATATAATTTCAGTACCACATTCAAAGAATCACGTACGCATGAACACAATCCAACAGTAATAATAATAATAATAATAGAGTAGGGTTAAAATGCATCATTGGTTTTGTGCTCCAATCATGCTCCACATCCTTATTTTTATTTTCAAAGTCTGAACAATCGATCCGAACCGTTCACCATGATCTTTGTATTAAAATGTGCTTGGAGACCAAATTTTATATTTTTTTGGAATTTTTATACTAATTTTTTAGATAGGTACAAAATTATTGTTTTTAGAAGATTCTAGACCATCCAAAACAGTGATTTTGTTCCTATCTAAAAATATATTAAAAAAATTTCAAAAAATATAAATTTTTGTCTCCAAGAACATTTTAATATTAAGATCATATTGAGCGGTTCGGATCGATTGTTCGAATTTTGAAAACGGAGAAAAAGACGTAAAGCATGATTGGAGCATAAAACCAATGGTGCATTTTAACCCTACTCATAATAATAATAATAATAATAATAATAATAATAATTTTAATTTTAATATGATATTTATAGTCGCTTTTATCAAATGAGATGATATTAATCTTTTAGAACTAAAATTTCGTTACTTAGCAAAATAGCAAGTCCGGACAAATAAATAGTTGACAAATCATATAATTTTTCGTTACTTAGCAAATACGGACAAATCATATAATTGACTAGCTACCTATATAGTTGACAAATAAATATAATGGATGGTATTTGTATTTTCTGAAGTCCATGCCTAGGTCCCCTCCTGATTGACGACATCAATGGTTGACACAACTTTTGCAAAATCGTCTCTACAGAATAAAATTTAACATATAGTCAATGTTAGTAGGTTTTTTTTTTTTTGACTTTTAATTTGATTAAAAGCCTGTAGGCCATGTTAGGTGAGTTGATTGACATTTTGAAAACACTAATTAAACAGTGAAAACACTTCACCTCAATCAACTCCCAAACACTAATAATTAAGGTTCTTCAGCCCCAACATTCACACACAAAAATAAAACCCTAAATTTTTTTAAGAGAACAATGTGTGATAAACCAGATCTGGTACCATATGGAGTTAATTTTTCTTTTTTCAATTTTTGCTTGTTTTCATATATAATTAGTGCCTAAGAAGATACAATGTATGAATAAATATGAAATTGGAAGAGGAATCCTGTTCTTTTTTAGAAGACCAAGGAAAAGAAACCTAGCTGAAACTTTTCATATTAACAGGAAATTCTTTTTTTTTTTAATAATGAAATGAGGGTCAAAATTCTCAAATAATCTCATCTCTTAGTGGATTTCAAACATGTTGCTTTTCACATTAATGTCTTAATTAGCTACTAGAATAAACGTTATTCTCAATAGTAGACTCATTTTTATAATAGCTCCTATTTTCTTTAGAGATGTAAATTATTATCTGTTTATAGCTACTAATCTCCAATGAATTAAAAAAAATGAAACAAAAACTGGAAGGAAAAAAAAAAAAAAAAACTAAACATGTAATAAGGTCCCAAGATAACATCCCAATTTAAAAAAAAAAAAATTATGGTAAACTATTGAGGTTGGTTTTGATCCTCAGCTGTCCAGTATGTTTTCACAACCAAGAGAAGTTTCTCTCTGACATGGGGACCATTTTCATGATCTACAATCTGACTCTGCCATCTCATTAGCTCTGCAATGCCTTTTGTCTTCACCAAAATATCTACATCATCTCTAAATATAACTGTGCCTTCTGGCCTTAATATTCTATCCAGCTCTAGTAACATATCCTCTGTCTCACACCTGATACACAAACCAAACATATTAATTCTTTTTAGTTTCCCATAATGTTATTAATTGTATGATAATATTATTTGTGAAATTTAAAAATGGTTACCAAGGTAGATAGTTGGCAATTATGTTAAAATTAATCATCAATCTATTGGTATGCACATTTTATGCCTAGCTGGGGATTTGGATACAAGTATAATGGTGAAATTTTTTGCATTTTTCTGATGTTTTTTAATGGTGACATTGTATTCTTCCAGAAGTTCTTTAATGGTAGAAGTGCATTTGAATGTATTTTTCTGGGATTTCCTTAATGGTGCATTTCGTTTAATTTGGATGTGTGAGGTTTCTTTATTGTGCTTAACCATGAGTTCCTTTAGAATCTCCTAATGTCAATTTTGCAACCTTTTATAGTTGAAAACATAAATGCAAAAAATAGATATGCCACTGATTAATTCTTGTATTACCTATCCTTATACAGGGTTAACAGAGAATCAGCATGAATGAGATCATACGTCCTCGGGTAGGTAGACACCGCCTCACACCTGAATTGTTCAGAGATATAAGATAATGAAAATAAAACCCTACCAATTAGGGAAAATAAGTGCAAATATATTTGATGCAAAAACATGAACTCACCAGTCCTGATAAGACCCAATCAGGCCCCGCTCGTAAATCACACCAAGCGTATCCTTCCCAATTGTGGGGACCATGTTTATGACCCAAACTGGATCGTCTATAAGTGCAGCAGCAAATCCACCAAACTGAGCATTCGTGTCAAGTAAATTTCGGTATCTGCCCTTCTGACCCAGTTGACTAGTTAATTTTTTGTAATAGCCAACCCGATTTTTCCATTGCTCTGTATCTTGCAAGAATATCTCAGCTGTAACTCCTTCCACACTTCCTGAACTTATTCTTGGTGGAATTGCAGTTAATCTCTCAGGCCATCTCTTTAGTTCCCCACCTGCCACTTGATCAATGCTTGCCACCTCAGGCAGCGGGGTCATGCACGGCTCCAATTTTTTGTACCTAAATATTGAACTTAATTAGGAAATGGGCAGTTCATAGGATATCGATAAGCTAGACCATAAATTGCAAATACTATGTGGTTCCATCAATGAAATCAGTTATATAACTTCCTTCCAGGCAAATATGCCGAACTATGTACACATTTGAAAAAAACTTTTGGGCTAAAGGCTGGCCAGGGACATTTCATTGTAGCCCTAATTAAATTAAAAACAGAAATCATAATAAGGACCAAATCAAAAAAATATCTATTGTATTACCAGATTGATATATAGTTCTGAAATAATAAATTGGCATCCAAGATAAAAAAAGAACAATGTTAAGCCGAATTAATGAGTTTAAAACTTAAATCAAATTACCAGGCAGCATCAGGGTTTTGGGCGCTGCAGAACTGAGGTGACTTGATGACCTTTCGGTTAATCTTGCAATGGACATGATTGGTTGGCTTCTGCCAGATGGCAAGATCACCCTTCTCCTGGACTTTCTTCCAACACAACGACTTTGCCACATTTTCAATCTGGTTTTGCTCGTTGTTTAAATCCTCTTCGGTCCTCTGCCATCCCTTCCAGTGCTTCTTCCAGTTGATGGGCGGTCCTGACAGGATCCAGTAGCCACCAGGTCTTAAAATACGCTCTACCTCAATCAAGTATAATCCATCTGTTTTTGTACCAATGAAAAATAATTAATGAATCTATAAAGGTGTGCCAGGAATATTATATTGAGTCTGGACCACAAATGAGGATGGTTAATTTCATAGGAAAGTTTGGAATAGGGATTTTTTTTTTCATATCTTTATCTATGTGTAAGGATAACTGGATAAGAGCTCACTTTAGAACATAATTAAGAACCAGACCTACTGGCATGGGGTACACTATTATGTGATGTGGAAGCAAGCATCATCAAATGTGATCCTCAAGAAATGTTCACACAACCAATTTTTCAATAAAATGCCTTTGTTTAATAACTAATAACAAAAAAAGAGCAGAGCTAACAAGCTCTTCTAAAGATACAAAATGACAAAATTAAAATAAACATAAATATTTCAAACAAACAAACAAATGACTAAATATTGATATTTTAATGAAAAAAATAATAAACAAATAAATCAAACAATAAAAAATTAAGTTAGAGAAGTTAACCATATAGATGCCAGGGGATGAGGCAGCGGGAGCAATGAGCCATGTCGAAAGCACGGGAAGGATAGGGGAGACGGTTGGAGGCAAGGACACCAATCATTGCGGGGACGCCCCGCTCCAATGCAAACTGCACCTGTGCCTCATGTGTGTCCCGTGGTGCAAATGACATTGTTACTATATTTCTTGACAGCAAGTATGCACCCCAGCTTGCTACCTATAATTAATAATGGCACATGTAATTGGAGGGGAAGTTGCAGCACAAAACAAAATGTCTTAGGTTTAAGATGTCAGTTGTGTCCTAGTTGAACCCTGAATTAAGTGTGATACTTGGTAACTGGGATATTACACGAGAATTTTTTTTTTTTTTTTTGTAAGAGTTTTGCAGCAATGCCCCTTGGATTTGAATAATTTAATGTATTAAGACCCTAAGAGATTCTTTAGGGGAAAAAACACCAATAAAGCCCCAGGGTTGGCCCTAGTCCTAGAGATTCCTTTCAGAGTAAAATACCCTTTTTTTTTTTACTGTACCACTTGGACTGCTAGCACATATTAACCAAAAAATTCTAAAAGTAAAAATTCATTTCCCAATTTCGTATATTAGTATATAGTAAAATTTAAAAAATCTCCACAAAATTAAAAAAATTAGTAGATCATAAAATGTTGGCGACTCAACTCGTAACACTCTGACAACTTTCGTGGCGGCTCCGAAGATTCCGACGAGAAAAATCTGTCAGTGTACATACATCTAAAAGCCCAAGTACCAAAAGGCAAAAGGTTTGGTTGTACTTGTACAGTTAACACTTAACACAGTGCTAACCTAACCCATTCTTCAAAAGCTACTTGCTACTTGTTCTTTTGTCAGGTAACGGAAGCGGTGTGTACACTCATTCCATTATCCAAATTTGGTGATGGATGGTTCTTTTGCATATTCACCCCCCTTAAAAGAATGTTTTTTAGAATCACATATAAGTCATATAACGATGTATCGTACAGCAATTTTCTATAAAATATATTACTAGAATATCCAACTAAATACTGTCTAAATCTGTCAACGCGCAATAACGCAACCGCAATATCCATAGTTGAAGAAACCCAATTCCAATTCCTTGTCTGGTTACCATTAATTTCCCATTAGCGCTCCACTACATAATTACCAAGATTTACTAAAAGTAACGTAAAATTCACTACCGGCGACAACACAAAAGATAGCAAAACTTTGCTCAAACAAAACTTACAATCCCAAATTCATCAATCAAATAGAGAGATGAGAATTAAATGCCAAAATTAAACAAAGACCATAGAATTGAACTTACCCCGCAACCGGTATCAATGGCGGTACGAATAGTCCCGTCACTAAGAGAGATCAATTTATCAATGTCATCGATGTAGGCATCGGCACCACGGGGAAACATGGTCCCACCGCCGGGAAATCGGAACTTGTCCCCATCAACTCTGATCCAATTTTGCACCGCCTTCTCAACCGACAGCTCTTTATGTGGCACGTTCGCGAACCACGCCACATCTCTACTCGCTGGCCAAGGAAATGGGTTCCTGTACCCAGCTGGTGCAGGTATCAGACATTTCAACAGCTCCCTTTTCTCAGGACAGTGTCTCTCTCTGTATATCAACCTATCTCGATCGAACCGTAATGATCGGTCAACGTCCTCGCAAGGGGTATATTCAGAATATTTTATGTCACAAGGCGGGAAATCACTCGGCGGTGGTGGTGCAAAGGTAGAATCGTTGGCTGCGTGGTGTGCGGCAAAATCAAGACCGAACCCTGTTGATGTGGAGACGGTTGTGGGGTCACAAGCAACGCTGGATAGGACGGCGGTGGTGGAAACAGGAGACGTGAAGCCGCCGTGTTGCCATAAGCCGAGGAAGTAAGAGAGGGAGCAGAGGAGGGCTACAAAGGCTATGGAAAGGATATTGGTGCGCTTGGTATACCTTTGGTAGTGTTTAATCAGCCCGGCCATGCTTGTGTGTTTTATCCTTAAGCCTCAGGAGGTGGCTATTAATGGGTTTTGGTTTCCTTTGGGTGAGGAAGAAGGAAGAATTGTGGGTGCAATGATGGCATAAAAGAGGAGATGCATGTGGTAGGATGATCTAATTGAAAATAAAATCTTTTTAGGATGACATTAGAGGGGTAACCAATTAAAATAGACCAGTAATTAATGAGTTGATAAATGGGAGGAAATTAATAAATGGTAAGATAATAATTAATTAGAATTTATTAGAATAATAATTAATAATAATTTGGGGGAGGTCTAGAGGCGTTTGGTGATGGGGAATTCGCATCCTCTGCGGAGTTATTCTCTGCAGAGTCCTGCGGAGTTTTCAATCTGATTCGTTCGTTTTGATCGGACAGATCAGATCAGATCATTCCCGAATTGAAAAACAAAAAACAAAATTTCTCTAATCTGATCTGATCTGATCTGGTCCGTCCGATCAAAATAAACAGACCAGATTGAAAACTCCGCAGGACTCCGCACCGTAAACTCCGCAGAGGATACTAGTCCTGGTGATGGGAGAGGTTAAACTTGGGAAAGGTCACTGCCACTGGAGAGAGTCAACACTCATGCAAATTGGAATTGCTCATCAATTGTTAACGGATATACCATACCATTCATATCATTGTACAAAATTACAAATGCACACTTGTCCAGTTGCGTGAACTGGGAAAGGGGGATTAAATTAATTTAAATACAATTGCCTGTGAATATTTGATAAAAATTATAACTGCACACATTTTGTTGTTTCTATTCAAATGCACTTAAATTGACATACACATAAACAAGTAATACTATCATCTTTAGTTTTTTTTGTTTTTTCCCTTTAAAGTATCAATGCAAATTTTTTTTAGCTGACATGCACTTTTGACAATCTTAGAAAGTTAATATATTTATGTCCCTTTCAATAAAATAATAAAAATATGTCTTTGTCAATAACTAGTTTTTTATTCAGTGGCTAAGGACCTTTTGACAACTTCCCTAAAAAAAAAGGTACATTTTTGCTCAAATACAAGAAAGCTATGCTGCATGAATACCGATTTGAATATCATTTTTGATGCAACAGTGCAACACAGATACAGACATATAGCAATACATAATTTTTTTTTTAATCCTGGCAGGGGCAATACATATTTTTTATAAGACACACGATACGACATGTCTTTTATTTATGTTTATTTTATTATTATATATTTTCATATAAAAGGTAAGAATATGTCAATTACAAAAATATATATGAACATCTAAATTTTTATTTTGTAAAAATACATACAAAGATAAATTAAGCATATCTTAAAGTACATACAAGTTCAGAAATCCGAATCATCTGCAATAACGTAAATATTTAATTTGTCTAAAACCTGATCAGGAGTTTATTTGGGCCAATTTATTGTTCATATTTCAACAGTATTTTTGGGTATTGGCCTAAACTTGAATAAAACCCTGTTCCAGGGGTTTGGGGCTTAGGAGACCGAAATTTTTATTAATACCCTCAAAAAAAAATAGCAAATATGTCCTTGTATAGAAATATTTTTAAAAATAACCTAACCGCCCTACTGAGGGCGGTCCACTCTTTATACCAAACCGCCCCACAGTGGGACGGTCAGCTTATAACCAGCCATCCCACTAAGGGGCAGTTTGGTATTTTATTTTTTTATTTTTTTAATAACCAGGCCGCCTCACATTTTTTATTCCATGTACTTTAAGATATGCTTAACTTCTAAATTTTTTAAAACAAAAAGGCGCGTCATCTCGAAGGTCGTGAGCCCCGGAGACGTAGGCGTTAGTGCCGAATTCCGTAAACAACTCTCGTGTCAAGTGTCTCTTAACTCTTCTTTTTATTTTATGCAAATTTGCTTAGTTTAAAGTTATTCTAGTTTCCGCCAAGAATAACTCATACACACGTTAGTTAAAAGAACTTAGTTTTAATTTTCAAAATGCCCCATATTCACCCCCCCCCCCCCCCCCCCAGGTGCCTTAGGGACCAACATTTTTTAGCTAGATGGATTTGTAGTATTTTATATTTGGATTGTTATATTTTATGTTGTAGACTTACCATTTAGATTATTTAGTTTTGTTGTTTATCTAGTTGAATAAAACCAATTTATAACATTAAATAAAATTATAACAAATAAAACTACAATAAATATATAACATATTATAAAACATTACAACAAATAAAATTATAATCGTCAATTATAAAAATATAACTATAAATTATTATAAAAATTATAACAAATAAAACTACAATAAAACATCACAACAAATAAAAATATAATCGTCAATTATAACCTAATATAACCATAAATCATTATAAAAAAATATAACTGTAAATTACAAAAGTATAATAAATTTTTTAAATAAAAAATACAACATTTTATAATGCATCATTATAAAAAATACAACATTCTGAAAAATACAGCATTCTAAAAAATACAGCATTTTTAAAAAAAATAGTTAAACACCAAACCGCTCAAACATGGGGTGGTCAGGGCGTTTTTGAAATTTTTTTCATATGGAAGACATATTTGCTATTATTTTTAGGGTATTAAGAAAAATTTCAGCTCAAGTACTCTACTTTAAAATATAATTTAGAAAATAAAGAGGATCTAATGGAGAGTGGAGAGTGGAGACACATTCCTTTCCTCCGTTTGTTTTATACCAGAACTATTTTTGAGCTTCGGTTTCAAATAGAAATATATATTTTAAAAAAAACTTTTAAATTAAAATAAATACTATCAAAAGAATACAATGTCCAAAAAAATATAATTTTTTTAATATATGATCACAAAATAAAAGTAATTAATTTCATGCATTGAAGTAGGTATATCCCACACATTATGAATATTTTATTAATTATTAGTAAAAAAATTAATAATTTCCAATCAAATGATTAAATTTGACAATAGTTAACGT
Organism: Carex kokanica; assembly: GCA_025461125.1. Taxonomy (NCBI): domain Eukaryota; kingdom Viridiplantae; phylum Streptophyta; class Magnoliopsida; order Poales; family Cyperaceae; genus Carex; species Carex kokanica. The sequence goes on along the minus strand of JAJGRX010001448.1, from coordinate 1,179,606 downwards.
TTCTAGCAATTTTGAATCTCAACCTCTCCCTAAAGGAAGAAAAGAAGTATTCACCTTTATGTTGCAACATCAGCAATTCAGAATGAGTTGATATAATATACATGATCGATATTCCTTGTTGATATAATTGTATCTATCGCGTAAAGCTTCAGCATCACATTTGTTTTTGTATTCCTCGGTAACATCATATTAGCAGCTCATGTAGAATCCTACTTGCCCGAAATAGGAAATGCAAACGAATTCAGATCCAGTGATAACCCAAAATTTGGGTTTTGGATCGGGACCGTCCGATTTGAATTCGTGACCATCCAATTAAAGTGGAGCGCACGTATCTCAAGAGACAGGTTCGAATCCCAAGACAATCTCGAGCGACAGATTCGATTCGGACGGTCTCGATCCAAAATCCAAAAATTAAGTTACTTTAGAGGATTCGGACCCAATAATGACTGGGGGTGTCAATGGATATGATACGGTTCGGATAAAAGTACTTTTCATATCCATAGCCATTAAGGGTCAACTCCAAAAGAGGAGAGGCAAGGAGAGAGAAGGGAGACTAGATCTGACTGAACTCTATTTACTTGTTCAAGAACGTTAATTATTGAGAGATAGAGGAGGGAGAGGAAAGGAGAGGATGTGAACCCTATATACAAACTATTTAAATTTTGTAACCTCCAAATTAAAGGGTAGAGGAAGTTAATACTCTGCCCTATTCCTTCCCCTCCCTTCCTCTTTTCCTCTGTGGAGTACACCTTAAAAATTGACTTACTCATATCCTACTTTTAATAATTGATCTTATTATGCTCTACTTTACCCTTACCTGTTAAAATTATTTTAACGGTTAATAAAACAGTAGCTGATAAATAATAAATAATATTAATATAATTGTTATTATTTTTAAAAAAATAGACTATCAAAACTTATTTATTTCACACATATGTAATACTTTATTATTATAAAATTAAAATACAAGTGCAATCAATTTTTACTAAATTATTTTTTATCAAAGCAAGCAAGTTCAAAAACAGGTAGCAGAAATGAGAGATAGATTGTTTTCCATATTTAGAATTTGAGGAAAAGGCAATAAGAATGAAGAAAAAGGAAAAACATACGGTGTTGAAATTTTGTAACGAATATTGAGATGTTTTTGCTTATTCTCCAGTTGTTTTTTTTCTTTGTCTAGTCTCCTTAATGCTATCACGAATTAATAAAAAAAATGAAGGTACACAGTTACTAAGAACTAGACAAGTGAAATCATACGTAGGCCAATTGAACATTTATTATGTTATGTTTATTGCGCATATTCCATGCTTTATATAATCCATAATTAAATATTAATATTGTGGTTGTGTGTTGCAATTGAGACATATTATAAGAGAGCAAAAAGAAATTCTCATAAAAAATAACATATTTTCATAAATAAAAAACAGACCAATGAAAATAATAATTATTCAACAATATCCCATGAATGATGTTAAAATAGTTTGCAACGGAGAAATATTATAAGAGATCAAATATGTTCAAAATTCATTATGTACGTACTTTGATTTTGTGTAGTATTTTCTATTATAATAAAATACTACAATTTGTTATTCTACTATTTTATGAATCTATTATAGTCTTGTACTCTTGTTGTATGAAAATTTGTATAGTTACTATTAATGTGGATATGTAATCATTATTGCTATTATGTATGAATATGTATTATTATTGTTATTAATGTGGACTTGTAATCTTAATAACATAAGACGAAATAAATAATTGCATGATTACAATAGATCTGCATTCTTAAATAACATTTCAAAAATGAAAAGAAATAAGAACTAATAAAAAAATCAAAGTATCTGACAATCAAATAGGACGGTTTAGGAAATTTTTGGAAAAAATGGAGAAATCATGACACTATGTGGCGAGTATGGTTGTACGGATGACGAGTACATGTCTAAATAAATTTAGACTTCTACACATAGAAAAACATTAAAAAAAAAAAAAAAGGGCGACTGTTTATTTGGTTGGTATTCAATGCAAAATTTTATGTTTTAATCACGGTTGTTGACGAATCAGGACATCTACATATTTAATATACGAATAGAGATACATCTATATATAATTTTATTTTTTTATAATTACTCATAAGTAATGAGTACGAAATAGTCTTTATCCATACTCTTACATATTTAGCTAACGAAAAAAAATCATTACACATACCCATACCCAATAAGCTAAAAAAATATACCCATATCCACCGTATCGAATACGATACGGGTCGGATAAATGGTTAAAAAGGCGTTATTGACACCCCTAATGCTAACATATCAAACTTTGTGGTCGAACGAAGTTCACTTGGTCTTTTTCCAACTCTTTTGTACATATTTATTTTTTGAATAAAAATTACGGTAAGTCTTTTAATTTTAGGGATTGGGTTTTGTTCAAAAAGCTTTGGACAAAGCCTTGTCCAAAGCCAAGATTAAACGGCCGATTTGCATTGAAATTCGTGCAAACATATTTACAACTTAATAAATTTAATTGACTCCTTGAATCTAAATATTTGCACGAAATTTGATGCAATCAGAATTAAGGTTTAGGTGCTACTCATTTGATATTGTCAAAATTAGATCGATGAGGCCGGTCGTATCCAATCGGACTTAAGACGGGTCAAAAAAATTAGAATTGTGCCTGACCCATTAAATCATCAAGTAATTCGGGTACGGATCGAGTTAGGTCGACATGCTCGGGTGAAGTATAAGTTTGACATCCCTGATATCATCCGAGATGAAAACCATTTGAAAGTTGAGATGGAAAAGAAAAAAAAAATCATCTCGAATATCCATGGAATAGAGAAAAAATTTCATCTCAAGAATCCACATTTTTGAAATTGAGCACATTTTGCTCCTTAAAAAAGAATCCTATTTTACAATTTCATTCCTCTCATAAAATTGTCTACAAGTACCTTGAACAGCCTGTTCTAGGAATCAGCTTAACTTTCTTTATAAAGCGTACCTTTCTCAGATTGACAGGAGAAGTTATCAATCCCTCTCTTAAATCTTAATCCATGTGCACAGCACATGCAATCATTGTTACGGCTAGAAAACAAACAACCTAGGCCTTAGGCCCCCTTCTAATCCACAAATTTTAATAGAAATGGACTCTCTGCTGCTTTTCCGGAAAAAAAAAGCAGGAGCCTGTTTTTTCGAATTCAACTATTCAAATTTTTTCATTCGTGTATCTCGATAAAGAAACTTTTTCGTACACAAATCTCGACAAATTTAAATAGTTCAATCTGAAAAAGCAAGTTACTGCTTTTCTCTCAGAAAAGTAGCAGAGTCGGACTCATTTTAATAACCCATTTTGCCTCAGAATTCACATTTTAAAATAACCCTTTTTGGCATCAGAATTCACAATTTTTTTTTAACAGATTGTGAATTCTGAAAACACTAATTTTGTATAAAAAATAGTAAAAAGTTTTCAAAAATATAAAAAATTTGGTCTCCAATATGCTGAGACACGAAAACAATGGAATATTGTAACCCTAGTCCACCAAGAATTAGAGGAATGCAAAATGTTCATTCGAGATTTTCTTTCCCCTGAAGAATTAGATGAAAAAAATTCGTGGTGAAACTGAAACATAAACCGACATAACGGGAGTAATTAGTGCAAAATTTTGATGCTTCAAGTTGCAAATCAATTGTAATCGTTGATATGATAATGCATTGCTTATTGTAAAAATGTATAATTTATTGTCAGTTTCGCAAGTTTACTAAGTTTGTTGATATGTAAGTTTTTTTTTAAAGTTAGTGGCTTTTAAAATGCCAACTAACAATATTATTGAAAAGAAAACGAACTTATAACGAGTCAAATAATTCTAATTCTAAATTTACTCTTTTATTCTCATAAAATCCTTCAAACTACTCTAAATAACTCTAATCTCACTTATATACACATATAATTACCATATTATCTTTCTCAATCGTTCTCTACAACCGGATCCGCTTTTTCGACCATTACTACGCTCTGACACTCAAATTTACTCAACCGCGCTCTGATCGAAATGGCGTAGAGACTCGACTCTCCAAGCTCATCGCCTTCAAGCTTTTCTCTCTGAGGCGTACAAGCATGAAGTCGATGAAGGAAGTTTTGACATGACATGCGATTCCTCGAAAAAAAGAAGACGTCTTGATGCATCATATCAACGCTATCAAAAGCAAGGTACAATTTTCTGTTCTTTTTTGTTTCTTGATCGAGGATTTTATGATCTGTTCCCACGTTTCTGGTCTATATATTTTCTAACATCTCTTCTCGTTCATCTGGGTTAGTTTGATTGTCTACTATGTTTGAAATTGATACCTAAAAGTTTTTAGAAGTACTCTGCTTTTGTTGATATTTGTAAGTTACACTAACTGGGATAATATGAGTTAGAATTAGGTAGAGCCCCTCAAGATTGAAGTCAGATTATTTCTTAATCCTTTTTTTCTTCTTGCTATCTTAATTTTCAAGGCTTTGTGAACTTCAAATGGTTATATATTTTGTTATCAGAATTCATCCTTTTCAGTTACCTAGCCTTTCTAATTGGAATTTGTGGCCCTGATCTAGGGTGTTATGCTGCGCCATATCTTGCTTCTTCAAGTTTTTTTTTTTTTTTTTTTTTAAAGAATGGGAGTAACGAATTGGAAGAGATCAAAATTTTAGAGAGGTGAAAATTTTGTAATTGAAAAGTATGAGAGTAAATTGGAAGGAGGGAAAAGTTTTACATGAGTACGTTTATAAAATTTACTCATTCGGGTGCTATCGTAATGTTGAACAATCATAATCTTATTTAGTTCAATTAGTTACTTAAACTACCTAACTACTTAACTCCAATATGATTGCATTATTAAACTTTGTTCAGAATCTTATTTAGTTCAATTAATACTTGTCTCCAATATAATTGCATCATTCAACTGTCTCCATGCCAATTTCAATTGGTTGCGTAATCTATGCTCGACAAAAAAATTCAAATGTGTAAAACAAAAGCGCTAGAGGAAGGGGTCGAACCTTCGACCTTATGGTTAACAGCCATACGCTCTAACCAACTGAGCTACCCCAGCGCAGTAATTTTTTTATTTACAAACTATATATAAATTCTAAGCTTTGATAGGATCTTTTTATTTTGGGGGAATTTCATGTATCCCCTCAAAAACTTCAATATTGCATATTTCCCCCTCTAAACTTTGAAATTACATATTTCCCCTTCTAAACTCACAAATTTACCCATTTTATCAATAAAATATATTTAATATATTTAAAAATACTTAAATAATATTATTTCGGATTCTAAATTTTTTTCAGACCATTATACCCCTTCCTCTTTCCAATCTCGTTCTTTCTCTTCAATTCATGAGCGTCTCACACCGTCCCCATCTATGGGTTGAAGCAGCTGCGGGACATCTTTTGCCGATTCGACAGATGGTACGGTAGCTTGACGCAGCTGGAGCTCGTCGCATTGCTCCGATCCATAGGTGGGGACGGTGTGAGACGCACATGAATTGAAGAGAAAGAATGAGATTGGAAGGAGAAAGGGGTATAATGGTATGAAAAAAATTTAGAATCCGAAATAATATTATTTAAGTATTTTTAAATATATTAAATATATTTTATTGATTAAATGGGTAAATTTGTGAGTTTGGGAAGTTTAGAAGGGGAAATATGTAATTTTAAAATTTAGAGGGGGGAATACGTAGTATTGAAGTTTTTGAGGGGGATATGAAATTCCCCCTTTTATTTTTCTTCTTGACCTCTTGGCTGCCTATCTTTGATGAATGTATAGAAAAATTAAGATGATGAAATAAAATTCAACTGATCTCGGTTCGTTTCTATTATTTATTTATTTTATTGTATTAACTGCAATTTCATTATCGATTATGTTTTGAAAACACAATTGCTGTAGTGAAAATTAATAAATAAAGAGAAGTGGTATTATTAGAGTTTATAATCTTATGTGTCAGTTTCTAATTCAGTTTTAAGGATGTGAGAGAGTTTTTTATTTAGGAATTATGCAGTAAAGTTTCTTATTAAGAAACTGATTATAAATTTCATGTTGGCCAAATAATTAGCTCAAATTATTTTTCTTTTTTAATTTGTTGCTGACGTGATTTAATAGAAACTAAAATTAATTTCAGAAATGTGAGAATTAGAAACTTTAAAGACCTTAATTTCTAAAAAGTGATTAACAGTTATTTAAAAACTCATTTGAGTTACTAGGATGTAAATTCCAAGTTAGATTGGAACCGGGGCGCTTTCATATTGGACTTCTTTCATTTTGATGAAACAACTAAAAGGTCTCGGACCCGATTAATTTTTTTTTTAAATAGGTCCAATTATGCAAGCATCTTCAGATGACTTCAGAGCACATGTGATAAAATAATCGAAACCAAGTCAGAAATACAAATAATACAATGATTTATCCCTCTGAAAAAGTATTTGGGGTTGGTGAGACATGAACGGAGTCTGATTTGGGTGATGTTTCTTGGGAGTTACAAAGTGAGTTACTCAAGTCAGTAATGGATACAATCCAGTGATTGACAGTATGTTTCTCTTCCACCAAAATGAGAAACATACTGTGAGAAGGTAACAACGATGTTAGAACACTTGCTTCTGCAGCAATGTTCTGCATCCACCAAGTGATCACTGATCAAGGCAGCAATCAGCCGAACCAGCGCCACAAGTTAAAAAAGGCCTTAGGAAAAGAAAATAAATAAAAGGCGAGGAGTTGGGGGATATTGTACAGAAAGTTGAGTAGAACTAAGGTGTGATGTGCTCATCAAACTCTTTAGTAAGCATAACTTTATTATCTATCGAATTCACTTCAAACGAGATGAATCCAAACCGTTGAAACCGATAGACTTCTCGAGTGATGTGCGTACATGCAAAATTTTGAATTTTTTGAATTCATTTAGTCTAAAGTCAAGTGGTCAAAATTGATGAAAAGTGAATGATCCAAAATGAAGTTTTAGAAGTTATTTTAATACATTCATTTTTCATCAATTTTGACCGCTTGACTTTGTACTAAATAAATTCGAAACATTCAAAATTTTGCATGTACGCACATCACTCGTGAAGTACATCGGTTTCAACAGTTTGGATTCATCTCGTTTGAAGTGAATACAATAGATTATGAAGTTATGCTCACCAAAGAGTTGGTGAGCACATCACATCCTAGTTCTACTCCAGAAAGTTAAACACCGGTTTGTTGTAATCCCTTGTATTAATGCATTTATCCAAGGCAGCTTCTGCCTGGGTTTAAAAAAAAAAAAAGAATAATGAAGACTACCATCAAGTGCAAGACAACAGGAGGGTATGAATAGGCTGAATGATTTCATGCCTTTATATCTTTGCTTTGTGGGTATTCACAATTTCACATTATAGTTTAACAAATGAGCATACCAGTACTTGTTGGGATCATCAGAAGAGAGAAAAATTGTCATAAATCTAATTCACCACAAGACTACAATGTAGCTACGTTCTACAAACATTTTCAAGTAATTATAAAAGGAAGAGGATTCAAATGTCTCTATTTTTTGTGTCTCTATTATGTCTTTATTTTTAAAACGTTAATGACTCAACTCAAAATTTAAAATATAAAAGTCAAGATAAAACCTATAGATGTAATTTATATTATTTTCTCTATATACTTATAGAAAATTATTACATTTTGACTTTATATTATATTAATCAATGAATTGAAAAATCAACATTTACAAATTACTCACATTAATATATTTTTACAAGGTCTTGATAAAATAAAATGATGTTCATAGATAAAATAATTGAAATGTCATAATTTTTTACACGTGCATAAATAAAATGATGTTCATAGATAAAATAATATATATCATATTCAACAGTTTTATTTTGATTATAATTGCAAATTTTTAGTTATTAATTTTTTTAGAAATAGACAAAGGTACAAAAAAATGAAGCATTTGAACCCTCATTTGAACCCTCCTCTTATAAAAGTGCTTCAGGACTCTAGCAGATCGAGTTCACTAATTCTAGATGTTAAACCGGAAAACCATGCCACCTTTTCATTTGAGAGCATCAGCTCGATCTTTTGCATAGTTCAAAATTTGAAAAGACCATATAAAACTTACCAATGAAATTCAACTTCAATGTAGTTGATCTAAAAAAACATTCCATATAAATTATAGCAACAAACTAGAAAATTCAGCAAATAAGAAGACTAGATAAATGGCATCATGACCATACTATATTTTCAAACAAGACCCAAAAGCAACAGAGCTAATAAACAAATACACAAGAGAGATGAACAAGATCCCCACTCAAAACATCTTTTGGGCACAAAGAGCAAAATTGCCCGTAAGCATCTAAAATGAATTAACCATAAAAAAAAACAGAATCTAAGACCTAGGCTTCTCTTTCTTCTCCTTGAAGAGAGCCAAGAGAGAGACGCCAGAAACCTTGACAACCTTGAACCTGACACCAGGAATATCTCCGACAGCATGTCCCTTCCTACCAAATCCAGCAATCAACACCTCATCCTGATATCAAACACAATAAAATCATTAATGCATATGCACAAAACACCAAACATGTTAATTTATGAAAAAGAAACAAGAAACAAGGCTGTACATTCTCCTCAATGTAGTTCAAGCAACCATCATTCGGCACAAAGGCTGCGATCTTCTTCCCATTCTTAACCAATTGCACACGAGCACACTTACGGATAGCAGAGTTCGGCTGCTTGGCCTCGATACCACTGCATGCATTATTAATCCAACTTGTATCAGAGTCATGTCAAGACAAGTGGCTTACTATTACATTACTAATACGAAAATATGTTATCCTTACAATTCCCTTTGTATGACCAGACTAGAAACTAGCTGGGATAAAACAGGGCAAACAGAAACCAAACACATTAGGTACCCACCACTAACAAACAATGCTACTAAAAAACAGACAAGCAACAGAGTTTCCAGAAAAACACAGTACGTGTATCGAAGGATACAGCACAGATAATCTGCTGCTACACCAGACAGTATCATTACTATACCAGCAAATGAAAAATTATGCATTATACTAGTCCAGTCAGCTAAAACTTTCATCTCTTCTTTTGACATGTGTGGGGGGAAATGATCATACATTTTTTCAAGGACAATGCCTTTGGCATGAGAAGAACCAGCGAAGGGCTTCTTCCACTCGTTTCCGAGATGGCTCTTCTTGTATGCCTTGTCGGCCCACCTCTCCTCTCTTCTGTGCTTCTTCAACTTGCGCCCAGCTCCCATTCCACGCGTCTTCCTGTTTGTTTTCCAACACCCCAACAATTACCGTTCGATTAGAAGGCCCAACGATAATATGATAACAACAACTTAGTGCTAACAAGAAACAATTTATCAGCAACATCAAAGTTAATTTCCCATTAAAAACCATGTGACATTTGGTTCCCAACATCATATGTTGCTAACAGGATCACAAATTGGTCACATAAATTAAAATTAAATATCTTAACAATTCTAATTTGGAGTAGAGAACCAGATAAACAAATTGATGCCATCTGATGGATTCCCAAAACTTTGAAATGTTGCAATTTACTGATACTATTGAAACAAAAGATAATTAATTTGCATGATTATCTAGTGTCAATCTTACATAAAAAATGTATATGAACAACAATACAGCGACATTATATTAGTTAATAAAATAACATCCACAAAATGTATGCCTCTGAGAATAAATTCCTTGAAACAGTGAATTCAAGAATTAGTAAGCCCAGCCGCAACAATACTTATTTCGCTTATGAAATATGTTGTGTGCTAACGAATCCAATGTCAAGGCTAGCACAGGACCGTCCATAAGCTTAAATGCTCAAACTAAATATAAGAAAGTTTAGTTTCAAAAAATGATTCTACACCATTCATCCGATGACTCCAATAGACGATGGAAATTATCCAAAAATAAACTTTTTTTGTTGTTTCACAGATATAATTTGACAACGTCAACGGAAACCCACAGCAAAATAACTACTGTCTGCGTCTACTTGTACTAACGAAGATCAATCTTCAAAAGGAAATAAGAATGTTTACATACCCCATTTTGGATTTGGTAAAAGTATCAACCGCTCAAGATCAAAGAGGTGAGATGAATCGCGTAGGTTGAGAAATGGAGGGAGCGAGATTGATATCGAACTTTAATACCATTGCGGCGAAAGCTAGGGTTTTGGCATTATAATCCTGGCACAATTTCACATATACCCACCGAAATCATTAAATTAAAAATTAAATATGCCCTGTCTAAAATACACAATATCTTATTTGTCATTCGAATTTCAAAATCTCTCACATTTACTTAATTTACTATTTTTCAATTAAACTAATTTAATATTTATAAAAAGAATGTGATCAAAGTGAATGTGTGTGTATAATTATATACAAAGGACTCATGCATGTGTTGAAGGAGATAGGAGTAGATCCGATGGGCATCGGACCTACATTTAGGTTCGATTAGCTCTATCACCGTATGATTTGCATCAAGATCTATGCGCACGGAAATTGATAAAACTTGCACGGAATTGATGCGGAGCAAACGAATCTCGATGCAGATTGGATGGTCATCACACCCATCGAACCAAGGTCGGTCCGATGGGCATCGGACCTACTCTGATTCCGTGTTGAAGATGTCCACTCATGAATCACGCAGTACTTTTTTGTAAATAAAATTGAATTATGCATCAGAGAGTTTCTACTTTATTAGAAAAGTTTTATATATTTTCAAAGAGGGTAAAATGAGAATTTATAATTGGAGAGTTATTTTTTATTGGAAAGACAATAAAATGAATACATGTGAGAGTTTTTTAATTTACAATGATAAATATGATATTAAGAATTTTAGAAGAAAAATACGTAATTTTAAGTTTTTGAAGGATAATGGACTGAATATAATACGGGCCGTGGGCCGACTTGTAATACAAATTCTAAAATGTGTCCTTTTTTTTTCTCGTAGAAATGCGTTTTTTTTCATGTAGGTTATTTTTGGTGGCATCTTACTTTTTTTTATGGCTTACAGCGCCGCCTTTTTGTAAATAAGAGGAAATTTAGTTAAGTTTGACCTAAATTTTTTTTTTTTTTTGAGAGAAAAGTTTGACCTAGATATTAGCCTAACTTGACACGGGCAAAAATGTTGAATTTTTTTTTAAAACCATAATTAAAAAAAAAAAATTAGCAAACCAATATGATTATTTTGGTTTTTACAAAAACCATAAGAACCGAGATGCCAATTCAGTTCCCAGTTTTTGTTCTCTGGAACCGAATTGGCATTTCGGTTCCTCCCTTTTCACAATTTTTTTCCTTTTCACAGTTTTTCTGCGCCACAGAAAATCGAAATGGGGTGGGAACCGAATTGCCATTTCGAGTCCCATTTTTTTTTTTTTTAAGATAAATAGCTTAAATGATGAAATATAATACTAAAAAATCGAATTTTTTTTCCTTTGTCAAATTACTTTTTTGATAGCATATTTATACTAAAATACGTTAAATAACTTGAAATTATGTTAATTTATGCTGAATTACATTAAATTACTTGAAATTACAATAATTATGTAGAATTAAGCAAAAATACGATAAATTATGGTAAAATACGTATGAATAGGGATGATATCTTGACTGAGAAGGCGAAAAACGACGATGATACTTCAAACGGCCATAAAACGGCGCTCGAGTGTCCGATTTCAGCAAATGACCACTTTTCGGAAAGCTCATGAAAATACGCATGCATCAAAATCAACAATGCCGGATTTCCAAATTCAGTATCGCCAAAAAACAAAATGAAGAGTATCAAAACTTCAGTTGAAGTTTTCGATTAAGATTTTCATTTCTATTGTTCAATCTACGTAGCTCAGTAAAGTAGTTATATAATGAACTTGTAGAATACCAATTTTTATTATTTTTGGAACTTTTTTACTATTTTTTATGATTTATGAAAGATGGCACAAAATAGGCCCTATTCATACGTAATTTACCGTATTTTAGCGTATTTTAGCATAATTTTACATAATTATTGTAATTTCAAGTAATTTAGTGTAATCAGCAGAAATTAACATAATTTCAAGTTATTTAGCGTATTTTGGTATAAATATGCTATCAAAAAAGTAATTTGACAAAGGGAAAAAAAATTCGATTTTTTAGTATTATATTTCATCATTTTAGCTATTTATCTAAAAAAAAAAAATGGGACCCGAATGGCAATTCAGTTCCCACCCTATTTCGATTTTTTGTGGCGCGGAAAAACTGTGAAAAGGGGAAAAATTGTGAAAAGGGGGGAACCGAAATGCCAATTCGGTTCCAGGGAAAAAAAACTGGGAACCAAATTGGCATCTCGGTCCTTATAATTTTTGTAAAAACCAAACTAATCATTTTGGTTTGCTAATTTTTTTTTTTTAATTATGGTTTTAAAAAAAAATTCAAAAATGTTAGCTTGGCTTGGTCAATCCTGTTCCATACTAAATTCGTCATTGTTGTTTGTCAGTGTTCTGTCCCGTACTAACAATCGACATTTATTGTAAGGAGTGAACGGATGGCTCTTGTTTCTATCTTTCTTTTGTTCTTATTTTTTAGTTTTTAATGTATATGTTGGATGTGTCTAAAGAGCAATATAATTCTTAGACAATGCATTTTGTTGTATTCCTCAATTGAATTATTAAATGGTTAATCGTTTTATTTGTCTTCAATGTTTCATAATAAACTTATTAATTTGTGCTCAAAATTTTATGAATAAATGCGACCAATATTTTAACTTGATGAAAAAAAAATTCTTAACCCCCTCCAATTATGGGACTTAAAGTATTTACACATGTAATACAATATAAAAGTATCATTAACTATATTTTACGACAAAAATAATATAAGGGTTATTTGGTCTTTTACATTTTTATCATAATTAATAAGACATTGTTTTAATTGTATTGTTCCAACTTTCTTAATCCTCACATCTCAATTTTTAATCTAGCTACAATGTTAAAGACAACTAGGATTTTCTTAAGAAAGATTGCCGAACAATCTCTGTAGCTTTTTTTAAGTTCTAATCCAATACTAGTATTGTACCCATGCGTTACAACGGGAACATATTATCAGAGATAGAACTAGAAAATAGATATTGAGGGGGCTGAAAAATCAAATATAGTGCAATTTCATTTTAGAGGGGGGTTAAAAGGTATTAACACATATGAGAATTACAAAATTCAATGGACTAAAGTATAAAATTTCAATTTATAGGGGTGGCTTAGCCCCCTTTGCTCTCTACTATCATATTATAAGAGAACAAAAAAAAAATCATATAAAATGACATAAAAAAAATATAGACTCATAACAAATGACATTCCTTAAATGACTTCTACTTATTTATCCTTAGATGACATAAATCTCATACAAAATGACATATTAAATGACAAATAACATTATTTAAATGATATAAAAAATAGAAAGAAATGAAAACATAACCAATCAATTATCAATTAATTAAAAAGTTTCCTTAAATGACGTTTAAAAAATAAAAAAAATCAGGACCAATCAGAAAGATAATACAATTTGCATATGGCAAGTACGTGTCTAATAATTTTGGACTTCTACAAGTAAAAAACATAAAAAATGTGAATAGAATAAAAAAAGAAAATATTATTTGATTGAAGAGCTGATATTCAATCTAAAATTTTATCTTTTAATTACAGTCATTGGTGGATCAGAACATCTACATACTTAATATAAAAATGGAGATATAGTTGAGATTCAACGAAATAAAACATGTTCGGATTTCAAATAGCAACCGGCTCTGACAGTCTGACTACCTTTGTGATTTTGATAGCTCTACTTTTTTTTTTTAAATACTGATAGTAGTTATCAGATATGATACAACTTGTTTCTACGAAACATATAAAAAACCACAACTACGAAATATACAACTATACAAAGTAGACTACAAAGCAAAACAATAGATAATGCTGCATTCCTCAACAAAGCTTCATCCATAATTTTGCTTCTCTCCTAGCATGTTGTGCTATCCACAGAAACTAGCAAACTGCAAAAAAAATAGAAGGCCCACTATTTCTTTGAGAACCTTCCTCTACATGCACCCAAGATTTGTATATCGTTTCCTGCACTGTGTAAAATGTTGAAACCAAGCAACCCATTCAATCGTGTCCAACACCGTCTTGCGTGATTGCACTGAAAGAATAAGTACAACGCTGCTTCAAGGGAATATATTTTATCAAGGATCATTATAACTTAATCAATAATTTGATTTTTGAAAAAATACCGCTAGAGAAAGGGATCGAACCTTTGACCTTATGGTTAACAGCCATACGCTCTAACCAGCTGAGCTACTCCAGCAATATTATTTAAATAAGATTTAAATGATATTTAACTTAAAACTTTTTTGTTTGGCATTGTTGATCAGTTGAGGACCATCTTATGGTATTAGATAATTGTCTGGAAAATTACAACCATTTGATCTTGTTTCCTTGAAAAGGCAGGGTCCATTTTAGTCCAGCAATTTTGTTACATATTTAAGTAGGGGTGTCAATAACTACAATACGGATCAGGTGGAAGCATGAAAATACTCGTACTTGTCATAATAACGAAATTTTTTTTATCCCATATCCGTATCCGATAATTTAATGAATTTATCCTTACCTTTTTTTCGAATATGGTACGGGTGAAAAATGGTACAGATCGGGTAAATTGATAAAAAAAAAAGTGCTATTTGATATCCCAATTATGCTTTCAATAAAAAAAAAATCAAAACAAGAAAAATAAAGAAAAAAAATTAATAATGAATACAACTAATTTGTATTATGGAAATAAAAATTAAAGTACAAAAATTTATCGTATCATCTCCATACAAATATATATTTATATCTAATTTTATTTTTAAACTATCTTATAGGATAATATATAAGAAATAGTCCTTACCTACACTGAATGGTTGTATCAGTTCATGATTTTATATGAACTTCTATTGATGAAAATGATAAATTGTCCGACATATGAATAAACCATGCAACTTTACGAGACTGGACAGTTTTGACATAAAAATAGTGCCAAATAAATCAACACTGATCAGCTTTCCTTATCAAGCACCCGCAAGATGAAAAGCGCCTCTTTATCCTTACCAGTATCCAATAAACTAATGAATTTTTTTTTACCAATTCATTAGTATCCAATTCTAAAAAATCTAAGGCCCCCTCTGCTGCTCTTCGCTGAATGCCTGAATCAACTAAAAAAGAACGACTTCGCTCCTCCGCTCTAGGGCTTGAGTATAGAATGCCAGCTCACGTGCCAGGTCATCGTTCACGTCAATTTTCTCCACTTATTGGTGGATCCAACTCTGCTGCTTTTCTTAGAGAAAAGCAGCGGCCTCCTTTTCTAAATCCAACGATTCAAAATTTTGCATGTGCGCATCTCGATAAAAGAAACTTTTTCATGCACAAATCTCAACAAATTTGGATGGTTGGATGGAGAAAAGGAGGATGCTGCTTTTCTGAGAGAAAAGTAGCAGAGTCCATTCCCTTATTGGTGATGTATTGTAAGGCTTATGAATCCAATCGATTTTTTTCGGCCAAGCAATGTCTTCGATTTTCTCCAAAAGGGCCTCCAAGTTGTATATTGCATTTTTCGAGGGTTCAGATGATAATTTCTCCTCTTTCATATTCTGACTCCGATTCCTGTTCTTGATTTTCAATTTCTTTGACCATGACTTCAAGCTACAAGATAAAAACTTTACTCGGTTTTAGTGCTTTATCAGGAATTTGAATAATTAATAAACTTCTTGATTAGCACTTGGGTAAATGTTGATTATTTGGAACTGGTACAAAGGTTTCTGCTTTTTCGCAACACAATGGTTCCAGCATAGGCAATTATACTAGGTACTGATAAACCATATTTCATTTTTCTTTAGTTCCCCTAATTATGGTTTGGGATTTAGGGTTTTATTGAGGCTCTACCGAGAATATTTCACCTAAAGTTCAATGCAATAAACCTATACTGGTAAACATAAGACAATATCAATTTACCTTGTTATTTTGGCTTTTATCATGGTGATTGTTTTTTATTTAGTATCCGATTAGTTAATCAGTATGAACCCGATTAACTATTTGGACTCAATTAGTACTATACTCTGACGGAAATCCTAAATCCGCCCCTGAGCTAGATATATTATTTATTTTCTTTTTCAAAATGCTGCAAAACACCCGTTCTCCTGTCTTTTTCTTTTTTTTTGAGAATTTGACAGAGGCTGCCAAGGTCACATCCAATAAGAAATTAAATTACATCCATCCACATTTCGCTCAAAATGGAAACAGATATATACTGGTAAACACTAAACGGATCAGCAATAGGCTGCCACAGGGAATTAAAGCGCTTCAATACACGGATGATACGGTGGTGGTAGCGAATGGAAGCATGCAAACAATAACCCATTCTCCTGTCAATATCCGTGTGAGATCATACCAGTACTCTTTTTACTTTTTTTCAAGCTTCAAATTTCAAACCAATCAAGTTCACTAAGCCTCGATGTTAAACCATGAAATCATGCCAGCTTTCATCTACAAAAATATATTCAAGTAATTATAAAAGTGCTTCAAGATTCAAACAGATCAAGTTCACTAATTCTAGATGTTAAACCAGAAAATCATGCCACCTTTCATTTTAGAGCCTCAGTGCATCCATCTATTGCATAGTTCCAAATTTGAAAAGAGTGCCAAAGGCCATATAAATTATCTACAACTTCAATGCAGCAGTTAATCTAACAAATCATTCCATATAAATTATAGCAACAAACTATCCTAATAGGAAGACTAGAGAATGGCATCATGACCATACTATATTTTCAAACAAGGCCCAAAAGTAACAGAGCTAATAAACAAATACACAAAAGAGAGGAACAAGATCCCACTCAAAACATCTTTTAGGCACAAAGAGCAAAATTGTTCTTAAGCATCTAAAATGAATTAACCATTACAAAAATAGAATCTAAGACCTAGGCTTCTCTTTCTTCTCTTTGAAGAGAGCCAAGAGAGAGACACCAGAAACCTTGACAACCTTGAACCTAACACCAGGAATATCTCCAACAGCATGTCCTTTCCTACCAAATCCAGCAATCAGCACCTCATCCTGATATCAAACACAATAAAATCATTCAATGCACATGCACAAAACACCAAACATGTTAATTTCCAAAAAAGAAACGAGAGAAAAAGAAAGCCCGTACATTCTCCTCAATGTAGTTCAAGCAACCGTCATTCGGCACGAACGCGGCGATCTTCTTCCCATTCTTAACCAATTGCACACGAGCACACTTACGTATAGCAGAGTTCGGCTGTTTGGCCTCAATACCACTGCATGCATTATTAATCCACACTCGTATCAGAGTCATGTCAAAACAAGTGGCTTACCAATACATTACTAGTGTACAATATATGTTATTCATAAAATCCCCTTATATGAAAAAACTAGAAATAAGCTGGACTAAACGGTACAAACAGAACCAAAAAACATTAGGTACCCACTCATAACAATCAAGCTGCTAAAAAATAAGCCAGTGACAGAGCTCCCATCAAAACACCATACATCCGTGAAAGGCTTACAAATCATATAACCTACCAGGCAGTACCATCACTTTATTATATGCCATTTACTAGTCCAGTCAGCTAAAATTTTTATCTCTTCTTTTGTACATGTGTGAGTATATAGCACATACATTTTTTCAAGGACAATGCCTTTGGCATGGGAAGAACCGGCAAAGGGCTTCTTCCACTCGTTTCCAAGATGGCTCTTCTTGTACGCCTTGTCAGCCCACCTTTCCTCTCTTCTGTGCTTCTTCAGCTTGCGCCCCGCTCCCATTCCACGCGTCTTCCTGTTTGTTTTCCAACACACCAAGAATTACTATTCAGTTAACCGGCCCGTCCATAATAAGATACCAGCAACTTGCTAACCAAAATCGATTGATCAGCATGATCAAAGTTAATTTCCAATTCAAAACCATGTGCCATTTGGTTCTCTACATCATTTGTTCTCGCATGACCATAAGAAAGTCAAGTAAAGTAATGATCTTAACTATTTTGTTTTAATTTAGAAGGGGGATAAACAAATTTATGTCATCTGACGCATGCCCAAAATTTTTCAGAGTTCTGTCTAAAATCCATATACAGATGAGCTTTATATGTTGCAATTTATTGAAATTATTGAAACAAGAATAATTAATTTTAAGACTATCTTGTGTCAGACATAAAAATGTACAATACTCGTGATTTTCAACAATACAGCGACATTATCGAAGTTAATAAAATAACATCCTCAAAATGTATGCCTCTGAGCATATAATCCTTTAAACAACGAATTCAAGAATTAGTAAACCCAGAGGCAACATACTCATTTCGCTTATGAAATATGTTGTGTGCTAACGAATCCATTGTCAAGGCTAGCACAGGACCGTCCATAAGCTTATTTACGCAAACTAAATATAACAAGGTTTAGTTTCAGAAAATGATTTTACAGTACAATTCGATGACATTGAGTAGGAGATGGAAATTATCCGAAATAGCATTTGATTTGATTCATATAATTTAACTACGTCAACGGATTGTCTGTGTCTACTTGTACTAAGATCTACCAGCAAATCAATCAAACAAAATAACTACCGAAGATCGATCTTCTAAAGGAATAAAGAAAGTTAATATACCCCATTTTTGGATTGGTAAAGAATCAACCACTCAAGACCGAAGGGGAGAGACGAATCGCGCCGGCGGAAGGAAGGAGAGAGGGAAGGCGACACCTAGGGTTTTGCTTTTATATATTTGACAGAATATCACGTATACCCTTCGAAAACATTAAAATAAAATAAACTATTTTCTATTCTAAAATTTATAATATTATATTTATTTTTCTGAATTTAAAAAATCCTTACATTTATTCAATTTATTATTTTTTATTAAAATTAATATAAAAAAAAACATGGTAGCATATGTAATAGAAAAGTTCGTTGTTCTAGTTGAACAGTTTGCGGAGAAAAATAATTATATTTTTCTACTTGAGACATACATGATGGACTATGATGAGTTGCGAAGAAAGAAACTTGTTTTACTTCATACTTATATCTCTGTTTTCAAAGTCCAAACCGCTCAACATGATCTCCGTATTGAAATGTGCTTGGAGACCAAATTTTACATTTTTTGGGAACTTTTTACTATTTTTTTCGAATGGGTAGAAAATCGTTGTTTTTGAATGGAATCTGGACCATTAAAAATAGTGATTTTAAAAAATTCTTAAAAAATACTAAACAATTTCCAAAAAATGTAAAATTTGATCTCCTTTCAATATGTAAATCATGTTGAGCGGTTCAGATCGACTGTTTGAACTTTCAAATATAGAAAATATGAGCGTGAAATAAAATAAACCTCTTACTTCGTAACTCATCATAAGGTCCATAACCCATCTCCAATAATATTTAAATATACATTCAATAAATTTCAATCATGTGCATCTTTTTTATCTTGGACTTTCTAAGAGCATAGTCCTTAATGATGATTAAGGACATTTATAAAAAAATCATAATATATTTATTCTTCTAAATTAAAAAAAATTACATTTACTCAATTTATTATCTTTTTTATTAAATTAACATAAAAACACGACAACATGTGTAATAGAAATGTTCATTGTTCTAATTATACAGTTTGTGGAGAAAAATGATTATATTGTTCTAATTCTGGCACACACAATAATATTTAAACAAACGTTTCAATAAATTTCAAGTATGTGTATCTTCTTATCTTGGACTTCCTGAGAGCGTAGTCCTTAATAATGATTGAGAATATTTGTAAAATGGTGGCGAATAGTAAAAAAAAATTTATATAGATGATATTCAA
Organism: Carex kokanica; assembly: GCA_025461125.1. Lineage (NCBI taxonomy): Eukaryota > Viridiplantae > Streptophyta > Magnoliopsida > Poales > Cyperaceae > Carex > Carex kokanica. Next base: position 1,159,706 of record JAJGRX010001448.1, on the reverse strand, counting down.
AATAAATAAGTCTTTTAGCTTTTACAATAATAATTATTAAGTTATAAACTTTTGTTTGTAAATAAAAAAAAAAAAACTAAAGATTAGTTGCAAATAACTCTTAACAAACTCTGACAAGTCTATCTTTTTTAAGGAAGTTGTATTTAAAAAAGTTTCGACTATTTATAGTAGTGCGTTTGGGTGAGACAGAACAATGCTAATATGGATTAGTGACTATTTCAAACTACTATTTTATGTTTGGGTATGTAACTAGAGACTATTTATTATTTCTCCTTTGTAGGTTAGCATGTTATTTTACTAACTCAATCAGAAGTTTGGTTAGTAACTATTCTCATTAATTTGGGCTTTCATCCAAACACACGAACTAATACAATATAGCGCGTTTGGGTGAGACAAAGAATAGTGCTAATTTGAATTAACAACTATTCTAAATTACTATTTTTTTTTCTAGGAACTATTCTTTATTTTATTCTTTGTGAATTAGCGTGTTATTCTACTAACAAGATCAAAAGTTAGATTAGTAACTAATTCTCAATCTTTGAAGCTTTCATCCAAACCCACATATGAAGTTCAGGAGGAATTTCATGCATATTCAAAGAGAAAGAACTACCATCTTGTTCCAAACATGTTACATGATTAATTAGACCATTAAAAATGTCAATATAGCATAATGATCGACATATGAACTTTGCTAGCACTGTTATTGAAATATTGACTAGCAAAAATCCTAGAAATGGTTTTAAAATTTTGTGTGTTTCAATTTTTTTTAGGAAAAAAAATATTTTGTAACATTTGTCATATTTTTTTTTTTCAAAATCCTATTTTTAATATAAAGTTGCACAAATCATCTCTCTTATAAGTTATTAATGTAGAACTTCTGATTTATTTCTATGTTATTAGTAATTAATGAAAAAACAAAAAATTGTAATGATGGATTGTTATATACAAGATTAAAGACCAAAAGATAAATGCACTACCATTTATTTAACTTCATCAATTTGATGTCTCTGTAACAAGTGATTAGTATGAATATCAAATTTTATAAATATTGAGATTACGTAAATTACAATAGCCACAAAAAAATGCACCGATATGTGTTTAAGTCGAGCGCACATATCTCAACAGATCTATTTGCATAATATTTTATGCCCACTTTCATTTAGTGCAAAAAAATCGCAAAATATCTCTTCTCTTATATTAAGCATGTAAATGTTCTGATCTGTCAACGACTGTGATTAAAAGATGAAAACTCCGATCAAATAATCTGTCTTTTTTTTTATTCTATGCATCTTTTCGATATTCTTTTTACGTGTAGAGGTATAAATTTATTTAGACACATACTCGTTTTTTATTTTTTTTCGAAAACTTTTCTAAACCCCCTTATTTTATTGTCAGATACTCAATTTTCTGACTGGTCATGATTTCTTTCCATTTTTTAAATGTTATTTAAGAAAATTTTAGATTGATTGATAACTGATTGGTTACGTCTTCATTTTTTTTTATTTTTTATATCATTTAATGAATGTTATTTGTCATTTAATGATCTCATTTAAGTAAATATTATTATATTCTCTATTTTAGATACATAAATACATATAAATATTACATAGAGAAAGATAATCCTTATAATAATAACAAGAGTCACAGTATAACAACAAATTGAGTTTTAATATAAAAAACAATAAAATAGGTTTTTTAAAGTTTAAAGGAGAAAATACTTAATTTTGAAATTTAGAGAAAAAAAATACGTAATTTTGAAATTTTTGAGAGATATATATGAAATTCACTCTTTTGATAACTCAACTTTTAAGTTGATACGTGTAAAATATTGAACCGTTTAATACGAATTTTGAAGCAATCCATTATCTATTATTACACACTTTATGCATTTAAATAGGACACCGTTTAAAATCCGCCCGTAAATCTATCAACTATAAGGTGCTGTTCGGCTGCTGCAGATTAAATTTTACTATTCACGTGGAAAAAAAAAATTTACTTAGAGTGAATTTTTTTTTCACGTAAACAATAAAATTCAGTTCAAAAATTTTAATTTTCCGTACTCATTCTCGAACCCACTGTGCAGCTGATCAGGACCTAAGTTTTTATCTCATAGGATACCGTAAATCCATCAACTAAAAGTTACTGGTTATCTCATAGGACACGCTTCGTCCCAGAGGAGAGAATCAATTATACGCGCTTGGTTTGGGAAAACCACTCAAAGCATAAAAAAGGGCCCACTGCTAGGTCCCATTCGGAAATAAATCTGCTGTTATTCAAAAGGGATAACAGGACCCTGTTATTTCAATCCCAACCGTTAAATTTTGTTGAGATTCGGGTACAAAAAACTTTTTTTCTTGAGATTCGCACATAAACAACTTTGAACGGTTAGGATATAAATAACAAGGTCCTGTAATCCCTTTGGAATAACAACAGATTTATATCCGTCGCATTCGGATTCGTTACATTGACGAATTGACACCGTGCATCAGCGTTTACTCGAATCTCCATGTTGTTGATAAACGGCTACGGTGCTACCATTCGTCCATTACCCATCACCCCATGCCTTTTGTGGTGCATTATTTGGTGTGCTTTAACAGCGGGTCTGAGTTGCTGCTAAGTGCTAACATCTAAGATGCCACAGTACAGATGCTGCTAGGAGTCTAGACTCTAGTACTAGCAGCTGCAGGAAAGCCAGGAAGCTCAAAGTTCGATCTAATTTGATCGGATCCAGTCAGTGATCATCTTCCTCTTCCATCTTCAAAGGTAATTAAGAACCTATTAGTATTTCTTCTCCCATTTCAAATCTTCTTCCTCGTTTCTTTTTACAATTAGGAGAACCCAGATCAAAGCTCTCTATTTGGCTGATTATTTTGTTTGGCACTTCAGCATCAAGTTTAGAACTGCTGGGATTGTGATTTTTCTTTGATTTAAGTCTTGATATGGTTAATTTTGTTTCTTGGGAAATTTTTACTAATGCATTTTCTTTATCAGAGAATAGAATCGTTTTTTAGTCCAAGCATATTCGTTAACCAGTTGTTCGGTTGTTCCCATACTTATAATTCTTGAAATCAAGGGAACCAAAGAACTTTTTTCTAAACTCTACAGTTTTCTCATACTAATTCCCTTTCCCTTCTATTAATTGCTGAATGCTGATTACTGCCCATTTTGTATAGTATGTTAATAATTAATGAAAAATGGTGATGGCTAGTTCATATATTGAAATTGAATCAGTATCATTTTATGATTCCGACTAATGTCTTTCAAACTACGGGGGTCAAACTTGAATGGGTCAATGGTTTAAAATTTTCATGACTCTAAACTATATAGAAAATTACGTGTAAGGACAACAATTTTAAAAATAACTGGAGGTCAATTGACCTTCATTTTCTCTCAGTGGCTCCGCCACTGTACCTATTGCCTTAACTTTTTTTTTTTTGGAAAGCTTGGTAGTGACACCTATTGCCTTATCAGTCAATAACTTTACTCAGTTCTCTCTTCAATTTTTGTTACTTCCTCTGGTCATAGATTAGGCCACTCAAAGGAAAGACAAAATGGCAGTGCATCGCATGAATGCCCCTTTTCGATATGTCGTTGAAGAAAATTTTGGGGGGTATTTTAATGATCATGATGATGTTTCTCTTGCTGAAGTCCTGCAAGATCAGGTACAATCTTTGTTATTGTTGCTATTATTTCTAAAACATTTTAGTCATGTACCTTTTTTAGTATATTTAAATTGTCATCTTGTAATTCTAATTAGTTCTATTAAATGAAATTTACAAGGTTTTTTCCTAGGAAAATACTTTTATGTCCACCAACTTAGTGTTAGCAAAATTGCTTTGTAGTTATTTTGAATGCCACTCCTGAAATGTCCATTCTGAACATCTAAGATATGGTTAAATCTATCGTTAGTCATGTGATGGCAGACCTATAACATGTTACGCTTTCTTTCCTTGCTATCAGGAAATACTGTCTCAACATGACTGATTCAGAACTCTGTCAGAATGTACATGTATGGCATTGTGAGTGATTAGCATGCTGTAAAGAACACTCAAAATTTATGGATGACATTTAGTAAAAAGTTTTGTTGAACTGGTGGAGATCTCACGAGACTCATTCACCTGCTGACCACAAAAAAAAAAAGCACTGTCCATGAACGCAATGAAAATAGTGTAATACAATTCCAGCTTCTTGTTTTATTTTAAGAAGTACCTTTTACAGCCAACAGAAAGAGACCAATTAGACCACATTGTAATTATTTTTGGAGAGGAGCCATTTTATTACTCAATTTCTTAATTGACTTTTTCAATAGGAAATAGTGTATGAATCTTTTCAAAGGAATGAGCAAGCTAACACAAGTAGAACTACCTCCAATGCAAATTCACAATCTGGCTCTTGCCAAGACCAAAATCTAAGAGAAAAGAGTGCACCAAAATTCAGTAACACTCAACTCGCAATTGATGAAGCAATAGCTAAGGAGTTGCAAGATATGGAAAACCAGCTTGTTGGTATCTCTTTTGATGCTACCAACTCGACATACCCTGGTAAAATAGTTTATTATGGTATTTTTAGCTCCTTCTAGTAACAAATTATTTTTGTCATAACAACTTTTAACTGAGAGGGAATATCTTGCTTTCTGGGTCATCCCTCAAGCCATGTCAGGGTGTAAATGCCTAGGATATAGCCTTTTATTTCTAATGTGGAGATCAATTAGGCAGTACCTGAAAATTGCAGTTGTGTATTATTGGCATTAGGAGTCAATAGATGAAGTTCTGTAAATTGCTTTGGAGTCAAATAGTGAGAATAAGTACCTTAAAAATATTAAACCATCTTAGAGAAATCAACGATTTTGAAAACTCTTGGTGGTCATCTCATCCCCCCGCAGCCACACACACACATGCACATACTATATTTCTAAAGGAGAGAAGGGAAATGGAGGAGTAATTTTGTACTTTATTGAAGGAACATGATACAGGGAAACTCTAAACTTAACTGCCTCATATTCTTCTTCTTTCCTTTCAATTGTTTAAATATTTCTATCATTAATGTACTTTTTGTTTCTAGGAAGATCACCAACAGCGGCCACCACATTAAACCCAAGAAGCACGCTGGCTCGCATACCTGCTCAGGTTGTCTTCTATTTGTTTTTGTTTTTTGTTGTTTGTCCTTCTTTTGGCTTATTAGTATTGTTGCCTTTTTGTTTTCTTTTAAATAAAAATCATTTTTAAAGAAATGACAAAATTGCGACGTAAATGTGCAGGCTCCAAGAGATGACAACATTGACCTTGATAATATGACTTACGAGGTTTATTTTTCTTTAACTTTTTAACTATTTCTGTTTTGTACTAGGAAATTTGTATAAACACCCTGCATTATAATGCGCTTCAGTGTTCCTAAGTTTTCAGTATTTACAGAAGACCTGTATAGGATAAAGGTCACTACCACTGGGTTTTTTATTATGCTTTTACATAAGACATTTAACAATACTATTAAAATTGAGATGTCGACGGTACCCCGTATGAAATAATTTCTATACATATGAGTCCTTTGTTTAAAACATTGATTGATTTACATCAGACATTCAAACATTGATTGATTGAATCAATTAAATTGTAATTCTCTAATTCTCTGCTAACATTTTGAAGTTTCAAATAATTTTTATTTTACTTGTTGCAATTTTGTAACAATGCATCTTTTGTTGGTATGTTAATACAGGGGCACTTATGCTGTCTCTGTAAAATGCAGGGGTCTTTTCCGTTTCCCTCTTTTTTTAAAGCACCTAATGAAATACTACTTATGTTGTTATTATTTTTTCTACAAGGAATTGCAACAATTAGGAGACGCGATTGGTACTGAAAGCAGAGGCTTGTCTAATGACTTGATAGAACGTTTACCAAAATCAACTTATAAAGCAAGTGGAATATTTTCCAGGAAGGAGAAGCATGAAGAGTATGTTTTAAACAGTCCCAAGTTGAGATATTATCAATTTAGCATCTATATTTCAAGATATTGACTCCGGCTTTAACGGTGTATATGATTATTAGTAGATTAACTATTTGCCAATTGTACTCATGTTGATGCAACTCATGAACTATATTGGATTTGGTCAAAGAATGCATTATTTAATGATTCTACTTCTACTCTGCTCTAATAGAAAGTTGTTTGCATATGTTTACAGGTGTGTTATATGTTGTATGAAATATGAAAACAAGGAGAAATTGATCACGTTGCCTTGTAATCACAAGTACCATAAGAGTTGTGTCACAAAATGGCTCAAGATCAACAAGGTAACTATTTATTCAGTGTTTATTAAAATAAGTTGCAATATATGTGCTTATAAGCTGAGTTTTGTTGATAGTAATGCTTTGGAATCCTAGATCAAGGTTTTATATCTGTCTCCCCAATCTAGATGTTTCGTATTGGACCTGACCTGTAAATTGGTAATGACGCGTCAATATCTTCCCCAATTGAGACTTAATATAGAACAGAACAAGTTTTCTGTTTCGAAGTGTACCGGTAGGCTGTATTTCTCTGATATTTTGGTCGGATACTGTCACTATATTGGTAATAAGCCCGATAGTGGCTGCTCCATGCTCATGATCAAAAGTTAACATCATTGCCGTAATCATAATAAAAAAAATTTAGTTTGTTACTATTATTTTTTATTTTGGTTGCCAGACTTGTCCTGTGTGTAGTAAGGAGGTATTTGGCTCGTAGAAGGATTCAGTAAGAATTATCGTTGGAGATTAGAACCCGCTTGTACATTTCCCCTCGGTAAGCGAAGTGCAATGAAGGTTTTAACTTTCATGCATTGAAGTTTTTTATTTGATGTCAGGAAAGATTTTTACTACTAGTTAACAGTTTGTTAGCATCGTTGCTTTTGGCTGCAGTTGTTAATTTTCTTGTCTTTAATTTTATATAAATTTTAATGACTTGGAGGGAGCACCTGTTTTTGTTTAGATTTGTATTATTATGTTTTAACTTTTAAGTAACATTTGTTGTTGTTTTTCTTTTCTTTCTGAGATGTAGTGGACTGAGAGTACAACATATATACCTCCATTTGAGGCACCATACCCCTTTGCCGTGGTATAGACCAATATGGGATGGGACTCTTATCTAATTTTGTTTGTGGGTAGTCAGTTGTGAGCTGCTAGTTAGGGAAATGCTTGATTGCATACTACAATTGGATAGAGGAATTAAATGAAGAATGGTTTGTTTGTACCTCTCAGTCTCTGGTATTGGCTGGCTCAATACTGAGAGAGAGAGAGAGAGAGAGAGAGAAGTTGATGGATAAGTAGTTGCTAGTTATTGGTTGCTCGAGAGAAGTTGATGGATAAGTAGTTGCAACTTGCAGGCGTGTTGTTCATTAATTTTCTTGTTTAGATAACATTAGTTAGCATGAAGCACGTGCACACTCCAAAAACAACAAGGTCACCATCCCAATCCCAAGCCTCAGTTTAAATGGCAAAAATAGTTGCTTTATTAAGAAAACATTACATAGGATTATGGGAAGGACCGTTCTAAACCTATTTGCTTAGTTTATTAAGATCCTAGTTTCAGAAAAATAATTATGAAGAACAATTTAGATTATCGATAAAGAATTACACAAACTCTACAAAAATGGATCCAACAAAGGAATTGCATGAGATGTCCGACCCATTAGTTCCATGTATACTGTCATCGCGTTTGAAGGTATTAGGTACTTAAAAGGCCTGATAGTACCAGCATTAAAACTCCTCTCAAAACGAAAATTATCAGATAAGTTTTGGGGGGCAATTTCATCTCCATGTGTGGTGTTATGGCACGTAGCGAGGCGTGCAACATTTCATGTGGCGTGTTCTCCACCAAAAACAATTGCATCAAAACTGTGTGGTGGATAGTGCCTATTTACTTTCAATTCATTCTCGGGGATAAAGAAAAATTTATTTACATGATTGACTAATAGAGTGGACTATATATGAAGATTGTTGATTTTCAGGTGTGTACAAGTGGGAACTTCTTTTTGGACTTTTTGTATTGACTATTATTATATGAAAGAATATTAATTAAAGAGCTATCTATGATTTCTTTGTAAATATTCATAGGATGTGTATAACTGCTACTGTAGCCACCATGTCGTATTAAGAAAAATGATACAACGATATTAGTTATATTGCAGTTGTTTTTCCAATTATAAGAAATTATAAGTTAGAAAATAAACCTTAAGTGAACATTCTAAAAATTCAACCATGACAACACACAGTGGCGATTCAGGATTTCGGTCAGGGGTGGGCACAAAATACACACTTTGTTGAATTTCAGTGTTTAAAATTTTTACATAAAAAATAGTAGTCTATACGAAACTGGCATGAAAAAATTATACACAATTATTTATCTTTAGTTTTAAAAATATAACGTGATTATTTATGTTGAAATTTATTTGTAAAATCAAGAGTTCAAAACAAGTTTTATATTTTTCTTTTTAATAGACGAGATATTTAGACATGGTTTTGTAGAAGCTTGTTTTGTACTTAAAATAACAGAAAAAATAAACAAAAAATTAATTTGTCACAAATTATATTAAGACATTATTACACTAAAAAAAATCAGTTTATTCTCTGAGGTAGTGCTATGTAGTTGTTCCCTTATACTGATTGATTGGCTCGGATTTTTCGAAAAAAATATGTTTTGTTTTATAAAAATAGAAAAAAATTGTAAATATTAATTTGTAAGAAATTTTTAATAAGACAAAAGACTAGACTCAAATATTCACTAATATAAATAATATAGAATTAAAATAAACTACAGTATTTAAAGTTTCTTAAATTGAATGAATAAATATTAAATTCCAATAGAGTATTAACATGCCCCACGTCAAAATTGAAACTACTACTGAGTTATTGAAATAACTGTCCGCCAAAAAAGCCAGGTCTGAAGATTTCGATTACACGGGCTACACCTTTTCCAATTTTTTTAAACTTTAGACAGGAACAGGTTGTTTGCTTTTAATTTTTGCGAGGAGCTTTTACTTCAATTTCTGTAAGAATTGAGACCATGTAATGTGGCACTGTTTTTGTATCAATATATGCCTACGGGCTTTCGAATAAAAAAAAATATAAGGTAGTTATAATACTTCAATGTCCATGTCAATTGAATTGCCTAATATAAACATTAAAATAGAAATGGTCCAATATAAACCAAAAACCGGCCCATTTAATTGAATTGTAAAATGTTGATCCAACCAGTCACATTCTTCTCTTTCTTTCTGTCTCCTTTTTTTCTATACACAGACAACAGTTTCTTACTTTTTTTCCCCTGATTTTTCCCTTTTCCCCCTGATTTTTTCCCTCAATCATGGTATAGATTTCAGCTGGACGGTATTTTCTTCTTTTCTGCTGGACCAGGAGTAGGCACTAACATAAAATACTAGTGGATCTTCAAAAAAAATTATAATTCAGGGGTAGGCACTTGCCTACCCTTGGACCACTTTGGATCCGCCCCTGACAACACATGATCCCACCGGTGTCAAGTTAACATAATTTGAGTTGTCTCTTTTTCTAAGGAGAGTGCTATACTGAGTGCATGTATTTTAATTTTGAAAGCTAAGAGAGCTTTTTATACTTCTATATCCAATTTACCCATTATTCTTTAAATCTCTAATAATCTCACATCTTTTTATTTCTATATATATCTAGATTCATTAATACCTTCAAGTGTACATGAAAGGAAATAATTAAATGCATTTATATAATAAAAAGAAAGTTTGTTGCACAATTTTTTTTACACGCCAACTTTTTTTCTATTAAATGCTGAATTTTTTTAAAGTAAAAGAACTTGTAATTTCACCTAAAAAGAATTAGGTTCTTTCTCCAATATTAATTGATATAGCAGTAAAAATCAACAGCAAATATTTTCAGTTCATTGTGCAGAGATAGTAAAGATCACCACATATTTATACATAGTATTTGTAAAATCGATAAACCAGGAAATTATGAATTTATAGCTCAGGAAAATTAACTAAAGCTTGTAAAGTTAAAAATTATTAGGCTAATGAAAATATAGAAATGTGTGTGTCTATATATATATATATATGAGGAGGGATCCAATTACACCTCTTTTGGTGACACATCATGACACCGTTTTTTATATAGGTCAATTTTGCGATTTCAAAATCCAAACAGTCGATCCGAACCGTTCAACATGATCACCATATTAAAATGTACTTGGAGATCAAATTTTACATTTTTTTGAATTTTTTTACTATTTATTAAGATGGTTACAAAATTACTGTTTTTCAATGGTATGAAAACAACGATTTTTGTAACCATCTTAATAAATAGCAAAAAAATTCAAAAAAATGTAAAATTTGATCTCCAAGCACATTTTAATATATCCAACATGTTGAACGGTTTGAATTGACTATTTGGACTTTGAAAATGGTAGGTGTCAAAGTGTGTCACCAAAAAAGGTGTAATCGGATCCCTCTTCTATATATATATATAGAGAGTGGCTAATATCAAAACGTTTGTTCCTGGGGTCTGGAGCAACCGAATTTTAAACCGTCCGATCGGTGTTGTTGATTCGTGCTTGATCAGATCGTCTGGTACTCAAAATGTCGCTAGAATTTGAATGGACGGGTCCAGTCGAGTAAACCCCCAAACCCCGACCCCCTCTCTTTCTCTCCCTTCTCTCTCCCGCTTCTTCCTTCTCTCAGCCCAGGCGCTCCCCACCCCAAAATCGCACCAGGCGAACCCCAAATCCGACCCGCGCCAGCGCCCCCCACCCCAAAATCGCACCAGGTGACTCAGACCCCGACCCTCTCTCTCTCTCACTCACGAGGCTCAGACCCCAAAATCGCAGCAGGCGAACCCCAAAGTCCGACCCGCTCTCCACTCGCGATTTGGAAGATCTGGATCCAGTAGTTAGGTACCATGTGAATCTCGCGCTGCAGCTCTCTTCAGCGATCTCATTTCATCAAGCAAGGTAGCTCACCTAGTTAGGTACCATGTGAATCTCGTCTGCCATTGATCGCTGAATCTCTTCAGTTTTTCTGACTAAAATTCCAAGCAAGGTAGCTCACCTAGTGTACTTATCTAAATCCCATTTCATCAACCTCAGATTTAAGTTTTGACTAAAATATTGAAATATTGGTGTTTAGGTTTGATCATATTATTGTGAAAATGATTGCATACTGGTATGGGAATTGGTGTTATATTTTGGAAATATTGGTGTATAGGTTTGATTATTTGTGAAAATGATAATATATTAACTCTAATTATGATATGATTGTGATGACTATTGGTGTTATATTTTGGAAATATGGGTGTTTAGGTTTGATTATATTGGTGTTCGCTGCAATTGAATTGTGCTCTTAGTTTGGAAATAAGGATGCACTTAATTCCTTTTGTTTTTTTTCTTAAAGTTTCAATTCTTTTGATACCAGAGAATTGTGCTCTTAGTTTAGTATCGATGTGGTTTATTTATTATATTTATTTTTTGGAGAACATAGGCACATATAACACGAGAACAGTAAAAACAAAAGAGCACCATGGAAAGGTTCAATTCTGTTTACATATTTTTTTACTCAATTTTAATTTCAATTCAGATGTTCTTTGATCAATTGCTTACCTATTTTTTTACTCCATTTCAATTATGTTTTTGTTCATTGTGATAGCTGAAAACAATGGAAAGGACAAACAAAAGGCGGCTGATAATGAGAAGAGTGGTGTTCAAGAGCTGGCAGAAACTTACGAATATGATGAAGTCGATTTATAAGAGATGTTGTTGTTCTTTTTATTTTAGTAGTGATAGACTATGTCATTTTGTTTGGACTATATCATTTTGTTAGTTAGATTTTAGCACTGATGGAGGGAATAGACATTTGGTATCATGATATGGGTGCTAATTTGATATGGGTCCATGATATGGGTGCTAATTTTGTTAGTTAGAAGAGACATTTGTTGTTTAATTTGATTTGTTCATTTTGGTATCATGATATGGGTGCTAATTTGATTCTTGAAACTTGATGTTATGTTTTAATCCCATGAATAGAGACTTTGACTTCTTGAAAATTTGTTAGAATGTATCTTGGTTGGTATGAAGATGTGTCTCAACTGGCACAAGGCAATGATACTGGTACGCCTTGCCTTAAGATGTGTCTCATCTGTTTTGGTTGGTTTGAAGCTCATAGAAACTGACACCAACCATTTTGAATAATAATAAAATTGGTACCAACCAATTAGTTTTGATAAGTATCTTAAATGAAATGCAAATCCTTTGCAACGGTACATCGGCGTAATTTGATACTAAACATAAAGCATTCACAAGAATTCACAACAGTTGCTTAACAAATAGGAATTAAAAAAAAACAGATTATTAACTAGGAATTAAAAAAAAACAGATTATTCACAACAATTGATAAGTTTCTTAAATAGGATTCACAAGAATTCACAACAGTTGATAAGCATCTTAAATAGGAATTTAAAATTTGATAAGCATTCACAAGTATCTTAAATTTGATAAGCATTCACAGTTGATAAGCATTCACAAGCATTCACAAGTATCTTAAATAGTATCTTAAATTTGATAAGCATTCACAAGAATTCATAACAGTTGATAAGTATCTTAAATAGGAATTTAAAAAAACAGATTATTCACAACAGCTTGCACCGAGGGTGTACTGGATATAAAAAAAAAAACAGATTATTAACTTGTGCTCTGAATCTAGCTCTTCTTATCAACTTGTGCTCTGATGACATCGGTATCAATGCCTATAAACTGACAGATTATAAAAAAAAATTAATGAATGAAAGAAGAAATGTGCTTGGATGAACTACAAGATAATCAGGAAAACTATGCTCATGTTTGGTTTCGGCATTTGACCTATGTTAATGCTGTGTCTTTTTTTTGTCTTCTCAGTGGGTTCTTAATTGCACAAGGGTAAATTAAATTGGCCTAATTGGGGCAATGAAAGGTGCAACTGCCCAAATCAGCATACCTTGATATATTCATTATATTTTGTCTACCAAATTTGCACTTTTGATTGCATGAATGATGGTACACTTGGAACTATTTTTTGGTCAATTTGGTCAATTGCAAAAAGGTGCCAGCGTGATTAATGAAGTACATCAGATATGGCAACTTGGCAAGAACCAAAGCTGATGGCTTAATAGCTAAATAACAATTTAGACCAGATACTTTTTATCCAAAAGAATCAAATTTTCATATGAACCCCTACACTATACATTGTAATAAACAATTACTGGTTCAAAACCTGACTAAAATTGTACATGACAGATGGCACAGTCGCTCGGCTATGTGGTATACCTGGTACTACAGCTTGTAGACCTGTTAGCAGTATTCTCTTCCTCAACCAGTGAAGGGAGCAGAGCACTGGCACTGGCACAGATGCTAGTAGGATTGGCATAAAGCTCACCTCATTTTGATCAATGAAGCCATTCCCGTCAAGATCATATAGCCTGAATGAAACTGAATAATTGCAAATATTTAGCAAAAGAAAGAAAAAACATCCACAATTGAACAAAGAAAAAACATGCACAATGGAGATTAATGTGCTATACTTTTGAGGCAGCGATGTGGTTTCAAGTCTACATCACATTGGCTGTTCTATGTAAATGCATATCATGTATCATTACACGTTCTAGATAAATATCGTCCCTTCAGCGAACACAATAGCTAATTGAAAAAAATGCCTCATGAATAGGCAATACGATTGGGATAATATAGAATTTAGTTTACCAGAAAATCAATTAAAGAAGTAAAACAAATAAAATAAAAAACTGAAGAGATTCAGCGATCAATGGCGGACGAGATTCACATGGTACCTAACTAGGTGAGCTACCTTGCTTGATGAAATGAGATCGCTGAAGAGAGCTGCAGCGCGAGATTCACATGGTACCTAACTACTGGATCCAGATCTTCCAAATCGCGAGTGGAGAGCGGGTCGGACTTTGGGGTTCGCCTGCTGCGATTTTGGGGTCTGAGCCTCGTGAGTGAGAGAGAGAGAGGGTCGGGGTCTGAGTCGCCTGGTGCGATTTTAGGGTGGGGGGCGCTGGCGCGGGTCGGATTTGGGGTTCGCCTGGTGCGATTTTGGGGTGGGGAGCGCTTGGGCTGAGAGAAGGAAGAAGCGGGAGAGAGAAGGGAGAGAAAGAGAGGGGGTCGGGGTTTGGGGGTTTACTCGACTGGACCCGTCCATTCAAATTCTAGCGACATTTTGAGTATCAGACGATCTGATCAAGCACGAATCAACAACACCGATCGGACGGTTTAAAATTCGGTTGCTCCAGACCCCAGGAACAAACGTTTTGATATTAGCCACTCTATATATATATATATATATATATATATATATATATATAAGTACCGACAAGTCATTTTACAATAGCATATAGTGTAAAAATATCAAAGTATGGATCAAATTGTTGCAAATGAATAAATATATTGAGTAGAACTAAGGTGCTCTTAAGCTCACCAAGCCCTTTGTGAGCTTAACTCAAAAACCTATCGTATTGACTTCAAACGACATATCCAAACCGTTAGATGTTCAATCTATATTAAAATGTGCTTGGAAACCAAATTTTACATTTTTTTCGAATTTTTTTTACTATTTATTAAGATGGTTTGAAAATCGCTGTTTCCAATGGTGCAAAATTTTAATAAAACAGCGATTTTCAAACTAGCTTAATAAATAGTAAAAAAATGAAAAAAAAAATGAAAAATTTGGTCTCCAAGCACATTTTAATATAGATTGAACATCTAACGGTTTGAATATGTTATTTGAAGTCAATCCGATAGGTTTTTGAGTTAAGCTCACAAAGAGCTTGGTGAGCTTAAGAGCACCTTAGTTCTACTCAAATATATTTGTGTCATTTTTCTTCTAGTGAACTCCAACTTTATAAATTACTAACTAATTAAATATCATTTTGCATCTAATTTTCAGAAGAAAAGAAGGTCATTGCACAACAAATAAAAACGACAAAAGTAAATATTATTACGTACTATTACATATATTGTTGGAAGTGCGAATAAATTTTCAATTGTTGTTATGCTCAATGGACATGCACGAAAAATAATTAAAATCAAGAATAATTAAAATTAGAAAAGTAAAATACAAGAAACTTACATGTAACATTTGTGATCTCATCCATCCAATCTTTTCTTATTTTTTGTCTAGACAAATCATGACTCGACATAATTAATTAAAATAAATCCTTGGTATAGAATATAGATGAAACTAGTATTTTTTTTCTCTAAAAATTTAATTTTTAGCAAAGATAATATTAATATATCATTATAAAATAAATCATAATCCTCCGTAGCAGCTAAACTATTTTTCTTTATAGATTATAGTCAACACCGTACGAATGTAAGCCATAGAAAATCAAATTTGTCCATTAGAATTTACTTCCATAAAAAGAGGGGCCTAATTAAACTGCTGGCAGGTATGATATCCTATTAGATAGTTATCTTTGTAAAGAATCAATTAATTAAGTTTAGAATATAAAAAAGGAAGGTATTAATTAGGGGCAAAGGTGGTACAAAAGTAAAAGAATTCATTGTGCGCTCCATATTTGAAAGTAAGCCCTCAATATAACACTACCCTTTTCTAATGTAGAGTCCTATGATCCTATCCAAATTTAGCATTTGCCAAGTCATCACACGATGACGTCATCATCAGGCTCCATATTATCTAACAATCTCCTGGACTCCTTAATTAGAGATCCAATGGTCGATGACACAAATCACACAATGCGTGATATCTTGTCTCTCTGACACCGACAGGCATGGATCAATCGTCCTCTCTACAACTATTCTTTCTGGCAACCGCAAGATATTAAGTATGAACTATGAAGCATCAAACTTTCTTTCACCTTTAATTTCACGCTCCATGTTTGTTTATCCTTGTCTTGTCCTTGAGTTAAATATATAGTCAATCCACTCCACGAAACCTTTTTTTGACTCTAATACCAGTTGCTGAATTAGGGGGCAGCTTAACTGCAGAAGCATATCTCCATTCCATTATTAAGCATGTTGATATTCCTAATTGCCAACGGTCACGATTGAAAGATAAAATTTTGAATTTAATACGAGACCTCCAATTAAATAATCTGTTTTTCTTTAATTAACTATATCTTTATTATATGTAGAAGTCTAAATTTAATTATTAAAAATATACCCACCACACATACAGTTACAACGATACTGCCTTGCCTTCCAGCGACATTTTCAAATATCACAGGTTCGAAAATTTCTGGCTAAGGTCACAGGTTTTCAATATTATGAAAGAAGAAAAGTGGAATAACATGAGACTCGCTCAGACACCGCCACAACTGCACGAAAAAATGACGAGTCTTCAGAAGGAAATAAAAGAATGGGCAACAAATAAAGTGGGCAACATTACAAAGCAGATCATAGTTTGTAGAGATTACATAGGGTGAATAGACAAGGTCAAGGAGAGTAGATCAACCACTGACCTCGAAAAACTCATAACCTGCATCATAAAAAAAAGGTACATTGATCTTTCCATTATGCAGGAAGATATTTGGAAACAGCGGGCAAAGGCGCACTAGGAGCTAGACGGAGACAAAAGCACAAAGTACTTTCACGCCCATCAGCTCTACCCACGTACTTCATGATGGTTCTACGATTGTGAAAGTGGGTGATCAAGCAAATTGATAAAATAAGGAAAAAGTTCCTATGGCACAGAGTAACAGTCGGGCAAGATGAACCTCGCTAATTGGGAAATGGAATGTAAACCAAAACAATAAGGGGGGCTCGGATTTTTAGACCTAGTTACCTTTAGCAAGGCATTACTCATGAAGTGGTGCTACTGGCAAATGCTGGAACAGAGAATGTGGAAGACAAATTTTCAAGGAACAAAACCCACCATCAACCTTATGCCAACATCCCCATTATTCACAGGCGCATTACAACCATGCCTCGACTGCTAGGAGACGACGGTGACGCACATCTACGGTCAAGGGGATCAGATATTACTATGGAACCACAACTGGGGACACGGCATCATGAAACATTAGTTACCCTCGTTATTTACGCATGCCATACACATTGACACGACCCTGAGAGAGGCTATACAAGGTATATGTGAGAACCTTTTTCAACAGGTCCTCATGTTGAAGGCACAAGAGGAACTTTTTTCGCTAAGAGGTTACCTTGCAAGGGTGGAGATAAACACGCAGTTAGACCAAGATAATATTATATGGAATAGAGTAGATACATGCATCTTCACAGTTAAAAGTGCATACCAAGCCATAAAAAATGGCCCATACATCTCCACGAATGCTCACCACTTGTGGAAGCTAAGAGTTCCGCCGCAAATAAAGGTCTTTGATTGGTTATTGGTTAATAACAAGTTACTGACTATCGACATTGTTGCAAAGCCTCGCGGAACCAGCAGGAGAAGATTGACTATCCAATAAATTTTATTTTTGCTTTTCATTTTTGCTTTTAGTATAACATTACTATGTTTTCTTATATTTTTTCAGTCTTATTTTCTTTATATTTATGCTTTTTACTTTTAGCTCAAGTAGTCTTGAGTGTCTTGTGTTTATTTTCGACATGCAGCTACAAACTCTTGTAATCGCGATTATCAATTAAATGCGGGCTAGAGCCATATTTTTCCTCAAAAAAATACTAGACCATGTGGTGGGTGAGCCAGTGGTAAAATTGTCCTGGGCACAAAATCATTTGTCGAACTTTATTCTTAGTTTTGATATTTTCTTTTCTTTTGTTTTACTTTATAGATCGATAAAAGGCAGTTTACACATGTTATATCTAGGCGTCAGTGGTGCTGCAATTGCACATGTTATATCTCAGTAAGTTTGATTTATTCCAACTCTCTCATATATTCTCTTTTGCATTTTGTTCTAGAGAAAGGTATAAATATTTGAGTACTAGACAAATATTACCTACATGTGATAAGTCTTTTTGTTCCTATAGATATATGATTTCATTGATCCTTCTCTGCAGACTACTTCTCCATGTTTGGTGTGTTGCCTCCAAATCTCAATGACCTACTGTTCGGTCGAAAGTTGAAATCTCTAGGCCTCTTGTGCTCTAAGTGGTGTCAGTTCTCAAATTTTGATTTCTCTCTTGTTTTTCTTGTTTTGCCTTGATTTATTTTTAAATTCTTTTTAACTTCTTTTATTTTACGGAATTGGAAAGGAATGTTCGATCTTTGGCTAGAATTGAGAGTGCGGCCAATGAGAGAAGAAGAGAACACAAAATTAATACAGATGCAAATAGAAAGAGGCGGAGACCGACACCTCGTAAGTCTCATGTTTTGCTTGTGTGGTTGAATACGGTTTTGGAGATATTGACTAATTGTTTGAAATCACACCAATGTGATAAAAATATGATGTTATTTCACATATACACTCTATTGTTCAAACTCTTCAAACTTTGATTTTATGTATAACATGTAAATAAAAACAGACTGAGGATCCCTATGTAAGAATGCCATGGACATGAACTTTGACAAGATTTCTGGACCTACTTGTGACAGCATGTAAGGATAGTTAGGAAACACTATTTCAGCACTTGTGACAAACATGTAAGGACAACATTGCCTTTTATCCTTGGTCAACCTCCCAAATCTAAAGGAACTGTAAGTTTTCTTTCGAATTATTTCTATGATCGAGCTGGGCTTAGCTAAGCAATGGAGTAAAACGACTTGGTGCTCCACGCCTTATTATTTTCATTTTGAAAATCCAAACTACTGATCCGAACCGCTCAACATGATCTCCATATTGAAATGTGCTTGGAGACCAAATTTTACATTTTTTGGAATTTTTTTACTATTTATTAAGCCACTTTGAAAATCGCTGATCCATTGGTCCAAATTTTTTTACTGTTTTGCTACTATTCATCCGGATCAGCGATTTTCAAAGTGGCTTAATAAATAGTAAAAAAATTCCAAAAAATGTAAAATTTGGTCTATAAGCACATTTAAATATGGAGAACAACTTGAGCGGTTCGGATCGGTAGTTTGGATTTTCAAAATGAAAATATGGCGTGGAGTACAAAGCGTTTTACTCCATGGCTTAGCTAAGTCCATATTTAAATGTGAGTGGCTAATATCAAAACGTTTGCACCAAGCCTCTCGTGCAACCAAGTCGTTTTCGGATTTTCAAAGTCCAAATGGTCGATCCAAACCGTTAGATGTTCAATCTATATTAAAATATGCTTGGAGACCAAATTTTACATTTTTTGGAATTTTTTTACTATTTATTAAGCCACTTTGAAAATTTCTGATCACATGGTCCAGAATTTGGTTGCACTGTTTTTACTGTTCACCCGGATCAAAAAATTTCAAAGTGGCTTAATAAATAGTAAAAAAATTCCAAAAAATGTAAAATTTGGTCTCCAAGCATATTTTAATATAGATTGAACATCTAACGGTTTGGATTGACCGTTTGGACTTTGAAAATCCGAAAACGACTTGGTTGCACGAGGGGCTTGGTGCAAACGTTTTGATATTAGCCACTCTCTCTCTCTCTCTCTGTATATATATATATATATAGAGAGAGATAGACTAATATGCTTTTAGTAGCATATGGGCCGATATGCTTCCAACTCAAAATCGGATTTTCAAAGTCCAAACGGTCGATCCGAACCGTTCAAGTTGATCTACATATTGAAATCTACTTGGAGACCAAATTTTACATTTTTTGGAATTTTTTTACTATTTATTAAGCCACTTTGAAAATTGCTGATCCGGGTGAACAGTAAAAACAGTGCAACCAAATTCTGGACCATGTGATCAGCAATTTTCAAAGTGGCTTAATAAATAGTAAAAAAATTCCAAAAAATGTAAAATTTGGTCTCCAAGCAGATTTCAATATGTAGATCAACTTGAACGGTTCGGATCGACTGTTTGGACTTTGAAAATCCAATTTTGAGTTGGAAGCATATCGGCCCATATGCTACTAAAAGCATATTAGCCTATCTATATATATATATAGGAAGTGGCTATAGCATGCTACATGTAGCATAGAGGGCCTCCATGCAACAGCTCAATATTTGAGTTTTCAAAATTCTAACGGTCAATCCGAACCGTTCAACATGTAATCTGTACTAAAATGTACTTGCAAACCGAATTTTACATTTTTTTGAATTTTTTACTATTTATTAAGTATTTTACAAAACTACTGTTTTTCAGTGATCCATAATTATTCAAAAACAACAGTTTTGTAAAATACTTAATAAATAGTAAAAAAATTCTAAAAAATGTACATATTCATATGGAGATCATGTTGAACGGTTCGGATCAGCCATTAGGATTTTGAAAACTCAAATATTGAGCCTTAGCACGGAGGCCCTCTATGCTACCCATAGCGCGTGTGTGCGTGTATACACAAACGTTTGTTCCTGGACTCAGGAACAAACGATTCGGTTCTCCGATTTTCAAAGTTCAAACAGTCGATCCAAACCATTACATATTTAATCTATATTAAAATGTGCTTGGAGACCAAATTTTACATTTTTTAGAATTTTTTTACTATTTATTAAGCTGGTTTGAAGGTCGCTGTTTTTCAATGATGCAGAATTTTAATAAAATCAGCAATTTTCAAACCATCTTAATAAATAGTAAAAAAATTATAAAAAATGTAAAATTTGGTCTCCAAGCACATTTTAATATAGATTAAATATCTAACCGTTTGGATTGAGTGTTTGAACTTTAAAAATCGGAGAACTGAATTGTTTGTTCCTGAGTCCAGGAACAAACGTTTGTATATTAGCCATTCTCTGTGTATATATATATATATACAAAAATTGCTTACTAAAATCTTGTTAACATTCAGTACTGGAGATTGGTGGACATTTTATATATAATAGGAATGGTAATGCTGCAATTTACCAATAATATTTTTTTATTTTATTAAAAAGCTTCAGTACGGTTCAATATTTTTAGATGTTATTCTCAAAGATTAAATATAACTTTCTTCACTGAGAAATAAGGACTCACTCTACTGCACTAATTAACCATGCGGATCTCCAGTAATACTTATCATAAAACAATAAAACAAAAATAAACAAGCCAGGACCCACTCCATATATTGACAAAAAAAATGTCCGTGTATAAATTAGGATCGAGAAACATTAATTAGGTCCTAACTATTATTTCACACACCCTAATTTTTTATTTTTTTATTATATCTTTTCTAGAGATAGGATGGGAGTTCTGGTGGATTAATTCATGTATATTTTAAGATATGTGGTTGTTCAAAAGAAAAAATCTTGACGATAATAAATTGTTGCATATTTGACCGAAATTTTTATTAATATTCAAAATTAATAATTAATTTCAAAATCTACACCCTTTCAAACATATATTCGAAAAATGTCCTAACCGTGAAAAAAATTTGCGGTTTTGGATCTACTTTTGAAAGTTTAAACAAGCAATTATATATAAAAAAAATTGCAGTAAGCTAACAAGCAATTATATATAAAATTTGCGATTTTTTATAATGATTACCCATATTAGCTTGATTACACGATTGCCGAACTCAAAATAATTATACTCTTGTTAATAGTTTAAACAAGCAATTATATATACAAAAAAAATCGTGTAATCATTATCTTGTAAATTAATAATCTATGCAGTAAGCTAAGAAGTGAATCAAGATTGCCCAAAGAACTATTAATTAAGCATTGTCAAGTGCTATCATCATGTGTGTTAAGAATTTAAGATGAAGATCAAGTGGCAACCTTGTCATTCAAATTTAGAATTATTTTATTTAGAACCTGTTTCACATGTCTATCTTCTTTCTATTATGAATTGTATCTTGAAACCGTCAAATGTGAAATGTCAATGGTCAACACAACGCTCTTCTTTTGGGCTGTTTCCAGGCCCAACTCCGGCCTCCGGGCCATGGTTCCAATTATTGTAACGAAAAGCAGGGGTATTTTCGTAAATGTATATCTTTTCTTTTATTCCAACTGGCAGTACATAATATGGATTATCACAAAACACAAAATCAATAATGAGAGTTGAAAGAATATTTCTATAATGAGGGTTGAAAGAGTATTAAGGGAGGTGCTATTCTAAGGGCAATAATTTCAATAATGAGGATTAAAAGAATATTTCTTATACTAATACTCACTTTGTCCTTTTTTCTTAATATATATAGATACGTAATCAATGGGTAAATAATAAGGAAATTATACAAATTTCAAATATCTTATCTTCTTTTTTTGTATGAAATTATAATACTTTTCATATATGAATCTCATATATAAAGTCCGTGATTCAAACATAATTTCAAACTTAATACATATATATAAAGTTTATAAATACTTTTCATACCATTCAACGAGATGTATTATAACGTTTATAAATATTTATGTTAATTAAAATGAAATATTAATTTGATTGATTTATATATTTTTTTTCAACTCAAATACTCAAATGTCCTTAGGTTTCATTTCATATATAAAATCAGTTATGATACATCCACTCTTCTACTTAAAATAAAAAAACAAAGTAGTATCACGAGTCAAACAATAAAATCGAGTATGTGAATGTAGTAAATGACATGACAGACGCTACGAATGATTGATTTCCATTCTATATATACAAAAAGAAATAAAAGATATTTGAGATTTGAATAATTTCTTTATTAGTTATCCATTAATTATATACTCAGATATTATTAAAATAAAAAGACAAATTAAATATTAGTATAATAAATTTTCTCTCAACTCTCGTTATTAAAATTATTGGTCATGTTCGGCATTAAGGCTTAAGAGATTGAGGCTTAATAATTTAATCTTCACTAAGGAGTTAGTGTTTGGCAACAACTCAAGCTTAAGGAGGAGAATTGGAGAAGGCTTAAGGAAGAAGAGGCTTAGCGCTAAGGTAGCGAAATATCAAGTTTAAAATTCAGCTTAAGAAAGAGGCTTAAGTCTGTCTAAGTTATATAAGTGTTTGGTCTGCTTAAGACCTTAAGAAAAGCTAAAGAGTTTTAAATCATAGTGCCGAACATGTACATTGTACTTAGAATAGCACCTCTCCCAATCACAAAATCCCTCAGGTCTCTATCTTACAGTGTAGTCACAGCCCAAAAAATCTCTCCTTTTTCTTTTATTTTATTTGCCCCTCCTTCCCTTTCTTTCTCAAACGCAACCAGATGGAGAATCAAAGCTAATAGAAAGAAAAAGAAGCGCATCGCATCGCATCGACGCCTATCTAATAAGAGAGAGAGAGAGAGTTTTTGATTCTCTCCATCTCCCTCTCCAATGGGAGCGGGGGTGTCTAGCATAATGGGGCCAGATGGAGAACCAAGTTATGGTTATTCTGGTCTAGGCGACATGCCCGAGAGCTGTGTGGCCGCCGTCCTGCTATACCTCGATCCACCGGAGATCTGTAGTGTGGCGCGCTTGAATCGTGCCTTTAGAGGCGCTGCATCGGCCGATTTTGTCTGGGAATTGAAATTACCTACCAATTACGACTACTTGATGGGTTTGATCGAGTCTGGAGAGGACGAAGAAGGTGAGAAGAGCCAAGGTTGGTTGAGTAAGAAGCAAATTTATGCTATGCTTTGTCGCCCCAATCCATTTGATGGAGGCAGGAAGGAGTTCTGGCTAGAAAAATCTAAGGGGGGGTTGTGTATTGCAATATCTTCAAAAGCTATGGTAATTACTGGAATTGATGATCGAAGATACTGGAATTATATTCCAACTGAAGAATCAAGGTAAATACAAAAATTAACTTTTTACCCTCTTTTACATCCTTTCCCAATAATCAATAATCCATCCCGCAACCGGGAAGATGAACAAAATCTGTCAGGATTAATTTGGTAGGATTTAGCTATGTTGTCATTGAGCATTGTTTGAGAGTTGTTTTAAATACTGTAGTTACTTTAACTTGTGCTAGGGATCTTTTGGTAATTTATGATAAGGATAAAACATGAATCTTCTTCAAGTGACCCATTATTATTTATTTTTTTAAGAAAAAGCATAGAGCCCATTTCATTGTTGAAATTGTTAAATACAACTCTCTCAAAACAAACAGCCATTAATAAAGCAAACTACCTGTTGTGAACTAACCTCTAACTAAAAAAAAACAAGGGACACATTATTAAATATTCCTTAGATATTGAATTTTCTGATTACTTTCTCTAATTTCATATAATTTTTCAAGTTTTCTGTTGAGTATAATTAGCATTTCTTTTACAATATGACCATGTCAACTTGATTTGTTGAATTTAGATTGTTCAAACTGGGGAGGTGCTCCTATAGTTTTTTCGACTTCTTAAAAATTTTGAAAGTTAATTTGTTCAGCATCTCGAATTATCCATGGTTTATGATCTTGTATTCTGATGACTTGTTCATTTACAGATGTCTATGGTCCACCTTGTTTGCATTGATTTTTTTCCTTATTTTCTAGTGTCTCCATTTTTGTCTCGTGTGAATAATAAATAATTATATAATTTCAGTCATGTACTTGTTTGCTCATTAAGCAGGTTAACCAATTTGATTGCTTTCTTGAGGTCACTTTAGCATTAACTTTATGTCCCTGTGTTGTTGAGTATGATCCTTGAAACTGACAATTATTTTAATGAAAAATGTTTTAGCTCGCTCCTATCTGAATTTTTTTGGTACATCTTAATACAGATCTGTAATTACCTTCTGAATGGGATATTTTTCCTTTAAATCTTGTCATTTTCATGTAAGGCACAAAATTTCGCTCCATTTTCATAATTACAGCAAAATTTAGCAAGTTAATCTGATGGCCCTTATTTCTGAATGTTTCAGATTCCACTCAGTTGCGTATCTCCAACAAATTTGGTGGTTCGAGGTGGTTGGTGAAATTGATTTCTTATTTGCAGCTGGTTCTTACAGCCTCTATTTTCGGCTCCATTTGGGCAAACCTTCAAAACGGCTAGGACGCAGGATTTGGAGCTCTGAAAACATACACGGGTGGGACATCAAACCCGTTCGGTTCCACCTCTCCACATTTGATGGCCAGCAAGCTACCTCTCTGTATCACCTTGAGGAGCCTGGTAACTGGATTCTTTACCATATAGGTGATTTTACTGTTCCATATGATTCGGTTGAACCAGTAAAATTGAAGTTTTCCATGACCCAGATTGATTGCACCCATACAAAAGGGGGCCTTTGTGTAGACTCACTGTTGGTCTATCCAAAGGGGTATCGACAGGATAAAGAGATGATTGTTTCTATGTAGGATTTCTAGAAAAGTTTTGCTTTGTAGAGAAGATATATATGTAGGAGATATATTGCATAGGAGAGGGGAAGTGGTTTTTTTTTATTTCCGGAGTAACAACCGGTTTTTAATATTTTATAGTTAGTCTGTGTATATGTTATATACAATTCTTTTCTTTTTTCAACTTTGATCAGTTTTGAGTGAGCATTGTTAGGGGAGACATTAGTCAATTTAATTTTAGGATTGGAAAAGAGGAAAGAAGGATCGTTTTTCTTATCATCCTTTGTAATATTTCGACCATCACTAGTGATGCTTGGCAAACCGTTTGTTTGGTTCTGAAAGTGTTTCTTTTGAGTTTTTCCTTCTTTATGTATATTAAAATGTTTTGATTTGTTTGATAACATATGAAGATATGATTCATGGGACCGTATGTATATTCAAAAGGAGAACGCTGAATATATCGGATTTGTATGCATGGGACCGTATGTACATATGCAATTTTGCTATGTGTTGTTAAAAGAATATAAATAAAATAAAATAAATTTATGTTACAAGAGTTGTCTAATCTAGCGGTTTATGCTATTTATAATATTTGTATAGGTCAAGGGTTCCTCTCCCACCGCAATTCATTTATGGGCATTTTTCGACAAAAGTAGCGAAAGGTTTTCTGTGAGCACGAATATACAGATACGTTGTTTTCGCGCTTTACTCAGTTCATTACTGGACATTTCTATTTTATTTTCCTTGTAGCTAGCTAAATGTTGATAACGAGCAACTAATTGTCAACAACGAGTATCGAATTGTTAGATAGACGAATATATTTGTAACGTTAAAAATTAGCAACTTCAAAAACTGTACTATCAAATAAATTGAGTTGTTTCTGAAAAGGTCATATATGTTATTATTGACATATTTTCATTTTTAACATTTATGAAAATATTGCTACCAGTCTTAAAAAAAAAACATTTATGAAAATATAATTAATATCTAACAAGATACTGGAGCTACTGGAAGGGTGATCGAAGCAATGTATGGACCGTTATTTTTATTAATATCCAAAGTTAATTACAAAGCTGGGTATTTTTAAAAATGCCCAAACTATTAAATGGCCGGTTCACTTTTTTTTCTCAACCAGTCATTAAATAGCCGGTTCTTAAATTTTATTGTTGTTGTTTCAGACTCTATAAATATACATCTTTCTCTCTCCTCTCTCTCACAACTTACTCAACTCACACAAGAGAAAGAGAGGAAGGGAAAGAGAGAAAGAGAAGGTGATTTTTGAGGCAATTTTCCAGGGGCCAAAATGATGCACAATAGCAACCGAGGTAGGTCGTCCTATCGTGGCCTAGCGAGAGGAGGGTCAATTAGTGATCGAGGTAAAAATAAGGGAAAAATAATAATTGTCAAGTATGTCGTGATAAAAAGGCCTGTCAAGTATGTATGATGGAGGAATTTTTTAGACAGCCTATTCGGTATGAAATTTCAGACGATGACTTTATGGAAAACCCCTACGGCTCTGGTTTGAAAAAAGAAGAAAGTTGATCCAGAGCCTCCAACATCGGACGATGAGTTTGTTTCGTATACTATACTGGTAAGGCTACCACTTCGTCTGTTATGACTGATCCAGATCCGGCAAAATCAACTCGTTCTAAGAAATAGTATTATTAGGGTTTAAAATTTGTATGCATTTGAGCTGGGATCTAAGAAGTAGTATTATTTTAGTTAGATGAATTAGAGTTGTAAAATTAGGTTGTAAAATTTTTGAGTTTTTTTAGTGTCTATTTTGTAGATTTTATTTCATCAATTCAGAGTTTATTTAGACTTAATGTATTGACATGCATGTAGACTTGATGTTTCTCTACATTTGAATATGGTAAAAAACAGTAAAGTTATAAAAACTTAAATTCAACTAACTTACAACTTAGTCTTAATAAAGTCCACACAAATTGCAAATAAAATAGTTCTGAAAGCAGCATTTAAATAAACAAGTTCACAACATGCATCAAATGAGAAGAATTTAAATCACCTATTACTACTACGCCTAAAATAAATATGAAAAACCGACCAGTTACAGAAGATGACCTACTAGATGGCTCTGCTTAGCTTCCAGATGCCCCTGCTTGGCTTCCAAATGCCCTTGTACGCGTACCAGTTGACCTCCTTGGTTGGTTTCAAGATGGCTCTCCTTGCACCCCAACCGCCTCTCCTCCCATGGCAACTGCCTCTCCCATTACTTCTGCAAACATAGCAGATGCATCTAAAGGGCTTGTAGCTGTGTTATGCCTTATTCTGCTGTCAGTGCACATTTGATCCCCTTGTGCTGGTCCGATATAACACAAACAAATTTATCACATCCAAGCACTTCATTCCTCAACAACTGCAAAAAAAAATCCTAATTCTCATTATCCTCCTTCTGCACAATTGTAAATGCAATAGGCAGCAATTGGTTCTCGGCATCATAGCCGCAAGCTATCAAAAGCCTCCCCTCATACCACCAGACAAGAAGCATGCATCTATGCTGATCACTGGTCTCAAGTACTGGAACGCTGCAATGCATGGACCAAAAGCCCAGGCTACGGCCCTGAATTGAACAACATCTTCTATAATTTCTCCGTGTTTATATCGTATCGAACAAGTCAAAAATTGGTACTTAGAGCCGGGATTCTTGTAGCAAATTCCCATAAGGAGTGGTTTCAGCAAGCTGTAAGAACTCTCCCAACTCCCAAATTGTCGAGCTATTGTAAGCTCACGACCCCTCCACAGTCGGTTGTATTTCGGGGTTACATTGCCATACAAAACCCTCACACAGTTTGCCACCCCTTGGATGCTCATACAGTGGTCATTCTTAATGCTGGTCTCAATGACATCGACAATGATTGATGCCGTGAGACATTCATAGTCGGTCCTTGTATAGTTAGACCTGCATCTGTGAGGCTTGTCTTGCCTCGTTATAACCCATGCATCTCCATAACCCGTTATTTTCCCCTAAGTTCGTAATCACAACCCGGAGTCTTACACACCACCTGAATTCGATCCCTGTCACTTTTCTTCATTCTAATCTCCTGATTCTTACTAATATGGTGCTCTCTAATCTTCTTAATCAGCTCTTCTTTGCTTTTAAAATACTGTTCTGACGCCAACTCACCTTTGTACTCAATATGTTTCCCATAGTAAGTAACTTCTGCTTCTTGAAAAGAAGATATATCATTGAAGTCTGCGAACGGGTGCGTATCAGTCCGGCTACTAAGTAGCATATTCCCATATCCGGTTCAAATGGGCACTGGACCATCTTCATGACAACCCTCCAGGTGATCAGAGTTCCAGTTTGCTCCCTCAAATTCATCTCCAGTTTGCAGATCTTCCTCTGGAATTTCATTAATATTTTAAAATCCGACTCAGTTTCGTCGTCTACTGGTGCCGGTCTAGGGTGAGGTGATGGTGGCGGTAATGGTAAAGGCGCCACATGCACGGGTCTAGGTGGGAATCTTGTATGGAGTCGTGGTGGAGTGAAGTGACTGTAGTTTCTGGGTCAGGTACGAATAAATGAACCATGGGAGTGTATGGTTTTGGTTGTGTTGTATAATTTGGCGCAACTTAATTTTGGCCAGAACTTCCAACTCCCGACTCTATCGGAACTCTCTTGGCGTAGATTTCTATTACAAAATTTCCAATGGCCTTTAACCGACCGTACATCGCTCTGCATGCAGCATCACTTAGTACCTTTCACTATCGTATAGGTCGGAGGTGTTTCATGATTCACTCGGATGGCCAATTCTAAGTTCCACTTTTCTGGGTTATAACCGGTGCATTCGTAAATCTCATTTTGAAGTCTCAAAGTGAGATATCATCGGGAACCACAAATGAATTAACTGACTCTTTAGAGTAATAAGCTACATATATATTAGTAAGAAACTTTCCACCACAGTGTAATGAAATCATCATAGCCATGACAAACAAACTACATTTTGGTAAATGGTAAACAATTGTCAGGTTACTAATTTAAATGTATAGGTTACTGGAAAATAATTAAAATAAAATAATATAATATAAAAAATAAATTAAAATTAAATAAAAAAATAAATTAAAATTAAAAGAAAACAAAAATCGCCTCAAAATTGCCTGAAAAATCGTCTCAAATCACCTAAAAAATCGCCTTTTTTCTCTCTTTTCCTTTCTCTCTCTCTCTTCTGTGAGTTGTGAGAGAGAGGAGAGAGAAAGATGTGTATTTATAGAGTCTGAAACAACAACAACAAAAAATTTGAGAACAGGTCATTTAATAGCCGGTTGAGAAAAAAGTGAACCGGCTATTAAATAGCCGGTCTGGACATTTTTAAATTCGCTGGATATAATTAATATTTTGTAATTAACTTTGGATATTAATAAAAATCACGGATGTATGGACGTCACACGCTAGGTCATCCTTATTACTAGACAGGACAGTCGTGATGAAAAACCAATTCAGTTCTACTACATGTCAGATATGTCAAAATCTTTTTTTTTTCTCGTATTAACGAATATGACGTTCTTTCTAATATGGTATTATTTTTATCAACAAATATGTATTACGCACAAATTAACATGAGGAGGGATCGGATTACACTTTTTTTGGTGACACACTTTGACACTTACCATTTTCAAAGTCCAAATAGTCGATCCAAACCGTTCAACATGATGAATATGTTAAAATGTGCTTGGAGATCAAATTTTATATTTTTTTGAATTTTTTTACTATTTATTAAGATGGTTACAAAATCGTTGTTTTCAGACCATTGAAAAATAACGAATTTGTAACCATCTTAATAAATAGTAAAAAAATTCAAAAAAAATGTAAAATTTGATCTCCAAGCACATTTTAATATGGTGATCATGTTGAAAGTTTCAGATCGACTGTTTGAATTTTGAAATCGCAAAATTGACCTATAAAAAAAACGGTGTCATGATGTGTCACCAAAAAAGGTGTAATTGGATCCCTCCTCAATTAACATATAGCAATATGTTGTTAAAGACACAATTTATATACTTGAAGTGCATATTTAAGATGTTATATTAACAAATCCGTTGAACCATTTCACAATTAGTACATTGTACTTAACATTTACCTAGATATTGGTAAAATCTAATGCGTTGTTGCACCTACTCCGAATTCTTAAGAAGGCGGAGGCAAGGTTTAACTAAATGGGGGTAAAAAAAAAATTTCAAGAAGTGGTGAGTCAGAGAGATAGAGATAGATAACATAAAATAAGAATTGTCTCGTGAGTCTTGAAATTTTTTATTTTTTTTATTAAAAAATGTTCTAAAATATTAGAAATCCCTCAAATTATTTACAAGTAATTTTTTTTAAAAAGAATGAAGTCAATAGTATAAAATTTCACAAAAAATATGAAAGTCAATTTCTTGTACATGTAACATTTTACTATAAAGTATAAAACAAAAGCATAGTACAATACCGGTTTTTGAAAAAAAAAAAAAATAGAGATCAATTGACCTCATTCTATTAAGCTATCTTTGCCTCTGAATACACCTAATTTTTTTCACAATATCAAATCAATATAATACAAACTAATTTGAAATAGGGGTAATATTAATATGTTTCTAGTATATCCAAATACCATCAAGCTGTATGCTGTATGCATACCTCATTTTATGTAGACTACAACTATATATGATGAAAATGAGGTATGCATACTCCTAATCTTGGAACAAAAAATAGAAAGCCACTTGATCCTTGATGTAACATATATGACGATGATGATCGATCCGCTTGCTAGAAGCCTACAATATAGACTTGTTGATGAAAAAGTCGATACAACTATTTTTTTTTGGGTTAATTTCTCATGCACTCTTAGGCCCTGTTCGGCCCAAGGGAATGGGCACGGGATTGGGTAAAAATAAACTGAAAAATTACTGTTCACGTGGAAAAAAAAAATTCACTCCGAGTGAATTTTTTTTTCCCACGTGAACAGTAATTTTCCGAACAGGCCCTTAGATAGTTCTTCAATTTTTTATTTACCCCTTTACTCTTTATTATATTCAATATGTCCTTAATTCTTTTTTCTTTTTCTTATTTGCCCATTACATAATAATTCTGAACTTAATCATAGTTAAAAGACAAAAAAAACCTTTCAGAAATTCATGTCTAAAAATTTGATGAGTCTCCTTGTTATCTGTTACTACCACAACTCAATTTGAGGAATTTTTTTATAAACCATAATTAAATTTCTTTTTTTTTTACGAAACCAACATGATTATTTTTTTTTTACAAAAATCATAAGAACCGAAATGCCATTTCGGTCCGTTATTTTTTTTTTATTCCGGACGGAAGTGGCATTTCGATCCGATCTCCTTTTTGGATTTTCTGTGGTACTGGTTTCACAAGTTTTCATATGAGCCGCCACAGAAAATTTAAAAAGGAGACCGGATCGAAATGTCATTTTTATGTTGGTTTCGTAAAAATATTTTTTTTACTTATGATTTATAAAAAAATTCCAATTTGAGACTATAGTTCTCATTGTGTCACTCCAAACCACTTTGAGAAGCTCTCGAACTCTGTGCAGTCACTGCAAATTCATGTAATTATTTTATCCAATTGCTTAGATCACCTCATATTATTGGTTGTCCGATATACTATGATACACTACAGCAAAACAGGACATCCGCGACCGTCATCAGCGACCGATCCATTCGCCGGTCGCGGAAGACTGCAAAAAAAAAATTAAAAAAAATAAAATAAAATGTTTTCGGAGACGGACTCTTCAGAGACCGGTGTCACTTATCTTCTGCGACCGATTTATCCCGGTCGCTGAAGAGTCACTACAGCAAAACAGGTCTTCAGCGATCGTCATCAGCGACCGCTTCAGTCGCCGGTCGCTGAAGACCAAAAAAAATAATAAAAAATAAATAAATAAATAAATTGTTTCGGCGACGAAATCTTCAGCAACCGGCGCCCGCATCCTTCTGCGACCGATTATACTCGGTCGCAGAAGGATACCCCTAAAAAATTGCCCGCACAGGATTTCCTTCTCTCTCTAACTTCGCGCCTTTAGGTTTAGAAAAAAAAAAATCGGCCGACTCCGCCGTTCTGCCGCCAGACCCGACCCCGCCTTGTCGCCCCGACCCAACCCGACCCCGTCCTTGCCGCCCCAACCCCGCCTTGTCGTCTGATCTCCGCCGCCCGATTACCCCGCCCGCCCGCCCGATTACCGCCGGACCCCGATTACCTCTCTTTCTGTCCCGGCCTCTAGGTAAACTCTCTTTAAACTCTCTTTAATAGTATGACCCCGATTACCAATGATATTGTTCTTCTTTTTTTTCTTATCCCTGCTTCAACTGTGGGGTGCGATTAATTAATACCAAATTACCATCCAAGACCTGTTATTGCTTCGATCTGTACCAGCACATTTTGTATTGGTATGTTATTGCTTACTGGTATGTTATTACTTCGATCTGTACCAGCACATTTAATAGTCTATTTTCTTTGGTAAATAAACTATTTAGACTAATAAAATTAATCAGACAATTTTATCTGA
Source organism: Carex kokanica (assembly GCA_025461125.1). Classification (NCBI taxonomy): domain Eukaryota; kingdom Viridiplantae; phylum Streptophyta; class Magnoliopsida; order Poales; family Cyperaceae; genus Carex; species Carex kokanica. The sequence goes on along the minus strand of JAJGRX010001448.1, from coordinate 1,126,994 downwards.
GTCTCATGAGCATGCATGCATCTGATATTAGTAAATCAGAAGGGTTAGATCAGAAAATTCAGGTTTCTTTTAGCACCCTAGTCAATCTCAGTTTAATAGATTTAAAAGTTAATTTGTACTAGCACTGAAACTGTTACGACCGTTTAATACCAGTACTGAAAACATGTCACAGTCCAGTTTTACTTGTATACAGTGCCTCGCATAATAAGAATACTTGTATTTAGTGTGTGGTTGAAGGAGAGGAGAGGAGAAAGCTCGATCTTCAAGGGACTATTTCTCTGGTACGTATGTTTAAATTCATAGCTTATGTAGATGCCGCTTGTATGGCTGTATACAAGTTCTGTTGCATGGATGATGCAACACTTGATTTGATTTTATGTTTCTTCCATGACTTGCTTTAGAGGGTCCGTTATCAATTGATGATATCTGGAGGGTCTAAAGTATAGATCTGAATTTTTAGTGGGAATGATAAATTAATAGATCTGAGATGAGTCTTGTCTGCCTAAATTGAATTTGTCATTCTTTTAAATTGAATGAATTAAGGTATAGTTAGGATTTGAGTCTTATCATCCTAAATTATAATGTTATATATTAATTATTACATTTAGGTCATGTTTATACAATAACTCCATTGCAGGTATGCCGAGCAGAAAGGGGAAGGAGAAGGAGGCATCATCTAGTGGATCCAAACGCCCTCCACGTGGCCGAAATGTATACATCCCGCCGCCGCAGGCGCTGGAGGATAGACCAGTGATTCGTCGGGAGGGTTATAGGTAAAATTCATTTTTTGTGAATTTTTGTGCATGTAGGATTATCCATTTGTAGTGGTTTTAAGTAATTTTGTTTGCAGATCTTTCATTAGAGATTTGTTGATAGCGACCCAAAATGTCAACAAAATAATCTCGCAATGCACACGTTTCCACTATCCTGAGGAAACTAGATTACCTACTATATCCGTGTGTACAAAATTTGATGACTATCCCGATGATACTAAAGAAAATGTCAAAGATGAGTTTTTGGTGAGTAACATCTCATTTTTAAAATTGGCAACCTAATGTGTCTCTTTTTAAGCTAACCAACAACTTTTTAATGATGCATGTAGAGATACTATCCTCCAGGTGAAGACATGGATCTGGCCTGGAAGACATTTAGCAGCATAGCCAACAAATCTCTTCAAAACCTGCTTCACAAGTGCAGAGGAGAAGCGAAAATTAGGTATGGAGATAGCATTCTGGATTGGAAGGACCAAGGGGTGCCAAGCACATATGACTGGATAACGGTGAATAACTGGCCCAAATTATGCGACTATTGGTGCTCCGAAGATTTTGCTAGGCGGAGCGAGCAGAATCAACGAAATAGGGCCAATTCTGGAGAGAGTTCCTTTGCAACCACGGGCTCCGTAAACATGCTGGTTTACAAACAAAGATTCGTAAGATGTTTTATTTCATCAAAATAATTAATTTCAATTTCAGTTTACTCGAACTAATCTTGGTAATTCTATTTGGATTTAAATGTTTATTCATCATAGGAGAATGAACACCACCGCGAGCCCAGGTGGTCTAACGAGCTGTTTACGCCGACGCATACTAATAAGGAGACGGGGCAATTGTGTTCCGCGAGGGCGAAAAAGGCACAGGTAATATAGAACATAACAATATTTTAATAATATTCATTCCCTATTTTCCCTTTCTATTTTTTGTCAAGTAGGATTTTAGTCTTTAGAAAAATACATAAAAGACTTAGATTTAAAAAAGTCATAAATTCACATCATTATTTTATAAATGTTGTAGGAAGACTACGAACGGGATATGAGCGCAAAGTATGGGTCTGATCGAGCCCTTTGGCCCTCTTTTGACGCAGACATCTGGTACGGCAACACAGAGAATAATGCTCACGGCGATAACTATGGTCTCGGTGCTTTAGGTAAAATATACATACTTAAAATTGTAAAAACACTAATATTTTTTGGGCGTAATACTAATTATCTTATTTTTAATGTTTCAGGCAAGACCAGATCGCTGTATCGTCCAGGTGGGTCCCAAACGGCTTCTGCGCAATCGCAATCGCAATCACAATCATATTCTTCGGCGCCGCCTCCTCTAAATCAAGAATACATAAACGCGATTTCAAGTCAGGTGTTGGACGTACTTCAACCACAAATGACCCAATTCATGGAGGAGTTCAGGCGTAGCAGGCGACGTTCTTCGTCTCATCAGGTACGAATTTTGATTTTTGAGTATGTTTGAATTCATTAAAGACATCATTAAAATGTTAGTTATATTCTCACAGGGTGGTTCTAGCTCGCACTATGCATCAAGCCCCGATGATCAGGATGACAGCGGGGATGACAGCGGGGACGATTTGGGAGATGAGTCTTAGACATTTCATATTTGTTATTATGTCGTACTTTAGATATTTTATTTTTATGTTGTACTTTAGATATTTTATTATTATGTGGTACTTTAGATATTTGTTATTCGATGTTCATGTACTTTAGATATTTATGTCGTTTTGTGAATTGCTTGGTGCTTGTAAATTGTTTAGTATGTTTTGTACCAATTGGGGCTGGAAAAATATAAATGAACAACAAAATAGGGGAAAAGAAAAATAACAGCAAAATGAACAGAACAAAACAGAAAAGAAAAATAACAGCAAAAAAAAAAAAAACTCTTCTGCGACCGATTGTTGGATCATCAGCGACCGCCATATCGGTCGCTGATGGGATTCTTGCCACGTCGACGTATACCATCAGAGACCGATCTAATCGGTCGCTAAAGGGTCATCTGCGACCGGGTCCTTACTCTTCTGCGACCGATGACGTCAGCGAAAGGGCATCAGCGACCGACCCATCTGCGACCGATTTGGCCGGTCGCAGATGAGTCATTCTGCTGTAGTGATACCAGTATAGTCAGGGGCGGATCCAGAATTTTCGTCAGGGGGGGCAAAAAAATATCGAATCGGGTTTAATTACCTAATCGGATTTAAATTCATTAACCAATTGGGTACTCGATAAAAAAACAATGCTTTAACTTGTACTTTCCAATGCTTTGACTTGTAATTTCTGATTCTCTGACTTATAATTCTAATTACCAATCAAAATTCAACAAATTTATTTCAATTTTAACTCTAAATTTAACCCGAATTACAAATCAAACGTCCAGAGGAGGACAAAAAAAATTCCAGGGGGGGGACAAAATCGGTCGGAACCGATAAATCTTCACTAAAACTCAAAATCCAGAGGAGACAGCTGCCCCCCCCTGAACTACACTGGGTCCGCCCCTGAGTATAGTATTGTTTTCAATTAGATGCAAACGTGTTATAAGAGAAGAAAATAACATTGGAGTTGTTGGATGAAATAAAAGAACAATGGCGATCCTGCAACATACCCAGCACAAGGCACGAGGTGAAGTTGTTGCGTTTCAATCATCATTATAACACGTTGTTTGAAATTAATTTATAAACCTTCTAATTTTGACCACTTGACTTTATACTAAATTAATTAGAAAATTTAAAATTTTCACACATAGACGCATTACCCGTAAGATAGAAGGATTTCAACGGTTTGGATTCGTCGTTTGAAGCCAATCCGATAGGTTTTAGAATTGAGTTCACAAAGAGGTTTGGTGAACTTAGGAACACCCTAGTTCTACTCTTATTTTAATATTTTATTTTTCTTTTTTTGCTTTTATATATCATGGACCAAACTTCTTGAGCGGATCCACCCAACAGCCTCTTATTCTCCTTTAACTTGGGATATAAATATGCTGTTATTACAAAGAGATCACATGATCATGTTATTCCTATCTCAACCGTTCAAACTTTTTCATGTGCGAATCTCAAGAAATTTTTTTTATATCCGAATCTCAACAAAGATCATCAGCTAGGATCGGAATAACATAATCCTGTTATAACAGCATATTTATGTCCTTTAATTTGCTGGTCGCATCTCTTCGTGAACTGTCCAAGTCTCCTTCTCATTTTCTTTTCTCACTCACCCCTATTTTCTTCTCTTTTCCTTTCTTTTCTTAAATTGAGTTGTGCTCATAACATAAAACAAGGAAATCATCAAATTTTTAAACAAGAAGTTCTCAAAGGTTATTTTTGTCTTTTAACTGTGGTTAAGTTCAAAATTATTGTGTAATGAGCAAATAAAAAAGAGAAGAAAAAGTTAAAGGATATATTGGGTAAATAAAAAATTGAAGAACTTTTTAAGAGAACATGAAAAATTAATTTTTTTTTTATAAACCTCTGTGCTGCACGCAGGTATAAATTAACTGTTTCTGCTCTTCTAACCAGAATCATTATATGTAGTTAACAAAACACCGAAAAACCAGGAAATTCCTGATAAGGATAAGAATTTGCTGTTGTTTAGTTATGAACCCGTCTCCGTCTCAACTCTCAACCTTCTTCGTTTTAGTCCCATAATAATATCCAAACGAATAATGAGACAATGCATGAGACAATGACCTTTATTAATTAAAGATATGTATGTATGTGTTCCTCAGTCTCGTCAGGTGGCTCCTTGCAATCCACGCAAGTCACACATATGATTCCGTAATTCATTCATTAATTTAAGCCAATATGAATTCACACCACATATCAAACAAATACGTACAAATATTAATGTAATTCGCATATTAAAATAAAATTACCACCTATTTTACAAAAAAAAAAAACATTTTTTTTATCAGTATAGACATACTCATAATAATGTTAACGCATCATATACTTTGAGAACAAATTTATTAGTTAAAAGCTACATAGCAATTAAGAAAAATTAGCCGCTGATTATATCATATTATTAGTTAAAATGTATTATAATGACAAATTAAAAAAAAAAAGATAAAAAGTGAGTAGGTGTATTTAATGTTTGAGGAATTATAACTTCCAACTAAGTTTGAATTTTTACTAGCATTACGAGCAAATGAGGAGTGACTTGACACTGTTAGTGGCCCGTCAATAGACCAACTCAACAACAAGGGTCTTGTCACATTACTACAAAAAACACATTCATTATCGCCCATTAACCATTGGGTGTCATTTAGCATGGATGGTGTATGTAACCAGTGGAAGCACTGTAATTACTTCGAACTTTTTACCGACTGTTCGGTTTAACCAACCGATGGCGTTAATGTCTGCCCTCCTTTACCATCGGTTAACTTTTAAGTACAATTAGTATTAAGTGACTCTTCTTCGGTTTGGCTCAACGGACGATGACACTGAGGGGGTGACTTTTACCATCTGTTGTGTTACATGATCCGTTGGTGTTGGATTGATCACCACTGACTGGTATCCTTACTGAACAGATGGTGATATTTTTGAGTGGCAGCGATGGTAAATAATTGGAACCTAGGCCATGCAGGTACATCAATTTAACCGATGGTGTTCTCCAGATATAAAAGGGCGAGTCCTTAGTAATTTTATCTCCCGGCCGTCTCCCTGTGAGCGATTTAAAGCTAGCAGCCGCTTGTCTGTGCGCGAATTTAAGGCGCTATACGATCAACATGCCACATTAATTACTCTCTCAAGGTTAATTTTTTTTGTGATGTATTTATTATTTATTTTTCTGTTATTTTGTTAATTTTGTGTCATTTAATTTTGTGTTATTTTATTAGTTTGACCGAATTATTGTATTATTTTGTATTATATTGTGATACATATTGTCCCGAACATCATGAATTAGGTTGCCTTTTAGGTCGATGCCCGTTCAAAATTAATCCGTTAGGGATTAATTTTGAATAGTCTCCGTTTTGGGACTGCTCTTTGAATGCTTTCGTCTCATCTAGGATGTGAACAAATGTAAGCTGATTTAGTATTTAAAAAAGATTCGGGTGCATTTCTCCTTATTGTTCCCATGAGTACGTATTGTTCCTTTCCGTATCTAAACGACCGAAGGTGGATCTTACGCGTACTTGGAGAGCATAGGGGAAATGCTGCCGAATTTTTCTTAAATGCTAAATTTGCTTACATTTGTTCACTACTGAGACGTAGCATTCAAAGAGTGGATTAGAATTGTGCACCGACCCACTATATGTAAGCCCTAAATTGAAATGCCAAGAGGAGTACCTAATCTTGTTCTTATTTTATATTTGGATAAAGATTTTTTTCCCCATCTCCTATCCCCCATTCATCCCCAATCATTAATTATCTAGGGGACCACAACTTTAAGCACAAAAAGACAAAAGAAAACGTGTATCAATCATTAATTACATTGGGGACCGCTAATTAACTAGGGGGACCGCTTATATTTGAAAAATTTACAACTGACGCGCACAAGTATTCATATATAATACATCAAGTATTCATATATAATACATTAAGTATTCATATCTAAGATACCAAGCATTTTAAAAAAAACTGGACATATCACTCACACATTTTTTACACGTTTTTAGAGGTGGTTTTTTTTTCTCCGTTCATTCTAACCAATATTTCTAACAATCTATGAAGAATTTTGCGAATCTAAAATCACAAACGTCTTCTATGCAATTTTCTCTTTCAAATGAGATCCATGATGAAGTACTTTTGAGTTATCCGTCACGCAAGTATTCATACCTTGTCGAACAAGTATTCATACCTAAGATATCAAGTAAAAAATGATTGAGTGGTAATGAAATTTCAATCGGTAAAAATGAGTGAATGATGTGTCCAGTTTTTTATTTGTGAAATACTGATGAGGTATGAATACTTGCTTGATGAGTTATGAATACTTGAATGACAAGGTATGAATACTTGTGCAACGGACAACTCGAAAGTATGTCATCATGGATCTCATTTGAAAGAGAAAATTGCGTAGAAGACGTTCCTGGTTTTAGATTTGCAAAATTCCTCACAGATTGTCAAAAATATTGGTTAGAGTGAACGGAGAAAAAAAAAACCACCTCTAAAAACGTGTAAAAGATGGATAAGTAATGTGTCCAGTTTTTTTTTAAATACTTGATATCTTAGATATGAATACTTCATGCATTATATATGAATACTTTAGAATGCAACTATGAATACTTCTTTTAATAGTAATAAATATGAAAAAGTAGTATGTTTTTCTTTTCCTTTTCTGTTGCCGAATATTCCAAGTTGGTTATCGGTCCCCACCGGCAGTTAAATGCTAAATAACATATAATTAGCGGTCCCCCCAGTTGAAAACGCGTTTTTAATTAGTGGTCCCCGTTAATCAAGCGTTTTTGGTTGTCTTTTAGTGCGGAAATCATGGTCCCCTCTTAATTACCGTTAAAGAATAATTAACAACCTTATCCGGGGGATGAATGGGGGATAGCAACCCGGGTATTGTTAGTCGGTCCCTTTATATTTTTATGTGCGGATATGGATCGGGATTGGATGTAGGAATCATAGCATAATAGTCCTGAGTTTATAAAGGGTGTTGATCATTTTATAAAATTTGCTGAGAAAAATAGAGAAAATAAGGGTTTAATCCAAAGAATTTATATCTCAGTTTTCAAAGTCCAAACAGTTAATTCAGATCCTTAACATAATCTTCACATTAAAATGTGATTAGAGATCAAATTTTATATTTTTTTTGAAACTTTTTACTATTTTATTTATTTATATTCAGATATGTATAAAATCATTGTTTATGAAATATCCAAAAATAATGATTTTGTACCTATCTAAATAATAGTAAGAACATTAAAAAAATAATAAAATTTGATTTCCAAACATATTTTAATATGATTGTTTGGACTTTGAAAATAAAAACAAAGAATGTGAGACACAATGAGACAGTCTCATCAAAGATATGAGATGATCCTTCCTCATATATAAATTGTCAATAACGGTTTGCTTTATGCAAAAAACCGTTGCAACTTTTATATTAAGAAATCACTAATAGTTGCTAGTATTATAATTATAACTTTGTCATACTAAAACCAATTGAGTTATCTAAACATTCACAGAAACTATTGAATTTTCGACTAGAGAGCAGATTTATAAAAATAGAAGCTGTGAAGAAGTGTTTGTCATAATTCATAAATAATAAGTTTCGGGAGGTACAGGGAAAGTGACCGAGATTTTTATTAATACCCTAAAAAAAAAAAAAAAAAAAAAAATACCCTCACTTTGAAAAAAAATTTAAAAATGCCCTAACCGCCCGTTCATTGGGCGGTTCACCCTACCCCAAACCGCCCCTTCACTGGGCGGTTCTCTTGCTCTACCCAACCGCCCAGTGGCTGGGCGGTCCAGGTTTTTTTTTTTTTTTTTTTTTTTTTTTTTTTTTTTTTTTTTTAGAGATTTGAGAGACAATATGAATGAAATTTAACAATAAAAATTTTAATATTTGCTAGATTACTTCTTTTGATGTATAATCCGACATTTTTAAAAATACCCAAAGTTAATAAAAGATTAATAAAAATGCTCAGACCCATTCAACTTTTATTAAAAATGTCCAAACCGGCCGGTTCCTTGAATTTTTTTTTTTTTAGACAAATAACTAAAATGCTGAAATATAACACTAAAAAATCGAAATGTTTTTTTAAATATTTGCTAGATTGAATTTTTGATATATAATTAGCATATTTATACTAAAATACGCTAAATTACTTGAAATTATATTAATTTATGCTGAATTACACTAAATTAATTGAAATTACAATAATTATGTAGAATTATGCTATAATACGGTAAATTACGCTAAATTACGTATGAATTGGGATGATATTTTCACTGAAAAGGCGAAAAACGACGACGAAACTTTAAACGGCCATAAAACGGCGCTCGAGTGTCCGATTTCAGCAAATGACCACTTTTCGGAAAGCTTGTGAAAATGCACATGCGTCCTGACTGGCTTTGCCAGTTTTCCATTCAGAATCGCCAAAAAACAAAGAGAAGGGCCTCAAAACTTCAGTTGAAGTTTCTGATTAAGATTTTCATTTCTATTATCCAATCTACGTAGCTCAGTAAATTAGTTATATAATGAACTTGTAGAATACCAATTTTTATTATTTTTGGAATTTTTTTACTATTTTTTATGATTTATGAGAGATGGTACAAAATAGGCCCTATTCATACGTAATTTAGCGTAATTTACCGTATTTTAGCATAATTCTACATGATTATTGTAATTTCAAGTAATTTAGTATAATTCAGCATAAATTAACATAATTTGAAGTAATTTAGCGTATTTTAGTATAAATATGCTAATTATATATCAAAAATGTAATCTAGCAAATATTTAAAAAAACAATTCGATTTTTTAGTGTTATATTTCAGCATTTTAGTTATTTGTCTCAAAAAAAAAAAAAATTCAAGGAACTGGCCGGGTTGGACATTTTTAATAAAAGTTGAATGGGTCTGAGCATTTTTATTAATCTTTTATTAACTTTGGGTATTTTTAAAAATGTCGGATATACATCAAAAGAAGTAATCTAGCAAATATTAAAATTTTTATTGTTAAATTTCATTCATATTGTCTCTCAAATCTCTAAAAAAAAAAAAAAAAAAAAAAAAAAAAAAAAAAAAAAAAACCTGGACCGCCCAGCCACTGGGCGGTTGGGTAGAGCAAGAGAACCGCCCAGTGAAGGGGCGGTTTGGGGTAGGGTGAACCGCCCAATGAACGGGCGGTTAGGGCATTTTTAAAAAAAATTTCAAAGTGAGGGTATTTTTATTATTTTTTTTTTTTTTAGGGTATTAATAAAAATCTCGGGGAAAGTGATATGCATGACCCAATCGGTTTTGGGCTGGGCAGTTGAATGAACTGGGCCGCTTCTTTGAAAGATATAAATTTTTAAATGATAGCAAAGTTTTAGTTGAGGGCCCACCGATTCGCCAAGCTCTTTGAAAGTAGATACTGTAGTAAAAATGGAGCTATTTTGGATCAATTGAAGTCGTTAAGATGATAAGTTGATTAGTCAAATAAATTAAGATGACAAGTTGAGTTTTTCTAGACAAACCTTTTCCGAATAAATAAGTAAATTTGAAATTAATTCGTCAATTATATTAAGAATCATTCATTATAAGCTAAAATATAGAAGATGATTTTTGTCGTGTAACATGCCGACATTTTTATTAATACCCAACGTACAAAAAAATTTATTAAAAATAACCACCGGTCCAAATCTTTATTAAAAATACCCATACCGGCCAATTATTAGCCGGATCCGATTAAATAGCCCAACCGGCCAATAATTGGCCGGATCCCATTAAAAATCCCAACCGGCCAATAATTGGCCGGTTCCGAGGTTAATTCGGTTCTATAAATTGGCATGCACACTCCCTCTTCTCTCTCACAAATCATTTCGTCAAATTTCACACTCTCTCTCCTCGATTGAGCAGTTTCTCCCGGATTTCTCCTTCTCCTCCCAGATTTGCAAGTAAGTCCCTATTCTTTGTTGTAATTTATTTTTTAGATTAAAATAGTTGTAAAATGTTAGAAATTGTTAGTAATTACCATAATTTGTATAATTAGTAGAAATAGTTGAAATTAGATAGTAATTAGAGTAATTAGTCAAATTTAGGGTATACGGTTTATGATTTAGGTCAATATATTTTTAATTAAGTATAATTAGCATTGTTGACTATATTTTTACAAAATTTAGAATGTTTTAACATGATTAAAAAAAATTAAGCCCGATATATGAAAATTTAGCATAATTAGATAAATTAAGCCTATGTTGGTACATTTAGGATATTTTAGCGTACGTAATTATAGTTTTACGTAATTAAGCCTATTGTACCAAAATCAAACACATTTTGGCATATTGTACCGTCGTGAAGCCTATTTGATCAGATTTTACCGTAAGTAAGCCTATTTGATCAGTTTTTACCGTAAGTAAGCCTATTATTTCCGTTTTAAGCGTAATTAATCTTATTTTAGATGTTGTGACCGTTGTAGAGCATATTTTAGCCGTTTTTAGCGTAGTTGAGCCTATTTTAGCAGTTTTTACCGTTATTGATTATTTTTTAAACATTTTTAGCGTTATTAATTATATTTTATCCCTTTTTAGCGTAATTAAGCCTATTTTAACATTTTTTACCGTTATGAAACATATTTTAGCCGTTTTTACAGTTATTGAGTCTATTTTAAACGTTTTTAGCGTTATTAATTGTACTTTATCAATTTTTAGCGTAATTAAGCCTATTTTAACTATTTTACCGTTATGAAGCATATTTTAGCGGTTTTTCCGTTATTGAGTATTTTTTAAACGTTTTTATCGTTATTAATTATACTTTATCCCTTTTTAGCGTAATTAAGCCTATTTTAAATATTTTTACCGTTATTAAGCATATTTTAGCGGTTTTTACCGTTATTGAGTCTATTTTAAACGTTTTAAGCGTTATTAATTGTACTTTATCCCTTTTTAGCGTAATTAAGCCTATTTTAACTATTTTTACCGTTATGAATCATATTTTAGCCGTTTTTACCGTTATTGAGTCTATTTTAGACGTTTTTAGAGTTATTAATTGTAGTTTATCATTTTTTAGCGTAATTAAGCCTATTTTAACTATTTTTACCGTTATGAAGCATATTTTAGCAGTTTTTACCGTTATTGAGTCTATTTTAAACGTTTTTAGCGTTATTAATTGTACTTTATCCCTTTTTAGCGTAATTAAGCCTATTTTAACTATTTTTACCGTTAGGAAGCATATTTTAGTCGTTTTTAGCGTAGGCAAGCTTATTTTAGCGGTTTTTACCGTTATTAAGCCTATTTTAACCGTTTTTGCGTAATTAATCATACTTTATCCCTGTTGAAGCGTAATTAAGGCTATTTTAGCTCTGTTCCGTTACAAAGCATATTTTAGCCGTTTTTAGCGTAGTTGAGCCTATTTTAGCGTAGTTGAGCCTATTTTAGCGGTTTTCACCGTTATTAAGCCTATTTTAACCGATTTTAGAGTAATTAATCATACTTTATCCCTTTTTAGCGTGTTTAAGCTTATTTTAGCTGTTTTTTTACATTGCTTACGGCAATTATGATTTATGGTTCACATAGCGTCGGTTAACAGAATCTTATTAATGAAATTAGGATGGTTAGAGGACGGCCTAGGCTTCGTCCACTGTCACCCATAGTTGACGAGCCGATTGCGACTAGCAGCACAGATCATTTCAGTCCTATTATGTGGGTGCCTCACCGCGATCACCGGGTCTCACTGGCTTCTCGTGAGGTATGTTTTTTTTTCACATTTTCAAATTTCTTTGAATTTAAGTGTTGATGTGCTAACCCCATGTGGATTAAATTTGTCAATATAGGACAAATATATTTTAGATGTGAAGCTGCGGTGCGTTCACTTGCCATACTACCCGTTGATGGACCGGTATCTTGTCAATCTAGGCCTCTACCAGATGGTAGACATCTTGCGGACTGGGAGTGGCGTCATCAACGCGTCTCTCATCGCGGGATTGGTTGAGAGATGGCGTCCCGAGATGCACACGTTTCACATGCCGTTCGGAGAGATGACAGTGACTCTCCAGGACGTGAGTTCTTTGTAGGGGTTGGTTATCAGTGGTACCCCCGTCAGTGGTGTATCTGACAGCACGACGTTTGGTGCTCAGATTGAGGAGCTATTGGGGGCTGATCCTCGCTCCCTCATTGAGAAGAGTGGAACATCAAAATTCCACTTGAGGATGAAGAGGTTGCGCCAGCATTTCAGCACGGGTCTGACAGCAGACTCCACCGATGTGGAGATTCAGAGGTACAAACTTCAAATTTCCCGTATTATTTTTTTTTTCTGAATTCCCGTTTGTTGCTGATCTTATATTACATGTTTGTTACTGCAGATATACACGGGGCTACGTGATGGACCTATTTGGTTCCGTCATGTTTGCTGATTCTTCCGGTGACTGCATGCCGATGATGTATCTCCCGCTGCTGGCAAACCTGGAGGACCCGTCGAAGTACAATTGGGGTGCGACCGTCTTAGCCCATCTGTACTCCCACCTCTGCCATGCTTCTGTGGTAAGTCCCTAGTTATTATCTTACTATTTTACATAATAAATGAAAAAGTTGCACCTGACATATGAAATTATTACAAATGCAGCCAGATACGAAACAGATGTACGGGCCAGTATTGTTGCTTCATCACTGGTATTGGTCACGGCTACCGGTTGGCAGGCCCATACCGAATGTGGCGCCGGCTTGGGGAGAGCCCGACGATATCCGCTGCCCGGCATACGGCAAGAAGTGGCACGGTGTTCACAGCTACCAGGATCAGGGCCACGGTTATACATTGGGTATCAGGCCAGTCCGGTCACAGCTGCAGAATTTGACAGCGGAGCAGGTTGAGTGGACCCCGTATGCCACGCTGTACGATGATGGTAGGCTGCCGTTGAGATGTTTTCAGTCTATGGATATGTGGTATTATATGGGGCCGCTCGTACATTTTTGGGTAGTGGAGCACCACTATCCGGATCGCGTACTCCGCCAGTTTGGACATCCGCCGTTCATTCCCGCAGAGCCATCTTTGCTGAGGTCCACTATCGTAGACCTGCACAAGTAAGTCGTATCTTTTTTGTACTATCATATATTGCTTGATTTATTTGTGTTACAACTAACGTGTTTCTTACAGGATGAGCCACTTATCGCGTACGGAGCGCGACTGGAGCGAGCACCACGGTTTCTATTGCAGTATCTTGGCACAGCCGCAACACGAGCACTTCTATGTATACCCGGATGAGTTGATGCAGACCTCGGGAGATCCCCTACTGAGGTACGAGACTTGGTACATGCGGGTATGCATGGCGAGCGTATATCTGGAGGGCGATTACAGCGCTCACTTACGCGATATGATCAAGAACGACGACGGTTACACACCCAACGGTAGAAAATGGGCTCGCCAGGTAATTCACTTGAAATTAGATGTTTTTTCCTTTAACTGATTACTTCAGAATTGTTTGATCTAACAAACTACTCTTTCAGCTGTTGGCAGCGATCAAGACCGTAGCGCATGGGATCAAGATGCTTGGAAAAAAGAACTGGAGGCGGTTTGGCTACGGCTACATTGAGAAGGGTGCCACTTTCATGGAGGATTCCGGGCACGGTGGGCAGCTCGTCGGCATGCTGCGGGACGCCAGAGAAAACATCGATTGGCGTCAGATAAATCCGTCCGAGCCCGATGAGAGTCCGGTTCTGGCGCGAGACATGCCATCCCCCCCGAGACGGTTCCAGAGTGGGACCACCATCGCTGGGTGTTGTCCACGAGGGGATGGCACGCATTCTACACTGACGACGGTCGTCCGTTTCAGCCTCCGGTATGTTTTATTATTTTAGCTGTATGAATTAGTGCAAATTTCTTCGTTCTGTTCTAATTCAGTACATTATGTGAGTGATTGTAGGGTCAGTCCGAGATGCCACCGGAGCCACAGATGGCTGAGATAGATCCAGATGAGATAGATCCAGCGTTCGGAGTGAGTCTGGACGAGCTCGGGATCTTTGACTATGGGATGCCGCCGATGACCCACGATGGAGAGGCCAGTGGTAGCGGGGCTCAGCATCAGCCTGACTTTGGGACTGATCTCGCTGCATCTATATTCGGTACACCTCCACCGGTCTCTACGCATGAGTCTGTCTGGGATACTGCCGATATGATGTACAGAGAGGCCGATGCTCGTGCGGAGACACCGAGAGATAGAGTGTGGCCCCATCGGGCGAATGCCGGTGTTCTACTTGAGCGATGGTCTCCTTCTCCGTGGCGGCGCTGATTTATGTTTTTTTTATGGTTATATTGTTGTTCTTTTTTTATGTTTGGTGTTTTACTATTTTATTGTGCTATGTGTGGTGTTCATTTATCTTATTGTTATATGTTCCGGTATGTTCTATGTTTTGTTATATGTTCCGGTATCTTATTGTTATATGTTTTACTATTTTATGTTTGCTGTTTTACTATTAGGAGTCACAATCAATTTTGCAAACGTATCATTCAATTCAACATACTCCACACAACTTGGAATAAATAAAAAATCACAACATATGAATAAAAAAGTCATAATAGAGATAAATCATCTTCTACTACTTCACAACTTGGAAAAAAAAAAGTTCACAACATTTAAATAAAAAAAGTCATAATAGAGATAAATCACCTTCTACTACTTCACAACTTGGAAAAAAAAAAGTTCACAACATATAAATAAAAAAAGTCATATAGAGATAAATCACCTTCTACTACTCACAACTTGGAAAAAAAAAAGTTCACAACATATAAATAAAAAAAGTCATAATAGAGATAAATCAACTTCTACTACTCACAACATATAAATAAAAAAAGTCATAATAGATATAAATCACCTTCTACTACTACGCCTAAAACTAAAACCCCTAAATAAACCGGTTCCGAAAGATGGCCTGCTAGATGGCTCTGCATGGGTCTCAGACGGCCCTGCTTGGGTCTCAGACGGCCCTGCTTGGCTTCCAGATGCCCTTGTCGTACGCCTACTAGTTGACCTTCTCGATGGATTTCTTTGCAGTCCAATTGCCTCACCTCCTAAGTTAAGGGTATCCCCCATTGCTTCTGCAAACATAACAAACGCATCTAAATGGCTTGTAGCGGAGGAATGTCGTGGCCCTCCGGACACACTTGCCCTTGCCCTAGTTGGGTCATTCGCGTACTCATTGGTCGCGTTTCTTGCATCTGCATTTGTATATGTTATTTAGTAAGTTTCTGCAAATTGAAAGTAAATATAATTTCTGATAAATGTTGCGTACCTCTTCGTTGCCTATCAACGGTGGAACGTCGCGGTTGATGCCCCCGTCGTCTACCTTCCAGTTCATCCATTGTCATTACAAGACGGATGTGTTTTCGCCGCCCCTTCCTAATCCATCCTTGCGCGGGGAGTATTGTTGGCTCAGTATTAGGAGGCCAACTTTCCATATTGCCAATAGGAGCAAACATTCCGTTCCAAGTACTCAGAAGGTAGTCCACATTGTACCAGTGTGCAACAAATCTTTCCTCGCACCAGTTTCGGTTCCGACAAACCGCTAACACATGAGCGCACGGAATTGACGTCAGCTGGATACCTCTGCACTCACATTCCATTTGGTTGTCGAGATCGCATTTCACAATGTACATGCACTCTCTGCGTGTCAACTCCATAACTCCCAGGTCGTTGCGACGGCAAGGAATATACTCATTTGGAACTGAAACTTGGTACTGCCCCTTGGCCGTGTGTGTAAGGCACCAAACGCATTGTTGCAGCTTTCTCCCACTTTCTCCCCAACTTCTCCGAAACCCGGGTGGAAAACTTCTGTTTGTTGTCTTTCAATTCCATGGCTCGCTGTCGCCGTGCAACAAATCATTTGTTGCACTTGTAGAATGTATCCTCCACTATGGCAGCAACGGGCATTCTACGGCTATCCCGGAAAACATTGTTCAGGCACTCAGAGCCGTTTGTTGTCATTATACCAAACCAGAATCCTCCATCACAGGTTTGGAAAATCTTCTCATAATTAGACGACTCTGTCGGATCATTCAGACGAACTTTGCTAACCTTCTGCAAATATGCATTACACCTTGGATTTAGCTGTACAAAACGAACATATGTTATTTCAATTTCAAAGTATGGGCTACAAAAAATTAAATGAAATGTGCTACATTACAAATACCTTAGCAAACTCTTCGAACATCTCTTTCAGCTTTCTTGGCTTCTTCTTCTTTGCTCCTTCCCTGAACCTTTGGCCGTACCACCTTTCTTTTCCACAGTTCTGTACCAGGTTGTCAGCAACATGCTGCATGCAAAACCTGTGCACAAAGAGCTCTGGAGGCCATTCGTATTCTTCTGTCAGTGCAGCTTTGATCCCCTTGTGCTGGTCTGATATAACACAGACGAATTGGTTATATCCGAGCACTTCATTCCTCAACCATTGCAGGAAGAAACCTCAATTCTCGGTGTTTTCCTTGTGCACCATTGCAAATGCTAGAGGCAGCAGTTGGTTCTCGGCATCATAGGCACAAGCTATCAAGAGCCTCCCCTCGTACCGCCCTGACAAGAAGCACGCATCTATGCTGATCACCAGTCTCAAGAACCGTAACGCCGCAATGCATGGACCAAATGTTAGTTTGTAATAATCTAGAAGTCAATAATACGATAAATTTGTTATATAAAGCTTTGTTCATGAATTGAATGTTTAATCATTTTGTTACCTTGAGTATTATTGAATTTATGAATCATTTCGAGTTCATGACTGGAATTGTGAAACTTCATAATATAGATGATAATACTCTTAAAAGTCTCTAACCAAGGTAATTAGCAGGAACACTAATTACCGCGATAAGGTTAGTGTGTGGATTAAATGATGGTTAAGTTTTACAAACCATAGACAAAGAGTTGTCATTTTAATCACACATATACATGTTAGAGAACATGATATTTGACAGACCCCAAATGAAACATTAAATGGAATTGTGTTTGTGTCATTAATGTTTTTATTTTAGTGTTAAGTTCTAAAGTATGAGATATTCATTTTTCCTACATAAGAAATGTATATGTGTGATTGCTATCTAACGCTATCCGTAAAAAGTAGCTATAAGGATAGTTCTTCGGTATACATAGCTTATGCGGAGGAAAAGATGGTTTATCAAAAGTACTATTGTCCCTCGTATCTCAATACGAGCTATAGCATCACTGGGCCCCTTGATAGAATATGATTATCTGGATCCAGTATGATTACAAGAGTAAACATATTTGATAATCTATTCAGGATCAAGAAAAGATTAAGTTTGCAAGGATGACACACACCTACCTTGAAACTAATCTGATAGCTATGAGACAAAAGAATTAACACGAAGTAAATCGTTTACTGGATCATGATATTGTACGGTACAGCATCATCTGTGTAATTGGTGTCATAATGTACTTGCCAGGTGCCACCTATGATAAATAGAAGTTAAAATAGTTTTAATTCTATTTGCCAACATAACACAGATCCTATTGGGTCACACCATATAGGAGCTAGTCGGAGAATCTTGTTGATTAATTATAATGATTATAATTAATAATAAGATGGATAAAATTAATTATATATGATATAATTAAATTATAAATGTCATTTAAATGACATGCAGAAACATTGGTTAATTTATGAACGTGTTTGACACGTTGCATAAAAGTTACCGAACGAACGATCGAGAAAATATGTATTTGATTTTGACTTAGAATATTTAATTATTGGATTTATATTTTGGGCTTAAAACCCATTAAGAATAAATCACTAATTAAAGATTAAAGGCCCAAATCAAAAGTCCAAATCAAAGTCCAAAATTAATCAAGCCTTAATGGGCCAAGGGCAAAATGGTAATTTCATTTTGCTAAATTCTTGCCGATTACATTTGGCCGTTAATTTTGCCGACTTAATTGTTGCCGACTCAAATTTTTGAAAGTATATATATACCATTCATTAATATGTCGGTTTACAATGTATATAAATACATGATGAAGCAAGAGAGTTTGATTAATTCAATTGTTGAATACGATTCGATCTGATCGAACGATAATTCTCTCTTTTCTCAGATTCGTTCTAATCAGAGTTTACGGGTTTTAGAAATAATATTTTACGAGAGTCGTAATTATTATTTGCTTTTTCTCGTGAATAGTGTTTTTGTCAGATTTCGGGTTTACGGTATTTCTGGTAAAAGAAATAAACCGCTCTCTCGATTAGTTCCTGGTGGACAACCGATAGAGGCACTATAATTTTGGTGCTTGCTTAACCGGGTCAGACAGTCGGGTCAGACTGCATTCCAATTTGAATTTGGAAGCAAGGTAAAGAAATGTTATATTAATCTATTTAATTGTTAAATAGATTTAATCTTTTAGAAATCAATCAAAGGAGTAGATCTATAAACTGATTAAAATACAAGTAAATACGGTTTTACTACTTTGGGTCTATACAGGATTAATCTGGTATGTAACTCTCGGTTATTATCCGACATACTACTTAATCTATGATCTGAATGAGTAAAGTTTTACTTACGGTTTTTAATCTAAGAAAATGATTGAACAGGTATGTAACTCTCGGTAGATTATCCGACATACCACTTCAATCCTTTTGGCTTAAGTTAGAAGTAAATTTTTTGTTTTTACGGTCTTTCCGCAGCTTAAGCCTAATGGTTTGGGTAGCCTCAAAAACCCTACACCAAAAGCCCAGGCAACGGCCCTGAACTGAACTTGCCCTTCCTTTATTACTCCTGTGTCTTTGTCTTGTATCGGACTGGTCAGAAAATGGTACTTTGATCCGGGATTCTTGACGCAAATCGCCATCAATAGTGGTCTCAGCAAGCCGTACGAATCCTCCCAACCCCCAAATTCTCGGGCTATTGCAAGCTCACGACCCCTCCACAGTCGGTTGTATTTCGGGGTGACTTTGTCATACACAGCCATAACACAGTTTGCCACCGACTGGATGCTCATACAGGGGTCAGTCTTAATGCTGTTCCCAATGACATCGGCAATGATTGATGCCGTCAGACATTCATTGTCGATCCTTGTATACTCAGTCCTGCATGTGTGAGGCTTGTCTTGCATCGTTATAACCCACGCATCTCCATATCCCGATGCTTTTCCCCTGAGTTCGTAACCACAACGCCGGTCTTTGCACACCACATGAATCCGGCGGGTGTCACTCCTACTCATTCTTATCTCCTGATTCTTGTGGACATGGTGCTCCCTAATCTTCTTCATTAATTCATCCTTGCTTTTAAAATATTGGTTTGCGGCCAGCTCACCCGTGCGCTCGATTCGTGGCCCATAGGAACCAGTATCTGCTTCTCTGAACCGAGATACATCATTGAAGTCTGGGAACGGGTGCGTATCACTCCGCCCGCTAAGCGGCGCTGAGCAAGAGCTGCTCCGAATGGGCCCTTCAGCTGTGTCAACTGGACCGTCTTCACCACATCCATCTATGTGATCAGAGTCCCAGTCATGTCCATCATACTCATCCCCACTTTGCAAGCGTTCATCCGGGATATCATTGATATTTTCAAAATCTGACCCAACTTCATCGTGTACTGGGCCTGGGAATGGTAAAGGCTCCTCATGCACGGGTCTAGGTGGGGAACAAATTCGGAGTATTGGTTGAGCTCGTGGTTGCGGCGAAGTTAGATAGTAGTTTTCTGGGTTAGTAGTTGGATAGTATGTTTCTTGGTGAGTAGGTGGATAGATGGTTTCTTGGTAAGTAGGGGGATAGTTCGTTTCTGGGTAAGTAGGGTGATAGTTCGTTTCTGGGTAAATAGGTGGATAGTTGCTTTCTCGTTCTGTTGGGGGCACGACGGGAGTCTCCATTGCAACTGAGCATTGACTAGAACTACCAGCCCCTGTCTCTCTCGGAACTCTTCTAACATAGATCTCTATTACAAAATCTCCGCTGGCCTTAAAATACCCACACAACCCTCTCCAGGTATTTTCATCTGTTATTCTCGCAAGTGAATATTTCCCGGTGTTTCCATTACACACTCGGGTCCCAATTCAAGGTTGCATCTTTCTGGATTAAAACGGGTGTAATCGAAAATTGTGACTTTCAAGTCCAACAGAGATATATTATCGTCAACCATAACCGAAGCAATTGGTTCTCTGTTGTAATAAGGTCCGTCTGCATTATGTTCAAGCTTACCACCACAGTGTATAGAAATCAATGGCATTGTGATCGAACTACATTTTGAAAGTGATAATCATTTGTCATGTTACTAATTTACACAGTGACTGAATAATAAAGAAAATTAGTTTAAATTAAGTTCAATTAGTTTTAACTAATTACCTATTAATTTCAATTAATTATTATTAATTAAAAATAATTTAAATTAATTTTCATTAATTAAAATTAAATAATAAAATTAACTACAATTAATTAAAATTAATTAAAAGTAATTAATTACAATGAATTAAAATTAAAATTTTTTAATTCATTACTTAAAATGAATTAAATTTAAATTAATTTATTAAAATTTATTAAAATTAAGTAAAATTAAATAATTACAATTAAGTAAAATTAATTAATTAAAATTAATAAATTACAATTAATTAAAATTAAACGAAATTAATTGAAATTAATTAATTAAAATTAATGACAATTAATTAAACTAATTAAACTGAACTAACATTAATTAAAAAAATATAAAATTAATTAAACTTAACTTAACTTAACTAAAATTTAATTAAATAAATATTTAAACTAACTTACACTAATAAAACTTAATTAAACTAAACTAAAATTACTTCAAAATAAGTAAAATTAATTACACTTAACTAAACTCAACTACAATTAATTTAATTAAATTAAAAAAAATTAAAACTAACTAAAATTAATTCAAATTAATTGAACTTAATCTAAAATAATTTAAACTATTTAAAACTAATTAACATTAATTTTAATTAAATTAATTAACCTTAATTACAATTAATTACAAACATTTAAAAAAAAAAATAATTAAAATAATTAAAAAAAGAAAATTACCTGTTCTGCGCTGCTGCCTCTGCCTCTTCAGTTGTGGTTGGCTTCTCTCTCCAATGGGGTTAATATAGGGGCTAAACACTGTGAAATCGTATTATAGCACGGGGCCGGCCAATAATTGGCCGGTTTGGGATTTTAATGGGTACCGGCCAATAATTGGCCGGTTTGAAATTTTAATTGGTACCGGCCAATAATTGGCCGGTATGGGTATTTTTAATAAAGATTTGGGACCGTGAATAATTTTAATAATTTTTATTGGACTGTGGGTATTAATAAAAATGTCGGGTAACATGAGCCTGATGAGTTAATGGGTGTCTCGTTCCGGAATAAGTAATTAATTGCATTTGTCCTTTGTCCCTTGTCCCAACCAGAAAACATTAAATTCTATTTGGTGTGTGTCTGTAATTAATGAAATGAAATTTTCTTTTTTTGATGATAGGCTAATACCGTTGCAGTTACCTTTTGCATTCCACTTGCAATAACTAATGGTACATTCTTCTCCTCGTCTTCCGGATACCAGCCGTGACAAAATTGTCACATGCTCCTGGAGTTTCATTAAACTGCTGGTCTAATTAGGCCTACAACTACCCGTCATTTTTATTAATATCCAAAGTTAATTACAAATTAATAAATATATCCAGCTCCGATAAGTTTTGTTAAAAATGTTCAAATCGGCCATTTAATGGCCGGTTCCTCATTTTTTTTTTTAGACAGTATGAAGATTTAAAAAAACAAAATTAAGAATTAAAAATTAGAAAATGCAAAAAATAATCTGCATTTCTGAAGGAAATAAATCTGCTATTATTGTTATCCAATTGTTGATTTTTGTTGAGATTTGTAAGTGAAAAAGTTTTGTCATTGAAATTCGAGCATGAAAAAATTTGAACTGTTGTAATCAAATAAAATAGCATATTTATAAATGGATATCTCGAATCATAGCTGAAAAGCCGTGACGGATAAATTTACGCGAAAAATTCAGACCAGTGTTCTATTATTTGTGATTCTTTTTTAAATGCTACAACTAAAATTAGATGCCATTTAAGGGCCTATCAATTTCTCATTTTTGCCAAAGGCGAAGAATCTAAGGGCACATGGACATGGTGCGTTAGATATTATAATAAATATAAGGGGGGCCTATTGGACATTAATTTCATCCCTCTCTCCCCGTTTTAGTTTTCTTCCCTGACACATCTCCATTATCCCTCTTCGATCTAAACCCAAATAAAGAAAGAAAGAGACAATAACGAAATTCGACAAAATGGAGTTGCAAATGGAGGCCATGGCCGCGTCGATTGGAGTGTCCGTACCGGTGCTCCGCTTCCTTCTCTGTTTCGTCGCCACGATTCCGGTGAGCTTTCTCTGGCGCTTCGTGCCTAGTGCACTGGGGAGGCACCTCTACGCTGTGTTCACAGGAGCAGTGCTCTCCTACCTCTCCTTTGGATTATCGTCAAATCTCCATTTTATTATCCCCATGACCATTGGATACCTTTTCATGCTTTTCTTTCGCAAACACTGTGGCATACTAACTTTCTTCGCCGGATTTGGTTATCTCATTGGCTGGTAATTTCACTTAAATTAAACATTTTGTTCGTGCCTTTAATTTGGTGTTAAACCGCACGCCAAAAAATGTAACCAATTCTGGTAATAGCTGGAAAGATATCAGTTGGGGAAATAAAATAAATGCTGCTAAATCCATCATTTTATTTTCTATCATTTTCCAAATTAGCGAGTTAGTTGTTTTCGGGCTAAGAAGATTGGCATAAATATCATGCTCTACGGAGAAGATGTAAAATATCATGCAAGCTTCTGCCTTTTCAGATAATTTCTACCTGTGTAAGTAGTAAAGATACTTCACATGGACTTTATTGTTGGGTATACTGGGGAGAAACTGGACCAGACTTTGTAATTGAAATATTTACTGTTGGTCACTGCATATGCAGATACACTTTTTCTCCTGCCTTGCCAAAAAACTTAAAAGACTCTAGGAGTTTCATTTACAACACTCTGTTTTTACCTGTGTCTGACAAATTTCTACTTCTTGTTAGTCATGTATACTACATGAGTGGAGATGCATGGAAAGAAGGCGGCATTGATGGAACTGGTAAAAAATTTACCTCCTTTTTTTTTTCAAGCTGTAGGCTTTTGCCTACTAAATTTCATTGAACCAAATAATTTACCTCGTTTTCTATCTTAGGCACTTCATTTTTTTTTTCTACATTATAATCATGCATGTTGACTTATGCATGTCCAATCCAACATGGTGAACATTTTATAACAATCAAAATGAAAGGACTGTACTTTTATATAGTGGACTTAAACCAAATGGTACCAAATTGGCTAACTATATTTTATATGCTTTACTCTGCTTTTCCTAGAGTTAAATGATTTTATTTTCAAATCAAACCTCAATTAAATGGAGTTAAGAAATGATTCTCACAAATGTGGGCTCTTTGTTGTTTGATTTTGCCCCGAGCAGGAGCCCTTATGGTTCTGACACTAAAGATCATTTCATGCGCCATAAACTACGGTGATGGATTAATCAAAGAGGAAGAAGACTTGCGTGAAGCTCAGAAGAAGTACCGGTTGATCAAATGCCCCTCTATTATTGAATATTGTGGGTATTGCCTCTGCTGTGGAACCCACTTTGCTGGGCCCGTCTATGAGATGAAGGATTATCTGGACTGGACTGAAAGAAAAGGGGTATGTGCTTGTCTACTGCTGTTATTTTTTGTAGTTGTTTGGTTGCTTCTTTTTAACTGAAAAGACTAAGTTTTGAGCAGTAAATTACTGCAGAAAGGATAAATAGGTAAAAAAAGTAGGCTAGATAACATAGCAACCCCACAGTTGTAAACAGGTATGTTATATTAAAAAAAAGTACCTTTTTTTGAGAAAAGTCCTGCGGGGAAACAAAAAAGGTATACAATCTAAAATCATGGAAAAAATGACAAATTGGAACTGAAAAGACACAATTGGTTAAACAACATAATACCAGGAGCACTTTGGCAAGGCAAAATTATCTTTGCTTTTTATCGACTCTTATTTAGGTTTCTTTGTAAAGATAAATAAAATTGAAAACAAGTAATTGCTTTTTTTTTGCCTGCAATGGTGGCAGATATGGGCTTGCACAAAGGACAAACCGGCATCTTCGCCTCTCTTGCCAACTTTACGTGCAATAATCCAAGCTGGTGTATGCATGGGACTGTACCTCTACCTGGTGCCTCACTTCCCACTTTCCCGTTTCAGTGATCCTGAGTACCAAAACTGGAGTTTCTGGCACAAGTTGTTCTACCAGTACATGTCTGGCTTTACGGCCCGCTGGAAGTACTATTTCATCTGGTCTATTTCTGAGGCATCGGTCATTATATCGGGTCTTGGGTTCACAGGCTGGTCTGACTCTTCACCCCCAAAACCCAAGTGGGATCGTGCCAAGAATGTGGATGTATTAGGTGTTGAGCTTGCCAAGAGCTCTGTACAGCTGCCACTTGTTTGGAATATCCAAGTCAGTACTTGGCTGCGCCATTGTGAGTTCTTCTTATGTAGTACAGATCTTTATTTTTTCTCAATTTACTTTTATTGGATAATGTGATGTGAAATTTGTGCTACTGCAGATGTGTACGAAAGGCTGGTTAAGAAGGGTAAGAAAGCAGGCTTCCTTCAGTTACTGGCTACTCAAACAGTCAGTGCTATCTGGCATGTAAGTTGTGCTAACATTTCATAAATGCTAGCTAACTTTCCAATCAGGAAGGGTATAATTAAGTGCTATGCTCACTTAATTTTTTACCGAATTGCAGGGATTATACCCAGGATACATTATATTCTTTGTCCAATCTGCATTGATGATTGCTGGCTCAAGAGGTACTTAGTATTTGCCTTTTCATACTATAAGCGAGTATACTTGCAAATTGTAACATCTGACTGAGTTAAGTATATTTGTCTTTGTTGTTGCTTTTGTTAGTCATATACAGGTGGCAACAGGCAGTTGCTTCCAAGAATGCTGTACTTGCAAATCTGTTGGCCCTTGTCAATTTCTTGTACACACTTCTTGTGCTCAATTACTCTTGCATCGGTTTTATGGTTAGTTCACGTTCCTTCTCTTGAATAA
The DNA here is from genome assembly GCA_025461125.1 of Carex kokanica. Classification (NCBI taxonomy): domain Eukaryota; kingdom Viridiplantae; phylum Streptophyta; class Magnoliopsida; order Poales; family Cyperaceae; genus Carex; species Carex kokanica. The sequence goes on along the minus strand of JAJGRX010001448.1, from coordinate 1,101,515 downwards.
ATTATCCTACCCAATTATGCTATCAGCACACAGACATACACTTGGATAATTAATTCGCATTCAAGTTCTTGATACCTTGAAACTATGTTGCATGGATACGGGTATGGGTATCGTATCGGATACGATACGGATACGGCGATACGGCAATTTAAAAAAAATCAAAGATACGATACGGCTATTATATATATTATTTTATTATTATTTTAATTATATTTTTTATTCAACAGTTATATATATAAATTAAATATAAAAAATTCTGGATATGGTAAGATACAATAGCCAGCTATATATTAAATATAAAAGATACTAACTTCTAACAGCTAATATGTAGTAGTGTAGTGGTAAAGGGGTGTGTAGTTTGGAACACAGTACATGGGTTCGATTGTGCTTGCCGTTGAAAAAATGATTTTTGGCTGATGGTGCATGCGCGGTGTACGGGCTTCAGCTCAGCCTGCTGGTGTATACGTGGTGCATGCTGGGTTCACACTAGGTTCCATTCTACGGAGCGCGTCAGAGCCGTATCCAAAAGTGTCAGAGCCGTATCCAGAAGTGTTAGAGACGTATCGGAGATGGTTTAGGATACGCCACATAAGCCGATACGCCAGCTGCGTATCGGATACGTATCAAAGCCGTATCGGGCGCGTATCAGTATTCGATATGCACCCGATACAGGTACGGAGCCCAATATGAAGTATCCGAGTAACATAGCCTTGAAACAAACTTATTTTACTATGCTAGGTACTGAGCTTGGAAGAGACCCTGGCCTCGTACCGAAGCGTGCACTTTGTTGGTACCATAATACCAATTGTATTCATTTTACTGGGCAACATCATCAAACCTGCTCGACCTGTTAAGCCTAAGGCGCGAAAAGCTGAGTAAATTACAACAGTTGTCTCAGGTGAACATTCATCAATAATTGAGTTAGATTAGGTGGAAGGAACCTCTTTTGTAATGAATTGATAGTTTTTAATGCTAGAGGAGCACTTCATCTTCTTTTTACTAGAAGGTAAGCCTTTGTATTACTTCGACTTTATGAAGTATTTGATTTTGTTTTTAGCATTTTTAAATAGTTGAGTCGAATAATTTATTAAGTAATTTTTTATTTGTGAAAAGAACGGTAGTTTTTCTATTTGTAATTTTGTGTGTGTGTTTGTTGATATTTTTAAAGAATTATGATCGCATTTATGATTCAAATGTCACCAAAATTAGCAAATAACATCCAATATATGTCCTGTACAAATATGTGTCTGTTGATGTTTATAATTAATTATGATCACATTTATGATTCAAATAGCACCAAAATAAGCAAATAACATCAAATATATGTCATCTATAGGCTTATAAATTTATTTGTTCAAAAATCGAAAAGATATATTAGAAATGATGCATATAATTCTTCTAAAAATACTTTGACAACGTATTGTGTGTGTTTATTGAATAATTTTAAATAATTATGGTGACATTTTATGTTTCAAATCATCAAAATTAGAAAACAACATCCAATATATATTTCTCTACATGTTCATAAATTTATTGGTTAAAAAACTGAAGAGATACGTCAGAAATTACTAATATATTTCTTGTAAAATGCATTTAAATTGTATTGTGTTAGTTGATGTTTTAATTAATTATGGTCACATTTTTTATTTGAATATAATCAAAATTGACAAATAACATCCAATATATGTCCTATACAGGCTCATAAATTTATTTGTCCCAAAATTGAAGAGATACATTAGAATTACGCATATAGTTCTTCTAAAAAGCATTTACAATATATATATATATATATATACATTTTTTAATGTTTTTAGTGAATTAAGATTACATTTATGATTCAAATATCATTAAAATTGACAAATAACATTCAATTTGTCTTCTACGTATTCATATATTTATTTATTCAAAAATCAAAGCGATACAATAGAATTACACATACAAATTATTCTATAATGCATTTCTATATAGTGTGTTTGTTGATGTTTTTAGTGAATTATGATTACATTTATGATTCAAATATATCAAAGTTGGCAAATAACATTCAATATATTTCCTTTACATACAAATTTATTTGTTAGAAGACGGAAGAGATACATAAGAAATTATGCATATAATTTCCTAAACTGGCAAATAACAATCAATATAGATAAACTTTTTCTTGGTTTCGGATTAGTAATTGCTGGATGCAAATGACTTGACCTACTTGACCCAACCCTGTTTGTATTTATATTGCGAAGCATGGGACAACCTATGTTCTAGACTCGAGATGCATGCTAATCAGGAACGCAAAATTTTTAATGTGAATCAAACGGCTCCGATAGAATATCAGACCGATTGAACGCCCGTTTCCTTTATCTTTGACCTTTTTATTACTTTTTTTTTTCCTTCACAAGCGTTAAAAAAAAATCATATGCGTATGTAGTCGTGCGGTCTGCATATGCGATCATACAGTCATATACAGATACATACGTAGTCATATATATGCTGATTTCAATATGCGACACATATATGCTAATTTAAATATGCGTCCTGCATATGCAATTATGCAGACACATATGTAGAGGTGCTATCGGATCGGGTCGGGTCCGGATACTATTATATCTGGGCCCGTACCCTAATAGTGTTCGGCTCCAAATTTCGATCCATACACTTATTTGTTTCAAATCGGGTCGGGTCCGGATCCGGATACCTATCTACCCGTAGATATTTCGGGTCCAGTCTTTCGGTTCCGGGTAGATAGATACCCATAACTTGTTTGTGGATTATCGGGTCCGGTTTGGATATGGGGCGGTTCCGGATCCGGAGCGGGTATATGTCACAACTCCCATACTAGAGATGTTTTTCTTTTTTTCTCATTAAGTGCCTTCAATAATATTTTGTGAAACTTGGGTAGTATTTTCAGAATTTGATTGTTGATTGTTTGGAGTACTCATGGTGTAACAAAAAGTATTTTATTTTTTGTTAATAGCTTTTGAATTCAGGAGGCTTGAGATAAATAACTTCTGAAAATCAAAATATTGAAGAATAGATATAATTTTTAGAAAGTAAAATATTGGAGATGGTGATTTCCTTTTCTATGATTCAAAAAATCCATGAATGGAATATTAATACTAATTTGTTTGAATAGAGAATTAAATTTATGACAAATATTTGATTTCAATGAGATTTATTGCGAATGACATATCAATGAGAGCAATAAATTTTCATGATAATGAGGAGGATATATAAGGCAGATATTGAAGAATATATTCAAAGCAATAAATTTTATTCAAAAAATTAATATGCAAAATGTGATTACTGGCGTGACATTTGTTGATTTGATTATATGTAAAATTGTATTTTCATAGTTATTCATATATGTTTTATCAGGTATTTATATGGGTATCGGGTCGGGTTCGGTTATGAGTCGGATAACTAAATCAAACCCATATCCTATCCATTACAATATCGGTTCCGGTTCGGATCCGGGTCGGATATTAAATTATTAATTTTGTAACCGTACCCATAATTTAACCGGTTATATTTTTTAAACCATACCCTACCCAAATTAATCGGATCCGGGTCGGTTCCGGGTCGGATCCGGTTCGGTTCCAGATCGGATCCGGGTAATCGGATAAAAGTAGCACCTCTACACATATGTAGTCATGCGGACCGCATAATACTACATACAGTCCATCTGAATATTATTGACAAAAAAAATTGAAATTGGATCCGAAATTTTTTATTAACTAAAACCCAATTCCTATTTCTCAACTGGACGAAAGCAATTTTCCAAATCCACTCTCCGGCTTATTTTACAAGTTCCAGAGTGGTATGATTTTTTTGATTTGGGGATGTGGGACTAAAAAAGTCTTGATTATACCAGACAAGCACGTGGTTTGTTGTGCAGCCCCAGAATCTATTTCAGGTGCGAGCATGTGGTTCGCCCATATACTTTGGTGCGTTTGGTTAGAGCAAAAAAAATAGCACTAATTCAAAAATAACACTGTTCTTTTGAGCTATTCGGTGTTTGTATTAAGAGCTGCTAACTATTCTTTATTTGTCTTTTGTGAACTACTATTTCAATTAAAAATTAAGTTAGCTACTATTTTCAATTTTTTTATTAGTTTACTATTCTCACTAACTCAAACTTTCGTCCAAACACACTCAACTTTTAAAGTCTTGATTGCACCAAGAAATGCACAATGGGCCGCGCAAATGGGCCTTCCGTCTGTTTTTATTTTATCTAGATATTTTTTCCATTCTGTTTATTTATTACTGCTATACCATGATGTACAGACTTTAAATTTTGGTTTAACTTAATACAATCCCCTGGCAGCCGCATAATACTATTATGAGTTATTAGGCCAAAAATATGCATAATTATATATTATGAATTATTATGGAGTAGGGTTAAAATGCACCATTGGTTTTGTGCTCCAATCATGCTCCATGTCTTTTTCTCTGTTTTAAAAGTTCGAACAATCAATCCGAACCACTCAACATGATCTCCATATTAAAATGTTCTTGGAGACCAAATTTTATATTTTTTGGAATTTTTTCAATATTTCTTTAGATAGGTACAAAATCACTGTTTTGGATGGTTCAGAATCTTTTGAAAACAGTAATTTTGTATCTATCTAAAAAAATAGTAAAAAAGTTCCAAAAAATATAAAATTTGGTCTCCAAGTACATTTTAATATGAAGATGATGGTAAGAGGTTCGGATCAACTGTTTGGACTTTGAAAACGAAGATAAGAATGTGAAGCGTGATTGGAGCACAAAACCAATGGTGCATTTAACCCTACTCATTATTATGCTCTATTTTATTTGATCAATTTTTTTAATCTACATATATAAGTCCGCACTAAAATCCGCATATGCAGTATGCAGTGACTTTCCGCAAGCATAAACAAAACTGTATTTTAAAACATTATCTACCCTTTTCCTTGATACTATTCAAAGAATTTACAAACATTGAATTAGTACATCTACAATTTTGTGAGTCATCTTGACCATACAACAGATATCTAATTTGTTCATTTTTTTTCATTTAACTGCTACAAATAACTCCAACAACGGTACATGGCAAATTAGATTGTACAACTTTCATTTAGGCGGGGTCATATTTACATGACAATCTGGAGAAAGAGGTACTACTGGGCCGCCACTGTGTGGAAGTACAAATGAGCAAAGACAATGTCCGCCTATAGACACCTCTCTCCGCCTAGCAACCATGCTATTGAACGGTGATAACTACTTTGCATGAAGAGAGCTGTGACGATTGCACTTTACAGCAAAAGGCAAGTTAGGTTGGGTAATTAGCGGTAAAACACCTATTCCATCTGATGATAAAGACAAAGGGTAATTATATGTTACCCCTTGATTCCTTCTCTCATTTTTTCTCCAACTAACTAACTTCCTTTTCTAACTATAATAATCAATTTTAACTAACTAGTGGTCCCTACAAATTAATTAGTAGATTTTCTCCTTCTATTTCTTTCCTCTCTCCCTCCCTCTCCCTCTTCCACCTCCGCCTCCCCCTTCCACCTCTGCCTCCGCCCGCCTCTCCCACCTTCGCCTCTCCCTCTCCTTCTCCGCCTCTGCCTCCGCCTCACACAACGAGGATGAATACTTGTTCAATGATAGATGAATACTTGCATGACGAGGGTGAATACTTGTGTAACGAATAACTCGAAAGTATGTCATCATGGATCTCATTTTAAAGAGAAAATTATGTAGAAAACGTTCGTGGTTTTAGATTTGCAAAATTCCTCACAGATCGTTAGAAATATTAGTTAGATTGAACGGAGAAAAAAAAAAACCACCTCTAAAAACGTGTAAAAGATGGGTGTGATATGTCCAGTTTTTTTTTAAAATACTTGATGTATTACATGTGAATACTTGTTCAATGATAGATGAATACTTGATATATCAGGATGAATACTTGATGTATTACATGTGAATACTTGTTCAATGATAGATGAATACTTGCATGACGAGGGTGAATACTTGTAAAAGATGGGTGTGATATGTCCAGTTTTTTTTAAAAATACTTAATATATCAGGGTGAATACTTGATGTATTACAAGTGAATACTTCATGTATTATAGATGAATATTTGATGTTGTTTCCACTTGCGGTGACGGTTATGCAGTCCCCACGGTAGTTAGTGATGGCGGTTGTGCGGTCCCCCCACTTAATTACGCGTTTTCTTTTATTTTTAGCGGACGGCAGTTGTGGTACCCTACTATCTCCGCGTAATTAATGCTCTTAATGTCGTAATATTTCCATATATAATTCTTTCTCAAAGATGAGTACTTTTATTTATATGGATGAATACAACTCGTGTTAAGCGTCAATACTTTTTCGCAAATCGTCCCCTACTAATTTCACCACTTATCTCCGCATATTACTGTGGTCCCCTACTTATCTGAAGTCGCGGTTGTGCGGTCCCACCATACCTTCATGTACTCTTTACACTTACACGACGAGAATGAATACTTGCGTACGAGGTGTGAATACTTGCGTAACGGACAACTCGAAAGTATGTCATCATGGATCTTATTTGAAAGAGAAAATTGTGTAGAAGACTTTCGTGGTTTTAGATTTGAAAAATTCCTCACAGATCGTCGGAAAAATTAGTTAGAGTGAACGTACAAAAAAAAAACCACCTCTAAAAACGTGTCAAAGATGGGTGGCAATGTTTCCTTATATAGTTATTTCTCAAATATAAGTACTTTTCTTTACATGGATGAATACTTGAGTTTACAAGGGTGAATACTTCTGCGCCTGTAATGCTGTGGAGGCATTTTTGGTCCCCTTCTATTTCTCAATAATTAACGGTTTACTGTGGTCCCCTACTTATTTCAACGGTTATTAACAGTTTACTGTGGTCCCCTACTTATTTTCAGTTGGGAAAAAAGTGGGGGATGGATGGCGGAGGAAGATTAGGCCCTCCCTAAAGACAAAACATTAAGTACCAAAATAGATAATATGGACAAAACATTAAGTACCAAAACATCAGCAAAAATGTGGGCAGTGCTGCATGAATAATATGGCAACCAAAACAATTTTGCTCATGATTTTCAATTAAAACAAGAACTACATCAAGTAAAGCAACGATCGGGTCAATCTGTCACCTCCTTCATTTTGACAAGCCCATTAACACACGAGTTGGAAGAGAAAGGGGCAACAAGAACTACATCAAGTAAAGCCCTTTCTCTTCCAACGATCAGGTCAATCTGTCAACTCGTGGCTAATTTTGACAAGCCAACAAACGAGTTGGAAGAGAAAGGGGGCAACGAGGGCAACAATCCCATTAAGACAACGCTGCAGTGTTAGAAATAAAGAATCGTAAAAAGTAATTTGATCTTGGAAGTTCCTTCTACGCCTAACTTTCTTCGTGTCTAAATTTCATGGGTTGTCTAAATTTTAACTCGTGTAAAAAAGGTTTGCACGCCCCTCCCATGCAATTGATCAACTCAACAGTTAATTGGAGTCATCTAAATTGCATGTGAATAGAGAGTTCATATTTTCAACTCTGACCCTCTTTCTGTATACATATATAAAAAAATGCTTTCGATCAAGCTCTCCTCTTCATTTTACACCAAAGTCCATTTTCAGTGTGAATTGTCGCACCTGTGACCAATTTCACATCATCTGCCGAGCCTCTCAATTCTACATCAAACTTCTGCAACAACATTGCCAGTGCAATTGTCGACTCCAAAAGTGCAAATTGGTCCCCCACACATTTGCGAGGCCCACCTCCGAAAGGCAAGAATGCAAAATCGGCAATTATCTGCAAAAATGAATAATCAAATCAGCTTTCATAATATATATGGTAAATGCAAATTACATGTCATCATGGCATGGCACATGATTCTGATGGTCATTTTTGCAACTTCTCAACCGGTATATTCAACATAAATATATAATTGTTCCTCTGAGTGCTGAAATTCTTCAAATGTTACTTGCCATCTGGAATGCTATAAGCTATCATCCTAGCCGTACCATAGCCGACAGCAGCACACTTACTGATGGGATTGTGGTGATTAATAGACAGAAGCACTGGGCACAAAGGCTAACCAAATAGACACGACTACCTAGTTGTGGAACCTTCAATACCAGGGAAATTGGGTATTTATCAGGCAAAATTACTAGCTTAGTTGGGTTATGGATGAAATATTGCTAACTTGTGTTCCTTGAGCCGTTTTCGTTTCTTTTTTCTTTTTTCAGTATTTATATCCTCCTATTTTCTTGCTCTTTAAGTATTTTTTGCAACTCTTCATAAAATTTGGTTTATTTAATTTCATAGCAGGCTGTTCACCTAGTGCTTCAAAAGCAAAAAAAAAAAAGGACGGAAGAAAATTCTAAGGCAACTATGTTAGCACTACTAGAAATCAATTTCCAATCTCAACTATCATAGCAGTTCACCAAGTCTAATAATTCTATGACTACAATTGTCGAAACACCTCTTGGATCCAGAACCATCCAATCTAAAAATTACACCTTTCGGTAAGCATAGCTTCGCTACCTCCACAATGGATAATACTTTAGAAAAAAATGAGGCTTGCTCAATGTGTTAACCTTAGGTATGGATGAGCAGTTGCACATGACAGGAACATTCTATATCCACGACAGTTATAACCTCAGTGGTTTGCGTACAATCCATTTTGAGAACCTCAATCTAAGACCTCAATTTTTATTTTTTAAGGTTGGCAAATCTAAGACCTCAATTGGAGGAAGTTCAAATATTTGAGTAATTAATTTTAAGGAAATTTACTTGACGTAATCATGGTGACAACACAGTGAGGCTTATTCATGAAGCATTTAAGGGGGAGTACGAAGCAGTTGCCTTTCTTAATTGTTTATATATATACATTGTGTTCGATTGTTATTATATGGTTGACAAAGCTTCATCTGATTCAAAATGAACTTTCATGAAGTTCAACATGCAATGCCAGAAAATGTTGTTTGCTGATTTTCAGTCTCACATACACTTAGTTAAGGAGTTCATGATGTGATGAGCAAAGAAACATAAGAATGACAGATTTCAATCGAAAATGCAAAAATGTGGAGTCTCATGTGCAGACACACTTATAATGGGTGCAGTTCTTGAAAAAAATGCTGTTAAATATACCTCATTTGGGTACATTGCTCCTGGGCTTCTAGCTGGGTCAAAACCTGCCCAACCTTCTATCCCTTCATTCGTCTTCGGTACCAAAAATCTCTCTGGCTCAAACTCATTGGGTTTATCCCAAAAGTAAGGTGACCTGTGCAAGTTATATACCTAGAAAGATAAAAAGAAAAACAGTTCCAGATAAAATCAACACAACAGAAGAGGAGCAAGAATATCATCTGTGCAACTTCTTATCTCATTCATAAGATTATGGAGAAACGATCTTGGTTGTTCATTTGCAGCTATATAATTATAATAAAGGATACTTTGGGTCTTCTAAAAAAAGTAGTCAAGCGTTACATCTTTCAGGTTATAATGTTTATGCATCAATTTTTGGACATCTTGGGGATAGGGGAACACATGAGAATTTTTTTCAAATAAAAGAAAGAGAAAGAAAATTAATAACTAACCGAAATGAAAATGTCTGTGCCAGTTGGAATCTCATATCCTTCTTCATCCCCTTTGTATCCTCCTATGAAATCAACAGATTTGTTTCTGTTTAGAAAGTTCCAGTTAATAAACTCCATCCATGTTCAATAGCAAACGAGATAATCAAATTTTCATCAATGCCCAACAGTACCACAACAAATCAGTTCAGCACTGAAGCAGATTTAGTTTTCTGTTTGTTTTTTTAGCAGAAAAAGACAACTCAAAAGGCAAAGTTCTAGATAATTTGAAATGGTTGAAAATAAAATACCTGGTAATTTATCATGCTTCAATGCCCGCCTAATTAGTAGAGGTGGTTGTGGATACAACCGGAGAGCTTCAACAATTATCAATCTTATGTACCTAGAAAAGACATATTTTTGGACTTACGTAATACTCAGATACTCTAAACAAGCTCCTTCCTTTTGTACCATTCATTTCCAGCTCAGGCAGACTAGGCACTAAGAATGCTTTAAGGTGGATATCAAAACCCCCACCGCTTACCATACTAATGCATCAATGAGCCCTGTATTTTCCAAAATGATGGATTCATATTTTCCATTTCTTTCAGGGGTAAATTGCCTGGTATAAATGTTTTCACTGGGAACAGGCAGATCTGAGATATATAAGTTAACCAGGGCAAGAAACATCACTAAGTCTTCCTACATACACAACTTAAGGGGTAGCAAGGCCATTAGTTTTTAAAGCATGGGGAGAGGACTATAAAGCCATTGTCATAAAGCATGTGAAAGTTAAATTATATGCACACCATAAAAGAGAGGAGATGAATTAACCTACTCAAGTTCCTTGATGCTTTCCATGCTGAACCCTTTCCCGTCGAGTACTAAATCAACCTCAGCTTGTGCTTTTCTCATCTTGGAAGGATTCTACATGATACCACAAATCAAAAACAAAAAAATAATAAAATTATAGGGCCCGTAGTCCCACAGACATTTCCCACAAAAATGTTACCTGCGCAAGAAGAAAAATTGACCAGGTAAGAACGGCAGCAGTAGTTTCATGCCCAGCTATAAGCATCGTCATGAGATCATCCCGCAGCTGCTCATCACATATAGTTCAGATTTCAGAAAAAAAAAAAAAGGTTTCCTACCAAAAAAAAGAGCAATAGGAATGAAGGTTCTTCAATTCACCTGACGATCATCCACGTCAACACCTCTCATGTCTACAAGGAACCTCAACAAGCTCGCATCCTATGAACTTAGCCAAAAACCAACAATATTAAGCAAATCAGTTCTAAACTAATAAATATTGATAAGAATTAATAAGACAACAGACCTCATGAGAAAGTGGTACAATAATATGCAAAAATGTTCTAAACAAAAGAAGGCTACTTTTCAGTGATTTTCAGGTGGAAAAATGAAAAGTAACTTCACCATCATAAATTATTATCACATCAGATTCCAGATGCAATTTTTTTTTTTTGATAAAAGTGGGACATCCACCGATTTCTATTAGAAACCATTAAAACAGATGCAAAATTCTAAATAGAAAAAATAGTACCTCTAATGAAGAATAGTCTCTCTGTTGAAGCTTTTCCACATCAGCTTCCTACAAAAGACATTAACTGGGCTTAATGAAACACACACGCAGGAGAAAAAAAGAATGCTTTAAACAAACGGTCACATTGGAAATTTAAAATTAAAAACCCGTCATCCAATGAATCTATTATAATTTCATCAGAGAATTTCAGCTCAGAAAATTTGTGCCTGTATGCGGTAACAAGCTTGAGACCACAATGTATGGTAGTGCTCCTAGAACCCATGTGAAAGGTTCGATTTTTCCTAACTGATTACAAGCTTGAACTCATAATATTTCTTCTCAGATCCTTGCTTACAAAAGGTACTGAGATTCATAACAGGTCTCATGGAGTACTGGTCATTTGCTAGGGATGTTCTAGTAGGAATATAAATTATTTGTATTTAGTTTTCAATGGACCTTGATGGGACCACTGTATTACAGGAAACAAAGCCAATGCAGCCTCCAAAGGTAGCACTTCTATTGATGGGTCTCTACAAGGAAAATCCTACGTTTCCTAAATTCAAGCAACCACTCGAGAAATAGAGACCCTAATTCAGAATGTAGATTACATGTGTGGCTGTGTTTCAGACCACAGAAGATTCAGAGTAGTTACTTATTACTTTCGTCTAGCATTGCTGAAATGATACCTGAGATTTTGAGAAACCATAATTACCTCGGGCACTTAAAGTAACTTACGACCCCTCTTCTCAGAAACTTTCTAGTTTCTACAAATCATATCAAATCCTTTACAATAAATAGTACCATGTGTACTGTACCTGTCTTGTCTCCTTTGCGTTCTTTATGAGTTCATCAAGGCAGTCGTTTATCACCTTCAAATCAGCCTGAAACTTGCGTTGCCTTGGTACAATCCACCTTGCCAAAGGGAGATTCCAATAGGGTATGTAAAAGGTCGATCTGTGTTCTGCTTCAAAAAGTGTTCCATACACTGCCTGATGATCAGGATAGAAAAAAAATGGTGAATAACAAGTATACCAAAATTGGGCTCCATATTGTAAGCAACATGTAAATCCAGCTATAAGCTGCAGGACTAATGACCAGTATGGCATAAGCAGACAGCTGAGTAAATATCATGCATTCATAATCGGGCATTACTAAGATCCATAAAATATCATATTGGATTTAAAAAACATACCAGTCAGACCAATGCTGGTAAGACAACATAGACCAGTTATTTACCAGTAGGACCTCAACTTCAAAATTTTCATAGGGCACTTTTATGTTGGGTTGAGATTTCTTTATACATGGAAAAAGCATACTGGGCATAAACATGTACAAATAAACTCTTTTAAATTTGGATCCATCTATTGAAAGTACCATACAACAAATGCCAATATGATGGTCTTTCTCTAATATTTTATCTGGGAATTTCTGTACTCATTACTCATCCAGACAAATAACTGGAAAAATAAATTAATATTTAGAATTAAGCCCGAACCTTGATGACAGGAGATTCCTTTGTTACTGAGCCAAAATCATAATTAAACACACCTAAACCAATTATGTCGAGTGCCAAGTTTGAAAACTCAGCTTCTAAATCCAGTTCAATTTCTTTTTCTCTCTCTGTAACAGTTTCAAATTTTGAAATCGTTCTCTCGGTGCATTTGGTGAACACGTTCACCATGGCTTGGAGAAATAAAGAATGGAACGCAGGTGTAATAACTGCAAACAGTAGAGTATATCACTGATCAGGTTACAGCAACCAGTAAAATGACCTTTCTGACTTTCTTATTTCCTTTTCCCTTTTTCCTTGATCTTGGGTAGCATCAAATAAATTTATCCTAAACAAGTTTGAAAGTCAACCTGGATTGACTTGGAGCCAACATTTTAAACGCCTTATTTTATTTTTTACCAAAGTGAAAGGCCTAAAGACTCAATTGCCCCACCATTGTTCATACACAAATGTATAACATTGTACAAACTCTAATGTGTATCCAAACCCAACCATAATTGACAACTAAGCTACATTACTGTGTCAGGTACCTTGGGGCCACTGGCATGGGTTCTAACCTAACCAGATTTTATTTTACATAAATAAAGCAAGGCAACCAGAACCATTCCAAAACCCAAGTACAGCTCAGAAATGTAGTAGCTTCGGCCCCTACTACAAAAATTCAGAGTTTTGTTCAGTCCAAGTTGATCCCCTTGTTATTTCCTCTTAATCTGCTTAATAATTAAATTGCTTTACAGATTCTTAAGCACCAAAATGTGGCCCAAGAAAAAGTCAATATCAGTAACATGGTACCAAAACCATTTCGGCTACCCAAACTGGTTGGTAGTGGAAGAAATTGCAACTATTGGTGTTATAGGATGAAAAGATATGGTATATGGAAGTGTTAAACCTCTTCTTCTTTGTTTCCAGGTGTCAAGGTCAGCTGGGATGAGACCTTTGCCCATTATAGGTTTGAGGATCTCAGCAAGAACTCCCTGTTATACGAGAGAGTATGAGAAATAATCGCACAAAAGATGCAAATTCACTTACTAGCCTATTTAATCTGTGACAGACCTCCAAATGATGTCCCCAGGTAACCACCTATGGGGCCATCTTCAGAAAGTTTACAAAAATAAAAGTTATAATAGAAAAAAAAAGTTTTCAATACAAGTATTTGGGTAAATCCAGCATTTCTTTCCAGATTACACAAAGCTCACCATTTTTACATAAGACTCCAGATTTCTCAGTGGTGGCAAAATAGAAGCATTGAGACTTAGGTATTTTATGTACTGAATTAAATTCAGTGCTTGACCAAGGAAAAATGGAGGGTTATACGGAATAAATATTTTGGCTCAACAGGACCTTTTTGTAAATTTGTCCCAAATAATACATTAAAGAAAGAGTGATTCTGATTTGCAAAAGGAAAATTTAATCATTCAACAAACCTTGTCATAGGAAAATGCATTCTCGCGCAGTATATGCCTTGCCACAATTGGGTCTGACACCACAACAAATGATTTAGGCCCGAAAGCAAGCTTATAAACAGAACCATGCTACAAATTTATTTACACAAAGAACTTTGAGAAACGTGGATAATTTAAACTTTGGTAATAAGAACAAATAATATACTGTAATTGTAAATGGCACTCATCATCTCTGGGGTTAATTGAAATCATCATTTCTGGTGCTAGTTGCAACAGAAGCCAAATTGAAAGGTAAGTCAAAGCCAGGAAAAGACCACTGAAATATTATGAGACCTTGATAAGGGCCTGTTCGTTTGTCACAGGATTGTGCGGGATGAGATTTGATGGGTTCGGGAACCCACTAATTAATTTACGGGAACCCATATTCATAGGTATGTATGGGAATGGTTATGGGAATATGCTGAATGAGTGTTCGGTTGTCTGTGGGATTAGTTGTGAGAAATCTTAATTTATTTTAAGAATATGCATAAATATTGGAATTTTCCCATCTATTTAAAAAAAGGAACTTGTTGACTTGTCTGTTTATTTTGTATCAAATAAATAATTTGTGTATAATGTCACGATACTCCTCTAATTTTATTTATAGTAATGCTACAGTTAATTATAGTAATGTCTTTTTTCGTTAGATAGTAATAAATGTTAAATGGAGCCTACTTTTTTTTTCAAATGAAATACTAATACAAGAAGAATGCACTGGACCAATACCATAGTAATGCTTCACTTAATAGCAAAGAAATGAATACAAATTAAAATGATTACAAATGAAATGAATACAAATTAGAATAATATAAGGTTTGAATTTGTATCTGACAAAATCCCAAAGTCTTATATACTTTGTTTTGCTTGTTTCCTTTTTGTCAGATATTAATACAAATAAAATAGCAATAATTTCTTGTTTATTAGCTCCCTCAATTAAAATGAATACAAATTAGACTAGCAATTATTAATAGCTCATTGAAATAACTGACGACCTGCACCTGTCACTTGGCCATTTTGACATGAAAATGTGTATTCGTGAACCAAGGAGAGAGAAATCATCAGAGCACTCAGTTGGAAAAAAAACAAATGGAGTCAGACTTGATAATTTTCTTCCCACCATTTTAACCTATGTGGAGAAGAGCTGGGGGAAAACATTGGAAAGTTTTAGGAAAAGAAAAGGGCATCCGAACGGTGTTTTGGAATCTAATCCAATTCAGTCAAAATCCCATCTTTTCCCATTGGAAAAGAGGCGTCCGAACACGCCCTTAGTGATTTTAGCTCAACTTAAGCTTACGTCCTAATTATATGATGAAAATTGCATTAATGTCATGTAACAAATAGAGAATTTAAACATTGCACGAGATTTCTACTTTACTGGCAAAGGTCACCTAACAAGTAGGTTAGCTGCAGTAAGCATGCTCAGTTAAGCAAAGTCAATTGCACTAAGGCCCTGAATGGATTAATCTTAGTTCAAGTGGAACTATCCTTAAGGGAAACACAGGACATTTAGGATAAGCTACATCCATCTGAACATTTGATGGAACACACATCTGTCATCACCCTATCCAAATGACTTAGTTTTATTAGTAAATAATACAAGAAAAATAATATCCAGTCTGCAAACCTTAGATATATTAGATGTTATTTTCACATGTACAAAATACTACTGGATATTGTTTTCATCAGAAGAAAAATTATCAAAGTTCAAAGTACAATAAGTTGCTTAAATGGCAAGTCAAATCAATCAGGTAAAATAGGATGAGACACTACGAGCACTCACAAGCCATGGGAGAAATAAAGAGATCAGTAATTCCACTAACCGATATCAAAGAGAGGAGAAGAAAAGCTTGCCGAACAGCCTAATTAAGCCTCACAAGGCCAATTGGATTAGGTATGACTTGAAATGGAATTAAATGTGGCACAGTTGCATGATAGAGTTATAATTAGGCTTAACTGCACCATGGAGGGTAATTGAGGCTTAACCGGAGGTATTTTAGGGTTATTCACAGACAAGTTTTACAAGATTACACTCAATACTTCATGGTACTTGCAAAGACAATATTTCTTTTCAAATACACTCAAAATTTTGGAGACACAGCTGATAGCATGAAAAAATAAAAGAGAGAGATTAGTTTGATGTAAAAATGTATATGCCATTAAGTACAGATCGTTGGAGGTTTATGGAAGGTTTGACTTCCAAAATTTGGTTACAGCTTTCTGTGAACCCCGGAAAGTTGCACGCACTACTCTAAATGCATGAAATGCAACATGTTATTTTCAAATTTAATAACTTGGCTGTGCTTAAAACAAATACAATTTGCAGTACCGTGAAATACAAATGGATGATACAAACCTCAATAAACCAATCGTAGAGAGAGAAGAAGAGAGGCCGGTCAAACAGGTCAGTCACAGCTCCTTCAGCAATGGGCATATTTCCAAGACTACCCCCACTTAATAAATTCGTGAGAAGATTACTTGCTTTGTCTATTATGTTCCTCTTTTCTTTTTGTTTGTCCACACTCGTAGATTGACACCTATGGCATGATCAATGGGTTATAATGTTCAGTCCAGTAACAAAATATGTCGAAAATTTGACCATCATTTTACTCTTTTGTGTCCTTTTGTTTGAGCACTCCAGTGCTTAGTTGGACCGTGAGTAAATTAAATCTAGATTTGATGTATGTAGCATTTATTTACGGGTCCAGTACCAGCATGTAACAGTTAGTGAAATATAATATGGTAGCTTACCTATTTATTGGGTAAAATTATCTAAAAGATAAGCAAGGATGGGTAAAGTGAACCAGAACCAATTTATTGGGTAAAATGAAAAGCAAATTAGTAATTGGGGTTCCTGAAGCAGTAAAAGGAAGAAGGTGGAAGCAGGGAATTGAAGAAAACCGCACCTAATGCAGGTAAGGTTACTACGAACTGGAGAGGAGATGGGTCCAGCTTGACCGAAATGGAGAGCTGGGCCTGGGCGGCCTCGCCCACCCAAGGCCGTTGGAAGCTGAAGTACTGTCGCTGAAGAATTCATGGAAGCTCGAATTCAAGTGGAAGTGGAAACAAATCTAATCTATATCTATTTCTGTTGTCTTGTCATCTGCGCTATCTGAATAAATAAATGTTATTTGTTATCTTACTTGCACGGCCTCTACCTTTATCATAAAAGTTCCTTTTAAGAGGCCGACCGAGCGGCCTGGAGTGCGTATCCTCTTGAGATATCTCAACTTTTGCGTGACCGACGTGTACAGTCCCTAACTCCCTATTCGGGGAGAGCGCAGGGGCCAGCATTATTTGTGCTTTGAGATTCGTGTATGACATATTTGAACGGTTGAGATTTTCCAGAAGAAAAAAACACTGAAAGTTTGAAAGCTTGAGACGGCTGATATGCAATAAACTGAAAAGATTCATTTTTGAATTAATGCAGAAGATGCGGACTCCGAACTTTTTAGTTATTGAGTTTTAGATGCGGACCTTTTATATGTTAAGTTAATCTATCAAAGAAATAAATGTATTAAAATTAATTTATAATTTTTTTACTGTTTATTTTATAATGAATTAATTTGAAAATTTATAAATTTTACATTTAAATGTATAACTCGTGAAGTAGATTAATTTCAACGATTTGAATTTGTCATTTTAAGTCAATTCAATAAATTTTGAAGTTAACCTCATAAAAAACTTGATAAGTTTAAGAACACCCTAGTTCCACTTCTAATAGTTGGGCTATAGTGCTTCATGAAGTAAGGGTCATCTTATCTTTAAAATATGAGAGTCAAATGTGAATGAGAGTCAATCATATAAAATTATTATGCTGCGAATGGAGATCAATTTTACAGTGCACATAATATTTTATTCTAAATTATATAGAAAATTATGTATATATACAAAATAATTGAAAATAAATAGTCTCAATTGATTCCATATCTTATTACTTATTAGTGCCTCGCCATTGGTCATCTTTACTTCATGCTGATATCTTTGTTCTCAAACTTTAAATAGCCAATCTGAATCGCTCAACGTGATCTTCATATAAAACAAATACTTGGAAACCAAATTTACAATTTTTTAGAATTCTTTTAACTATTTTTTCAATAGGTAGAAATCCGTCTTTTTTAATGGTCCAGAATTTTCTAGATTCAAATTTTTTTCCTATAAAAAAAGAGTAATTTTTTTTAAAAATATAAAATTTACACATTTTTATATGGTGACCACTTTGAACAGTTCAAATCGACTATTTTAAAAGTAAAGGAGGGCTTTTACTTCATGATTTTTACTTGCGAGTTTTGATGCGATGGATCTACTTTAAAAAGCGAACGGTTCGCTACTAAGATGGGTTAAGTTTTGCACTGAAATTTTACTCCAGTCAACAGAGGTCTATTTTGAATACTTAATTTTACAAGTATAAATATTTAGTCATAAAACTTTAAATACTCACAGGTGATGTATACATACTTGATTATGTAAATGTTAATATTAAACATTTCACGGTCAAATAATTTTTGGAAAAAAAAAAAACTTTTGTAGGATAATAGGCACTAAAGTTCTAAATAGCAATCATTATAGATATTAACAATTGTTAGTGTTGACTGTATTATTGGTATAAATATCCCCATACAAATAATTATAGGCAAAGTGTTGTGCGCGTGGTATAAGATTGACACGTGAATTTGCATATGCAGACGTAAGTGCTGATGCATTTTTTTTAAATAACATTATCTGTTATTATATCTCCATTCCATTATTAAGCACGTTGGTTGTCCGATCCGCCAACGGCTACGATTGAAAGATGAAATTTCAGATTTAATATCAACCCTCCAATCAAATAATCTTTCTTCTTTTTGATAAAGTGCATTCTTTTACGTGTAGAAGTCTAAATTTAGTTAGAAACATATTCGCCACACGTACTTCCACACGATATGTTACAATTAAAATTAAATGGGGAACAAAATTGGAGAGAAAATCAATTTATCCGTTTCCTTATTTCTCCTCTCTAACTATCTTTCATTCCTTATTTCTCTTTATTCCTTCGTTTTATATATCCTCTTAACCTCTAAATTCAAGCCAATTATAGTAAGATTTAACAGTAAATTATTCTTTAGAATTTCACCTCTAACTTATTGTTTAATTTATACAGCTGATGCTATGGTGAACAACTGATAAGAGGTTTTGGATTACCACTTATCATTTTTGTGTAAAATACATTCTAATATTTTTTTTCTTGATGCAATTTTCCTTTATTTTTGCAATTATTTAAAAAATGCAGATGATTGGTGGGGAGAATATAATCGAGATTATCAGGTACACAAACAATTTGCTTTTCTTTTTAATACTAAATTTCCTACTATCAGTATATAGCTGCTTTTTTTTATTCAAATTTGTCAAATTCATTTACATCTTTTTTTAAGTTTTGTTGAAATGATGATTTTCTTCGTTCATTTTTTAGTAAATGTAGGGTTACCTTGTTCCCAAGAAGTCGACATTTCCTTCGGGCATGAAAGCTCTTGCCGATTACGTGCACACAAAGGGGCTCAAGTTAGGTATCTATAGTGATGCAGGGTAGTGGTTCGGTTGGGGTACAGATTACTGGTACCAGCGCTGACAATTGAACAATCATGGGTGGATTCGTGGCAATATGCAAAATCAAGGGGAGCACAATGCTACAAAGAGTGGAGATCACTATTCCTATGTACCTGTTGGAACATATGGAAAAGAAGGAATGACAAATTTTTTCCAAAAAATCTATAACTCCAAGACTATTGTCAGAAAGAATAGTTATAGAGAGCAGATTATGGTTAAAATTTTGTAATGCAGGAACAAGAAGAGTTATGGGAGTCCAATCTGTTGCCTGACCCAGATTAAAAATAGTACAGGAATGGTACCAGATGATACCCGACGGACTGTTGCTGATGTACCAGTATCCAATGCGGATACTGCCAGTTTTTTTGCTTCATTGTTTTATAATCATATTCATGTCTGTCTATAGGTGGTAAGAATTTGTGATGGATTGAGGAATGTAATTGACGTTTATTATTTTGGACTTAAATAGTTAAATGTTTTTTCTTGGCAGCTACTGCCATAATCTCAAAAAAATACCCCTTGATATTAGTAGGTTATAATAAGAAATTCAAAAATGAATATTTATACATGGGACAAAATGATCCGACTACTTGGGCATAGTCAACTGGAGATATCCAAGACAACTGGAACATGTTTTATTCATCATATTTTTCTTGAAAAGAGGTGTTCTTATTTCCTTTTTTTAACTAATGATTAAAAAAATGCTAATTTGTTTTCAATTCATGTAGTATGACATCTCGGGCAGATGAGAATGATAAATGGGCATCATACGCATGACTCAGAGGTTGGAATGGTAATTTTCACTCAAATCAAATTTTACTAATTTATGGACTTTTGTACATTTTTTAAAAAAAAAAATTGAGTAATTTTTTTGAGTAGTTTTCATTAATTATTTTCAGATCCTAATATGCTTGAGGTGGGTAATAATGGTATGACTACTGAAGAGTACTTAAAATCCCAAATCAACAAAACCATCAACAAAAAATGTATGAAATATTTTTTTTATATAAATCTAAATTTCAACTATGTAGGCCCCACTTTTGAATGGGTGTGATCTCAATTCTATGAGCCAAGACACCAAGGATATACTCGGCAATTCAGAAGTTATTGTAGTAAATCAAGGAAACAAGATAATTACATTTTTAATTTATTTTTTAATTTGGACAGGGTTCTGATACATTTTCACCCTGTAATTGCCCAAATAGATTCAGTTGGTGTTCAAGGAAAGAAGGTTCAATTGTATTTAGATGGGTCATAATTTATTTCTATTTTTTAAATGTTATTTAAGAATTTTTGAATTGATTGATAATTATTTGATCATGTCTTCATTTCTTTCTATTTTTGAAAAATGAATGCATTAAAATTAACTTAAAAACTCACACATTTGACCGCTTGACTTGATACTAAATAAATTCAAAAAATTATAAATTTTGCATGTAAACGCACAACTAATGAAATAGATCGGTTTGAATGGTTTGGATTTACAAAATATGTCATTTTATATAAGATTTTCTTTTTCTTTTTCTTATAATATATTTCCGTTGCAACGCACGGGCACGGTACTAGTATATAGCTAAATAGTTAAGGGGATGAAATTTAGAGACTATTATTTATAAATCAGTCGTTGTTTAAAAAAAAAAGAGTTATTTCCCTTCAAAATTAACCAAATTAGAGCCCCTAACAAGTCACCAATATTCTATCTTTAAACCAAATTACAGCCTCCTAACAAGTGATGTATAAATACTTTAAATACGCACAGGTGATGTATAAATACTTGATTATGTAAATGATAATATTAATCATTGCACGATCAAATAATTATTGGAAAAAAATGTTTTTGTAGTATAATAGGTAAGCTATAAATATGAAACATTATAGATATTAACAATTGTTAGTGTTGGCATAAATATCCCCATACAAATAATTATAGGCAAAGTGTTGCGCGTGGTATAAACTGCCGACATTTTTATTAATACCCCAAGTTAATTAAAGATTATTAAAAATACCCACGGTTCCGGAAAAATTTTAAAAATGTCCATACCGGCCATTTAATGGCCGGTACCGAATAAAATGCCCAACCGGCCATTTAATGGCCGGTACCTAATTAAACCCCAAACCGGCCATTTAATGGCCGGTACCGAATAAATCTCCCAACCGGCCATTAAATGGCCGGTACTGAATTTTTTTTTTTTTTTTTTTTAGAAAGATAGCTAAAATACTGAAATCTAAAAAATCGAATTGTTTTGTTAAATATTTGTTAGAAAATATGTTACGAATAGAGCCGATTTTGTGCTAAAATACGGTAAATTACAATAATTATGCTAAAATACAGTAAATTTACTAAAATGCTGAAATTACAATAATTATGTAGAATTATGCTAAAATACGGTAATTTACTGAGCTACGTATATTGAAGAATAGAAATGAAAATTTTAATCGGAAATGATGCAATATGGGCCTGTGCATGCTTCATGAAAAGGAGCGTAACTTTTGATCCGTCCGTCGGATCGGGCTGAAATTTTGACAGGAACTCCACAGCCCAAAACCCGATCCGAAACCATCTACGATCAGTTTCGCCCATTTGCGGGCTCAGATTCGCGATCCGAGTCTTCCTTCATGGACTTTTGAACATTTCTTTATAATTTCAGAGTTTTTAGGGTCTTTGATGTATCTTTTATATATATTTTCTGTATCTTTTATATATATTTTCTGTTTTGGGTAAAAATAAAAATCTCGGATTTTGCATATTTTAGCACAAAATCGGTCCTATTCATAGTGTATTTTAGTATAAATATGCTATGAAAAAAGTAATCTAACAAATATTTAACAAAACAATTCGATTTTTTAGTGTTAGATTTCAGTATTTTAGCTATTTTTCTAAAAAAAAAAAAAAAAAAAATAAATAAATAAATTTAGTACCGGCCATTAAATGGCCGGTTGGGAGATTTATTCGGTACCGGCCATTAAATGGCCGGTTTGGGGTTTAATTAGGTACCGGCCATTAAATGGCCGGTTGGACATTTTATTCGGTACCGGCCATTAAATAGCCGGTATGGGCATTTTTTAAATTTTTCCGGAACCGTGGGTATTTTTAATAATCTTTAATTAACTTGGGGTATTAATAAAAATGTCGGTATAGACTGACATGTGGATTTGCAGGTGCGAATGTCCGAAATTTTTATTAAGAGGAAAATAAATAAAAAAAAATCGACAATGGGGAAGGATTAGGGGAAATTCGACATATAAGAAAAACGTGATTGTCTGTAACGTTCAGAGGACATTATAGATCGAAACGTATATATTAGCGAATTGTAATTAATCAAACTGCGGACTCTGGACGTTGTGTAGTATCTCGGCCTCGTGCCCAGTGAAAAAAAAAATACTGGTTGTTTTGGTCTACCACGTTTAGATATTAAAAAAAAATTATTTTTGGAGGTTAGTTTGTACAACGTCCTGATTTCTTGAAAAAAAAAGAAAAAAGAAATCAGCTCAGTTTTGAATAAGTAACAGCTAAAATTTACAAAGAAATTTTGTAAAATAATCAGAAAGGCAACTCAAGAAATGACAAAGACTCTGAGCTCCCCTCTGTCACCTCGAGTTAATGCGAAAATCAGAATCAAAATATGTTACTTCAAATTCACCACTCCCAGTGTTTGACCGTAAAGCATCAGGGAGGCGAGCGATATCAAGAGGCGGCAACTGAGAAAAGCTTCCAGTGGGATTAACTGTTGTTTTCTCAAAGTTTATTCTGATAATTTTGTGGACTGGCTGTTACGGAAGAGAACAGCCAGATTTTTATTTTTTTTATTTTCCGCGGCCGTTGTTGTTATATCCCGTGATTCTAAGTACAATTAATTTGCCTAATAATTAAAGTTTACGACTAATTATAATTTAATAAAAATGATTAGAGTTAATAAAATGTAGTTAGTAAATATTTATTAACGAAACGAACGATTAAAATTTTATACGCAAACAACTATCAAGAAATCATTGATTAGATTAATATTCAAATTTGAACTTCCTTGGACATGACCCGTGACACGTTTGGTCACACAGATCGGAAATTGAATGATTGAAAATTGGAATTAATTTTTGTTTGAGATCCGGAGCTGTCTCCGCTACCCCACTCTCTCTTTCTCCACTCCACTCTCTTCTCTCTTTCTTGCTCTTCTCTCTCTCTCTGATCCGTGGGCCCTCTGTTGGGTGAGCTGCGAGTTTGTGCGTGGTGCTGGCCCTGACTTGCTGTTGCCTCGGACGTGTGGAGCTGCTGCTGATTTTGACGGTCGGAGGCGAGACGAGGTTCCTCAGAACCGACCGAGTGACTCGGGCCGTGCGGTTTTGCGCTTCACCCGGTAACTTTGACTCTCTTGGTTTTGGTTTTGCCTTGTGGCTTGTGGCTGTTGCCTTGACCTGGCCTTCGTGCCTTTTTGTTCTGACCTGTGGCTGTGTGCCTTCTCCTTGTGTGTGGCTGTTGCCTTGACTTGTGGCCTTCGTGCCTTCTTGTTTGACCTGTGGCTTTGGAGCCTTTTCTGTTCTGTCGGCCTTCGTGCCTTTCTCTGTTGAGTGGCTGTGCCTTTGACCTGTGGCCTTGAGCCTTTTTCCTTGTTCAGTCGGCCTTTGTGCCTTGTGTATTTGGCTGGTTTGTTGCCTTGTGTGTGCTTGCTGGTTTGCTTTTGCTGGGCTGTGACTGGGCGGAACTGGTACCATACTGGTACCAGTTCTTTTTGTTGTTGAGCTGGCTGTGATGCTGTGCTATGCTGTTTTTGCTTATTTCTGTTCTAACATTATCGGTACCGGTGCTGGTACCTGATTTTGTTATCATGTGGCTGTGATTATTTGATGCTTGTACCAGTAGTCGTAGCCCGGCGAAGCTGCTGATTTTTATGGGGTTGCTTTGTGACTGATTACCAGCCTTGATCTGACAGGGACCTGAACGTAAATAAAGATAGGTAACGGATTAAGAAAATAATAGAATACGAAAATTGGGTTGTTATACTTAATTGTAACAAATATTGATCAGAATATATTATTCCGATATAGGCGTAATTATGAGAAAAACAGACGAGATAGAATGTTCAGGAGAATAGACTAATGGTGACCTTATTTAGTGCCCTACGATATCAGGTGCGGGGTTCTTGGACTTGTTTGATGTTTCATTTTCAGGAATTAAATTATTTTTCGATTGTCATGTTGTATGTTGATTGCTGCATAATTTGAAATCGTGTGATTCATGTGCATAACTCAATTAAACTAGAACTGAATTGTTGTGAGATGGTTGATTTGCATATTCGTATGGTTGTCAATTGACGTGTTCTATTCGTTATTCGATGTGTGAATGATCTGCCAGGCTGACCCGTAGAGGTAGCTGGATAAGGTGACGGTGACCTATCCGTTGATCTGTTTCTGAATTTGCCAGGCTGACCTGTTTAGGTAGCTGGATAAGGTGACGGTGACCTATCCGTTGACCTGTGTAACGAATTTGCCAGGCTGACCTGTTTAGGTAGCTGGATAAGGTGACGGTGACCTATCCGTTGACCTGTGTAACGAATTTGCCAGGCTGACCTGTTTAGGTAGCTGGATAAGGTGACGGTGACCTATCCGTTGACCTGTAAAATGAATTTGCCAGACTTTGACCTTATTTGAATGAAATTGCAAAGTAGAGCCAGATGGCTGACTTTGATTCCGTGTAGATGCATTTGTAAAGCCGAGCTGTATAGCTGACTTCGAACCAGACTTTAGTAAACGGTTAAGCCAATGCACTGCAGATGGGTGTCAGATAAAGGGTCCAGCTCGGTGGGACATCTGTAGGTGCCAGTAACCCTACAGATGAGGGTTTGACAAAGGGTCCAGCTCGATTGAACATCTGTTGGTGCTACCAGTCATAATGAGATAAGTTAGGCCAAATACGTGTTTGTTTGGATTTCATCTTGGAAATTCCGTAAATTGTATTTCATTCGATTATTGTTGTCCAGCATGTGCATTCATTTATATATTGTGTTTGAACTGTTAATGTAATTTTGTATGGATTTCATTTTTGAATGTGAATTCTGATTGCAAGTCCAGTAACCTGATTGTGGCAAATTCGCACTGAGGAATAATTTATTATTTCTCACCCGTTTCTCCTTGTGGGATTCGCAGGTTCGTTAGACGAAGACAGAGAAACGCTTTTGGGGTTAAAATTGACAGCAAGGCCATCTAAAGGTTTGGGATTTGGGTTATTATATCTGACAGGGTGCAGAGAATATATCTCTAGCATCATCCACTGTAAAATGTCAGATAATTATTGTAATTAAATTGAGATGTGGGGAAAATAATGGATGCTATTGGCAATGCATAAAAAGATCCATGCCTTAGGTTATGTATATTGAATGGTAGGATAGGCGCGGTAAGAATCGTCGCACCTCCAGATTTGGGGTGTGACAGTTGTTCTCTGTAACGTTCAAGTTTTTGTTTTTCAAGCCCGCTGGACGTGATTGTCGGTAACGTTCAGGACCATCACGTAATTAGTTGGTCAATTACAATTCGCTAATCTGGACATTTTGATCTATAACGTCCCCTGGACGTTACAGACAATCACGTTTTTCTTATATGTCGAATTTCTCCGAATCCCTTCCCCATTGTCGATATTATTTTATTTATTTTTCTATTAATAAAAATTTCGGTGTGAATGTGGGTGATGATATGTTTTTATTTAAATAACTTTATCTGTTATTATATATAGCTAAACTAGTATCATTTTCGTGCGTTGCAACATAAATATATTGTAAGATATTAAATAGAACTCATACAAAATAACATATTTTTAATAAAAATTACACTAAATGATAAATAACATTTCTTAAATGATATCTACACATAAATAATTTTCTTAAATAACATATTAAATGACATTTACACATAAATAGCATGCTTTAAATGATATTTAAAAAATAGAAAAAAAATCATGACTAATAAAAAAGATGATATAATTTGCATGTAAAGAGTACGCGTGGCCGGTACGTGTCTAAATAAATTTAGACTTCTATATGTAAAAAACATAAAAAGAATGTATAAAATTTGAATATTTGATCGGAGAATTAATATTCAATCCGAAATTTCATCTTTTAATCAAAATCGTTGGCATATCACGACATCTATGTGCTTAATATAAGAATGGAGATAGTTAAGGGGATGAAATTCGGAGACTATTGTTTATAAATTAGTCGTTGTTAAAAAAAAAAAAAATCCTTTCCCTTCAAATTAATCAAATTAGAGCCCCTAACAAGCCTAACAAGTTAACCAATATTCTATCTTTAAACCAAAGTACACCCTCCTAACAAGTTGAACCAATTTGGTATCTTTATGATACATACATTAATAATCCATTTACCCAATCCAATTCCATAAGGCCCTGTTCGGCAACACAGTGGGCTGGGAAATGGGCACATAAATTTATTTATTTTTAACTGATTTTTACTGTTCACGTGGGAAAAAAAAATTCACTCTGAGTGAATTTTTTTTTCCCACGTGAACAGTAATCGTAACTGCGCTGCCGAACAGGGCCTAATTGAGAAGTCACTGGACATTCGGTATAGAAATGATTTCTAAATTCCGGCCAAGCACACAAGTTATATCACTTTATTATCCTTTTTCTAGCAAATTATTTTAGTTAGTATTATTTTTCTTTTGTACTAATTGAGGAAAGACCTTAATTTTCAAGATAAATTAAAATTAAACACTCCATGTAATATTGAACTCATTACTTTTAACACACCAAATCCTAGCAATTTATATTAAAAATGATCATTAATTTGTCTTCGAAATTATACCTCATTTTAGCATACCTGGATTCCAGTGTTTATATATACTTGGTATAAAGTGTCAAAACAACAAATCTGATATAAATTGGAATCGGCATATTAATTATATGATGATTGAAATCAATGGCTCAGATTGAACTAGATTGGGACTAGAATCTACTTTCAATTAATTAAAAAAAAATCCAGCACCTCATGTTTAGCATCCCAAAAATATTTATACTAATACGTAATAAAATTCAGCTAATTGAAATGTACTGATTTCTTTTCTTATTCCTTCACAAAATTAAACCGAGGAATTATATTAATACTTGAAAAAGCAGGTGTGTCCGATAGACATCAAACTCAAATCAGTCTGACACTAAGACGGTTTGAGTTTGATGCATGCTCAAATCCGTTTGATTCACTTCATAATCAGGGGCGGACCCAGTTATATCTATGGGGGGCAGCTGCCCCTCCTGGATTTTGAGTTTTAGTGGAGATTTAGGTGTTCCGACCGACTTTGTCCCCCCCTGGAATTTTTTTTGTCCTCCTCTGAACGTTTGATTTGTAATTTTGGTTAAATTTAAGATTAAAATTAAAATAAATTTGTTGAATTTTGATTGGTAATTAGAATTATAAGTCAAGGCATTAGAAATTACAAGTCAAAGTATTGGAAAGTATAAGTTAAAGCATTGTTTTTTATCGAGTATCCAATTGGTTAATGAATTTAAACCCGATTAGATATTTAAATCCGATTTGATATTTTTTTTGCCCCTCCTGACGAAAATCTTGGATCCGCCCTTGTTCATAATTGATAATTTGTGTGTACTTGATCTGTACGAATATTAAAACAGCGCGCGCAAATTATAAAGCGAATCGGATGGTTCCGATTAGACATGAGACCAATACCCATCAGGTGTCCCGCTTCCGTTATACTTGTAGTGCGTGAATGAATCTGCTACGAATTTGGGTGAATAATATCAGTGAGTTTTCGTGCACGATAGATATCAATTTGGGGGGATCGAAGAACTGGTCGGATGGAAAACGGCACGTCTCCCTTCGATTCTTACAGGAACCGATCGATAATCCAACCCACCTGTTGTATTCCTGAAATTGTGCGATTTGGCAGATTCTGGTCCCAACCCTCCTGCAGTAATTAGTTAGTTCCTGTAACAATTAATTAAAGCCACTATCTAGCTAGGCCAGATATGGAAAGGAAGGTTGGTAACCATCGTTTGTCTCCTGTTCCTACTCCTACCCAAGTTTAATTAACTTAATTTATCATGAATTAAGCATGCAGATACATTCAACAATAATTGTTAATTAGTTCCTCTTCATTTATGGATAATCTTGTTATATAGTCTTCAAACAAGACAAAATTAAGATAAAAACTGTGCCTGTGTGCCCAACAAACTTGTAATTAACAACTGATTAAAACAAACGGCAATTAACTATATATATATCACCAAGTAACTGCCTACAAGCTCCTCTTTATTATAACACTCCATTGTATTTGTAGCACAATCCAATCCAAGTAAACAAAAGCACAATAAATTAAAGTTGGCATGGCTAATTTGGTTACCTGCATAGCTGTACTGCTCACTCTATTTGTATTCTCTAAAGCTAAAGCAGCCCCAACATATGATGTCCCAGCCGTGTTTGTCTTTGGCGACTCGACTGTTGATACTGGTAATAACAATAAGCTGGTAACAGTGGTCAAGGCCAACTTCCCACCATATGGTGAAGCATTCTTTAACAAGAAAGCAACCGGCCGTTTCTCTGATGGAAAACTTGTGCCTGACTACATCGTATCAGCACTAAATCTCTCTGACTCACTCCCACCCTATGCCGGGCACAAAGTCACAGCCAATGATTTCGGGGTGTGCTTTGCATCGGCTGGGACTGGTTTGGATGATGAGACAGCTACCAGGTTCAATGTACAAACACTTGCTCAACAAGTCGAGGAGTTCCGGTTATATATCGGGAACTTGACTGCTTTGAAAGGAGAGGCAGAAACACAAGAATTTCTCAAGAAATCTCTGTTTATTACCAGCGTAGGATCAAATGACATAATGATTAGCTACAATCTTTTCTTGGACAGGCGGACTACATATACACTACCACAATACCATGCATTCCTCCTTGACCGACATAAGGCCTTCCTTCAGGTATTATGCATGAATCCTATTACAGTTAGCTTAACATAACAAAATTATTATGTTAAGTCACAATGGGCTTATATCAAATCTTGTATTAATTCCACAGCAATTGTATGAATTGGGAGCAAGGAATTTTCTTGTGACAGGTCTACCACCAATAGGATGTTTACCGATACAATTAACCCTCGAGTCCTTGAAGAAAAGCATAATTCCGGGCATGCCAGCTGCTCCACGCCCCAACAAGTGCATTCAAGATCAAAACAATGCGGCAGCAAGCTATAACAAAAAGCTTCAGCAGATGATCCAAGAGCTTCTGATGAAATTCATCTCCAAGGAAAGAACTAGAGTTGTTTATCTCGATAACTATAACCGTCTCCTTGACATGTCCAACAATCCTGAAAAATACGGTAAATCGAAATGACCATTGTGTATCTTTCAAATTATTTCATTTTATTTCTGACTGTGGATCTTTATGACCAATGTATTGTACTGATTGGGAAATGTAATGGTATAGTAGTAGTAAACACAATGATACTTTCCAAGGATAAATGTTTCAAATTACTGATTTGTGTTTCTTTCTCCTTTCAGGATTTACTGAAACAAAAAGGGGCTGTTGCGGTTCCGGGTTGGTAGAAATGGGGCCACTCTGCAACTCCCTAGACTTGATGTGCTCAAATCCTTCCCAGTACATGTTCTTTGATTCTGTTCACGGTACACAGGCCGCATACAAAGTTGTTGCGGAAGATGTCATGAAAGTTGTGCATGCTATGTTGGCAAACTAGTCATGTCATGAGCTCTGTAGTATAGCTCTGTAAATTTTACAACTTTATTGCTCCCCAAAAATATTTTGATTCTTTTGTACAAATTGGACATATAAATTAACTAAAGTGTAAATTTATTTTTTTTATTTACAAGGAAAATGCAAATTTGGCTATAAATTGGTTACTGTAGCTTCTGTTTTATCTCCAAAAGAATCATTATTTTTTAGGGAAAATTTCTAGTGTGCTCATGCAAACTTTTGAAATAGCCAATTTCCCCATAAAAACATCATAATATTCAAAATCTCCATAAAAACTTATTTTTCTTCCTTTTATCCCTTTGTTAATTATGTAACCTTTTATTTAATTATTTTAGAATTTGAATTGACCAATTTGTCTTTTAACTTTAAATGGAGGTGTCCTTTTTTTACTTTTAATTGTCTTCTTCATCCTCCTTCCCTCTATTTCATGCCTAATTGTCTCGTTTCTCTCTTCCTCTGTACAGAACCCACCGCTGAATTGATCTAATCCAGATAACGGAGGCCATAGACTAAAAGAACTACGCATGACATAGATTCTTCTTCCCCTCCCCTGTACTTAATCGATTAGCTAGGTTTATATCTTTTGGTAAGAAATTTGTCAGACCATGCTTCTTGAATTTGACTTCTTGCAATAAATCATGAAGCCTGAAACGATTAGCGTGAAGCACGGTCTGCGAGGATTTGAAGCACAAATTAATGGAGCACTAGTGATTAATCACTATTGATTATGATTATAGGAAACGAAGTAACCAAATTGGAACACATATATAGCAAAACCTGTGATTAATGGAATAAATCAAACGATTTTAGTGATCTGATAAATTGAACAAGTAAATTCAAACGATTTTTGGAATAAATCATATTCCTAGCTAATCGAATAAATTAAAAAGTCAAAAAGTCAAATTAATGAAGAATGGTCTGAAACGATTAGCATGAAGCATGGCCATATAAATTCATGAAGCATGGTCTCACAAATTCATTAACCATGCTTCATAAATCAAACGAGAATTCTGTTAACCATGCTTTATATTTTTTTGCTTCAAGTATATATGGCTTGAGCACATGTATTGAGGATTCTGTTGTCGCATTTGAACAATATAATTGAGCTAGCTTATGCATATTAATTCTAAGCTGGCAAACGGATTATTCAAATTACAAAACTGTCAACAGATCTTTCAACTGATCCAGACAAAGAGAAGGGATAAATAAGGCCATAATGCTCATCAATTTTAATTAACTGACATTCTCATATGTACAATTAATCTAACTTTTCTAATCTCCTACTGGATCAAACTGAAAGAAAGGTTGGTGGTAGGTTAAATTATCTAACAATTTTATTCACAAAAAATCCTCTATCCGTATTTCAAACATGTGACCTCTAACATGGAGGGCATTATCTTTACCACTAAGCTAAAGATTGATCTATCAATACAATCAATTCTATATAAACTGAAATTGAATTAGATGTGCCACCTACATATGTTTCCTGCCACGGTGTCCCTCTCATCCTCATCTCCTTGCACATGTAATTAATCAGGAAATTTAATCTTGCTGCTATCCAAACTTAATTTTCTGTCTTCAGATTCATCTGAAGCACTAATGTTATTTTGATGAATGCATGCATACAAAATTACAAATATCACGAAAGATAAAAGAATCAGAAAGCTAAATTGTTAATTGTTAACAACGAGTTATGAAGCATATATATGATATTAGGGCAATCTAATTATATTATAGTGAGTGAATTTCGATACCATGTTGCAATTCTAACCCAATTTCTATATATACCACAAAACATTAATAATGCATGTTGATCACAAGTTTACAACCTTCAGTAACAATGTACTTCAAGCTTTAATTGCGTTAGCTAGCCTGTTTTATTACTTCTGTCCTTACTTTGGGGGATTGATTTGAAAGGAACTTCGCTTTTGAGTAAGTAGGAGGTTTTTTAATGTCTAGCTTGTTTTATCACTTCTGTTCTTACTTTGGGGGTTTTTAATGTCCCTAATTAGGCCTTCATAATCTTATGTTTCTGTTAATTTAATTTTTATCAAATTATGTATACTGATAACATTACGATTGCGGTTTAAACATGACCCAATTTCCGATGACCTTGGATAATGCAATTTAGCCTCAATTTAAGTCGGTTTGAAAAAAAAAAAAGAAAATTAAATAGGAACTCTCAACATTACAAGTAGGCCTTTAATTAAGGCATATAAAAATCAAAGACTTCGCTGTAAGAATTTTTTTTTTTGGGGTAGATTTTAAGAAGAAAATCATTTTTTAGCTTGGGCCCTCAGGATGGGCTTGGCCTTACTAAATGTAACGAGGCCCAGTGTGTTAAAAGGCCTATGTACTAACAATTTGTTTCATATTGGAACATTTGTTAACTAAAAATTAGCTTCAGACCCAGTATTCTTCAGACTACTAGCTTCAAATGGTTGGTTTGAAATTTTTATAATATTAGATGTATAAAACAGGATTACCTCGTGATCGATAGTGCAGGCATATAATAAGATTAATCTAAATTTAATTGTTATATGAACTCCTAATTAAGATATTTCAATAAATAGCCATAAGTAAAGTAATTACTATTGGGGATTAACTATACATAACATTAAATAGTTAAATTATTATCTAACAAAACATAGTGAATTTCAACCATATATGTAAATTCACTATATATATATATTAATTACTAACAATTAGAACCATCCAACTATGCCAATATATAAAGGTTTAGTACCAACGTCCATCTTTGTTATAATAGCCTGAAGATCACAATTTTCTTGTACGCATCAAAAAAGCAAAAATGACAGTTAAATCCGTCACAGCTCAGACAGTTATTGGCATGACTCTACTTGTCACTTTCTTCATATCCAGTAGAGCAAACCCGACGTATGATATCCCAGCCATGTTTGCTTTTGGTGACTCAACGCTTGATACTGGTAATAACAATAATCTGGTAACATTCATAAAGGCAAATTTCCCACCATATGGCGAAGATTTCCCTGCAAAGAAAGCAACGGGTCGTTTCTCAGATGGAAGACTTGTACCTGACTATGTCTTAGCAGCGCTAAATCTCTCAGCTGATTCACTTCCTGCCTACTCCGGGCACACAGTAACCATCAATGATTTTGGTGTGTGCTTCGCATCGGCAGGATCTGGTTTGGATGATGCGACGGCTGCCAGGTTCGGCGTACAAACAATCGGTAATCAAGTCGAAGAGTTCAAGAAATATATCGGGAATATGATGTTTCTGAAAGGAGAGGCAAAAACACAAGAGTTTCTTAATAAATCTCTGTTTGTTATCAGTGTAGGATCAAATGACATTATGATCAACTACTATATGTTTCCTGAGAGGAGCATAATGTACTCACTTCCACAATACCATGAATTCCTCCTCGTCCGACTTAAGGCCTTGCTTAAGGTAATGTTCAGTTGTATAAAATTCAATTGTAAGCATAATGAAATAGTCATGTCAAATAGATTGTATAAATTGTCATACTAATTGATCCACAGAAATTATATGCAATGGGAGCAAGGAATTTTGCAGTGGCAGGTCTACCACCCATCGGGTGTGTGCCGTTACAATTGACCATTGAGGCATTCAAGAGCAGCATGATTCCAGGCTTCCCAGCTCAACGCCCCAACAAATGCATTCAATATCAAAATGATGCGGCGCTGAGCTATAATGTAAAACTCCAGCAAATGATCCAGGAGCTTCTTCAGCAGTTCAACTCCGTTGAAAAAACTAAAATTGTTTACGCTGATATCTTTACTAATCTTCTTGACATGTCCAACAATCCCCAGAAATACGGTAAATGAAAAGCACCATCGTGCAGCCTTTGATTTAGTTTGTTTATAATGCAAGTTCATCATTTTAGACTGATTCAATAAGGTTGAAATTTCATTAGTAGAATTAAAAATGAGTATAATTCAGAAAAGGTTTTTTAATGTAATAATGTAAATAATATACAAAAAAGTACTGATATTTTAGAAAACAAACAATAAAAGTTGGTAAAAGTTTAAAAACAATATGGGAATTTAAGTATTATGTATTCATTAATTTTGAAAATAAATCGGTGAAGTGCTAGAAATGAATAATATGAGTAGAGCATTAGTAGATACTAGATCAATAACAGCTGCTGTACATAACCTAGTTGGTTTATAATTTGTGTATCAGGATTTGTTGAGACGAAAAAGGGATGTTGTGGTACAGGGACGACAGAATGGGGTCCACTATGCAACTCTCTAGAATGGAGGTGCTTCAATCCTTCTCAGTATTTGTTCTTTGATACTTTTCATCCGACACAGGCGGCGTATAAAGTCCTTGCAGACGACTTCATAAGAACAGTGCTTCCAACTTTTGCAAACTAGCCCTGCGAACCATGAGGCATTTGAGTGTGCCAGAGTTAGATTCTACCTGTAGAAAATAAATAGTAGGATTAGGGACAATTAGCCTCAGAACCCTTAACGGGTTTTGTTCATCATAGGCTAAATAAGAAATAAAGGGAGCAGCTAAATTTGGTTATAAAGTTACTCAACATTTATTTCTTAATATGGCAAGTTACCGTTTATTTTTTTCCAACAGCTATATTTCTCTTCTTTTCTTATAAATAGCTCACTGTACAACAGCTTCTGATAATAAGAATTTCTGTTTTTTCATCATCTTTATTCCGCTATTTCATATCACAAAAACTAACATGGTATCAGAGCAGGAATGAATTCCTGACTCAAAACGAGAAAATCAGCAGCAGTACCAGCAACTGCAAGAACCAGTAATTCAAGCACACCAGAAGTGCCAACAAACAAAAAATAGCAGTACCAGCAACTGCAAAGAAAGCCCCAATCTTTACCAGTAAAACTGCTCTTACCAGAAAAAGCCAGAAAAAACCGAGATGGCACAAAATCACGAAAAACTCACAGGGGTAGTACTCAATGGTAAAAATTACCATGTATGGGCAAGGCAAGTCAGGTTTGCCTTAAGCGGCCGAGAAAAAAGCAATCACATCAACAAAGAGCATCCAATTCCAAAACTATCAGAACCACCAACCGAAGCACAAAAAAAGGAGTTAGCCAAATGGCGAACAAGCGATCACACTGTCATCACTTGGCTCCTCGCAACCATGGAGCCAAAGGTATCCGATTTACTCTCTTACAAAGATAGTGCCTTAGAAATTTGGGAGAGAGCCGAGCAATTATATGGCCACCGAAAAAATTACTCTCACATTTACCAAATTCAAAGAGACTATCAACAAGCCAAACAACAACAAGGTCAATCATCAATGGAATTGTATGGTTACCTTCAAAAGAAAAAAGATGAACTTAGGGTTTATCGTCCTCCCACCACCAATCTCACTGAAATCCAAAAACGAGAAGAACAGGATGCCATCTTTCAATTTCTAGCAAGCATCGATTCCAGCTACGAGGCTGTGCGGTCACAAATACTGTTACTAGCCGAGCTACCTTCCTCAGATGAGGTGGCGGCTATGATAGACAGAGAAGAAACAAGGAGGGCCGTGATGGCATCGCAACCCACTGAAAATACCGAGACCAAAGCTTTCACAGCAATGGCGAGGCCTAACCCTAACTATCGGTCGGAGGCGAGAGGAGACCAAGCCGGAACCAAATGCGAGCACTGCAAAAGAGAAGGGCATCGCAAGGACCAGTGCTGGTTTCTTCACCCAAACCTCCGACCCAAGTGGCACAAGAAACCGGGAGCCGGAGATCGAAAAGGGGAGAAAGCCGGCTGGGAACGAGACAGAGGCGAAGGCGATAGAAAGGGATCGGGGTTTTTAGCAGAAGGGCGGGTTGAATCTGGACCGTCCGATCCTTTAAGTGAAAGAAGCGCCTCGTCTTCTTCTCAGGATCCCATGCGGCAGTTGCTCCAGCAACTTACGGTGTTGCTCAACCAGAAAGAAGAAAAACAGAAGAACTCTGGTATGATCTGTGTTACAAATTTGTCATTTTCAAATAATTTTATATGGATATTGGATTCAGGCGCAACAGATCATATGACTGGGAATAAAAATTTATTGACCAATTTCAAAGATTATAAAACCAAAAAATTCGTTACGGTTGCAAATGGTGATAAAATGGAAATCCTTGGAGAGGGCTCAATAACTATATTCTCAAAAATAATTCAAAACGTCTTGTATTTAAAAGATTGCTCATCAAATCTATTATCCATTAGCAAAATCACAAATGAGTTAAATTGTGAACTCATTTTTTTATCAAACAATATGATTTTTCAGGATCGGATAACCAAGATTATGATTGGTGAAGGATTTCTAGAAAATGGGCTTTATTTTTTGAATGAAGAAAAATTCAATTTCAACACTACCAAAAATGAAGAATTGAGTACACTATGGCATAGAAGAATTGGACATCCTTCCGACAAGATTTTAAAAAGTCTTTTTAATTTCTCAAAATTAGATAATAGTAGTTGTGAAATTTGTAAGCTAGGAAAACATACTAGGTTACCATTTAAATTATCAAGTTGTAAAAGCGAGAAACCATTTGATTTGGTTCACTCGGATGTATGGGGACCCGCCCCAATTACCTCTTTTAATGGATACAAATATTTTGTCATATTTATAGATGATTTTTCTAGAACAACTTGGTTATATTTATTAAAAGATAAAAGCGAAGTATTTTCACAATTTCTAGATTTTTACAATTTTATAGAAAATCAATACAAAGCTAAAATCAAAATATTTAGATCCGATAATGGAACGGAATTTGTAAATCAAAATTTCTCAAAAAATTTTAAAGAAAAAGGAATTTTACATCAAACAACATGTGTCTATACACCTCAACAAAATGGTGTATCCAAAAGGAAAAATAGGCATTTACTCAAAATGACTCGAGTACTTTTATTTCAAAATAATGTTCCAAAACTTTATTGGTCGGATGCCGTTCTTATCACTACATATTTAATAAATAGATTGCCAAGTGTTAATTTAAATTTCAAAAGCCCTTTAGAAATCATTTACCAAAGAAAACTCAACATTGAGCATTTGAAAATTTTCGGTTGTACATGTTATGTACATAAAAATAATAAACAAGACAAGTTGGATTATACCTCAATTAAGGCTATTTTTTTGGGTTATTCATCACAAAAAAAGGGATATAAATGTTATGACCCTAAAAATAAAAAATTGTATATTTCTAGGAATGTAACATTTTTAGAAAAAGAGCCATATTACAAAGGAATTAATTATGAGAATTTTTTGAGAGAACCCTCCAAGAAAATTATATTACCACCGGTTACAATAGAAAATGTTAGATCAACACCACTTGAAATTGAAAGTGAAAGTGAGAATGAGGAAGAATTAGAAGAAAATTCCTCAAACGAAGAACATCATGACATAGAAGAAACACCATTGAGAAGGTCGATTCGAACAACACAACCTTCAACACGGTTTAGGGATTTCATCACCTACAAGGTACAATATCCTATACAAGATTTTATTACATATGACAATGTCTCTTCTAATCATAGAACTTTCTTGATCTCAATTGAGAAAGAACAAGAACCAAACAATTATGAAGAGGCCATGAAAATTTTCAAGTGGAACAAAGCCATGAAGGAAGAATTGAGTGCTCTTGAAAAAAATGGCACTTGGGAAATAATTCAATTACCAAAAAATAAAAAACTAGTAGGTTGTAAATGGGTGTATAAAATTAAGTACAATAGTGATGGCACTATAGAACGGTATAAGGCACGTCTAGTTGCTAAAGGATACACTCAAACCTACGGTATAGACTATTATGAAACATTTGCTCCGGTTGCAAAAATGAATACCGTAAGAATATTATTTTCTATTGCGGCTAACCAAAATTGGAAATTGTACCAAATGGACGTAAAAAATGCATTTCTTCAAGGAACACTTGAGGAAGAAGTATATATGTCATTACCACCCGGTTATGAAAAAAACCAAAATTGTGATCTAGCTTGTAAATTGAAGAAGTCAATTTATGGATTGAAGCAATCTCCAAGGGCATGGTATGAAAAACTAAGCTCTCATCTAATATCTTGTAATTTTAAAATTAGCAATGCCGATCATTCATTGTTCATCAAAATTGAAGGAGAAAACACCACCATTATTCTAGTATATGTAGATGACATTATTATCACCGGAAACAATCAAGAGCATATCAAAAATATAAAAGTTCAATTAAAAGAAAAATTTGACATTAAGAATTTAGGCTACTTAAAATATTTTTTAGGAATAGAAATTGCATATTCAAATCAAGGCCTATTTATCTCTCAAAGAAAATACACCTTAGACTTATTAGAAGAAACCAGAAAATTAGGTTGTAAACCGGCCTCAACACCAATAGACGGGAAAAATAAATTAAATGGTGAGGATGGTGTACCATTAGAAGATATAAATCAATTCCAAAGACTTGTAGGAAAATTAATATATCTAACGGTAACACGGCTGGATATCTCTTTTTCGGTAAGTCAAATTAGCAAATTCATGCATGCCCCTAGAACACCACACTTAGAGGCAATAAATAAAATTCTAAGGTATTTAAAAGGAACTCCCGGAAAAGGAATTTGTATGAAAAACAATAACTCTAACAATGTGTGTGGCTATTCCGATGCAGATTGGGCCGGAAGCTTCGATAGAAAATCGACAACCGGTTTTTGCACATTTGTAGGCGGAAATTTAGTCACATGGAAAAGCAAGAAACAAAATGTCGTGGCACGGTCAAGCGCCGAGGCGGAATATCGAGCCATGGCATCCACCGCGAGTGAATTAACATGGATAAAACAACTTCTTTCGGATTGTGGAATCCGAATTCAATTGCCAATGCAAATGTTTTGCGACAACCAATCGGCGCGCCATATAGCATCGAACCCCGTATTTCATGAGAGAACTAAACACATTGAGGTTGATTGCCATTTTATTAGAGAAAAGATTCAAGCGAAAGAAATTGAGACTTCATTTGTAAGAAGTGGAGATCAATTAGCGGATGTCTTTACAAAGGGTTTAGATCCAAAACCATTTGAAGCAAATATAAGCAAGTTAGGGTTACGAGATATCTACACACCTAACTTGAGGGGGAGTGTAGAAAATAAATAGTAGGATTAGGGACAATTAGCCTTAGAACCCTTAACGGGTTTTGTTCATCATAGGCTAAATAAGAAATAAATGGAGCAACTAAATTTGGTTATAAAGTTACTCAACCTTTATTTCTTAATATGGCAAGTTACCGTTTTTTTTTTCCAACAGCTATATTTCTCTTCTTTTCTTATAAATAGCTCACTGTACAACAGCTTCTGATAATAAGAATTTTTGTTTTTTCATCATCTTTATTCCGCTATTTCATATCACAAAAACTAACACTACCAGTAAACAAACAGTAAAAGGTGCTTAATTAATATAGCTACGATTATCTTTGAGCGCATCTGTATGTGTTTGTGTTTTTTTTTTCTTTGATGTCTTGCTGCATATCGAAATGAAAGTCGAAATTTTGTAAACTTTTAACATGCACAAGGACATGCGATACGGATAAAAGCGTGGTGTTTTTATTTAAGACAATGCTTTATGGGATCTCTTAATTGTTACTGCTACAGAGTCGCAGACTGTAATCTGTTCGTTTCTAATTTTGTTTTTCTTGAATCGTAATTCATATAATCTAAATATTGTGTCATTCATGTAAATAAACTCACATAACCAGAGGCGATTATCTCATAAATCACTTCTAAGCTCCAGTATTAATTTTTACAGTTCATCAATAATTAGTTATTTACATATATATTGTATAGTTTGTTTATATAAACTGAATACTACTATAAAGCCGGGACACTAGAAGTAACTAATATTTTAATTTGTCAAAGAAGGTTCAACATCCCTTTATGTGATTTTCCAGATTTTTTTGACCCCCTAATTAACATTTAATTTTTTTTAATTATGCGTTGGTTCAAGAACGATATATTATACAACTGACGTTAATCCTGATTCATTTAAAAATGAATACTATCTCAAATAATCTGAACCCAAGAGATGATAGCAACGGTGTATTAAATATATATCATGTTTCTTTCTTCTATTTTTTTTTTTTTGTACAAAATATTGATAATTGATGGAGACGCTATTTTTTAGGCACAGTTGACAGTTGACTGACTCGATCCTATTTTATAAATCATAAACGAGAAGTCACTTGTCAACGAATTTGGACAATATTAAAAGGTATAGTTTGAAAATTGAGATCAAACATTAAATCATAACTGTAAACAATTCTTTTCATGATTATCAGGAATTTCAACATTCAAATCTTTCAAGTGATAAGTTAAGTTTAGTGACGAGTCAATGTTTCTAGCATGGCAAAGTTATACTGGGCCAGAGGCCCAGGGCCATGAAAATAGAAAAAAGTGTTTGTGGCCCATTTACAAGAAGAAGAAAAATTGATTAACAATGGGCACCGAATTTTTATTCTGATTCGCAATATGATCCATTGTGTTAACCCACTTAAAATTACACCATTATTGGTCCAGGTAATTCTGTTTTTATTCAGATTAACAAATTTCTATTTTTCTCTATAGTTGTTTGATTGTTGTGCTGTTCGATTTTTTTTTTTTTATTAGCAGGCAAAACACCTACTTAAAATTTCATTATTGGGCTTCTATATATGTTCAACGCAACTCAGTTCATACAAAAACCATTATAATTTCTTTATTTTACTTTATGCTGTTGCCCGGGGATACCGTTACTAATATTTGTGCATGCATGATGCATTTGTTGTCACCATTACTATTTTGTTAGAATTATAATCATCTCCTAATTACTGTTAAGATAAGAGGCATGCCAAGAGAACCCCAATCTGTAACCTGATTTATATTTCCTTAATTCTCATCCTCATCCGCTTTATGAACAAAGTAAATGCCATCAAGGGCGGAACTAGAAAATTTAGTTAGAGGAGGCTGAAACTTAAAATATACAAAATATTAATTTGTGATTAGTGGAACTTGAACTCAAGACCTCTCAAGAACAAAATAGAGTCTTAACTACTAGACTACAAGTACACATCTAACATTTTATGAGGGATGCTAAACTATATAAAAACTTCAAAGAAATAAAAAATCAAATAAATTTCAACATACGTGATTAAAAATTTCAAAATCATGAGGTGGCTTACCACCCCCTGGGCATAGTGTAGATCCGCCCCTGAATGCCATTGTATACTTGATCATTACACAAACACTGTCACCAACGGTAACTTCAGTTCTTAAAATATTGTAAGCTCAACAAACCATCCTGGGTATATCAAGACATCTCAGATTAACCCTTAAAATTACGATAATTATCGAAGGCTAATATAATCCGGTAAGTTATTTGGTCAGATCGACTTAGCTCAGATCTATATTTACTGTGGTAGTGGTGAAATTAGATCTGGACTGCAAAGGCGGATCCGTTCATTTCCAAAAAATTTGTGATTATACATAATTTTTTATATAGTTTAGAGTATGTAGAATGCTATGGATAATATAAATTTTACCTGATACATATTATGAAAATTTTATATTTTTTATATAGTTTAGAGTATGTAGAATGCTATGGATACCGTAAATTTGACCTGATACATATTATGAAAATTTTATATGATTAATCCTTCGACCTATTTTTGATTCCATAGCTTGAAAGCTCCGTTTTTTTCTCTAAAAAAAAGAAAGCTCCGTCCCTAGTGAACCGTACATTCTGATGTACATATTTGTGCCAAACAAGTATGACGGTCCAGTTAATAATATATCCAGAAAAGTTGTAGAAGAGGTGAAGCCAATAAAAAAGTGGTGTCAGGTGAGCAAATGAAGTTTGAGTGAACTGGTGGAATTTTGACAAGGAGTGGTGAGCCCAAAAGGGAGGCAATTAAAGGGGAAGGAGGGAGACCAATGGTCAAAGCGATGTACAAATGATAAGGATCTGAACAGAAGAGCTGATGGCTGCCTCCCTTTCTCCTGCACACTCACAAACACACAAAAGTTGGTGCGCAGCCCTGGGACCCACTCTCCCCCCTCCTCTTCGTCCTGTTGCTTTCACCCTTTTCACACCCTTTGTTAATGCATAATTGGACTGGATCTAGGATATGTACGTATGGTAATTTAATCTATTTGTGTTAATTATTGCTTATATTTTTTATTTTTTTTCTTCATTTTTACAACATCAGGTTCATTCAGGGGCGGATCCAAAATTTCAGTTACGTGTAAACACAAAATTCTCACAAGAATACATTTTTTTTCTCCTGACCATTCAGGGGCGGACCCTCCATTACATTTGATAGTTTCTTGATGTGCAACTTTTTTAATTTAACTGTTGTGTGGTTCTGGTTTAACTAAAAAAATTGAATTTCCAATTTTTTAAGTTTCAACCTAATTAAAGCCTTGTTCCAGTATAAGCAAGCAATCTTCAATTCAACAATTATAATCAAGTATAGTGCATGTGATATGAATTCAATGTAAAAATTCCAAATACCAGTATCTTACTAGGTAAAAATATGTCGGAGATTGTAGAGTATTACAATTTGTGTGCATTAATTATAGTTTGCAATAACGACGTTTCAGTCTTTCAGAAATACTCAATTAAAGGGACCCAAATAGAAATGCCTTATCCCTTATAAAATGGAACTACTAATTATGAGAAAGAAACACCATATATATATAAATATATATATATATAGCCACATGAAATTGAAAAGGTAGACTGATTAATTGAGAAAGATGCGCCATAGCCACATGAGAAAGAAACAAGATACCATAGCCACAAGAATCCAAGCAACTGGTCATTGCAATCTCTCTAGATAACAAATTAGAGACCAGGTCCAGGCCACCCCACAACAATGCAATTTCAGTACCTCCCTCCGTTTAGCATAAGATGAGCACCGTAGTACTCTCCTACTTTCAAATCAATCATAAAAAATATTAGTGCTAAGTATGAGAGGAGATTAATTTTACAATACTCATAGAATTTTGCTCTAAACTATAAAGAAAATCATACATGAGAACAGAAATTTTTAAAAAAAAAATTGGGCTCAATTGACTCCGGTCCATTCACTCCATGTAGGTCCACCTCTGTTTATGGTACCTTAATTTCATCATGAGAAAAGAAAAATAAAAATATATTACTTAAAAAACAGCTCTGAGTTCTCTAGCTAGTCAGCAATTGGGCACATGGTTTAGCATATGTATAGGTGCTGTAGTAAATCGGGGTTGTGTTTTCTGTGTAAAGGCTGAGGATGTTGTGAAAAGGAATAAAAATAAAATGAACTTAATTGGATGTGAGCACCAACAAGTCCTGGCGGTTTCCAAGTTTCAAACTCCGCAGGTTCAAATTGCACAACTCAGTGTCTCAGCACAAAAGTTACTGTCACAATTGCAGTAATATGGCCCATTCCAATCTTTCATAATTGCACCCTTGTCGAATGCCCATTCAAATAATTAAATTTATCTCATCATGTATGTCAATTTTTCTGTGATCATTACGCTAGCTGGGTTTAATACATTAGGGGCTGTTCTTTTATATCATTATGAATGTTTCTTGTCAAATTTTAAGTTTTTTTTTTTTAATTATATTCTGGAATTAATTTTTGAATTGGTATATGAAAAAAATGATTGTCCTTGATACATACAATAAGTATAATTTGTTGTCCTTTAGATTGATCTCTTAATAGCTGCATCATAAGTTTTATATCTTGTGCATGCACACATACATACATCAACCAAATTCTATGGATTCCTCGTTTGGTAATTTAAAATTTAAAAACAGTTTTGGGTA
Organism: Carex kokanica; assembly: GCA_025461125.1. Classification (NCBI taxonomy): domain Eukaryota; kingdom Viridiplantae; phylum Streptophyta; class Magnoliopsida; order Poales; family Cyperaceae; genus Carex; species Carex kokanica. Next base: position 1,057,377 of record JAJGRX010001448.1, on the reverse strand, counting down.
AGCAAGAGTCACTGGTTTCTTTTTTAGTGATCTTTAATGAGTACGTACTGTAAAATTCTCTATACGGTTATCTTAATTAGGGTCAGCTGCGCAATTATAGAAACAATAGAAGTGTTACTTCTTTTCAATTTTGTAAAAGAATTAAGCAAGAATAATAACTAAGATTTGAATAAGGGTAATTTGTCTTAATAAACTTTTTAAGTTTTACAAATAAGATTTAGTATCACTTGATTACCTATTGCAATTTAAATCTTAATAAACACTTTTCCTCAGAACCCTCCAGTATTTGACTAAAAGAGATTCTTGGTATATAATAATTGTAGATTCTATTAAAGAATCCGAAAGTTTGAATTCTCACAAAGTACTCAAAAAGATTTCTTCTTAATTTGGACGCCTATACAATTAAATATCTTTTCTCGATCTATATGTATAATTTCTTGAACCTAATTAAAAAATGTAACTTTGCAAAGTAGGAAGGGCTAACTTTTCCTTACAGAACTACAAAGACTTTGTTATGTATATAAATGTCAAGGATCTCATGCATGAACATTAACTTGATTAAGAACATTGGATGCTAGCTAACAGCACCAATTGTTCTTTTCCATCAAACTACAATCAGATTCATGTTGTCTCAACTGTAATCAACAAACACTCTCATGGAAATGTTGCCTAAAACAGCCATTATAGCATGTGCAATGTTCCAATCTACCTCGAAAGTGACATGATATCAGAATCTAAACATTGATTTTTTTATTGTTGCAATTCAAATAGTATGGCAAACGGCCTTCGAAACCAAGCAATCTCAGAGAACTGTTTCCACATGACAGAACACAAATGCACACCAGAAATAAATAGAAAAAAGTTTGAATATCGGCCAGCGATTACTATTTGTCGTTTCCCAGACGTACGGAATACGGCCCTGAAACTATGTAAAAACAAATCGGTTTGCGAAAAACGGTTGCCGGAAGTACGTGTGCTTGATTAAATGTGTGTGTTCCAGTTTAGCTGGAGCCCACGATTATGTTGTAGAGATTAAGGTGGGGTATATGCAACAAAGGTTAGTTGAGGTTGGTCGGAGGTCCAAGGCACAATCATATCTAACTTTCTCAGATAAAAAGATTGCAGACACAGGATAAGCCATCCAAAAGTATTGTGTGATTGTGCAAGTATCTGTGTTAAATTTATTAAGTACTATTCTAGTTGAAAAGCTCATGCATGCTATTAATATATATATATATCCACTCTCTGCAAGTTCAAACAGTAAAGTGACAATAATGATTAAGTAGTCCATGCAATCTATCACCATCAGCAGAGTAGATTAATTATCATATTAATAATACAGAGCTTTGAGTACACATGAATAATCCAAAATGTTCTATTCAAAACCTTAATTGGTTGGTAATGTATAGAGTGAATTATAGAAAAAAAAAAAAAACCTAATATATCTATACCAGGTCTGTCTGGGCCATAGATGTCAGCTTTGATATTAATTACAAGTCATAGAAAACTCAGATGCTTTAACCAACATTATCTTGTAGTATTAATTAATCTATGCATACAACATGGCAATCCCATACAGAATATATCAAGATACGAAAAAAAAAAAAAAAAAACTACCAATTAAGGCCTACCCAATAATATCTCTTTTTCTTAGTGGCAACAATTAGATTAGTTTGACCAATCCTTTTTCAGACAAAGAATGGGCATCAAGTTGCATATTTTGGGACCACCTTCAGGGCCTTGGGCTTGACACCTGCTCTTTTTTGCATTTTGGACCACTAATATTTTTGTTTCTCCTCTCTTTAACATCTCAGTATCTCATTAAATATGCATGCCCGGATGCGCCTATCTTTTTTCTTTCTAGATGAGTTGGTCGTTGTCAAGAGACAAGGTGTTGAATTGGACCGGAGCACCCCAGGCCCACAAAAGCAATGGATCAGATGTTTTGAGATGTGACCTTATCACCTTAGTAATAATCTAAAGGCAATTTCCTTTATAATTACTGTGATCCTAATTAAGTAAAGCATAGCATGATGAGCAGCTGAATGTCTGAGCACATTTACACTGATACCCTTCACGTGTTGATATCTACATTATTGCCAAGAATACCTTTTGCAAAACATTGTTATCTTAAGTGCTATATTATTCAATTATTGTTCACTACATTTTAATTGTAAGCCCAAAAATTCAAAGCTTAGTAGTGAGCTGACACAATACGTCCTAACATGGGAAAAGGAGTGTGTCTGATGTCCATCAAACTCAAATTTGAGTTTGATGGGTTACGCTTCCGTTTGATTCACTTTAGGATCCGTACATGCTAAATTTGTATGAATATCAAGGTTCTAAATAGCGTTTATAGCAGCTGAATGTCTGAGCACATTTACACTGATACCCTTCACGTGTTGATATCTACATTATTGCCAAGAATACCTTTTGCAATTAACATTGTTCTCTTAAGTGCTATATTATTCAATTATTGTTCACTACATTATAATTGTAAGCCCAAAAATTCAAAGCTTAGTAGTAAGCTGACACAATACGTCTTAACATGGGAAAAGGAGTGTGTCTGACGTCCATCAAACTCAAATTTGAGTTTGATGGGTTACGCTTCCGTTTGATTCAATTTAGGATCCGTACATGCTAAATCTGTATGAATATTGAAACGGATGCGCATAGATCTTAAAGAAGATCGGATGGAAACAAAATCCAACAGACTCAAATTTGAGTCCAATGGACGTCAGACGCACCCTGTTCCCCTCAACATGAGTTCGGGTCTTCTATCGCATTACATAGTGCATCGCAAAATTTGACAAACAAATTTATCAAGATTTTTTGTAAAGTTGCTGAGAAAGTGAGAATTGTGCAGCAAAGCAGAATATAAATTGATGTCTATACATAATCTAAGGCAAAAAAAAAGGAAGTCAGAGAAGAAATTAAGTTCAAATATAACTGTTGATTACAAGATGAGTGAGGCTATGGTGCTATGCATAGCACCAATGGCTAGTGTACTACGGCTCAATATGGTACTTTTTAAAATCCTAACGGTCAATCCGACCGTTCAATGTGATAACCATATGAATATGTACTTGCAAACTAAATTTTATATTTTTTCGAATTTTTTTACTATTTTTTCAGATAGGTAGAATTTTGATGGTCCAGAATTTTCAAAAAACATTGATTTTTCTACCTATCTGAAAAAATAGTAAAAAAATTCGAAAAATATAAAATTTAGTTTGCAAGTACATATTCATATGGATATCACATTGAACGGTCGGATCGACCGTTAGGATTTTAAAAAGTACCATATTGAGCCGTAGTACACTAACCATTGGTGCTATGCATAGCACCATAGCCTCACTCTTAGAAGATATATGCAAAGTAAGCAATTGGTGATTTAAAAAGAGTTTTTCATGCCAAAGGGGGTTGAAGACTTGGAAGTGACAGGAGAGAGTACACCAACGGGAGTTTGTTAGATAAGCCACTCCTGATGTGGCACATATTATAACTCGCTGTGTCACCGCTGCCATCTCTGCCTACTCATCTTTCCCACTTTTCATAGAATTTTTTTAAAAACCATAATTAAAAAAATAAAATTAGCAAACCAACATGATTACTTTGGTTTTTACAAAAACCATAAGAACCGAAATACCAATTCGGTCCGTATTTTTTTTTTCCGGAACCGAATTGGCATTTCGGTTCCCCATAATTTCACAGCTTTTCAGCATAGCTGCTGTGGCCTTTGGTGTAACATGTTTGGACCAAGATTTCATTTTGGTCCAGAGTAATTTCATTAGGGACCGAATTGGCATTTCGGTCCCTACTTTTTTTTTTTTAGCATAAAATGTACGAAGTGACTTTCGACTTTGAATAATACTAGCTTTTGTAACATGTATGAAGTGACTTTCGACTTTAAATAATACTAACTTTTGTCTTTACATTAACAGATGCATGTGTGTGTATTAAGTTGTCAATTCAACCTACATACTTCATACTACTTCTGTCGGTTTAAAAAAAAAATTATGCTGGGACCGAATTGTCATTTCGGTCCTTGCTCATTTTAGATCTTCTGTGGCGGCTCTGCTGAAAAGCTGTGAACTTATGGGAGACCGAAATGCCAATTCGGTCCCGGAAAAAAAAAAAGATGGACCGAATTGGCATCTCGGTTCTTATGGTTTTTGTAAAAACCAAAGTAATCATGTTGATTTTTGCTAATTTTTTTTTTTAATTATGGTTTTTAAAAAAATTCCTTTTCATACCCCATTATTAATTTTACTCTCCTATTTCCAATATTAATTCTACAATTAATCTTCGGATGAGGGGTCCAACAACTTGTACATCTCTAATCACCTTTTGCAAGTGAGTTTCTTTGCCTGACAAACAAATATCAAGCAGCAAAAATAAAAGTTTCACGATATAAATCGTACACTAATAATCGAACTATTGAAATCAAATAAAGTATCCGTTCGACCGTTCCAACCTTCTTTGGCTCTGGTCTCTGGACATGTAGTTGTGGTTTTATTTTTCAATATCTTTTCTTGTTGCTTTTTATTTTACAATTCCATATTTAGCGATGGTACTTAGACTGTTGTTTGCCAGTGTGGTACGGCCGAAGTATATGTACAATGTCAATGTACCCATTTTGTTTATTTTTTTTAAACATAAAGCCTATCTTTCTTTCTTTTTTTGGTTGAAACCCGTAGGCGATTGCATTAATCTAACGATTTACAAAGTAGCTATTACATAGATTTTTGTTTAAATTAAAAAGCATAAAAACCTATACATTGAGCTACTTATAAAATCATCTAATTTGCTATGTCAGAAAATAACTGATACGTGAAGCCAGAGAATGCGAATTGGTCTATTCGCGCCCGATTAGCAAGTCTGTGGGCCTTCCGATTTTCTCTCTGGGAATGTAGACACAGCAGTGATTTTCGAGTTGCATGCAGTATATAACCCTTCCTTAAGGACGAAACGTCTCTTCTTTCCAAAATCAACGCCGCCCAGAGGAATGTGCAGCCAAGAGGCACTGGATCAAATCGGACCGGGACAGTCACTACTCAGAGAGGAGGAGGAAGAGGGTACTGAATCAAACCAGACCGAGACAGTCACCACTCAGTCGAAAAGGCACTGAATCAAATCAGACCGGGACAGTCACCACACAGAGAGGAGAAAGAAGAAGAGAAGAAGAAGAAGAAAGAGAGGAGGAAGGAGACAACTCTTTACAATCTCATCATCGGCAACAACCATAAAAGCGCGTACCTTATTTATATGTATATATAGTAGACTACGGAAGAGGTGGAGCGAATTCACAACACCTCCATTCAAACCCGGAGAGTTGAGATGGAGCGAAGAACGGTGGCCATATTCGTCAGACAGAAGCACCTGCTCGTTAGGATTGGGGCAAGATAGATCGAAGAGCGGTGGCTAGATCCGTTGGACGGAAGCACCTGCTCGAATAGAGTGAAGCGGAGCGAGGAGCGGTGGCCAGATCCATTAGACGAAAGCATTGGCTCGAACAGAATGAGGCGAGGTGGACCGGGTGAAGGAGGAGGGAGCAGGGCGGGGCGGAGAAACCGACTGAAATTGACGACTCTCAAAACTCCGTCGCCTCTGAATCGCCTTATCTGCTTTAAGCGGAGGTTACAAGGCTAAGCGGAGGTCACGAGACTACAGCTACTAGCTTCCTTGCCCTCCTTAAACATAAAGCCTATTATTGGCCGTGTACCTGTTCTGGTACATTTTTTTTTATCTTTTGTACCCAAATATACAGAACCACCTTTTTTTTTACGTTTCCTTTGCAGTGGAATTCGTATTTCTTTTTTTTTTAAGCAATAGATTTTTGCCTAATACAATTAGAGAAGAACAAAAAAAACCCATTAAAATACAAAATAATAACCCCAAAATTTGAGAAGATAAGACGTTCGAACACTCTTATCTATACTCGCCTCACTTGAAGCTGTCGTGATATACTCATTGTAACAACCCGCCACATCAAAACAGAGCTTCGACCGGCCACACCAAACCTCCCCTAAACAACCCGCAACACGGGCATACTGGGTTACTGTTAGAACTTAGAATCTTTCAACCTCGCAGAACAAATTTTACTATTCTTTAGGGTGCGTTTGGATGACACAGGAATAGCTCTAACTCAGGAATAGCTGCTATTCCTAGCGAGCTATTCTCAACACAACACGTTTGGATGAAAAAAATGCTATTCTCAACACAAGGAATAGCTCGGGTTAGCTGCTATTCCGCTATTTCTACGAAATGTTGGGTTAGTGACTATTCCGAATTTGGGGTTAGTGAGCTATTCTGAGCTATTCCTTGATTCATCCAAACGCACCCTAAGATAAAATTATACCCGATCATTCTGCCAGATTTTATTCGTAAATTTGTCATTATTTTTTTATAATAGTGGAAATTAATTCCACCAATTTCTATTGAAATCAGGATAAACTTTGCAAAGGTACCTAAAGCAAAAACCTAAACCCAGAAAAAGTACATTAGTCGTTCATAAGTTTATGTGAATTAGAATAGACAGTCTAAATTTATGTGAAAATATGGCAGTGAAGTAATGCATGTGGAATTAGAGAGGAGGTGAAGCACTTAAAAGGAGTTGATGCATGAGCTCTACTCCATCCAAATTGGATTTGTTGCGCATGTGGTGGCAAGAAACACTACTGCTGATACATTTGGGACCATTTATTTTATTACTCAATACTCATATTAATTTGCAGGTGTTGGAAACATTATGGCAGATTATTACTGTTGTTAGTGCTACCTGGCCATTAATATCAAAAACATGCACATTCTTAACAAATATATAATAGCAACTATATATACTTATATAGCAGTCCATCTCTCCAAAAAACAATATTAATATCATTCTTTGTAGTTAACCAAATCAGAACATTCAGCCGAAATTTTTAAATATAGCACAGATCCAAAAAAAATAAACCAAAACGGCACCGTTTGGCCGGAATTCCAAATTTAGCACGGCCGCAGATCAGCTGAGCGGCCCCCTTTACTGGGGACCGCAGATCAGCTGAGCGGCCCCTGAAATGGGGCCGCATATCCGCTGAGCGGCCCCCTGGAGGCCTATATAAGGGGGCCGCTGGTTTCAGTTTTTTCATCGATTCAAGAATTCCAAATCCCTTCGTACTCGGGTAAGTTTTCTCTTCTTCTATTCTTGTTTAATTTTTTAGTTTAGGGTAGTAATTAGGTGTAGGGTTTAGGTTTAGGAGTAGGGTTTAGGATTAGGGTGTAGGATTAGGATTGATAATTAGAATTTAATTTAGAGTTAATAATTAGAATTGTTCCAAATTTTAATTGTCCCACCAATAAAATTAAAATAGACTTGTACCAAAAATTAAGTAGGTATATTTAACCAAAATTAATTGCTTTAGCACCAATACTTAACTAGATTTGTACCAAAAATTAAATAGGTGTATACCAAAATCAATTGTTTTAGCACCAATACTTAATTAGATTTGTACCAAAAATTAAATAGGTATATTAAATAGCCAAAATCAATTGTTTTAGCACCAATACTTAACTAGATTTGTACCAAAAATTAAATAGCCAAAATCAATTGTTTTAGCACCAATACTTAACTAGATTTGTACCAAAAATTAAATACAGCATGGCATCTGGTAGAGATATACCGTCTTCCAGTATGGGTACACACCATGCCCATCCACCCACTCCGTATCAGATGTCCCAGCACATCGATAGTGCTCTATCACAGACAGATATTCCGGGTATCCGGAGTCGCACTGACAGGGTCAGCGACTTCCTGTGGTACCCGAATTCAGAGCACCGGATTCTAGAGGCTGCCACCGGGGTAAGTTATAAATTAGTCATATTTATAAAAATAAAATAAAACATAATCTTTTTTTATGAATGAACTTGATCTGATTTCTTACATAAATGCAGGGGTTGGATGCAGTTACGGTTCGTCACAACCGCATGTGGCTACCGTATCAGCCGGCGTACGGGGGGACATTACGCTCGATGGGATTATTTCAGCTATCACAGATGCGGGAGGAGAACCATGACGAGGGGTTATCTTCCGGCCTCATCGAGCGATGGCGTCTCGAGACGCACACCTTTCATCTCCCCCATGCTGAGATGACAGTCACCCTACAGGACGTCAGCTGTCTGTGGGGTATGACTATTACCGGGGAGCCGGTGACGGGTGTCGAGTACGGGGACTTCCGTCCGTTGTGCGAGGAGTTGCTGGGTATCCCGCACGACCAGCTACAGAAAGAGAAGAAGAAAGGTGAGAGGTTTGCGATCTCGCCCAGTACCATCAGCTTGATGAAGTTGAGGACCAGATTCAAGGACTATCCGGATCATCCAGATCAGGTATGTAAATTGTACCTTATTTAATTCAAATAATATCAGATTTACTTGTAAACAATGTTCTAATTTATATAAATAATAGGTGGTTGTTGACCGGCACATCCGCGCGTATATTCTTGAGATGATCACCTGTCGGTTGTTTCCGGATTCACACGGAGATCAGGTTCGACTGTGCTACCTGCCGTTTCTGCGCGACCTGCCCACTGCGGGCAGGTTCAACTGGGGTGCGGCCACGCTGGCATGCTTATACAGGTAAGAAAATTATTCTTATCATATTTAAATTTTTCAAATATTATATAGTATAAGTAACTCTGACTTTGTGCATTGTTAAGGGGTCTTAACAATGCCTGCCTTAAGAAGAACAAGACCTTTGTTGGACCATGCATGTTACTACAGCATTGGTCCTACGCACATCTGATCGTAGGCCGCCCAGTCATAGCCAGACCGACTGATGTGCCGGACTGGGGCCAGCCCGAGCCAGACCAGTGCCCTGCATACGGCGCCAGATACTGTTACAAGAAGGTTTGGGTTGGAGCCGGACATGGCGCGACACTCGGGATCACATTCTGGAGACAGGAGATCGAGCATCTGAGAGATGATCCCGAGTATGTCACCTGGGAGCCCTACAGAGAATATGTGAGTCTACTTTTATTATAATTTTGAATTTGAAAAAACTTATATCAATTCATACTTTATTTGAATTGATATATGGTATGAAATATGTGCTTTCAGGTCGAGGTCGATGGGGGACATCGGGCTTACATCGAGATATTGCCTGAGCAATGTCGGCAGCAGGAGAGATACTGGCGTGCGGAGGTGCCGCTCATATGCTTTCAGGTACCGTTATTTAATTTAATTTTTATATTTCTGTACATTAAAAACTTAATTAAATATCTGACATACTGAACATTCTGAAATATATAGATCGTCGAGCATCACTACCCTGGTCGGGTCCTGAGGCAGTTCGGCATGCGTCAGCTAGCTCCACCCCCGGCACCGATCAGCGAGGAGGTGTGGCGACAGCTCCATCGGGCCAGGGACACCACAGCTGGCAAGAACTGGGGGACCTGTCTTTCTGATTACGTGTTCCAGGCAGCATCTCCTGACCCCCCATTGGCCCAGCCGGACCGTCACATGGATGTCGCGCCAGTGTAAGCAATTTTTTCTCAAATTCGAAACCTTCACTGTAATTTTCTCATCGGAATATCTAACGTTTTTTTGTAATTTGTACAGACCTTATAGAGATTGGTACCAGGATCACGGCGCGTACACCATATATCTGGAGGGGTGTATCGCCGACAATCCCTTAGAGCGAGTACCAAAGCCGAGGGATCGGAGAGGACGGGTCCATGGTCTTATCCCTGCTGGCGCACCGTTCGCAGCCACGGTATGTTTAATTTTAAATTTCAAGTTAAAAACTAACAATATTTAAATTTGTACAACTTTTTCATATATTTTTTTCTTTGCAGGCATTATATCTGGTCAAGAGTTGCGTTATAGGGGCTACGATGGCCGTGACCACGGGTTGGAAGAGGCTCGGGAAGGTCCTCCTCAAGCACAGCGTACCGGCGGTGTGCCAGTGTGGGTACAGGGCGCGTCTCGACTCTCTACTGAGATGCGCTGGCTTGGGCGGAGTTGATGCGGTAGACGACATATCCGACGAGCCCGAGCCTGATGTTTACGTCCCGTACACTGGCGATGAGCCCATGTTTAGACCTGTACATGAGGCTGAGACTGTTGGTCAGGTGTTTGACCGAGCTGCCGAGTTGATGCGCGACTTCGGGCGTATGGGCATGGGATCTCAGGCTGATACGGCTGCCGAGGTATAATTTGTAATTAAAATATAAAACAACTGTTTTTTTTTCCAAATTTCTCGATTAACTAACTTGTAACTTACTGCAGCAGGGTGAGGAGGGGGAGCGCATTCCGGAGTACCAGATCTCAGCAGACGGACTGTATTCTCCGGGTTACAGTCCGACCCAGACGGATCCTCCTGCCTATCAGCCAGGGTATGTTCAGACAGAGCCCTTCCCGGAGTTTCCGGGACAGTCCTCACATCATGCCACCCTTGATGACCCCATTGCCAGACAGGCGTATTTATTCACGCATCCTGAGTCTGCACAGACTACTGTTTTTGGTCCTGGAGTACAGCAGACATCCGAGATTGAGGAGGTTCGTGATGAGCCGGTCCAGTCTGCAGATGTCCAGGCGGAGGACTCCACAGACACTACAGACTCAGGAGATACAGACGAGACACCACTCTCCAGGCAGGGTCGAGGGTTCAGAAAGAAGAAGCAGAGACAGATGTATGATTTGTAGACTATGTCAGACACTGGACTTATTTGTTATATTATGCCTCTTATTTTTTTTTGTTATTTTGTTATTTGTTTTGGTTATTTATTTATTTTGTTCATTATATCACTATCTCCTCGTACAAAAAAAAAATTAGAACCACACGACATATATAAAATATTTCAAACGAACTACGTTTCTAAAATAACTTGCGACAAAATAGATAAATTAAAACAACATTACAATAATTAAAACACATACAATTATTTTTATAACACAATAACTAAAAAACACATATTTCGTAATAAAAAAAAAAAAAAACTAGGGCCGCTCAGCTAATCTGCGGTCCCCAGTAAAGGGGGCCGCTCAGCTGATCTGTGGCCGTGCTAAATTTGGAATTCCGGCCAAACGGTACCGTTTTGGTTTATTTTTTTTGGATCAGTGCTATATTTAAAAATTTCGGAACATTCAGACTTGTCTGGAACTTTATTTCATTTTGTGAATTATGATATATAAAATTCTGTTATAATTATTATTTTTTTAATTCTCAGAAAAAAAAAATGCAAAAATTAATGAAAAGTAGGTTGGTAAAACTTCAAAGTGCAGTGATGAATTGTCAGTCTGTTGATGAAGCAGGGCACTAGAAGTCGCCAGTCGGTTAACTTTCATTGTATCATTTACCAGGGGTGAAACTCAGAACAACAACTATTTTTAATATTTTTTTTGGAAAATGTAGAGTTCTGAGAAAAGAATTAGAAATCTAATTTTGGTGATTACAAATTTCTTATAATGATGTTTGAAGAATTATACTTAAATATTGCTTCTCGCTCAGGGCGGATCCAGGATTTTCATCAGGGGGGGCAAAAAAAATATCTAATCGGGTTTAAATCCATTAACCAATTGAGTACTCGATAAAAAACAATGCTTTAACTTATATTTTTCAATGCTTTGACTTGTAATTTCTGATGTTTTGACTTATAATTCTAATTACCAATCAAAATTCAACAAATTTATTTCAATTTTAACCCTAAATTTAACCCGAATTACAAATCAAACGTCCAGAGGGGGGCAAAAAAAATTCCAGAGGAGGGCAGAGTCAGTCGGAACCGATAAATCTCCACTAAAATTCAAAATCCAAAGGTAGGCAGCTGCCCCCACCCACCCCCCTGGGATATACCTGGGTCCGCCCCTGTTCTCGCTTAAGGACTGATAGTTTGAAATTCGGCGTCGGTTGAAACTTAAAAATAAAAGAGGCCTATGCTCTTCCTTTACAAAATAAAATGTAACATCCAGTACTATGATGGAGTGGGCTTGTATTGTTGGTAACTGTAACCCATTTTACCAGTTGGGCATTTCTGGATTTATAAACATGTATTTGGGGTTTCATAAGATACTTCAGAGTTTGCTATATGCAGCTGTGAGATTATATGTGATGAAGATTTACAGGTGGAGATTTCCACAAATACAATTTATTTATAGAATTTCAAGGACACATAGTAACATAGAAAGAAAAAGAAAAGTTTCCACATAAATTGTTTCGATGCGTGAGAATTTTAACATAAATATGTTAAATATTAAGAGCATGCGCATCAAAATTACAATGGAAAATGTCTACTTAACAAGAGTAATATTAATCATAGGAATATAAAAAAATTAATAAATCTTATACATTAAAATTAAAGATGAATTGTAGTGACGAAAATGTTCACGCTTTCCATTTGTATAACAATATGTACATGAGATTATATCTGAAATGTTTCTCACGCAATTATTCAAAATGCCATTTTTAATATACTTTACAAGCACCAATCGCCAGTCTTTTTCTGAAAACCTTCGCAGAAACTGCAAAATCGTGAGGGGAAATCGAACTCTCGATCTTTGAGTAACCAAGAATCTTAGAACTTTATTCCTAATCAATTATACTACCTCTCATTTCTCACACGAGTCGCCAGTCAGCATATATTTTTTCTAATAATATTTGAACCAATTTTCATTTTCCATAAAAATAACCATTTTCATGAAAGAAAAATCAATTAGACTTAATTTCTTGCTCAATCCTCTCATTTGGTCATATTTATGAATTCTCATGAATTGCTTCATGTGGTCGATCTCCGTCGGTGAAAAAAAGTAGAATTTCAACGCGCCCTAAAATATTAATATAAAAAAGAAAGATATATATATTTGTTATTTGTGTGATACAAATGCTCTCATTTGAGGGTAGCCGTTTTTTTTTTTTTTAAATCTAAATTCACACTAAAATATGAGTAGAAGTATGTTTTCTCTCCTCATCCATCTATATAAAAAAGAGATATGTATCAGATCTGCGCACCTCTCACGAGAGACGCAAATTTAGGAGATATTTGCAGTGGGCCTATTCGGCAAATTATTGGAATAAAGGAAATGCAAGGAAAAGTGGAATTTAGAATAAGTTTTAATTTCTCACTATTTCGGTTGTGTTCGGTTAATGGTGGAATAGTGAATAAGTGGAAGAGTATTGGTAAATGAGCCAAATTCATCTCTTGAAAAAAAAACTAATTCTTCTGTTCCATCTTTTTGGTGGAATAGGGAATTAGCTCATTAAGAAATAGAGGAGGGACCAAAATATAAAAAGCAGGAGCTTGACTGCAAAAGTTTATGTCCAATTCTATTTTTCTTAATTCCTCAATTCTACTCACTTATTTTCTTGTTCGGCGAAAATGAAACATCTTTTCCACTTTATTCCTCTATTTCACTCTTGCCGAACGTGCCCAGTAAAAAAACAACAATTTGTGGTGCGGTAAAAATTAAATATGAGTAGAGGTCACTTTTATATAGAAAAAGAAGCACACAGACTAAATCTACACACCTCATGAGAGAAAACACATATTAGATCTACGTACTTTTCATGAAAGAACACATACTAGATCTACACATCTCTCATGAAAGAAAGCATATTAGATTTGCGTACCTTTTTCTTGGTGGTGAGAGGTACGCTGATCTAGAGGTGGCAAATGAGCTAGGTCCAACTCGTGATTGGCTTGCCACAACAACCAAGCAAGCCGAGTGAGTTGAGATTAAGGGACCGAGTTAGAATCTTAGCTCATAATTAAACCGAGCCAGCAATGAGCTAGCTCGTTTGGCTCGTTGGATTTTATTCGGGCTACTATCATACAAATTAAAAAAAAAAATAGATAATGAAGCCCATTAAACAAAACATTACATGTTTATTTCCAAGTGCAATTAATAGAATGAAACAAGTCCATTAAAATGAAGTATTAAACATAGCAATTAGTAGAATGACAAAATTGCATGAATATTAAATAAAAAACAGCATACCATGAACACTAACATTTTATTCAATAGATCAGATCAAATCGTAAAATCTATCTAACGAACGAACTAAACCTAGGTCAAACTCGTTTAATCTAGTCCGAACTAGTCACGAGCTAGCTTGTTAACAGCTCGGACTAGTAAAGGACGAGCTATTAGCAATCAAATCACAGACTAATCTCGATCAATCTACGAGCTATGACCTTTTTACCAGCCCTACGCTGATCTAGTCTACGTACATGCTATAATTCTAGGTTTTTTTTAAATACAAGCCACCTTTTGATGATTTTTTTTAAATGCCACAAACAAAAAATTTGGATTTTGTAAAAATTGCAAAATAAAAAATCTAAAATCTAGCATAAATAATGATTTGAAGACTTTCATCTGCATCTCACTTTCCAAAAGAAAAACAAAAAAATATACTGTGAAGCCCAAAACTGCCAAGTGCTTATACGAAATATTTTATTGCAATGAGAATTGTTAATTGGAAATGATAAGACTAACTCAGAGAGTAGGGATCTAGAATCCATGAATCCATCTCTCCTCTCCTCGAAATATAAATATATATTAAATAGATAATAGATTCCCTCATATGGCCATATCATCTATCTACCTTTCTGTCATAACAACTGTCTTTCCTGAAATGACACATCAAACCACTATAAAATAACTCTTTTTGTGTCAGGCACCAAACTTTTTATTTCTCCTCATCCTCCTAAGTCCAACGGTTTTCTCCTTTTTTTTTATCTCTTTTTTGGTGCAGAACATTTAGGAATGCAAACGAACCGAATCAAATCGAATCTGCTCTAGTTTGAATTCGAATTCGAAATAATTTCGAATCAAACCCAGTTCGAAATTGAAATAGATTTCGAACCTGAAAGGCCAGTTCGAATTTGGTTCGGTATAATTCGGACTAGTTCGATTTGATTCGAAATTAGTTCGAAATTCAGTGCAGATTCGAAATTCAGTACAGATTCTCTGAAGGCCTCAAGACACAGGCAGAGGAGAGAGGAACGGAGAGCAACGGAGAGTAAGGGCGGAGGAGAGAGGAGAGCAACGACGGAGGAGAAAGTGACAGCAACGGCGGAGGAGAGAGGAGAGCAACGACGGAGGAGAAAGTGACAGCAACGGCGGAGGAGAGAGGAGAGCAACGACGGAGGAGAAAGTGACAGCAACGGCGGAGGAGAGAGGAGTGGCCAAGGAGAGCTACGGCGGAGGAGAGCAACGGCGGAGAGTAAAAGTTGGCTAAACCTAGATTTAGGTTTAAGCGACTCTGGCTGCGAGAGGGAGAAAAATAATGGCCAAGTCCCTCTTATTCGCTAGCCTATATTAATTGGACGGTTGGCTGATTTCGAACCTTCAAAATTCGCGAACTATATCGAATCGAACCTGGACAGGTTCGAATTCGAAATTGAATTAATTTCGAATCGAACTGGTTTGAATTAATTTCGAATCAAACTGGTTTCGAATCGAATTTTTTTCGAACTTTTCGAATCAAACTCGAATCGAATCACGAATCTCGAATTTTTTGTGCACCCCTAAGAACATTCAATATTTGAAAACTAAACAAGAAATAGCTTAATTTTATATCTACTAGGATTTCAATTTTATCCTGCAATGCATTTATTAGAAATCCAAACATTCTCCAAAAAAATGTATATTTTATTTTACTTTAAAATTTTACCTTTGCATGCTGATACAAATTGCCAAACTACCAAGTACAATTGGTCAAAGTCTTCTATAAATTTGTGAAGCTAGTTAATTTGTCTTTATGTGACATGTACCTATTATAGGTCAATCCCCCGCCCGTATTTCTAAACAGTAAGTAACGCAAACAGCAGTATGTATGTTGTTTAATATCATCCTTGCTCAATGATAAAATCTGTAATTTGATCTTTTATGATTTGTCACTCTTGAAATACTGTTCTTAGCTTCTTGCCAGAGTTGTGAATTTTGAGTGAGGCTGTGGTAATTTGCATATCACGGATCGACCGAACAGTATTATGAATTTTTATTTTTATTTTCAAAGTTCATACAATTGATCTTTATCGTCAAAAATGATCTCTATATGAAAATGTATGTAGTGACCAAATTTTATATTTTTTAGAATTTTTTTTCTATTTTTCAAGTAGGTAGAAAATCACTACATCATATGGTTTATAATTTTTAGATCAAGTCTTATCTAAAAAAATAGTAAAAAGATTTAAAAAAAATATGAAATTTGATCTTCAAGTACATTTTTATATAGATTTAATGTTTAATTGTTCAGGTTAAGATTAAGATTGATTGTTTGAATTATAAAAGTAGAACTATCAATCAACTAAAAAAACACATGCTCATAGTATTCAATAAAATTTGAGCGAGTAGCAAAGGAGGCTGAGGAATTTTTTTTAAAAACCATAATTAGAAAAAACAAAATTAGCAAACCAACATGATTAGCCGGATTTTTACAAAAACCATAAGAACCGAATTGGCAATTCGGGTCTGACTTTTTTTTTCCCTGGATCCGAAATGCCAATTCGGGTCCCCCCATTTTCCCAGTTTTTCCGCAGCGCAGAAACGGTGTAGTTTTTGGTGTAATGCCTTGGACCTGAATTGGGATTTCGGGTCCCATTAATTTTTTTTTTTTTTTTTAGAGACAAATAACTAAAATGATGAAATATAATACTAAAAAATTGAATTTTTTTTCCCTTTGTCAAATTACTTTTTTGATAGCATATTTATACTAAAATACTATAAATTACTTGAAATTATATTAATTTATGTTGATTTACACTAAATTACTTGAATTACGTAGAATTATGCTAAAATACGGTAAATTACGCTAAATTACGTATGAATAGGGACGATTTTGTGCCATCTTTCATAAATCATAAAAAATAGTAAAAATTTCCAAAAATAATAAAAATTGGTATTCTACAAGTTCATTATATAACTAATTTACTGAGCTACGTAGATTGAAGAATAGAAATGAAAATCTTAATCGGAAACTTCAACTGAAGTTTTGAGGCCCTTCTCTTTATTTTTTGGCGATTCTAAATTTGGAAATCTAGCAAAGCAAGTTCGGACGCATGCGCATTTTCGCAAGCTTTCCGAAAAGTGGTCATT
Source organism: Carex kokanica (assembly GCA_025461125.1). Lineage (NCBI taxonomy): Eukaryota > Viridiplantae > Streptophyta > Magnoliopsida > Poales > Cyperaceae > Carex > Carex kokanica. Next base: position 1,040,304 of record JAJGRX010001448.1, on the reverse strand, counting down.
TGCTGAAATCGGACAGTCGAGCGCCGTTTTATGACCGTTTGAAGTTTCGTCGTCGTTTTTCGCCTTCTGAGTGAAGATATCATCCCTATTCATACGTAATTTAGCGTAATTTACTGTATTGTAGCATAATTCTACGTAATTTCAAGTAATTTAGTGTAAATCAACATAAATTAATATAATTTCAAGTAATTTATAGTATTTTAGTATAAATATGCTATCAAAAAAGTAATTTGACAAAGGGAAAAAAAATTCGATTTTTTAGTATTATATTTCATCATTTTAGTTATTTGTCTCTAAAAAAAAAAAAAAAAATTAATGGGACCCGAAATTCCAATTCGGGTCCAAGGCATTACACCAAAAACTACACCGTTTCTGCGCTGCGGAAAAACTGGGAAAATGGGGGGGACCCGAATTGGCATTTCGGGTCCAGGAAAAAAAAAAGTCGGACCCGAATTGCCAATTCGGTTCTTATGGTTTTTGTAAAAACCCGGCTAATCATGTTGGTTTGCTAATTTTGTTTTTTCTAATTATGGTTTTTAAAAAAAATTCGAGGCTGAGGTGGCGTCTTTGTGGAGCAGAGAAAAGGTGAAAAGCAGGGAATGATGGAGCCCTCCACCATTAATTTGCCTTTCCATAATTCCATGTTTTGGTGAGGAGCTAAATGCGGGCCCGAGATGCCATCCCATTGCCATCTCTCTTCTCTTGCATGCCATGATTCCATGATTCCATGACAAGACTTGACAACCTTAAACAGTACAAATTGCTTTGCTAGACAGACAGCCTTGAGCCCTTTTGAGTCTTGACCCAGCCAAGCTATGAAACTAATAGCCCTAATAGCCCTAATAGCCTCCTCCTCTCTCTCTCTCTACTACATAGTACATACAACTAGCAAGTACAAAGTACTCGTCTCCATCTACCAACCTAATGGGCTACATTACATTACATTACATGTATTATAAATGCGGTCCCGATGCACCGATGCTTCTCTTATTATCTTACTCGTTTGGGGCTTCCTGCCGGCGTTTCACTGTGCTCGTAGCTATTGCAAATTGGTGCAATATATACGGCCTCACTTCACTAGTCACTATAGCGAGTTCCAAATTCCAATACACGTGTTTCCAATGTGTAGATATCATTAAAAATAAATTTTGCTGTTTCGCCTTGATATCCAGCTTTCACACACCTTTTCATTAACGGGGCATAATTAAACGTGTTAAATAATGACGAATAATAAAAAAATATAATCACTTTTAAGATACTAAACGGATATTCATACATTTGATTATGAATACAAATATAAATATTATTTGGATATAAAATAAATAAAAATTATCACATAATTTATAAGAAAATGCCTGTATTATATTATATGCATGTCTGTAAAAAATAGATAAATAACATTTTCACAAAAAAATTACTAGTTAAAATTATATATTAATGAGTAATAACATAACAACATAATATTATTTTATTTCGATTGAAAATAGATGTGAAATACTAATTTCAAAAATTAAAACAGCACTAAAATAAAATAATCTGCTCTTTAGCAAAATTAATAAAATATGATATTAATAGTGCATGAAAAAATAATTATTGTAATTTTATAATATTGATCATTATTATCTTCTTCTTCCTACTACTATTACTATTATTATTACTGCTGCTGCTACTATTATTATTACTATTATTATTATTACTACTATTACTATTACTTATTAATTATTATATTATACAATCTAACTTTCTCTGATTCCAACTCATATTTGATGAACAAACAATATTTTCACTCTTACTAATAGTAAAACAATAGCATTATTCTAACTCGATCCTATTTTAATAGCACAATTCGACCACTATTCTATAATTACTATTTAAACAGTCTTATTCTAGATTTGTCAAAGAAACTAAAAATATTCGGCAATATATACTACAAAACTAACTTATGAGATGTGGCTCTTAAATTTTTTGACAATCATTATCGTCCAAGGCTTTAATATTGGATAATAGTCTTTCTTACGCGACTCAAAATTTTCAATTTTCTTTTAATTAAATAATTATATTTTTTTTCTCATACTCTTGACTACAGATCTTGATTGTACACGGTTAAAACCGCAGCGCACAGCGTGTATGAAAGTGTCGATAAATTGTACACGGTTGTAGAACCGTGTACGTTTCTCCTAAAACAGTGTCGATTTTTTTCGCAAAACATTCATATACGGTTGTAGAACCGTGTATGATTATTTTTACATAAAAAATACAGTTACCCTAGATCTGAATTGATACAAAAAACACTACATTTTAAAAACTATGAATTTAAAGTCAATACATACCAAATATCTGTGTTCTAAATAGCGCGCTATAGCGCTGCTATAGCGTTTTTGGACCCCAAACGCTACGCTACGACATCAAAATGCGCTATTTGCGCTACGGCCGCTATAGCGGCCGCTACAGCGCTATTTGCGCTATACAATATGAGTTTTTTTTTATTTTTTATTTTTAAACAATTTATATGGGTTTTAAATAAAGATAAAAAAAATCTCAAACCGAAATTGAATTTGTTGCTACTTGCTACAAATAAATTAATTTGAAATTGGGAATAGAAATTGAAATTTGAATAGAAAAAAAGTCCAAACCGGAATTAAAATTTGAATAGAAAAAAAAAATAGATTATGTCATGAATCATGATACTTAAGATATTTTTAATAGGAAAAATCGATAGTTTATGATATTACTATGGATATTTGAACCGCAATTTGGACTTTGTACGGGTTCAATATGAATATTATAATTTCTTAATTACTTTGGTGTTATTTATTGTTCTATGAGACCTTAGATAATGTTGATATTTAGTAAAAATATTGAATATACGAAATGTCAAAAAGAAAAATGCTATTTGAAATAGCTTCCGCTATAGCGACGCTATTCGCTATAGCTTTTTTTTTAGCCTTCCCGCTACGACGCTATAAACGCTATTTAGAACCTTGCCAAATATACTATATTTATTTACCAATATAAACAACATTTACAATTACATTACACAAATAAAGTATGAACTCATTCATTACATCAATTTACTAACTAAAAAAATGAAAATACAACAAAAATCCAAAATTTGAGAATTTATACATTACATGAGCAATGCCAAAGACAAAGTATATATATAGTAAAGGAGTACAAAATCGAAAATTAGAAAAAAAAAAAACTTAATTAAAAACTTCAACTCAAGTTTAGAGGCTCTTCCCTTTGTTTTTTAGCCCTGAAAAACGCAATTTTGGGTAAATTCAAGAAATCGTATAGATCTCTTCGCAAGATTTTTGAAATTAGACACTCGAGCAAAAAGTTACACCTGTTTCAAGTTTTTTCGTCTCCGATCGTTTTCTTCGGTGAAGATATCACCTCCCTTGCCTTTTCTCTTGCACTGCCCTAGCCTGTTTAGAAAAGATGTTTTAGAGAAATACATGTACAAGAAAAGAGGTGCATTAGAAATGACAAGATGTCTTGGAAAAGGTCAGGTATAGATGCATTATAATAGGAATACGCAGATCGTTAACATGAAAAAATTTGTATTTCTTTCATGACACACGGATCATACAATAAAACCGTGTATGATTATAAGCATGATATTTTTTCAAAAAATCCTACATATCATACACGATTGGTAGGAAAAAAGACTCGTGTATAATTATTGGAGCTTATTTATAGACAGTTGGTTAACCACAACTATGCATGAATGTTGAAGCTCATTTTTGGACCCACATCTAGATCTTCTTACTTGACACACGAATCTAATAGAAATTTCTTCCATCTGTGTATGATGTACCGCGTATAATTTACATTTTTATAGTAGTGCTTGTCATGCCTTGAAATTCTTTGTTAATCAAATCCACAACAAATTAAGGTCAGAAAATCTATATATAGAAAAGATGGAGCCTATTTCCAATTCATTTCTCTACTCAAAAGCAATCTGGTAATGTCCTGGATTGGTGGAGTACATTAGTTGAAAGAGAAGCGGAAGAAATTTTCTTTTATAAGCTTATTGTTCATCAAGTCTTTAAGTCATTTTATTTGCGAGAGATTTGGTTAATAATATATTATTACGAGGAGGAATTGGATTACATCTTTTTTTTACACACTTTGACATCTATCATTTTCAAAATCCAAACAGTCGATCCGAACCGTTCAACATGATCACCATATTAAAATGTGCTTGGATATCAAAAAAATGTAAAATTTGATCTCCAAGCACATTTTAATATGGTGATCATGTTGAACGGTTCGGATCGACTGTTTGGATTTTGAAATTGCAAAATTAATCTATAAAAAAAACAATGTCAAGATGTGTCAAAAAAAAGGGTGTAATTGGATCCCCCTCTATTATTATTGTTGTTGTTACGGTTTTCTTGTCAGCAGTATTTATCTTATTATTTATATTTTCTTTTTAGGACAATGCCATTATCAGTTTTGCAAAATATAAATCATGATACCATCAATGCTAGAGCAACAGGTAGTGGACTAGTGGTGGGAAATCTGATCCAACCCAAATCCGTCCAATCAGAATTCAATTTATTAAAAGTACTTTTAAAAAAAAAAAAAACAAAGATCGACATCTAATCTTTCAAATTTTAATATCTATAAATTATCTTCCATTAAAATTTGAAACATACGATCATCTACCCGAAAACCTTGTCCTTTGCCACTGAATAAAAGGCTTTGATATGAAATAGTATAATACTTGAAAATAATTTGAAATTGATTAATTTGAAACGTGATCAATTGAATTAATATCTGAGCTGATTTGATATCCAAAACTAATCTGAAACAATATATGCTGAATTCAAGAATCAGTCTTTGGTCTAGTGGCAAAGACAAGTGTCTCTTATATGAGAGGTCATGTGTTCAAAATTCAGATGGGCGAAATTCTTTGTTACAAAGGTTGAAATAAAAGGTCTTGGATGGCTTGACCCCCATTACTCTATTTAAAATATATATATATATGCTGAATTCAACCCGACTCAAACCCAAACGATGATACAAAAACCGACAATCTTCTAAAAGTGAACTAAATTCGACTCGAAACTAATCCGATCAAGTCAATTAACACATCTGATAGGGGTATTCATTGGATCCGGTTTATTTCGTTTTCAACCAAACCAATAAAATTTGAATTAAATGGTTCGGTTTTACAGTTTGAATAGTTTAGTTACGCAGAATTATTTAATTACTTTAGTTTTTTTTATATATTTGATTTAGTTGAATCTGTCTTATTTCAGTTTAATCAAACAAATAGAGATTTACTTGATATTTATTTGAATTACATAGGTTTTTATGTTTAATCTTCTTATTTCAATACGACTGATAATATATCATAATATTTATTTCTATGATTATTAAATGTATTTGTGTATGTGTTGAGTTTTAATTTTTTTTTTAATTTAAACTCCCATATTCTGGTTCAATCAAACATAACAAAATTTTATTTCGTTTTTTATTTTTGTTTCATTTGTCATTTGTTTTCCCTGCAAGACGCCGCGAAGGCGAGAAAGGCCGACATTTTTATTAATACCCTAAAAAAAAAAAAAAATCAAATATGCCCCCACTTTGAATTTTTTTTTAAATATGCCCTAACCGCCCCATTGTGGGGCGGTCCACTGCTGCTAGAAAATCGCCCCTTTGCTGGGCGGTCCACTGCCTCTAGACAACCGCCCAGAAGTGGGGCGGTTCTCTATTTTTTTTTTTCAAATTTTATATATTTTTAAGATGTATGTTTGCAAATAAGGTATATATTTTTATAAGAAAATTAGCGTTGATATATATATATATATATATATATATATATATATATATATATATATATATATATATATATATATATATTTTTAAGATGCACATATTGTTAATATATATTTTTCTTTTTTAAGACATATATAATATATATTTATAGGTAAATGTATATATTGTTAAGATATATTTTTATTTTTTAAGATATATATATTTATAAGGAAATATATATTGGTATATATTTTTTTAAGATGTATATATTGTTTAAGATATATATTTTGTTAAGATGTATATATTGTTTAAGATATATTGTTTATTTATGTTTTATGTTGTCAATTTGTGTATATTTAATTGCGCTATGAAAATAACAAAAATGAAGCATACAAAAATAGTTACAAACTACGAATTAAATCAGTTCACAAATTTAGCGACGACGACCGAACAAATTTAGAAGTCGACGAGTTCTAGATCTGCTTCCAGTCTGTTGTGCGACACTACTACCGCTACCGGATGCCTCTGCATGAGTACTACCGCTACCGGTTGCCTCTGCAACAACTCTAGCATTTTCTCTTTCGTTGGCTTCGTTGATGGCATCTGCATTCCAGTTCACCAAAAATGGTATGTTATTGAAATCGTAAAATATAAAATGAATTATAAAATATAAAATGAAATGTACCTGCTCGCTGCCTGTCACAAGTTGAACGGCGAGCCTGATGTCCCATTCGCCTACCCTGCATCTGATCCATTGTCATTACAGCACGCTTGTGGGGCCTTCTCCCTTTTCTGATATAAAAAGAAGTTAAATAACTATATTAAAAAGATGGTCAGTGCATATACAAAGTATTCTCCCTAACCTGATCTTCTTGGGTGGGTTGAGTTCATCCCCAACATAGGCCGGCCACGCATGCTGGTTGGGATAAGAATGGAAGGATGCACCCCAAGTACTCGCAAGGTAAGTGGTACGGTACATGTCGGCGACAAAATCATCCTCACGGAAGTTTCTCACTCGGCACACCGCCATAACATGAGAACAAGGTAGGTGAGCTAGTTGGATTCCTTGGCATGTGCATGTTACTGTATTGTCATCTCCGATAATGACAACATACTTGTAAGGCCTTTTAATAAACTCCATAGTCCCATCTGCTCTACGGCTAGTTGGAGCGTACTCATTCGGAGAGTGAACTTCGAATTCCAAGGTGCGATCCCCATACGGGACAACGGTTATAACTGAACCTTTCTCCCTATGTTTGCGTAATTTGCCCTCCACCCTTGTTGAAAACGTCTGGTTCCTGGCGAGTAATTCTTGTGCTTTAACACGGCGGTCAACGAACCATGCATTAAGCTTGTAGAAAGTGTCATCCACAATGGCTGCCACGGGAAATATTCGGCTCTGCTTGAAAACAACATTCAAGGACTCGGACCCATTTGTTGTCATTATTCCCCATCTCCAACCTCCATCTTTTGCTTGAAATATTTTCTCATATGCGAGTGGTTCTTGCAGATCTCTTGAAATATTTTTCCCCACCTTGAGTAAGTACAAATTTGCCTTCGGACAATACTACACAGAAATAAATTTTCAGATTAGAAAAATATAAGTAATTAGTTTATTAAAATTTCATATAAAATATACATACCTTCGCAAACTCTTTGAACATCTCTTCCATCCTTCTCGGCTTCTTCCTTCTGCATCCAATTTTAAATGTATCTGCAACCCATTGGTCGTATCCGACATGCTTGTGGAGGTTCTCTGCAACGTGTTGCATCTACAGTAAATCTACAGTAATCAACAGTAATAAACAGTAATCAACAGTAATACACAGTAATCAACAGTAATGCACAGTAATCAACAGTAATACAGTAACAATCAACAGTAATACACATTAACTAAATAATAATAAAAATAATAATAAAATAAAAATATAAAAAAAAATACCTGCGGAGCACAGTAAAGAGCGAGAGGCGGGGCGAGAGTGAAAATGAAATGTGAGGGAGAGAGTGCGCAGTGCGCAGGGTTTTTATAATATATACAGTGGACCGCCCCATAGGGGGGCGGTTTGCTTGGCCAGGTGGACCGCCCCATGGGGGGGCGGTTTGGCGGGTATGGTGAACCGCCCCATGAAGGGGCGGTTAGGGCATATATAAAATTTTTTTCTGATTGAGGGCATATTTCATATTTATTTTTTTCTTTAGGGTATTAATAAAAATCTCGTCGAGAAAGGCAGTAAAAAACCAAATTTTCTCTTACTTTTTGACATCTAGTGGAAAGTAAAAACCAACTTTGGTTCTGTATAAATCCGTCGCCACTTGTTGTGCTTGCAAGTGGGGCCCATCTGACATAGGCACATGGCCTCCGTGAGACTGTAATCCCAAATTTTCATGGGATCCAAATCTGCTGCGATTCCAAAGAATCGCAGACCCTGCCATTCACATCCACCCATTTATTTATTCTAAGATTCGTGTAAAGCAAACAACTTCTCTTGAAATTTGCGCATTTCAACAAATGAATGGTGAGATCTGGAATCGCAGATTTATTTCCCATTTCCATGCCATTGCTTAATTATTAAAGTCTCAAACTGTACGGCTCTGCTTAAACTAAATTGGTACGGAGCGGATATTTGATCGAGAATTATGCGACCCCGGCAAATTTTCGAGTGGGGTGCAAAATTGGGTTGAGATTTTTCTTCTTTTCGGGTTTTTTTTTTTGGGGGAATTTCACGTATACCCCTCAAAAACTTCAAAATTACATATTCCCCCCCTCTAAAGTTTGAAATTACGCATTTCCCCCTCTAAACATCAAAAAATCACATATTTACCCATTTTATTGTTTTTTATATTAAAACACATTCTAAATTCATAAAATACCCATTTTACCCTTTTTATTAAAAAGCATAAAACGCTCATCTGGCTCCAATTTGAATCTGAAAAATTCCTGTATCGTCCGAATTGCTTTACGATCTGTGCGTGCTAGGTCAGCACAAATCTTGAAGTGAATATGCACGGATATTGAAGCAATGTGCACAGATCTTAATTCAATACACACGGATCAAAATTGCTTTAAGATTCGTGCGCACTATATTAGCACGAATCTTGAAGCAAACACGCACATCTTATTGCGATGCGCGCGGATCGGACGGTAGAGAAACCCTTTAGATTCAAATTTGAGTTCGATGGGGGTTTTATACTTTTAATAAAGGGTAAAATGGGTATTTTATAAATTTAGAATGTGTTTTAATATAAAAGACAATAAAATGGGTAAATATGTGAGTTTTTAAAGTTTAGAGGGGGAAATATGTAATTTTAAAATTTTGAGGGGTATACATGAAATTCCCCCTTTTTTTTTCTTCTAATTGATATATTAATTAATTGAGAATAAGTATCGAAATTAAAACGTTTACAGGAGCGAAACAATATTGGCGAGAAGAAGAAATTAATCGAAGTACGTGTGCTAGACTGAGAAGAAAAAATAAATAGAAAATTACAAAAGATAAAGGGGACAAATTGCTAAGAAGGATGCATACTTAACTTACGAACTTAAGCTAATTAGACACTTTATTCTAGTTTAAAAAATATATGTTAATAGCACTGAACATGTACGTTAAGATTAAAATTTAAAACCATCCAAGTGTAAATTATCCAACCCACAGAAAAAATGGTTAATTTTAAGATTAGACAAGGTAAGCATGATATCTGCCAAATAATATTATAATTGAACTTTGTAGTGTTTCAAGGGATTAAATTTTGTGTAAAAAATGCTGATTTGTCCTGTGTATAGGAGGCATAAGATTTTCAATGCTCACATATCTAAAGAATGGATTTCATGTGGCTCCTGCTTCTATAGTTATTGTTACACTTGAAATAGTCTCCTGCAATTATTGGTATAGGGCTCTATTGAAGAGATGATATGATACCTTTCTGTGATATGATGTGTTATTAAAAAATTGTACATAAAAAAAACTAAATTATTAAGTACAATAATATAAAATAAAAATTCTGCATATTTACAAAGTCAATTAGTATTTGAATTAATATTTTTTATTTATTTCTGTCGAACATTTCATTACTCCATATTAACAAAATCAATGAAACAGGAATGAATCTTTGACATCTTGTCATCTTCTAGTCAAACTCTTATAAATGATGCATGTATTCATGTATTTTATGAGTTACGAATTTAGAGCAGAGGAGATTGCTCCATACTAACACTTATTTCAAATATATATTCTCAAGATTCCTCATGTGAAAGATTAAAGTTGTAAATTATAATAAATTAAAAAAATTAAAATAAATGTGCAAGAACTTAACAAGTTATCAAATTTATATTATCATATCTAACACAGATGACTAATACATTACGCATCAAATGTAATTTGGAATCTAATACTTGCACTATGTGATTTATAACTTATTTGTATCCTACCTAAAAAGGTAGTTGCTTCTTCCACAATTGCAATTTATCGTCTATTTTATGTGCCATTTGCTTCCAGTCCGATTTATAAAGCCTTTTCTCATGTAAAGCAAGCCTAAATATTTTAAAAAAAAAAATGGCCAGTGTTGCAAGCCGACGTTTCAACACATAATTAATATTTTGGACACAAATATTCACTTCTGATAGTTTTAATTTATCGAATTTATATTCAATCCACAAACATATTAGCAAAAACTGATCAATGCCCAATTAAGAATTTAAACATGCCAGAGACCACCTTTCATAAACAATAATGTATCACTTGGATTGACGTCCTAGTAATATATATAGCAACAATACAACATTACAGCATATATATGCTTTCACTTGAAGTCAGGGGCGGAGGCATTAAAGAGAAAATGGGAGTCAATTGACTCCATTTTTTTTAAATTTTTTTGTATTTAGATATGATTTTTTATATAATTTAAAGTGAAATGGCTTCATATTATAAAATTGACTTTCATTTTCCATAAAAAAAATCATATATGATTGATCTCCATACATTTTTAACCTCTATAGTTCGAAAGTCTGACTCCGCTTCAGCTTAAAGTGACATACTAGAAATATAACTACCATGAATGCATTTCCCTTGTCAATTCCACCTAGTTTTAGGCTATATTCTTGCCGACATGGTTTCAACAACCAAAGTTCACAGCTACATGCCACTATATAGAAAACATGCACGAAGCAATGACCATTTAAAGAACTCACATATATAATTAAACCATAAGTAAAACAAGAGAGTGTAGTACGTGTAAAGAATTCTTATTAGTTCAGATAACAAATCAGGATATCACTTATATAGGATTAAAAAAGAAATTGTCGAATCAAAGTACTGTCTGTACCTATAATTTATAAACATAGGCAATGGTTAATGCCACTGAGACTGACGAGTGACGAGTGATTTGTTGCACTTGCGTCGATGCATCAGACACCATGTAAGCATGTATATTAAGAGTCTGCGCTTTGGCATTGGCTAATCCACCGACAACCCACACATTTCCAAAGGTTTGTGTTTTCTTTTGTACGGACTTAATTAAAATTTTCTTTGTTTGGGAATTCGAGATGTTGTTGCCTAGTGGGTTTTTATTGGGTGGCAACTGGCAAAAGACGGGGTCAAAAGTTCAAAAACCATCTAGGTACAAGAATTATCATTTCAAATTATATTGCTTCCTATCTAAATTTTGCTCATCGTGTTCAATTATTTTCACTAATCTTTCTTTTACAATTTGAATATAGCTTGAACATGTTTGTATCATTTCGGCTCAAATTGTATTATATTGTATATTAGAATGGTTCTTTCTCATATTTAAACCCAGTTTAAAATGAAATAATATTATATTTCCACTGGACCGGTATACTGTGTATCTTGCCTAGCTAGCTACAACTAGAAAGTAAAAATACAACAGCGAGAAAAAGACAAAAGAAAAACTGTGGCAAACTCTTATTTCCTCTCCTCCTTCCCATTCCACAGTTCTGAAAACGACTCAACATTCATCTCTCGCTCAATTTATTATACTCTTTCTCTCTCTACATAGCTACGATATGGTTTCACATAGAGGATACAAGCAATTTGCGCTTCATTGGTGCTTTATGCAAAACAATTTTTTTTCTTTCTAAATAAGTTGGTATGTGTGTGTGTATATATATATATTGTCTTTGTACACAAAATATTAGTCCAAATATGATGAGAACACTAATTGAAATTTATGCGATTGAATAGACAAATTATAATAAGATAATTGTGGCACAAGTCAGACCATCCAGGTTACATATATAGTTCAGAACCGGAGTCTCAGAAAGTGAGAAGGTGAGATTAATTAAACATTTCATCTCATTCAACTCCGCAATCTCTCTTCCAACGATTTCACTTCAAAAAAAAAATGAAGCAAACGCCTCATAGAAGTTTTCCAAATTTCACTTGATACTCCTTACATGGACACATTTGTTATAGCCTAAAAAATAATGAATGGGTTTGGTTTGGTTGGCCTGGAAGCAAGAGCTGGTCAAATGTCAGACACAGAGACAATAAGTATAGAAAGAGACCCAAGTTCAGAGTTCAGACATACAAATACTTTATAATATATCATCATATCATACAAATATCGGCATTAAATATTTATAACATTTATATATAAGTTACGGAAGGAAGTGTGCATTCCCATTACATCAATACAAAATTGGCAACCTCTGTGAAACTCCTGAAATGCGGGGCCCACTTTGGCCACCTAGTGAGTAATGGCGAATGCTATCTCATTAAACACATTTCTGCAAAACAACCCCAAAAGAGTACCCACAATTTACCCCAGGGGCTAATTTGCAACGCTTAGGACTGACTCTCTACATACATAATATTATTTAATCCAATACCATAAACTAGACACATGAACAACAAACATACTAGTCCTATACTAACAAACTCCCCCATTCCCCCTCCAACACCAAATTTATTCATACATACGAAGCAACTGGAATCTATGAATATTCAGGACAGAGGCGATCGGTGTGGCGCACCCTTCCTTCTATTGCCACCAAGCGAAAGCACAATCTGCGGGAAGAAGCTACCTCCTTTCTTCCTTTTGGGCAGATCTGATGCTTCGGACCCGCGCCGATGATGGTGGGACCGGCTGACAGGCTGGCTGGAGCCAGAGCAGGCACCGTTGTAGTGCAGTGGGTCTTCCAGGATGGAGTTGGGTGTGATCTGACCGACCACATCGTCCTCAGTTACATCAGAGCCATCCATCCTGAGGTTCTCAAAATGTGTGAAAGTGAACTCCGACTCATCGTACCGGAACAGGATGCTCGACAGATCCTCCCCTTGCATTATAACATGATCAACCTTGTAAAGCATTGATATTTATTCGTTAGTGAGTTAGGGGTCCATTAATTATTATGCAAACTATAAGAAGCTATAATCATGTTTGCAAAAAAAGTTATGTTGGTAGACTGGTCCTGGGTTTGTTTAATGAAGATCGACTTTATGAAGAGCTAGCAATAATATTCTATCCGAGGTGCAGACATGTTCCAATGTGGTAGTGGGCTCTGGACCATTGATACTATAATCCTACTTCATAGGGAAACTAAGTTGACACTTAGCAGTTGACAAGTAGACTTATGTATATAAATAATAAATTAATCTATAACCAGTAGCCTTATGTATACAATTGAATTCATAAGTTATTTTGTAACCAAAGTGGGACCACATGCAATTAACGCACAAGAAAGATGACCATTATAACTCTTTGCTTCTGCTAAATCTTATCTAGTTATCTAGTCATCCACTTGATAAACATCATCTACAGGAACTTTCATAAAGCTGTTGCAAAATACCAAATTGGGGCACAAAAAGTGTACCTTGCATGAAAGGCAGCAGAAATGGAAGGGCTCTTGCAGAATCCTGTCACAAGTCAAGCATATGTTTCCAGAGCCCTTAAATGGCCTAGATTGAGGCCTTGGCTTCAGAAATATCACCTTTGCACTGTTAATTGTGTACGGCTGCACCAATTCAAAAAACATAAATATACAAATGCTTCCAATAAAAAACACACACACACACACAAACTGTTGTATTAACAACTTGGAAATATTTTCATGTTTAACCCCCAGAACTTGTTAAAATAAGGTTCTTAATGAAATTGCCTTGCGTGTTTATTAAGAAAAGACAATTTTGATACGCAGACCAAGATCTAAATTTGGTTTAATAGCAAGTACACCAGACAACACATTGAGATTTGGGACTAATTACCTGAACATAAGAGCAGTCGATGAGCTTTTCGAGGTCGTCCAGCCGAACAACGTCATTGTATACGTATCGCCTCACCTAAAATACCATATAATTAAACTGTTAATTTTATCAAAAAGTAATGTTACTGCAGTGATCATCTGAGAAGGGATAATAATTTATTACTGTCTTTCCCCTGTCGTAGCAAAGTTTGCTTGTTTTTTTTTTCTATTATATTTCAACAAATTCAAACAGATCACCTAAAGGTGATACACATTTTAAGGGGTCCGGATCCCCTGAAGTAACCCAATTTTTGGGTTTTGGATTGGGACCATCCGAATTGAATCCGTCGCTCAGGATTGTCTCGGAATTCGAATCCGTCCCTTAGGATGCGTGCATCAATAATGGATTCAAAAATTGGGTTACTTCATTCCATTTTAAGCTCCTATAGAAAAGGTACCGCAAGAAGAATCTTTAGTACCAAGTGGAAATGTTTAACAGAATAATTTGTGATCCGTTAAGAAATTGAGTCATTGGGTAACTACGAGCATGATTTGACCAAGGGGTGACCATGATTGGGTGCTGCAAAGACAGGTAGGAGGAAAATGACAATTTGCCCATATGACATCCGTACTCTGATGGAATTTGCTTAGACCAATTGATGGCCATGAAGGTAAAATTTTCTATTGTTAGGGAAAGTAAGAGAAAAGTTTGAATCTTCGGTCTTCTCTGAATAGCATCATAACTTTTTGAATAGCAGAGATCAGAGGGGAGGTGGGAGAGAGAGGAGAGAGAGGAGAGAGAGGAGAGAGAATTTTTTTACTATGGTAAATAATGAGGACTAGAATGTAAAATTCTGGGGGTAAACTTGAAAAACATTCATTTTTGGGAGGTATAGAATAAGAGGGAGGCTTCTAAAGGAGGCAAAACATTTTGGATAACTATACCCATTATTAGGAGCAAACTTGCATCATCATAAGAATATACCTCAAAACATTGCAAAACAAATCAAGGCTCTTCTTTCCAAACATGTCAAGAAGATGAAGTCAACAATTTTAAACCCAATTTAATTAAAATGTAAATAATACTTTTGGAATGAACTTTTTCCTTAGAATTTTTTTCCTCCTTTCACATGCCTTTAGTAGGGAGGGATTGAACATTTGAACTGTGGGGTTAAATATTTAACATTTACTATGCAGGCTGATAATACTATTCGTAAAGTCAATCAAAAAGGAAAAAGACCTGCAGTAATTTCCACTTGCCTCTCTTTCTCTCTCCCTACTACTACAGTTATTGCGTCAATAATGGAAGACAGGACCCAGAACAGAAAAAGTCCAAAAATGAGGGGGATAAAAGGAAATAATAATGAATTTGCATTTATTATGAAGATAAGTTGAACGCATAAAAAGAAAACCAATTTAGTAGTCAATTTCTAAATAAGAAGGGTTAATTGAAACAAGAAAAGCCAAAACACCTTCTTCATTAGCAATAAAACTAGAATATCATCATTACAAATGTTAGGATTAATTGATATGAAAGTGGGTCTTGCACTTAATTAGTTCATATTAATTAAGCTCAGGATATAAATTCTATGTAATCCAAATAGTTTCTATGTAATCTAAATTGTTCAATGCCATTGCACTTAATTAGTTCTACTTGCACATGGTTTTTCTTTAATGTAAGAAACTTTAAAAATTAGGGAAGAATAAGATAATTGAGAATACTGAATAACATAGCGAAATTAACGGAAAAACCACAAAATTAGCTTCAATATAACCCAATATTTACTCTCGGTGAAAACTTGAAGCAAAATTTAAAAAAAAATGAAACAAAGCTAATAATAAGATATAGGTTTTGTCATGTTGTAATTGACAAATCCCAAGCTTTAAACATGATTTTGAACGATTGAATTACAGGATTTGCCAGGCACAATTATATATTACTGGCTGATAATTTCTTAACTCCATGCAATTTTACATGATGACCAAAGTCCAAACATTTTCTCTAGTAATTTAGTTCTAACTACATATTCTAACAAAAACATAACTCATTTCAGGTGCTATACAAGGTGAAAAAAAAAACCACAGGGGTTAAATTGGTAAATTAAGGAATCATAATACTTATTCCGAGTAAATGAACCAGAAATAAGAACCGAAATATTTATATTTTCAAGAGGGAAAAAATACAAGAAAAAAATAGGTGGGGTAAATTGATAAGGCAAAATTGAAGAAGAATTTAGGTAGGTGGAGCGATATCCAAAGAGAATTTGCACGGAACTATCACGACTTACAAACAGCCAAAATTTCCGCAGTAAACCCTGCATGAAAAGGAACAAGCATAATTGTACCAAACAAGAAGCCCTTTTACTTAAAATACACAAACACAATCTCCTTTAAACTATAGTTCAAAAAACAAATGAAACAAGAAGGATGAAAATCCCATCATCCCCAATAGAAAAACAAAACAATTGCGAATTGACCAAGTATTCTGCTAAAGACGAATGGAAGGACGGAAATTAAAATTTTGAAAGTCGAATTGCGTGAATTTGAACAGTAAGGCTACGTACGTAACAGCATGCATTGAAGGATGAAAAAAATGAAATGAGCAAGGAATGCAAAGAGAAGTAGAATTACTTGGAGGAGGGGGTGATGGGGGTGGAGAGGGGCACAGTGGGGGCAGATGGAGGTGCAGCAGTCGAGGCAAAAGATGTTCTTCTCGTTTTTGCGGCGGCTGTCGTGGGATTCGCATCCAACGAAGAAGGTCTCCTCGACGAGTCCCCCAAGCCATCCAGGCAAGCTCATCCCCATCTTAATTTTTATCTCTCTCTGGTTCTCTCTCAGGTTCTCTCTTGGCAAGGTAGTTCAGTTGGAGAAGTGTGCAGTGTGCAAGTAACTGTGGGAGGGAGGGAGGGAGGGACGGAGAGAGGTCAGATGAAGTGCATGTGTAATAATATTGAGTGGGGAGTGTATATAGGGAGGGAGAGAGGCCTCTCCTCTGGCAGCTTATAAAGGGAGCGAATTGAGGAGGGATGGGTTTTAATTATAATTTATCAAATCATGGGGGAAAAGCACTCAACCAGGGAGCAACAACGGTTTAATTAAACGAAATTTCTTCTTGTTTTTGTTTGTTTTTATTGGAGAGGTCTGAGAACTGATGACTGAGGCGGTAGCGCGTGAGGTCAGTCTCCGTCACCTCGGTCAGTTTGGGCAGGCCAAGGCCCAAGAGTTCCCATTAGTAGGGGTCGAATGTAATTTAAAAAGCTTGTCTACAGTGATACGATTTTCTCGTAACTTTTTCATTCAATTTACTTTTACTTCTTGCTATTCTCGGTTAACACCAAAATTCATTTAGACCCTGCATTTTTAAAATTTGGATGTCATCGCATGCCGACTAGATCAGCTCGTTGACGTCATTAATTAAGGAAAAGTTTATTTAAATGTGATCTGTCCGTTTAAAATTAGACAGTTCAAATAGAAAAAAAATAATAATAATAAGATTATCATTTGTTCAGTCAGAATAACAACACAAATAAAGTTAAGTATACTAGTATCCTAATGTGAACAAAGACTTTTAGTCATATACTCCCGATCTGTTATTTGAACGGCTCATATTGAATAATTCTTCAATTAGATGGACATATAATACATGTACCATAAAGTTGTGCTTTGTAACCATGAATAGTAACATACACGGACTGATATAATGTGGGGGTGAGATTTTAAGTTCGTCTTCCAAACCAGGTGAATTTATAAGACTCAGATATAAAGAAAGATATTTGCAATTAATATTGACAATATATATGTGGTTCTTGAATTCTAACAGGGGAGATAGGTGGCAGTGTGTCAGAGCTACGTGGAATGGAGGGAGCGAGGATGAGCGAGAACAGGAGAGATGAAAGGGAAATTAATTTAGCGGCGGAAATGATTGGTAATGGGATGGATAAATTACAAATATAATTTACGCCAATTATAAATGCATTCAATTGTTCTACAATATATATTGTCTTGGTTCTCTGTACTTCTGTTGGCCTTCAAGTTCCTCAGAATTTTATCATAAATCTAAAAACAATAATGACTGAATGAATATCTGTAGCGGTAAGAATGGGAAGGGGGGCGTCCAATGCGCAACGATTTCGGTCTGGTGCCCACTCGGATCATCTAATATTTGTGCGTGTCGCTTCAAGATTTGTATGGATCAAGTGTTTGTGAAATTTTGAGCAAATTAGATGGTTTTGAACTGATATCGGACAGATTTTGATCTGATGCCCATCACACGTACCCCACTTCCGTAAGAATAAAGAATGATCATTACGGATAAATTTCAGCAATCTCAACTGGTACTGAAGCGGTACTCAGCAACTTGACTTAATTCCGGCGAACAGAAAATTAAAAGAAAAGAAATAAGAATTTACAATTGTGCCAGAATTCCAAACTTAGCCTAGTCCCTGTCTGGAATTTTAGCAGCATTTTTCATTTATCTACCAAAAGGATATTTAATGTGAAATTTAATGCATTTAAGAAAAATCAGTTTTCTTTCTCAGTTAAGTTACCAGTATGGAATGTTTACATATATCTAACTTCAGTTAAAATGAAATAGGAGTCCCAGCAACAGTACAACTGTTTGAATTTTGTATTAACTTTTAACCGAGCAGAAAAGGGATATTGATTAAGTTGATATGTGCAGAAACAAACCAATAGCCTGTCGGGTTCGGATCCTTTCTGGATAAATATCCAAACCCGGTGAGGAAAGATGAATTGGCGATACTGTGATATCTCGTCGAGTACTAGCAGAAAAACAGAGGTACAGTTAGTTTTTGTACCGTTTGTCTCCTTGTGCCCTTTAATGCCAAGTGTACAAGGTGAAAATACACAGTAGATACAACAAACCAATTTCTCACAACTAATAAGCATTTTTAACGCCATCATAAACAGTAAACTTAGCTGTTAAAATAACCATATCAAAATCCACTAAAATGTAAATTGTCTATTATCTTTTTATTGCCTGGAACATTAATTGGAATTAATGAGCTTAATTAGAAATTGTTGTCGAGCATTAAAATTATCAAATTGTTTATGTTCTTAATTACTGGTTTGTCTTATTCTCTATGTACAAATGACGCGCAGCAAAAAGTAAATAGATATTTGGTTTCATCATGTAATTATCCTTTCTTTGCTATTGGACGGTCAGGAGGAATCCACGTGTTACATATAGATCAATAGTAGTAGAATGAACAGCCCTGATTCGGGAGATAGAACACGTGGCAGAATCCTAGCTCCTGTCGACTAACTCAACAGCCTATGTATCAAAGTTTGTCGTTTTGCACACCGTAACTGTACGATTCCCTACGGCCGTTTACAACTTTTTGGTTGTTGCTTTGCATGGATTTTATTTGATTCTAATTTACGGATAATTTCTATTGTCGATTATGGACTGTAGTGGCGCTGTGGCGGTCGCAATTTGCCTTAGCCCTAGTTTGCGCGAAATTTTACAGATATGCCACTACCATGACGGTGCGCCGGTGCTCTCTGAATTTTGTTCCAAAGTCCTCAATTTTCCATAATGTTAGATAAAAGTCCAACATAAAATGATAAATTCGTTATCCAAATATTGTGCAAAATGTAAAAAAAAAAAAAAGTTTATTGATGTTTTGCATATCATTATAACTTAACATAAAATATATCTTTCAAACCAAAATCGATTATTTTCAATATTAAAATGTGCAGTAAGCCAGTAACAATCCCTTGGATCTTGATTATTAGAAGAAAAAAGAGTAAGTAAAATCTTCATGCATTAACAGGTCTAGAAATGAATAGGAAAATAAATAAAGGCACATCCTTCTTCCATATTATTTAAGTATAAATAGGATTATGAAATGGCCCACATGAAATCTATGGTTGGAGAAGCAAATGATTAGTCATTCATTGCTTGGATCTTTCTAACAATGTGGAACAATCCATGATATTAGGTTTCGTTAATCACATACAAACATAATAATTCGTAGGAAACATTGACCGCATTTGTAGGGAGTCTGTCAATTTCCAAATAATAACACAAAAAGAATATAATAATCGTCACATCATAATATAAATATTTGTCAAAGGAAGGTCGTTTATTTTCTGCTTCCTTGCGAAGTTCGTTTTGATCCGCCAAATTACGAAAGCAGAGAGCCTCAGAGACAGTTATCACCTCTAGTTGTTCTCAGGGACGGATTCAGGATTTTTATCGGGAGGGAGCAAAAAAATATCGAATCGGGTTTAATTATCTAATTGAATTTAAATTCATTAATCAATTGGGTACTCGATAAAAAACAATGCTTTAACTTATACTTTCCAATGCTTTGACTTGTAATTTCTGATTCTCTGACATATAATTCTAATCACCAATCAAAATTCAACAGATTTATTTCAATTTTAACCCTAAATTTAATCCGAATTATAAATCAAATGTCCAGAGGAGGGCAAAAATTTCCAGGGGGGGCAAAGTCGGTCGGAACCGTCCCTGGTTGTTCTTAAAATAAACTTTGAATAAAAACCAGGGGGGCAAAGTCGGTCAGAACCCCCCCTGGAATACACTGGGTCCGCCCCTGGTTGTTCTTAAAATAAATATTTAATTGTAGCCTGGTAAAATGCACATTAGACTATTAATAAACACCTTTTAATTATTGCAAAATATTCATTTTTGTCTTGTCTGTTTTAATTTAAACACAACTATTGATAGAAGTTAAGTACTTTAACCAAATTAAAGCACGTTTTGACTGTTTTTTAATAATTATGTTGAACTTTCAGATTTTTAACATTGTAAAATTCATATATAAATATTGCAAAGCACCCACTTGATTATTACAAAAATACATACTTGTCGTTTAAAATTTTACATTGTTATTCAAACAACTACGTACCCAAATGTATCCTACATATATTTATTTTTTGTAAAGTTGATCAAACACTCATCATAAAGAAAAAAGTTTGGATCTGATGTCCATCAAAAATAAATTTAGTCTGACGAGTATTGGAACTGTCCAATTTGTTTTAAGATTTGTGTGTGTCCCACATTGTGATTTGTGTGCACGAGTTTTAAAAATAGATCAGACAATTTCAATTTAGTGTTTGATGAGCATCTGACCCTAACTGCACTACGTAGAAAGATATTTCAAAGGTGACGACTTAATGGCAGTATAATACATGTATCACTAATGAAGTTGACAATCCGATAGACTTTTAGAATTGTGATCACTAACTCCTCTTTGTGAGCACATCACACCCTAGCTTTGCTCGTACTAAATTGTGGAGTAAACTTTTGAAGAATTTTTTTAATTAACCTTTTTCTTTCTAAAATTAAGGAAAAATAAAAAAAAATTAAATCGTTTAAAATTTTAAAATCGAGATTAATTGCAATACCGTATACCGGTATATTTTAATTAAATAGCCAACTAATGGTGTGCAGCTATTTAGAGGTATCCAAGTCCTTGGTAGAGACATGAGTTTGAAATTTGAATCATAGTTAGGATGTGCTCGGATGACTTATTTTTTGTGAAAATTTGTGAGAACTTTGATGGAATGGGATTTAAATCCTAAAGCATGTTTGGTGGTCTTTTGATAATAAAAATACATAAGAATCAAATTTGTACACAAATGCATGGAAACAAAAATATGAAGCTGAACTTAATTTTTTTTTCCACATATATATATACGAGCTCTTGCTCATTCTCCTTTTACATCTTTTTTTTTATTATTTTCATGAGAAGTACATTTTGTTTGAGTTCTTTATTTTACTTTATTGTGAAATTTTTTTTCACCGTCACTTTTCCTTTCACTATCTTTCACCATTAATTTCTTTATTTTTTTTACTTGACATCTTTGACTTTGTTATAATTTTATTTTTAATTTTTCTAAATATTATCATATTTAATTATTAGACTTATATTATTATAATTGATCAGAAATTTATTGATATTATTAGACTTATATTATCATATTTATAACAAATCTTTAAAAAATATATATATCTTTCTCAAATTAGTATTTCTCACAACTATTTTTTCAGTACAACCGAACATTAATTTCAGCATATTTTCTTATCCATATTTCCAGACATATCTAAGGATATAGATTTTTATGAATTATTTTGTGTGTTTTGTATATGAAAAATCTCATTCCGTACAATTCCATGACTACTGAACAAGCAGTATGAAGTTATATTCAATAAAAAAACAAGAAAGATAATAACATAGTTATAAATAATAATAAAAGGCTACAGTATACTAATTATTGAATAATGGACAAAAGAGCATATTTGGATGAGAAATGTATATTACACCAAATAAGGGAAGTGACGAGCAGAAAGAGACAAAAGAAAAGGCTAGCTCCCTATGCCTCCTATATACTGCATGTGAGAAACCAAGGTACTAAAGAAGCTGACCTAATATTGTGTGAAGGAGCCCCAAATGAATGGAACCAACTCCGCTGTACAGACCCTGTTATTCCGATCTGAACCGTTCAACGTTTTTCATATCCGAATTTCGATAAAGGTGAATGGCTGAGATCGGAATAACAGGATCCTGTTCTCCCTTTGGAGAACAGCGGAGTCGGATCCCAAATGAACGTGCTTTTAATTAGAACTTTTGTCTTGGAGCTCCTCTATAGTTACAATTGGACCTGTCCTTCTTGAGCCTGTATATATATATCGTGAACTTACATTAGCATGCATAGATTGATAGATATATAACATCCTTCTTGTCTAATTTAGTAGTTTTCTTACAAAAAAATATGTTCACCATCTCTAATGCCAGAGATTACACTAATCAAGCTTCTTTTGATTCTCAAATTACTCCATTTTTTTAACAAGCAATATATGTTGAGGAGGGATCCAATTACATCTTTTTTGGTGACACACTTTGACACCTATCATTTTTAAAGTCCAAATAGTCGATTTAAACCGTTCAACATGATGGATATATTAAAATGTGTTTGGAGATCAAATTTTACATTTTTTTGAATTTTTTTGCTATTTATTAAGATGGTTACAAAAATCGTTGTTTTCAGACCATTGAAAAACAGTGATTTTGTAACCATCTTAATAAATAGTAAAAAATTCAAAAAAATGTAAAATTTGATCTCCAAGCACATTTTAATATGGTGATCATGTTGAACGGTTCGGATCGACTGTTTGGATTTTGAAATCGCAAAATTGACTTATATAAAAAACGGTGTCATGATGTGTCACCAAAAAAGATGTAATTGGATCCCTCCTCATATATGTTATGCATAGTACCATATAACCTCACTAGTCACTCCATCTTTTTTATGTGTTTATTTTTGCAACATAATTGGTGGTCAATTGACCCAATCAACCTATCAAATTTCCAAAATTACCCAAGTAAATTAAATTGTAGTTTTGGCCAATAGCAGATCTGAAAAACCTCCAAAATTGACAACACTAAGCAGTCCTTGGGTTCTTAATTGCCTAAAGCATGTCCCTGTAAACGGGACTGTTGTAGACTTGAGAACTCGAACAATGTAGATTGAGCGCACGGCTTTCATTTAATTTAAGGTTTCTCGCCTACCATATAGTAGCACAGTAGCATATATATATATGGGGGAATTTCATATATCCCCCTCAAAAACTTCAATATTACGTATTTCCCCCTCTAAACTTTGAAATTACATATTTCCCCTTCTAAATTTTCCAAACTCACAAATTTACCCATTTAATCAATAAAATATATTTAATATATTTAAAAATACTTAAATAATATTATTTCGGATTCTAAATTTTTTTCAGACCATTATAACCCTTCCTCCTTCCAATCTCGTTCTTTCTCTTCAAGTCATGAGCGTCTCACACCGTCCCCACTTATGGATTGAAGCAGCTGCGTGACATCTTTCGCCGATTCGACATTAATGGTGCGGCAGCCTGACGCAGCTGGAGCTCACCGCATTGCTCCGATCCATAGGTGGAGACGGTGTGAGACGCACATGAATTGAAGAGAAAGAACGAGATTGGAATGAGGAAGGGGTATAATGGTCTGAAAAAAATTTAGAATCCGAAATAATATTATTTAAGTATTTTTAAATATATTAAATATATTTTATTGATTAAATGGGTAAATTTGTGAGTTTGGAAAGTTTAGAAGGAGAAATATGTAATTTCAAATTTTAGAGGGGGAAATACGTAATATTGAAGTTTTTGAGGGGGATACATGAAATTGCCCCTATATATATATAGGCTACGAGTGTAGCAATTAATGTTCCTTGTCCATTTGCCTTGATTTGCCTACTCTATTTCATCATGCTTTGATCAATAGATGTTGCTACTAATGAGCAACATTTAAATCTAACAAAGGTAACCCCAATTTACTCGCCCATACATAATTCTATTTTTCCCACTTTAAATGTTGGAGACGAGGATGACAAAAAAAATAATGGCATAGCTAGTGTTTCGTTCAAGATCGGCTCGAAAAAACTCGTAATTAGTTTTTTTTTTTCTTTTCAATTTTGGTTCGGCTCATCATGAGCAAGTTTGAGTTTGAAAGGTAGATTAGTTCTACTGAATGCGGTTCTATTAGCACTGCCTTTACACTTCATGATGGTATTAAAACTATCTAAATGGGTGATCAAATAAATTGACAAAATTAGAAGGATATTTCTATGGTATGGTGTGGGACAACAGTCATGCAGGATGAACCTGACAAATTGGGATCTAGTTTGCAGACCTAAAGAATACGGAGGACTTGGAGTAGTGGATTTGGTTACTTTCAACAAGGTACTACTCATGAAGTGGTGCCAGTACTGGCAGAAATCGAAACAGAGAATGTGGAAACCAATCTTCCAAGAAATGAGGCTTAATGAAAACCTCGTGCCAATCTCCCCCCATTTTACGGGAGCAATACAATAGTGCAATGCTTTTTGAAAAATAGCAGTAACACACATTTTTGAACAGGGTGACAAAATATCACTGTGGAACCACGACTGGGGACATGGTATATTAAAATATGAATTACCGGCACTCAACACACACGCAATTGATATCACCATAAATCTCAAGGAGGCAATGCAGGCAATAAGACAAGGCCTCCAACAGGTTCTCACAAACAGAGCAGAACAGGAACTACAAACACTGTGAGGCTATCTCAGAAGAGTTATAACACACGCAGATCAGCAACAAGACGAGGTTAAATAGAAATGGACAGACACGGGTATTTACACTATTAAAAGTGCATACCGAGCCATAAAAAATGAGCTGTACATTATGAGCCACGCCCACCGCATATGGAAGCTAAGGGTACCACCAAGAACAAAAGTCTTTGGTTGGCTTCTAATTAACAACAGATTGCTGACCATTGACAATCTAAGGAAAAGGGGATGGCCTATCACAAACATATGTGTTATGTGCTGTCATGATGCAGAAACAGTGAATCACATGGTAGGTAACTGTATGTTCGCGGCGGAGATGTATGGAATGATGGACATTGCAACACAAATGAGGTATGATCCGATACAAGCCATACTACGGTTAGACAACAACAAAAGAGCAAGGGGGACTCTACTGGTGGCAATGTTTGTAATCTGGAGAAAAAGGTGTACACGAATCTTCAGAGATTCTAGAAAGACATCGACAGAGTTAATAGAGAAAGTGGTGCAACTGTTGCATCGTCACGTCAAACCACCGGGAGAAGTTTGACCGAATAATAAATCTTCGAATTCCTTTTTTCTGTTTTCTTTAGTCTTTTAGGGCTTGTTCAATCGGTTTTTTCTTTTATTGCATTTTGTTAATTTTAAACTCAAGTATGTTTGAGTTTTTGTGCTTCTTACTTTATTATGCAACTTAACCTTCCAAACCTCGGTAACAATATCTATGCAAAGTTGCAGCATTAAGATTTGCACTCGCTTTCAGATTTACGTCTGCAATTTTCAAAACAATCTGTAACAATATCTTTACAATATTAAGTGTGGCAAGTTATTTTTCTTCTCTCTTTTTTTTGGTGCTGAGATGTTGTGCAAATAAATAAATAAATATAAAAACTATGCAGCAACGTGTGTTGTCGACGCAAATATTTTTTCTCAAATTGATCTGAATTGTGTTATCGTGATCGGATGGTTCTGGATTATTTTACTGGCTATATCACATGGTATATAGTATATATATGTTAAAAGAGGAGGGATCCAATTACACCTTTTTTGGTGACACACTTTGACACCTATCATTTTTAAAGTCCAAATAGTCGATTTAAACCGTTCAACATGATGGATATATTAAAATGTGCTTGGAGATCAAATTTTACATTTTTTTGAATTTTTTTGCTATTTATTAAGATGGTTACAAAAATCGTTATTTTCAGACCATTGAAAAACAGCGATTTTGTAACCATCTTAATAAATAGTAAAAAAATTCAAAAAAATGTAAAATTTGATCTCCAAGCACATTTTAATATGGTGATCATGTTGAATGGTTTGGATCGGCTGTTTGGATTTTGAAATCGCAAAATTGACCTATATAAAAAACGGTGTCATGATGTGTCACCAAAAAAGGTGTAATTGTTAAAAACCCCCTCTTGATTATATAAATGTGAATCGGATGTTAAAATAATACATAAGATGATCATATATTAATGAAGTATCAATATAAATATGGATAATTCATATATTAAAATCCAATAATCACAATTTTATAATAGAAAAGAAATAGATGTCTGCACTTAGAAGGTTAGTAATATAATATTTTCATGTTGTTATTTAAGAATGATATTTTTGCTAACAGAAAAAATCACTAATTATTATCATATTATTGAGTAGGGTTAAAATGCACCATTGGTTTTGTGCTCCAATCATGCTCCACGTTTTTTTCTCCGTTTTTAAAGTTCGAACAATTGATCCGAACCGCTCAATATGATCTTCATATTAAAACGTGCTTGGAGACAAAATTTTATATATTTTTCAATTTTGTTTACTATATTTTTAGATAGGTACAAAATCACTGTTTTGGATGGTCCAGAATCTTCTGAAAACAGTGATTTTGTACTTATCTAAAAAATTAGTAAAAAAATTCCAAAAAATATATATTTGATCTCCAAGCACATTTAAATACGAAGATCATATTGAGCGGTTCGGATCAATTGTTCGAACTTTGAAAATAGAGAAAAAGACGTGGAGCATGATTGGAGCACAAAACCAATGGTGCATTTTCTCCTCCATATTATTAGTCAAATGTATGAAATTTTTTATCAATTTAATAGAAAATAAAATATTAGTAGATGTGGTAAACTGATCAGATCTAAAGATTATTCTTTGATCATCGGGTTAATAGTAGAATTTCATATATTAAAAATTCAAAATAAGATGATACAGGAGCATCTGAAATGAATATTCAAGTATAAAAATGTCCGGATCCAAATACTTACAGTTTCCGTATGAATTTTGGAATATTTTCTAGAAAAGTACATGTATCCACTAATGGTCAAATATATGAATCATCATTTGTATCCGTAAAATTTCTAAATAAATATCCGATTCATTTACATCTCGACATTTTACAGAAGTCCATAGATTAAGTTAAGCTTAAAAGCTAATCAATTTATGAAGTAGATCAAAACAAAAAAAATTAAGCTTCGAATAAATTCTGGAAAATATTATTAGAATGGTGATAAATTCAGGCACAATTTCTAAGTTGGGTTTGGTTGGAAGTGATTATAGACTTGAGAGTTACAGTACATGCAAGAACTTATTTTTAATCCAGTGGCAAAAACACGTAACTTCTATATAAAAGATTATGGATTCAAAACCTACAAAGTAAAGAAATTCTCTATAATATATGAGGAGGGATCGAATTACATTCTTTTTTTTGACACATTTTGACACCTACGATTTTCAAAGTCCAAATAATCGATCCAAACAGTTCAACATTCAGATCGTCCGATCACAATCTAGCTTGCGTCTGTAATGCACGAGATTCTTTAATATTCATGCAAAAATATATCAGACAGTCCAAATCCAAACTCAAATTTAGGTTACTTCTAGAATC
Source organism: Carex kokanica (assembly GCA_025461125.1). NCBI lineage: Eukaryota > Viridiplantae > Streptophyta > Magnoliopsida > Poales > Cyperaceae > Carex > Carex kokanica. Next base: position 1,012,324 of record JAJGRX010001448.1, on the reverse strand, counting down.
TTGGGGATATGAGTCTATTATCTCCCCAGATACATGAGATGTAATTTATAAAAACAGACGATTCATATTAATTTCAGTCAGATCAAACTCAATTCGATGCTTATGAAAATTATAAGAGATCTATTTTGATATCCGTGACAGATTAAAAGAACGGTTCAGATTTAAAAATTGCACCTCAGGTGGAGAGGGGAATCCGAATTCGGGGACTATCTATATAAAAAAAAAAATTAAAAAAGCATAAGAAAAAAGATTGGAATTATTCTGTCGGCTTTCAATTTATCTATGTTATTGCCCAGGGAGATTCTAATTCTATGATGGGCCCAACCCAAATTAGCCCAAACCTTCTTACATCTTCTCATTAAGAAAAGAAGAATCATGTTAGAATTCAGAAACCCTACTTGAATAATTTTTAAACTGCAATGTGCACATTACATAGTAAATATAGAGAGAAAAACAAGCACAAGCATACAACATAGCATAGGAAAGGTACAAAACTAATGTTCCCGCACTATATCCCACATGCCTTTGTCTTAAACAATGCTATATAATATAATATAATTTGCACTATAATTTACTTGTAGAACTAAATTGTATACTTTTATTATTTAAAATTGAGTAGAGATTACTTGGCAATAACTTTTTAAGAAAAATTAAATAAATGAAAAATTGAAAAGAAATTTATAGGTATTGTTGTTTCAAAGATAGACAATCCAGCGATCAAATATTATGTAATATTAGTATTGTTTAATTATCAATGGCTATTTTTTAAATGTTACAATAAAAAATATGACGGATGACGAAATGTATATCAAATATTATTATTTTTTATGAATATAATATTTAAATAAGAGTGAGGCTATGGTACTTCGGCTAGTGTAATACGACTCAATATGGTACTTTTTAAAATCCTAACGGTCGATCCAAACCGTTCAATGTGATATCCATATGAATATGTACTTGCAAACTAAATTTTATATTTTTTCGAATTTTTTTACTATTTTTTTAGATAGGTAGAATTTTGATGGTTCAGAATTTGTATAAAACACTGAAAATTCTAACTATCTAAAAAAATAGTAAAAAAATTCGAAAAAATATAAAATTTAGTTTGCAAGTACATATTCATATGGATATCACATTGAACGGTTCGGATCGACCGTTAGGATTTTAAAAAGTACCATATTGAGCCGTAGTACACTAGCCATAGTACACTAGCCGAAGTACCATAACCTCACTCTTTAAATAATGTTGATCTTCATGTTGGCTTTTTATATTTAAATTTTATTATTACTCTTTTTAAATGGACAAAATAAAAATTTGTCCAGTAATCCGCTATTTATAATCTACGGCTCAAACATTCTAGTAATCAGTACAAGTTGACCCACTGGCCTCAAATATATACAAGAGACTTGTTTTACTTCACACCTATATTTTCTACATTTGAAAGTTCAAACAGTCGATCCGAACGGCTCAACATGATATAAATATTGAAATATGTTAGGAGATCAAATTTTACATTTTTGAAAAAAAAATTAGTATTTTTTAAGAATTATTTAAAATCACTGTTTTTTTATGGTCCAGAATTCATCCAAAAACAACAATTTTCTACCCATCCAAAAAATAGTAAAAAATTCCAAAAAATGTAAAATTTGGTCTCCAAGCACATTTCAATATGGAGATCATGTTGAGCAGTTTGGATTATCTGTTTGGACTTTGAAAACAGAGATATAAGGATGAAGTAAAACAAGTCTCTTACTTCGCAACTCACCATAGCTTCTCTCTCTCTCTCTCTCTCTCTCTCTATATATATATATATATATAGAGAGAGAGAGAGAGAGAGAGTGACTAAGGTCAAAGTGGTAGTTCCTAGCCTCCGGTACTACCAAGTCGTTTTCGGATTTCCAAAGTCCAAATGGCCGATCCGAACCGTTCAAGTTGTTCTCCATATTGAAATCTGCTTGGAGACCAAATTTTACATTTTTTGAAATTTTTTTACTATTTATTAAGCCACTTTGAAAATTGCTGATCACATGGTCCAGAATTTGGTTGCACTGTTTTTACTGGACCATGTGATCAACAATTTTCAAAGTGGCTTAATAAATAGTAAAAAAATTCCAAAAAATGTAAAATTTGGTCTCTAAGCAGATTTCAATATGGAGAACAACTTGAACGGTTCGGATCGGCCATTTGGACTTTAGAAATCCGAAAACGACTTGGTAGCACCGGAGGCTAGGAACTACCACTTTGACCTTAGTCACTCTCTCTCTCTCTATATATATATATATAGAGAGATAGGCTACCATGCTTTGCAAATTAAAGGGCATCTTGTGCTTTGCGCTCCTTTTCGGATTTTCAAAATTCAAAATGTCAATCCGACCGTTCAAGTTGTTCTCCATATTGAAATGTGCTTGGAGACCAAATTTTACATTTTTTGGAATTTTTTTACTATTTATTAAGCCACTTTGAAAATCGCTGATCCAATGGTCACAGTAGCAAAACAGTAAAAAATTCTGGACCAATGGATCAGCGATTTTCAAAGTGGCTTAATAAATAGTAAAAAAATTCCAAAAAATGTAAAATTTGGTCTCCAAGCACATTTCAATATGGAGAACAACTTGAACGGTCGGATCGACATTTTGAATTTTGAAAATCCGAAAAGGAGTCCAAAGCACAAGATGCCCTTTAATTTGCAAAGCATGGTAGCCTATCTCTCTCTCTATATATATATATATATATATATATATATATATATATATATATTAAGGTTAGTGACTTTAAATGCCTACTAACAATTTCATTGATAAAAAACGTATTTACATCGAGTCAAATGATTCTAAATCCAATATCTAATCTCTTATTCTCATAAAAATCCTCTAAACTGAGCTAATATTTTGATCTTACTTATATATACTCTTAAATACTTGACCGAGTCCCATTAGAATTCGCATCCTCGGAGATATCTCTTATTTTGTGTGATTTTTTTTGGAAAATCTCAACCGTTCAAATACGTTATGCACGAATCTCAAAGCTCAAATAATGTTGCCCCTGCGCTATCCCTGAATAGATACCGGACACATCAGCCACGCAAAATATGAGATATCTCAGAGGATATGCACTCGTCTCATTAGGCCATCACACTCACACACTTGAAAAAAAATTAAGTTGGAGGTGAAGTCAACCAACTGTTTTAATATCCATAAGCAATTTTCAATCTGATTTTGAACCTGCGACTTATCACATGGAGAGCATTGTCTTTGCAACTAGATCAAAAATTGATTCTCCATACTAGAAAAAAATTATAATTAGAAAGGATTTATAGTGAATTTTAGATTCTAGAAAAGAAGGGAAATGATTAATTTGAATGGGACCACACAGCTAAATCGTTTTAATTTTTATATCCTCAGAAAATTTCTCCTAAATTACACCGAAATATTAGATGGAGCCCGGAAACTTTCCAAATTTAATTCCGTGCAGAGAATTTCATAGGACTAACTATGCACATGATTATTCAACCTTAAAGCTAACGGAGGTAATTAATAAAGGCCACTGAGAATTACTAAGAAATCGGAATTTTGAAATTTTCAAAGATTGCATCACTCAGGCAATTTTGGTTTTCGAATTTTGATAAATTATTTTGTTACCTTTTCTAATATAAAATTTATCACAACAAACATAAATTATTTACTAGTATCGTGCCCGTGCGTTGCAACAGAATATACGATAAGATAACAAAAATAAATTCTCATACAAAATGACAAATTTTCATAAAAAAACAAAATTAGAAATATATTCTAGATTTATCACAGTAATATGTATAGAAATAAGGAAGTGAACAAAAAATTGATTTGCATTGTGATCCACCGTATAGAAAATTTCAATTGGAGAGGGAGAAATAAGAAAACAAATAAATAAGAAAACGGAGAATTATATCGCTAAATTTTAGAGTCTGCTTAATTTTAATTGTAACGCATTGTGTGGCGGTATGTGTGGCAAGTATGTTTGTAGCTAAATTTAAACTTCTACACATAAAACAAATGCATTTAATCAAAAGAAGATAGATTATGTGATTGGAGAGCTGAGATTAAATCTAAAAATTAATCTTTCAATCGTAGCTGTTGGCGGATCGGACACCCAACATGCTTAATAATGGAATGGAGATGCATACGCGGTAATCAAGGGCTTGTATACATTATAGTATATAAAACTATATGAGTGAGGCTATGGTGCTATGCATAGCACCAATGGCTAGTGTGCTACGGCTCAATATGGTACTTTTTAAAATCCTAACGGTCGATCCGACCGTTCAATATGATATCCATATGAATATGTACTTGCAAACTAAATTTTATATTTTTTCGAATTTTTTTACTATTTTTTTAGATAGGTAGAAAAATCAGTGTTTTTTGAAAATTTTGGACCATCAAAATTCTACCTATCTGAAAAAATAGTAAAAAAATTCGAAAAAATATAAAATTTAGTTTGCAAGTACATATTCATATGGTTATCACATTGAACGGTCGGATCGACCGTTAGGATTTTAAAAAGTACCATATTGAGCCGTAGCACACTAGCCATCCGTGCTATGCATAGCACCATAGCCTCACTCAAACTATATTGCCCAACATATCCCACATTTAACTCCTTTAAATCACATCACAAAAAAGTGACATAATATTAATATTGAAGTTACAAATAGCACCGCATGATTTTGTTAGTTCAGACAGGACATGGGGGATATACCAAACGGAAAATGGAACTTAAACTAAACGAACAAAATTCAAGTATATAGATTGCAATGTCTTGTAATTCATGAAACCATACCATACCGGACATGTCTTTATTCACATGCACCTGCCTTTGTATTTGGCATTTGACATGTACTAGTTCCAGAAGCAATTCAACTTTGGATGGGACCAATCTCTTTCCGGCGATTTCATTGGACCCTAAGCCTCTCTTTTCTTTCATTTAAGCCCAAAAAATAACCCATCTTTTGGGCTCCACCCATTTTATATCAAAGTGCCACTAAACCCTGATTTGGTGATTTCTGAACACCTACGTTTGACCCAAATAGTACCGCCAGCCATTGTGAACGTTTCTGATATTATACAACACATGCCACACACATCTTCATGTAAGAGAATTCTGGTATCCTATTAATTTAATATCACAAGTCTTCACAATGTATCTTTTTCATAACTTTTTAGTTTGTTTCGTACAAAATAAACAATTCCTACAATAAATAAATAAATTTTAATGTGTTTATTATTAAGGCTCTTTATCTTGTTTGGATTTTCTACGTTAAAAATATTTGTGAAAAAGAAAAGTTGTGGTGTGCAGATGTAAAATGATTTTTTTTTTTTTACTTTTATCTTGTTTCCCTTCACAAGCCGTAGGCACCGTTAAAGTGTTACCTCTTTCAGGAGCCCATGTGGCGATGGTAACTTTTTCTTTCTGCTTGGTGGGCTCCAAAAGTATCTTTCACTAGTCAGTCATGATAGATTCATGTGAAATTCATGTGGGCTCACGTGATGCAAACAGATTTTGTGAAGAAAATTCATGTGACACGTCTCACTTGTTCAATACCTGAGGATAGTTTTTGTATCTCAAAATTCAAAACTATTAACCCTTAGCTTGAGGGGACCGAAATTTTTGTTTGTTACCATCTAATAAATCAAAATTTCAACGTTATCGGATGATTTCTGCAAAAGTCCAAACTTATTGTCTACACATTGTAAAGTTGTGCGGAGCCCGAATCAGCATGACCGTATCACCCCACCAACCTGAGCTGCAATTAATAAATTTTTTTTAATTAATTAATGCAATGTCACAATGTTCAATGAAAATTGACAGACAATGAAATTGACAGACAATGTCACAATGTTCAATGACTAGACAATGAAATGATTTTTACCATGACCTTTTACCAAATTTTACTAGCACAATATTCAATGAGCAACAATGTTTATGGTTCACAATATTCAATGAGCAACAATGTTTATGGTACGACAATGTTCAATGACTTTTATCAAATTTTACCATATCGTATTGTACAGTTGTACTCTCGCGAATCCTGATATCAGAGATATCAGCACCGCCACTACCCTCTAGACTGTCTTTTGCTTTGACCAGAAAAAGAAACCAACACACACACACACACACACACACACTCACTCTCCCCTGCAGCCCCTTGCGTCTCCTTTAGGCAGAGCAAGATCGAAATACCTGTTGCCCTCCTTTCTTCTCTCCTCAACAAGAGGAATAGAGAGGCTGACCAATGGAAGAGATCTCCCACCTCTCTCATGGAGCCACCAATGGAAGAGATCTCCCACCAGTTTGGAGCCATCAAGGCTCTCTCATGTGCTCTTTCGCCTCTCCTCATACCACTCAAACCAACAACCCTAACACACCAAATCCAAATGCACTAGTTGCATCTCCTACGCCTTTGAGCGTTGCAATACCACTTGCATTGAACAGTACAACTCCTGTAGCTGCATCTGCCAGTAAAGAGGCATCTTCTTCTTCCTTCCCTTTCCAGCTTGTGCTTGGAGACCAAATTTTTCATTTTTGGGAATTTTTTTACTATTTATTAAGGTGGTTTGAAAATCGCTATTTTTCAATGGTGCAAAAATTTAATAAAAACAGCGGTTTTCAAACCAGCTTAATAAATAGTAAAAAAATTCCAAAAAATGAAAAATTTGGTCTCCAAGCACATTTTAATATAAATTGAACATCTAACGGTTTGAAAATGTCGTTTGAAGTTAATCCGATAGGTTTTTGAGTTAAGCTCACAAAGAGCTTGGTGAGCTTAAGAGCACCTTAGTTCTACTCTAAAATGAAACCTTAATTACTATATTATAACTAAATATTTATTATTTATTGAGAGTGATTGGATTATATAGAAAGTAAAAAAAAGATAAAATTTAATTAAATTTTTATATACTTAATTAAAATTTTAAAATCACAAGAGTAGTTTAGTCACTTTTGACTAAGCTTTAGATCCGTCTCTAGATACAGATTATGGGGAGCCAGGGGTAGAGTGGGAAAAATGGCACGCCGGAGCCGGATCCGTCACGGAACGGCACGGCACGTGTGTCGGTCACGTGCCGTGACTCGCGTGTCCCGTGCCGTGACCATTCGCGTGCCGTGACCAATTGTTGGCAAAGAAGACACGGCACGGAAATTGTCTTGGTCACGGCACGGAAACACGGAACGGCACGGCACGGGACACGCGAGTCACGGAACGGAAGACACGCCAGTCACGGCAGTAGCGAAGCAATACACTAACATACCTTCTTATAAGGTATAATTTTATTTTAATTAAAATATTTACATTTTAATTTCAATTAAAACATTTGAATTTTAAAGAATCGTTTCATATTTTTTTTAAAACGTTAAATGCGATCAAATTTGACTAACGCGCGTTTGGTTACGGCACGAATTAGTCACGGCACGACTTAGTCACGGCACGCGAGTCACGGCGTGACTCGCGTGCCGTGACCACCCCTCGTAATTTTTGTCACGGCACGGCACGTGAAAAATTTACTTGGTCACGGCACGACACGGCACGTGACCAAAGTCACGGCGTGTTAGTCACGGCACGGCACGTTTTTCCCTCTCTAGCCAGGGGGATGGAGAAAAGCTCTGCATAGTTTTATGGTGCGTGGATGGCAAATTTGGTATTTTTTAGAAATCGATGGTAAAGTTGAATTTTGATTTATTAAGATGGTAAATAAAAAAAATTGGCATAAGGGATAGTGTTGATCTATAAACCCTCCTATCGATATACAAAACATTTTGACAAAATATATTTTCATGGCGTGAAACTACAGGAAGGAGGGTTACGAACATTAACCCTCCTGTCTATAATCTCATTGTTTTTATATACAAAAAATAAAAATAAAAAATTGACTATGTCACATTATTTACGTTCTTATTTGCCCTTTACAGTTTCTCATTCTCAATTTTTTTATGGATGACTATTATATCTTGCAGCTATTTCCTTATATAAAAATAAAGTACAATATTACTATTAACACAATACAATTTTCTTATTACATCTATAAAATAATTGTGCGGCTAATCATGTTGTCCATAATTTTTACACTTTTCAATACTTTGCAAAAGATATTTATTTATAGAGGAGGGATCCAATTACACCTTTTTTTTGACACATTTTGACATTGTTTTTTTTATAGGCCAATTTTGCAATTTCAAAATTCAAACAGTCGATCCGAACCGTTCACATGATCACCATATTAAAATGTGCTTGGAGATCAAATTTTACATTTTTTTTGAATTTTTTGACTATTTATTAAGATGGTTACAAAATCGATGTTTTTCAATGGTCTGAAAACAACGATTTTGAAATCATCTTAATAAATAGTAAAAAAATTCAAAAAAATATAAAATTTGATCTCCAAGCACATTTTTATATATCCATTATGTTGAACGGTTTGGATTGACTATTTGGACTTTGAAAATGATAGGTGTCAAAGTGTGTCAAAAAAAAGATGTAATCCGATCCCTCCTCTTCTTTATATTCAAATTTCTGAATGTAATTTTTTATAAAAACTATCATAATTTAAATTAATTGTTTCTTAAATAGATATTTCTTTTTTTTTCCAAGGGCGGTCGACAAAATACACAAATATGATATAATTTTAATTAAAGTTGTTGGTCTCAATATGTACATTTGTTACAAAATAATTATATATGTCAATTCACATATATATAACCTGGATTGGATCCACAAATTTACTGTTTCAAATATCTTGAGTTCTTGACTAAAATATTTAAAATATGATTGGAATCCAATTAAAATTCTTCTAAGATAATAAACTGGATTGGATCGATATGTGGGTCTTAATTGAGTCAGATTTGGTTGACGCTAAAATCCCATCCCTTGTGAAGTTTTTAAAAATGTAAGAAACTTGCATTATCTTTGGAATTATTGCACCTATCATACATGGAGATGAAAATTTTGGTCTAGAATTTTAGATTTTATTGTTACAATCGACTTGAATTTTTGAAATGCATCTCTCTCCGAGGCTTAATAAAAAGGTAAATAGCTTTAGTTGTCATAAATTTAAGGGGGAATTTCATGTATCCCATTCAAAAATTTCAATATTACGTATTTCCCCCTCAAAAGTTTGTAATATCATATTTGTCCTTCAAAATTACAAAAACTCACATATTTACCCATTTCATCAATAAAATATATTAAATATATCTAAAAACAATTAAATAACTATTTTCAGACTCTAAATGTTATTTTGACCATTATACCCTTCCACTATCTTTCTTTCTCTCTTCCTTTGAGTGCTGTAAAATACTTCCACCAAAAGTTTTTCTCTACAACTCATTGAACAACTAGTCAACCAAGAAGACACCTTGCTCTTCCTTTGGCGGGCACAAATCAGAGAAGCGTTTTGCTTATAGGTCTCTTTTTAATTCCTAATGCTTCTCTTTTTCATTTATCAGAGTCTGAAGGGTTTTGCCTATAGGTGAATTGTACCACCTTTTCCAATTGAGAAATGCTAGCAGGTGAGGGAGATTGATTTTCAAGAGGTTTGATTTCGATATGGCAACCTCAAGCTTAAAACAAAAGAAAAGGAGGGAAGCACTGTACAAGATAGTCCATTTTCGGTCAGGACTTCAATTTTGAACTAACGGGGACCAAATTAAGTGGGAACCAAAATTTCTTCTTGCTCTAGACTTCAGACTGAGAGAAAGATTGCCGGCACCCAGACTGAGAGAAAGAGAGAAGAATGGTATAATGGTCTGAAATAAATTGTAGAGTCTAAAAATTGATATTTAATTGTTTTTAGATATATTTAATATATTTTATTGATGAAATGGGTAAATATGTGAGTTTTTGTAATTTTGAAGGACCAATATGATATTACAAACTTTTGAGGGAGAAATACGTAATATTGAAGTTTTTGAGGAGGATACATGAAATTCCCCCTAAATTTAATTGTTACAATTATGTCACCATTCCGGGCTGCGATTCCTCTGGAAATAAATAAAGCTGAGGTGTCTGACCTCATGACAAGTCTCCACACCATAAAAAATTACCAAATTAACCATGCTTTTACAAATATTGAAATTTAGTCCAACTTGTCATTAGCATAGTTTCGGAGGCTGAGGTTTAAAATTTTGAACTTTTGAAGGTCTAAATTAGTTATTTCAAATTAGCCAGCTTAAGTTATTTATGTTTAGTTGAACAGATTATTAAATAATTCGCAACTTACATTGCAAGTTCCAGCTTTTCTTGTACAAATTCAGACTATTGAATTTTACATTTTTTTGAATTTTTTAACTATTTATTAAGTATTTTACAAATATTAGTCAAATTCAGACTATTGAATTTTGTACTCATCTTAATAAATAGTAAAAAAATTCAAAAAAATATAAAATTTGATCTGCAAGCACATTTTATTTAGATAATCATGTTGAACGGTTTGGATCGATGATTTGGACTTTGAAAATGTAGAAAATGAGAATAGTAACTTTGTGGTAACTCAAAAGTGATGTAATCGGATCTCTCCTCATATTAAATATATTTTTGGCACCATGTATTTGGGCCACAATGCAACTATTCAGATCAAATTTTATAATGTATATTCCTCAAATACTCCAGTTCATAACTAATGTATTGACGAAAATACTATGTTACGGTCAGATGTGGTGGGGATCCTGAAATTATACAAGAAAAAAAAATTCCAAAAAAAAAGAAAAGAAAAAGGAAAAGGGACCAATTGATTGTGCCTGTTGTTGTACTAGTGTCTGGCCATTTCAACACTGCTTTGAAATCGAAATGTCAGACTGATACATAAGAGGAGAACAGGATTTGTACTGTACAAGGATAATGGAGGGACATTAAATAGTCACGGCTATAGTACAAGAAATAGGAGGAATTAAACAGCTTCTAATTAGCAGAGCAAGGTCAATATAAATTTCAGTAAAACAGGAAATGAAATAAAAGGAGACCACAGCAACTCTGTGCATAGATTCCTTGCAATCATGTGTCAATTAAACAAAATAAAACACAATCGGAGTAAAAAAAAAGAGATGTAACACGTGGACTTTCCGAGAGGTCACCCATCCTAGTACTATTGTTCAAAGAGGAGGGATCAACTTACATTATTTTTTTATGACATCAAATTACATTCTACATTTACAAAGTCCAAACAGTCAATCTAAACCGTTCAACATGATGGATATATTAAAATGTGCTTGGAGGTCAAATTTTACATTTTTTTAAATTTTTTTACTATTTATTAAGATGGTTACAAAATCGTTGTTTTCAGACCATTGAAAAACAACGATTTTGTAACCATCTTAATAAATAGTAAAAAAATTCAAAAAAAATGTAAAATTTGATCTCCAAGCACATTTTAATATGGTGATCATGTTGAATGGTTCGGATCGACTGTTTGGATTTTGAAATCGTAAAAGTAACCTATAAAAAAAACAGTGTCAAGATGTGTCAAAAAAAGGGTGTAATTGGATCCCTCCTCTTATCCAAAAAGACTTAACTGCAAAATTTCGATGGGATCCGGTGCTTTAGTATTGGTATGATCGCATCTTTTTCTTTTTTTCAATTTTCAGGAACTTTCAATTAAAAAATGAAAACTCAGTTTCTAAGTTTAATGGAATCATTAGCGAGTATAATAGTTTAAGAGTTACATTGTGTTTTATCATATCAAATGTATCTCTTTTAAGAATGAGATAAAAAAAACATTACACCTAGACACAGAGTAAGAAGAAAGAGTTAAATTAATGAAATTCTTGAGTGGCCAGGAATTTTCAAGAATAATTACAAATTTATTTTTCTTTTCTCCTATTCTATCTGAGTATTAAATTTATTACAATGGGCGGAGCCAGACTTTCAAGCTATGAGGATAAAAAATATATGGAGGTCAATCATATACAATTTTTCTATGGAAAATGGAGATCAATCTTTTAATGTCAAGACATTTCACTCTAAATTATATAGAAAATCATATTTAAATACAAAAAAAATTAAAAAAAATGGGAGTCAATTGACCCCTTAATGCCTCCACCCCTGATTGCAATAAGACTTATTTAGTCACAGATATCTAATATCTGAACTACCGAGTAGATATGGATGTGAAAATAATTTTGAATTTACAAAGCGTATACGGATTAACGGATAATTATTCGAATTCATATTTTTTTTAAATGTGAATATCATTAGTAAGATATATATTTTGTAATTTAAAATTTTATTAAAAATTGTGTTGTTCGTTCATATTCGTATCCGATCTATCTGTGTCAAAAATTTTAAAAAAAAAATACGAAATAAAATTTGACCAACATGGCATCCGTATTCAATTTTGTTTTCATCTTTGCTTGGAATTGACAAGCAAATAAGTGTGCAAGAGAGTACATTTTGTGCACAGAAAGCAGCAAGAAAGGCATCATGCATACAGTGAATTCGTATTCTCTGCATTAACTCAAAAGAGAATTTTTTGAGTTAATGAATCTCGACCGTCCGATCTGTTATAAAATTCGTGCAAATTAGATCTGCAAACATAGGATGAGCTGAATTGGCTCCGTTTCAAATCAAACGGTTAAAATTTATTAATTCAAAAGATTCCCTTTTAGTTAATGCAGTGGATACGGATCAGCATACAGCCATAACGGTTGCCGGTCTGTAAAAAAGAAATTTTGGGATGAAAAAGGCAGCCTTTTGAATTGAAATATGTGCCATTGACCGCAGTATGACCACCAAAAAATCAGAATTTTGAAAGAAACCGGAAGAATTGTGGTACCATCTGTAGTTTCTTCCTACGAAATTGAATACTCACGTATTTTGTCTAGAATCTTATATTATTTTTAATATTTTTTTTTGAAAGAAAAATGAAGATTAAGACTTCAAATTTCATACTCATATTATTACAATAAAAATAATTATCTCAACCAAATTTAAAATCCATAACCTTTTCATATAAGAGACCATGTGCCTTATTAGTCACTAGACTAAAAGCATTCTTTATATTATTTTAATATTATTACTATAAATAAAAAATACTGACCAAAAACTGCCATCCCATTTCGCCTGCTGGTTTCCTTCCCTACAATCCATACTGTTGTAGGAAATTCATTGGATTTGGAAAAGCTGCTTAAACTATTCACTTGTAATCATGTATTTGCATAGTTCTTTATGAAATAATAGTTCGAGTTGTCTAATTTTAGAAGACATAGTTAGAGTGATCTAGTTGTCCTAAGACCTTCATTTTTTTCACATGATAATGACCCGAAATTTTTATTTTTACCATTTTTCAAAAAAATAAAAATAAACCAAAACACCTCTGTTTTTTGTTTTTTCGGATTCTACCCAGGACGCAGAACACCAGTGCGGACCCCATTGTTGGAGTCCGCACTATGCCGATGCGGACCTAGCATTGGGTCCGCACTATACCGATCCGGCCCTGGGTCCGCAGAATGCCGATGCGGCCCCTGGCTATATAAAGGGGCCGCTGGTTTCATTTTTTATGCCATTCAAAGAAGCTTTCAATCCCTTCGAGCTCGGGTAAGTTTTCTTCTTCTTTTCTAGTTTTAATTTTTAGTTTAGGGTAGTAATTAGGCTTAGGATTTAGGTTTAGGATTTAAGTTTAGGATTTAGGGTTTAGAATTAAATATTAATTTAGAACCAAAATTTAAATAAAATTGTACCAAAATTTAATTAAAATAAGACCAAAATTAATTGTTTGAGCATCAAAATTTAACTAGAACAATACCAAAATGTAATTAGGTTTATTTTATCAAAATTAATTGTTTGAGCACCAAAATTAAATTAGACCAATACCAAAATGTAATTAGGGTAATTTTACCAAAATTAATTGTTTGAGCACCAAAATTAAATTAGACCAATACCAAAATGTAATTAGGGTAATTTTACCAAAATCCTCATATTTTAAGCACTAAAATTAAATTAGACCAATACCAAAATGTAATTAGGTTTATTTAACCAAAATTAATTGTTGAGCACAAAAATTAAATTAGACCAATTTCAAAATGTAAGTAGGGTTATTTTACCAAAATCCTCATATTTGACCAAAATTGGTACCAACACTAATAGAAAAAAATTATCAAATACAGCATAGCATCTAGTAGAGATATACCGTCTTCCAGTAGGGATGTACCATCTTCCAATAGAGGTACACAACATGGCCCTATAGCCACTCCGTACGAGATGTCCCAGTACATCGATGGCGCGTTGACAGATGTTCTAAGTATCCGGAGTCGCACTGACAGGGTCAGCGACTTTTTGTGGTATCCAAACGCGGAGCACCGGATTCTAGAGGCTGCCATTGGAGTAAGTTCTAAATTAGTCATATTTATAAAAAAAAAAACTAATAACATCATTTTTTTTCTATGAATATTGAATGAACCTGAATTTTTAATTAAATGCAGGGTTTGGGTGCGGTTATGGTTCGTCACATACTCACATCTGCTTGTGGCTAAAGTACCAGCCGACGTACGGAGGGACATTACGTGCGATAGGATTGTTTCAGCTATCCCAAATGACCGAGGAGAACCATAACGAGGGCTTATCTTCCGGGCTCATTGAGCAATAGCGTCCACATTCTTAAGAGAAGTAGTGTTGCCTTTCTTAAGAATTTAAAACAATATAAAAGTAGTGTTACTGTCTCCTCCACATTCTTAAGAAAGACAACACTACTTTTATATTGTTAAAATATGTTATTGTAATATTACTTACAATAATTGCTATGATTTGTATGTGAGAGGAGGCTTATAGTTAAGACAGCAAGAGAGTACTTGAACTTTCAGATCCTTCATCCAAGTTTTAAAATGCACACTTAATTGAACAAAAATAAACACTTTGTTTAAATTGAATTAGTAATTATTTGAACTAACATAGGTATTTGTTTTCTTAAATTTTCCAATTCATTGTTTGAACCATCCTAAAATGCATATTTTTGTAAATCGAAATAACACATTCCTAAATCAAAATGGATATATATATATACTTGCCTATTCGTTTGTTTTACATGTGGATAAAAAAATAATTGAGCATGTATTTGAGGGGTAAGAACTCCTATTGGTCTTTTTTGTTAGTTTGTAATAATCTAGAAGTCAATAATACGATAAATTTGTTATATAAAGCTTTGTTCATGAATTGAATGTTTAATCATTTTGCGTTTAATCATTATGTTACCTTGAGTGTTATTGAATTTATGAATCATTTCGAGTTCATGATTGAAATTGTGAAACTTCATAATATAGATGATAACACTCTTAAAAGTCTCTAACCAAGGTAATTAGCAGGAACACTAATTACCGCGATAAGGTTAGTGTGCGGATTAAATGATGGTTAAGTTTTACAAACCATAGACAAAGAGTTGTCATTTTAATCACACAGATACATGTTAGAGAACATGATATTTGACAGACCCCAAATGAAACATTAAATGGAATTGTGTTTGTGTCATTAATGTTTTCATTTTAGTGTTAAGTTCTAAAGTATGAGATATTTATTTTTCCTACATAAGAAATGTATATGTGTGATTGCTATCTAACGCTATCCGTAAAAAGTAGCTATAAGGGTAGTTCTTCGGTATACATAGCTTATGCTGAGGAAAAGATGGTTTATCAAAAGTACTATTGTCCCTCGTATCTCAATACGAGCTATAGCATCACTGGGCCCCTTGATAGAATATGATTATCTGGATCCAGTATGATTACAAGAGTAAACATA
The DNA here is from genome assembly GCA_025461125.1 of Carex kokanica. Taxonomy (NCBI): domain Eukaryota; kingdom Viridiplantae; phylum Streptophyta; class Magnoliopsida; order Poales; family Cyperaceae; genus Carex; species Carex kokanica. The sequence continues at coordinate 996,576 of JAJGRX010001448.1, read as the reverse complement.
TTTGATAATCTATTCAGGATCAAGAAAAGATTAAGTTTGCAAGGATGACACACACCTACCTTGAAACTAATCTGATAGCTATGAGACAAAATAATTAACACGAAGTAAATCGTTTACTGGATCATGATATTGTACGGTACAGCATCATCTGTGTAATTGGTGTCATAATGTACTTGCCAGGTGCCACCTATGATAAATAGAGGTTAAAATAGTTTTAATTCTATTTGCCAACATAACACAGATCCTATTGGGTCACACCATATAGGAACTAGTCGGAGAATCTTGTTGATTAATTATAATGATTATAATTAATAATAAGATGGATAAAATTAATTATATATGATATAATTAAATTATAAATGTCATTTAAATGACAAGCAGAAACATTGGTTAATTTATGAACGTGTTTGACACGTGCATAAAAGTTACCGAACGAACGATCGAGAAAATATGTATTTGATTTGGACTTAGAATATTTAATTATTGGATTTATATTTTGGGCTTGAAACCCATTAAGAATAAATCACTAATTAAAGATTAAAGGCCCAAATCAAAAGCCCAAATCAAAGCCCAAAATTAATCAAGTATTAATGGGCCAATGGCAAAATAGTAATAATTTTTGCCAACTTGATTTTGGCCGTTCATTATTGCCGACATATAGGGTTAAAATAGTATTTTATATACATTTCAAAGTATATAAATAGGTGATCAAGGTTAGAGAGAAATTCATTCAATTCCTAAATACCGATTCGATCCGATCGAACGATAATTCTCTCTTTCCTCAGATTCGTTCTAATCAGAGTTTACGGGTTTTAGAAATAATATTTTACGAGAGTCGTAATTATTATTTGCTTTTTCTCGTGAATAGTGTTTTTGTCAGATTTCGCGGTTTACGGTATTTCTGGTAAAAGAAATAAACCGCTCTCTCGATTAGTTCCTGGTGGATAACCGATAGAGGCACTATATTTTTGGTGCTTGCTTAACCGGGTCAGACTGCATTCCAATTTGAATTTGGAAGCAAGGTAAAGAAATGTTATATTAATCTATTTAATTGTTAAATAGATTTAATCTTTAAGAAATCAATCAAAGGAGTAGATCTATAAACTGATTAAAATCAAGTAAATACGGTTTTACTACTTTGGGTCTATACATGATTAATCTGGTATGTAACTCTCGGTTATTATCCGACATACTACTTAATCTATGATCTTAATAAGTAAAGTTTTACTTACAGTTTTTAATCTAAGAAAGGATTGAACATGTATGTAACTCTCGGTAGATTATCCGACATACCACTTCAATCCTTTTGGCTTAAGTTAGAAGTAAAAATTTTGTTTTACGTTCTTTCCGCAGCTTAAGCCTAATGGCTTTGGGTAGCCTCAAAACCCAACATTTTTTTTCTTACAATTTTGTTTTAGGTTTATGTCAATAATCTTTATATCTTTATCATATATAATAAACGATGATCAAATCATTGTAGCAAAAATACTGTATGTTGAATTGCCGTTGGCTTGTTTATTTAGAAAAGAAATAGTTATAATTTTGTTATGCATTTTCTTTTTATAATTATCCACATAAATAAAAGGCATATATGTGCATTGTGGTTATTCTTACTTATAATCATTTAATGAATGACTAACTAAGAAGGTTCGTAAATTCTTCATATTTAATGTTTAATAAAATTTCAATTCAAATTTGTACAAGCATCATATTATAGTAATCTATTAGATGAATTTGGTCGTATTTACAATTGAAATAAAACTAAAAGTAACAAACAATGTATTACTTATAACATGACAAGTACATGAAATAAAACTAAAAGTGGCGTAAATGTTTTATTAATTTTTCACAATGTATTACTTATAACATGACAAATATTTGAATAAGATTCTTAAGGTAGAATTTGATGCAATAGAAAACAATGAGAGAAAAACAAGGCATCTTGGTTGTGTTAGAGACAGAACCCATCGCCCACTAACAACACATCGCGCCAACTATTTGCTATGGAGTGAGTCTAATCTGGGATCAACTCTTGACAACACAAGACCATACTTGGTGACATTTGAAGTGACATCATTTACTTTAAGATTCGCCACCACGTATTATGGATCGCTAAATACTTTTTGACAACATATCAATTTGTTCTCTCAGTACCAATCCGAAAGGGGAAACTGCATGTTGCCTCGTGATTATATACGTTTGGATAACAGTATAAATAAATGACCAAGTTCAAGCCTCCCAATAGTATATATCATAATAGTAGTATTCATCATAATTTCATCCTTTTAGTTTTCTCTTCAAGAATCCCACTCAAGTTTTTGTTGAAATTATGCACTTATTTTACATTTTTTCTGAACATGCATGTTAATTATGGGTTCGCATTGGAGTTAGTTTAGTTGGTTTTTCCAATGACAGAGCAATAAAGTATTTAGTAGCTAATCTTTAAACTGATTTGGTAGATCTTTCAAATGTTAATCATCACCGTTCTTATGATAATTTATTCAAGAATGAAATGAGAGGTAGCACAGTTGGTTGGGAGAAAAATTCTAACATTATTGATTATTCAAAGGTTGAGAGTTTGATTCTCCCTCACGACTTCGCAACTTCTGTGAAGGTGATATCTCGCTTTCTTATTTATATTCTAACCAAACTTTGTACCAAAACATGTGCCTAAAACTGTCAAATCATGTTTATTTCATTGAATATCTATATAATGTGGTATTGCTGCGCATTTGTTCTTACTTTGCAAAAAACGGGCGAAACCGAGGAAGAATCTGGAATTCGAAGGTTTATATACGGTCTGTGTACCTTCTTATGCGGACCGTACAACTCTCTGCCCGACCACAGACACGACCAAGACACCATCCACACGACCTGTATATGATGCTGAAATTTCAGCACCTGAAATTAAAACAGTCATAGATTTTGACTCGTAACTCCGTTTTGAGTGTATAACCACTTTTCGGAAAGCTTGCGAGAAGATCTACAATCTGAGCCAAAGACACAGGCACACAGTCCGTACAAATTTGTGTGTGGACTGTACCTTAACTGCCCAACCACACAGATAGTTTCACGCAAGAGGCTAAATCTCTACAACACAGGCATACGGTCCGTACACATTTGTGTGCGTAACAGAAAATCCGGAAATCCAGACTGGCGATGGAAAGAGATGCCAGCTAGGGAGGTCGAAAAGGAAAGGCTTTAAGATGCGATTTTGGGCTTTAAAAGAGGGGATTCCATATCTAAAAATGGGGGGGATCTCTCATTCTAGAGGGGGGAGCATTTTTTCTAGGGTTTGGTCTTGACGGCTAAGCTTGGAGACGAAGTTGAGAAGCGAAAGACGCGAGTTTTCGACGAATCTTCTTTGTTCTTCGGATTTTGTCATGGCTATTTCTTTTATTATTTCTTTTATCTGTTTTAGAACCATGTTTGAGTATACTCTTTTGTTTCTAGGGTTATGATGTAGTCGAATGCTTAGTTTTATTTACTAGTTATTTGGAATTTGTGTTGAATCTTGTGATTGCTTGATTGTGTAGTATTTTATTGTTTAGTTGAAATTGTTTGAATTGAATTGTTGATCCGTTAGATGAAAGGTCTCATCTAGATGGAAATTGTATAACTTTGATATTCACTCGACCAAACTAAGTATTTGAGGGGAGCGGTTAAGTTGCTGCCGGCAGCATTTCGGCGAGGTGCTTACGGGGGCATATCTTACAATTTTATGTTCAAACAACAAATTCAAACTGTTAGATGTTCAATCTATATTAAAATCTACTTGGAGACCAAATTTTACATTTTTTGGAATATTTTTTACTATTTTTTAAGCTGGTTTGAAAACCACTGTTTTTATTAAATTTCTGAAGCATTGAAAACAGCGGTTTTCAAACCAGCTTAAAAAATAGTAAAAAAATTCCAAAAAATGTAAAATTTGGTCTCCAAGTAGATTTTAATATAGATTGAACATCTAACGGTTTGAATTTGTTGTTTGAACATCAAATTGCAAGATATGCCCCCGTAAGCACCTCGGCCGAAATGCTTCCGGAAGCAAATTAGCCATACTCGTATTTGAGATAGGTTTGTGAACCGAGAGGTAAAACCAAGTAGTAGCCGAGAGGTGAACTTTTCCTCGTATCGAGAGATCGAGGATATCTTTAGTAAACCAACAAGTAACTTAGGATAATTAAGCCAACAAGCGAAAGTTGAGGTTTGAGAACCCTAGGAGGGAAGAAATTGAATCCCGTACCAAGTAATTAAGCCAACATGCGAGAGTTGAGGTCTAGGTACTTTGGTTCGGCCAATAGAACCCTGCACAGGAAACAACACAGAAACCAGTAGCTGCTGTATCAACTCGAGGGCCACACGGACCGTGTACATTACACACGGCCCGTGCATGAAAGTGCACGGACCGGGCACCTTGAGGCTGAGCTGAGATGAAATCAGAAACCCTAGGAACCCCTTTTTAATTATATTAAACCCAAATCAAAGTTTATTTTATTGTTTTGAATTCTGTTATTGAACTGATAGGACACGTAAAACACCAAAACCAACCTTTGCAGACTTCTAGAATCTCTGCAGTTTAAGTAAAGTCCAGTAATTGTCAAACCGTCCCTGTGATCGATACCCGACAATATACTATACGATAGGACTGTGCACTTGCAGTCCGAACCAAGAGTGTATTTAAGGTTTAAAATGTACAGTTTACTGTACTGAAACTTTGTGCATTATCTTTTGGTGCAACAGAAGGTTGAAAAAAAAAATTATTTAATAATTAACAGTGGGCGAATTGAAATAATTTTAATATTCAATGAAGAAATGAACAAAAAGTAGGACTTCAGACTTCAGATTCTAATTGAAAAGGTGACAACACTAAATAAAATAAGTGCAAGTTTTTAATGCCAAAATAATACTTTCCTTTTTATTACTGTTTTTTATTAACAACACTAAGACGAATTTATTTTTCCCCAAAAAGTGTTCTTGATAACAGAAAATATCATATTCTGTCTCAAGTTATATTGGAGCTACACTTTTTTGGTTCCGAAAAAAAAAAACAGTAAAAAAAAGCGCTCAAGATTTACAATTTTGCTAAAATAAAATGTTAGGAGGATCCTTTCAAAAATTGCCCTTGGCAAACAACTCATTTGTTGGGATTGAGCTCCTCTTCAATATACTATACTGATTTTATTAGAGAATTAATGTTAGATAGATTCAATCGGTCCATTCTAAATCTAATGGTTCAAGTTAAAACTAACTCATATTAGTAAAATTGTGCAGAATAAATAGACACAAGAAAAATAATGTGTATGTTTGGTTGTGAAGTAAACCTCTTCTTTCACCTTTAAGTTGTATGAGGAGTAAATTTTAAGAAATAAAACGAATTAACGTCTTAGTTAACTTGTAGTCAGTTACACTCCCTCTTCAGACAGAATAACTTTTTTTTTTTTCTTTTTTTTTAAATGAAGAATAACTTACTTTTCACATGTAGATTCTACTTTTTTTTGAGTAAAAATAAGGATCTAGTCCTTATTTATTTTATCGATCAAAGGGTTTCAACATGAAACCAAATACAAAAACTTAAGGTTATTCAACCTAGTTGAATATGAAAAAAACCAAAAGAAAAAAAAAACTAGAAAGATAAAAACAGAATATTGTCAAAAGCCAGGGTTTAAAATACGGAAATTGTAAAACTCCTCTTGTTAGTGAAGAAAGTTCCACTGTTCCTGAACTTCCGCCACCAGTTCTTGTATTTCTTTGCACTGATCTCTGAAAATCCGGATACAACGCTCTCTCCAACAAATGAACATCTCTGTAGATTCTACTTAACATTCATCTTCTAATTATCTCTCTTCACAGTAACTCCACATTCACTCCACCAAACATGATTAACTCAATTCACTTTAATTTGAAGTCAGGAATTTAATCCGGAATAACTTTACTCAACCAAACATGCAAAGAGTTAAACTGGATCATTAACAATCTAAATTTATCTTTGAAACTTTCTAATAAAGTTCATGCAATTGGAGAGGAAATCATCATTTCCTTTTGTTCGGTTTGCTGCTTAGGAGAGAGACACTTTAATCTGTTACAAGTGCTGGGGGACAAATCGTAAGCCTTTGGTCAGGTTCCCGTTCTATGTAGCTTTTATTGAACAGAAGATGCCTTAATTTGAAGTAGGTAAGATGCCATCAAACAGTGCAAATTACAACGAGTTGTGAGCCTACAAAAATTATTTGAACTGTCCATGCTGCGAGGTGATAGTATCCGGATCTTCTATGGTGGATATATGGGTACTATACTGGGTAGTGAGTCAGAGAAAAATCTAGTAATTTCACTAGGACACGTAGGCATTTCTATAATTCTATATACTTTTAGGAGTAGAACTAGGTGTTCCTAAGCTCATCAAGTCCTTCCGTGAGCTCGACTCTAAAACCTATTAAATTGACTTCAAATGACATTTTTCAAACTGTTAGATGTTCAATCTATATTAAATGTGTTTGGAGACCAAATTTTACATTTTTTGAAATTTTTTTTTACTATTTATTAAGATGGTTTGAAAATCACTGTTTTTATTAAAATTCTGCACCATTGGAAAACAGCGATTTTCAAACCATCTTAATAAATAGTATAAAAATTCCAAAAAATGTAAAATTTGGTCTCCAAGCACATTTTAATATAGATTGAACATCTAACGGTTTGGAAATGTCGTTTGAAGTCAATTCGATAGGTTTTAGAGCCGAGCTCACGGAAGGGCTTGGTGAGCTTAGGAACACCTAGTTCTTCTCTACTTTTAGTTAGTAATTCTTATAGGAGTTGTTTGTCAAGGACACACCACATTGTGTGTCTTGATTTTCAATGGTACACTCATAGAAGTTCCATGTTCACTGTTACTTGTTCTTATGACGGTTACATATGTTTTTTCAAATAGAAATAGAATCAAATCATCTAACTTCAAATTTCTGATGATTTTTAAATTTCTATAAAGACATTATCTTAATCACTAGATTAAATACTGAATCTCATAATAATAGTAATACTAATAGCATCTATATTATTATATATGTAAGTCTTTTAATCCAAATTATGAACTGTTTATTTTTTATAATAAGGTTGACGTTTATAATACAACTGTCATTAGTGAGTATTCTAAAATTTGAATTATTCAAACGTTGTATTGTTCAGGCAGGAAAACAAACGAACAAACGAGAGCAAATTTGCAACATTTTACCAGTATAGATAGGCTACCATTTTCTAAATCTGTATTCTTCATATTCTAAAATTGCCAGTATAGGCTACCATATTATTGTTTATAATACAACTGTTGTCATTAGTGAGTATTCTAAAATTTGAATTATTCAAATGTTGTATTGTTCATGTAGGAAAACTAAGTCATCTACAACAACCGAGAGCAAATCTGCAACATTTTACCAGTATAGGCTACCATATTTATACCAGTCACTTTTAGTCAGTCCGTACAATTGGCTCGTAGTAGTTAGTACCACTTCTATGCAGTCAGTACGGCCCGTTTATGGTTTCACTTGTGAATTACATGGAAATTGATTTATACTACCTAAATGAAAACATATCAGATTCTCAAACAATTTCAGTCAAATGTGTTTCCATTTGCAGTGGAATGGAGAAATTTTTATTCTGCTGCAATTCATGTTCCATTTCGGATTAACAAGCTTTTGAAGAGTATGAATTTATTGGTACATGGTGCATATGCACCATTTGGTACAACCTTTTAGGCTGCACTGAGAATACATTTCATAGAGCATATATTTTTAAATTCACATATTTTTTATACAACACACCTTGTTTGAGACACCTTTACATTTGTTGATTGGCTCTGAAATTTTGTATGGATTTCTATTAATAAGACAGATTATTTAAAATTATTTAAATTAATACTTTTCTCATAAGCCGTGATTTTTATTAATACCCTCGCAAAAATAAAAAATATCAAATCTGCCCTTCATATTTTTTTTTTAAAAACGCCTTGACCGCTCCTTGACTGGGCAGTCCACTGTTCATACAAACCGCCCCACGTTTGGGTGGTCACCTATGCATACTAGACCGTCCCACTGTGCGGTGGTTTGGTTTTTTTTTTTTTATAGATTTTGAGAGACAATATGAAGAGGAAGATGCTGAAATTTAACAATAAAAATTCAAATTTTGTTTTTAATATTTGTTAGATTACTTCTTTTGATGTATAATTAGCATATTTATACTAAAATACGCTAAATTACAGTAAACTATGCAAATTTCGCTAATTATAATGAAATACGCTAAACTACGCAAAATTACGCAAAATTAGGCCGATTTTGTGCCATCTTTCATAAATAAATAAAATAATAAAAAAATTCCCAAAAGAGTAAAAATTGGTATTCTACAAGTTCATTATGTAACTAATTTACTGAGCTACTTAGATTGAACAATAGAAATGAAAATCTTAATTGAAAATTTCAACTGAAGTTTTGAGGCTATTCCCTTTGTTTTTTGACAATTCTGAATTTTGAAATCCGGCATTGCCGGCACTAACGCATGCGTATTTTCGCAAGCTTTCCGAAAAGTGATCATTTGCTGAAATCGGACACTCGAGCGCCGTTTTATGACCGTTTGAAGTTTCGTCGTCGTTTTTCGCCTTCTCAGTGAAGATATCGTCTTTATTCATATGTAATTTAGCGTAATTTAACATAACTTAGCACATTTTAGTATAAATATGCTAATTATACATCAAAAGAAGTAATCTCAAAATTGTAAATCATTTAATGTACGGTAATTTTTAGAGTTTAGGGTTTAGGGTTTAGCGTAGTTTACCGTAATTTAACATAATTTCAAGTAATTTAGTATAAATATGCTAATTATACATCAAAAGAAGTAATCTAACAAATATTAAAAACAAAATTCGAATTTTTATTGTTAAATTTCAGCATCTTGCTCTTCATATTGTCTCTCAAAATCTCAAAAAATCAAAAAAAAAAAAAAAAAAACAAACCGGCGGTCTAGTATGCATAGGTGACCGCCCAAACGTGGGGCGGTTTGTATGAACAGTGGACCGCCCAGTCAAGGAACGGTCAGGGCGTTTTTAATAAAAAAAAAAAATTTAGGACAGATTTGATATTTTCTTTTTCTTTTTTTAGGGTATTAATAAAAATCTCGGTCTCATAAACCTGCTCTATAAAATAACGATAGCATATAAGAGTACAGACCTAAAATCCCAAATAGCCCAACAACACATGAATTAAATCCATTATCAAATAAAATCCCAGAGAGGCCCACGGAGCTAACATTGTATGACTATGCTAAGCTCTTTTCATACATGGAAACTTATTTGACATCATTGCTTTGAGAAGAAAACTAACCAAAGGAAATGCCAACACAACCAGGTACATCTGGTCTTCCATGCAAGTAACCTTTAAAACAAGCAATGCATTTTGCACCCAGCACAGGACTTATTTCTTTATTCTTGGTAGAGATCTTCCATGGTGCTCCGAAGCTGTTCGACGTCGGCACCAACTACTTCACTTGCCTTCTCACCATTTTTGAGGAAATGAAAAGTTGGCTGCAGAAAAAATAACCACTTATCAGGACAGTGAACCAAGAAAAGAAAAAAAAGAGTTCAATAACAAAAATATGGACATAAGCATACCACGGAATAAATCTTTAGATCATTGAGGACGGTTCCAAGACCCTCCTACATGGATTAGAACAATAACTAATATAAGAAAACAATATAGTACATCAGACGATAATAAGCTTTTTTTTTTTTTTTTTCTTTTATTCAACTCAGTACAGTGCTAGTCCAATAGGCCTGACACTGAGCCCCAATTGATATATAGTTGTGCAAGTTAGGTCTGATTGATGTACAAGTTCCATCTGAAGTTCTGAACAAGGCTTAATTGAGTAATTGAAGCTCAACTGAGGTTTCGTTGCACCATTAGAACTTAGATTTTGGACTATTTAAATTTGAAACGATCCAAGCTACAAAAATTAAATACCTGATCAATATCAACTTTGTAGATTGTAACATTTGGGTATTGATGGCTCAGCTGTTCAATGAATGGTGATATTGCCCTGCCTATAACAAACAATAATTAAACAAATGATAGGACAGATATGCAAACATGAATACCAAAGGAAGGCAAAACATACAACTGACAACTCGTAAAAGAATTGCATTTTATTTTCTTATTCTTTTATGAGAAGTGCACTCACAATCACCAGACCCTTGATAGAGATGAGAAACTAATGAGCAATTCTTGTTTATTACAGAAAGATCCTTGCGGAAAGCAAACTACTTTAAGAAAAGAACTATCTCTTAAATTAATTAACCAATTCAAGGATTGGACATAGGGAATAACTCTTACGAGTTATTACACAATAGAATTTCATGAATGCCAACGCAAAACCTCTTAATATTGTAAACCTAGAAACAATAAATTGATAGCTTTGCAACCAAAGAACCACTGATGCCCCCAGCTAGCATTATTCCATCAACAGGTCATTTAGTTAAGGTGTCATTTCCAATAAAATAAGTTCAATATCATATTAAGAAATAGCGCATGCCTTGATGTACTTTTATCAAAAGGAAAATTCTACATGCACATAAAATCCAAAGAAAATGAAAAAAAAAAATCTAACATAAAATTTAAAAATGTGGAAGCTCCCAATTTTAAAAGAGCTATACCCAAGCTGTGCAAATTATGGTGGTTGATGCAGAAGAAAACAGAGACATATGAGGGGAACCGTTGACATATTTTGAAGAAATTGGAGAAGGCAAAAGCACAAAAGCTACTTTTATACATTATAAACTTGCAAGCGTCATTTTGAAGTTCCATTGAGATGTGCAATATGATTTTTATATGCAGTGGCATCAATAAAAATTTCCCACATGAAAAAATAGTACACAAATAAATAAATGAACCAACATATAATTAATAGACAATAATAATGCTCAATTTACTCACATGGACCACACCAAGCCGCAGTAAAATAGAAAATTGTTGGAAGCTTCTCATCTACACCACAAAAAAAAGACATATATATATGAGAGGCTATGCATTTTCAATGAGAAGAAAATAAAGCAGAAAGCAGTACAATTCCACTAGATTCCAAATCAAGAATTTAACCTGGCAGTACACTACCAGAGAGGTCTGCTTTCAATGAAGATAGCTGAATTGACGTACTATAGATTTATAAGTGCGTCAATAAAAACTAAAGCAGACCAACCTGTATATGAAATTCGTAAAAATACATACTTTCATAGCCTTATCTATAGTTAAATCCTATATTTAGCAACTAGACATTGCAAAGTTGCACTATCAGAAAAGATACTATGCTTGTCAAATGATGTACAATACACCACAGCACAGAATTAAGACCAAGTAACCAGTTATGCTTGCACCTTTTAGATTGATTTATGCTTAACTGTAGGCTATTTAAGGCATTAACTGGGCCCAGTATGTAAGATTAAATTATAGCTTACTGATGATGCTAACTGCTATAAGAATTAACCAGCTTCCTAAATTTTGGAAGTCACTTGTATAAGCTTTAGTTATGCAATTAACTCAACTTATTAAATCTGCTTACAAATGTAAATGAATTATGCAAATAAGCAAGAAATGGAAGTCATTTATAAATGGTCAAGAGCTGGTTTACTTTGGACAGGAAAAGAATGAACTTGTGATGTTGACTACAATTTGCATGGCCTTCCCTCAATTATATCATAAATAAGGTCATTTGTTAAGCAATTTTCAAAATTGTCAGTTGAGAGAATGATAAAATATACATAATTTACGACAGATTCTAGTGAGTCTGAGGGTCACAATTAAAAGAATCTTAAAAACCATGAGAAGCAAAATTACATCATACATATCACAGATCAAACAGGACCTTAACAAAGATGGGAAGCTAGGGTAACAAGTCCAAATTTGCAGGAGCATCATTAGAGTACCAAGGTTATTTGAGATAAGCACAGAAAATAAAGGCTGTTCTCAAATGCACTGTGTATGTAAACTCCGATCCACATATTACAACATGTTGGAATGACATTTTTGTTAAACAAAAATGTCAGATTGGAATTGTCACAAATTGCTAATGACAAAGTGCAAGTGATCTGCAAGAGTGAAAAATATTTTTCCTCAAAGAAAGTTTAAGATGAATGCTGACAACAAGAGGCCAAGGTACCACACAGTAAGGATGCAAACAATATCAGGAAGAAGGCAATGCTGGCACCATAATTAGTTTTTGTTTTTTTACTGATTTGAAGGACTAAATTAGCTAGAGCTATTGGTGAGAAATAGGAATAAAGTTCCTACAAAAATGCAAAAAAAATGGGGTCAAAGAAAACTCAATGCCAGTCCATTGTAGCATTTTGCCAAATGCATGGTACATTCACTCATATTTAATGGTTTTAACCCTTTCTTATTTTGTTTTTCCCAGATTTCCAGTTGCTACAGTTACCAATAGTGTACTAGATCATTAGTGGTAATCATGACTAGTATAACTATAGCAGTAGCTATGCTAGGTGATGATAGTAGTCGGCTGTTGATCAAAAGGTACCCCTCATGATCAGTACCAGTAGTTTAGTACAACCTTGACTGTACTGGAAATAATAAAAGCAGCAAGCAAGTATCAGTACCAATCACAAACAATACACGTACACTTGTTACTTTTTGCACCACATTTATAACTAGGCATGGACAGATGGACTAACACACATGAGTCAAATCAAACTATCAGAATGATGTAAATGAGATTGCATGTAGTATACAAAATACTCTAAACTATTCAATAGTAAGTAAGATCGACCTTGAACCTTCTGGAGCAAAGTTTTGAAACTATCAGCAGACCCGACAAACACCAAATTGGAACTGCCTAGTTAATTAGCAACAAAGAGAACAAGAAGTTAAACAAATAATCTAATATAAACTTGGTGAATAAAAAATTACACGAAAAGCAAAACATTATTCTTTTCTTACTAGAGGAGGCGAACGATCGAGAAAATGGAGTAAAGCACGGAGACAGTTGGCGGTCTGTCGAGGGACGAATTACTGGAGTAAAGTCGGAATACGACGAAAAGGAGGGTGTGGATGAAAAAGTACCAACTCTTTGGGAGAGGAGCAGGGGGCGGAGCTGACAGAGGCGAGAAATCACCCGGCGAAACATTTTTTTTTTTTTCGGTGTAGCCCCTTCGTCTTTTACTTTTTGCTCTTAAAACCTGTCCTTGTAATTCGGCAAGTCTTTCTTGGTTTCTCTCGTCAATTGTGCGGTCAAACATTTGACAATCAAGGCCAGGCCTACTAAAAGCCTGTTTGTTTTCTTTTTCTTTAAAATGGGAACGGCCCGTTTCAAACCTCAGCCCAAAATGTTTAGTGCGTATTTTCAAAGAAAATTGTGCCTTTCTGAAATGAAATTAATTCATATTTAAACAATAAACACACTTTGTACGCCATGATTACTGCTTATCTTACAAATTGTTGTTTATAACAAATAATAACTTTAAGTTTCATAACATGTACATAATAGAATAAACTTATCAACAAATTACTTTCATTTTACATAAAAATAATAATAATTGAGAGGACGCTGCTATCAATTGGTACTTTTTATAGTGAGACGCGCGTAAATTAAAATTTCCAAAGCTTTTGGTCAAACCTAAGAATCTGGAGGTCTTATTGACTTATATCTATTACACCACTACATAAGCAATTATCTTAGATATTTGAAACTACCGTGGAAAAAACGTGCCGTGCCGTGATCAAGTTAATTTTTCACGTGCCGTGCCGTGCCGTGACCAAAATGTCAAGAGGTGGTCACGGCATGCGAATGGTCACGCCACGTGAATCACGCCGTGCCTAATGTACCGTGACCATACGTGACTCGCGTTCCTAATTACACGTGACTCGTGTGACTACGTGTCGTGCCGTGACGTGACTAAATCTTTCACGTGCCGTGCCAAAGTTTCAAAAGACGAGCACAGCACGCGAATGGTCACGGCACATAACTGACACGCATGCTGTGACGGAGCCGGCTCCACCGTGCCATTTTTCCACTGTATTTGGAACCAAGATTCTCTGTCGGATATTCGAACATCTAAATCAAGTTAAGGGTTTGTTTTTTTTTTTTTGGTGGACACTAAAAGTTTTACTCCACAGAAGAGGGGAAACGGAAGGAAATGAGAGGGAAGGTGAAAATTTAAACACTTATTTGGGTACAAGAATAATCGTGTTTGGATGGCTCTGAAATCTGAATAGCAGTATTTATGGGTTAGCGCTAATTTGAATTCTCTATTCCGTGTTTGGACACATTTCTCAATATAATCTTTCTCTTGAGTTAACAGCTATTATGCTATTCCAACAAAATATTAAATTAGCAGCCTTGAGTTAGCTGCATTATTCCGTCTTTTTCCTTCTCTTTTCTTTTCTCTTTTCTTTGCATCAAATTTTAAGATTTAGAGCAAGCAAAACTGCAAAGGGATTCGGACAAGTCCGATCATACCTTCTCTTACATCCTCTTTCCTAATCTACAACCTTATGGAGCAAGTTCTAAGAATGTTTAAATTATGAAATATTACAAACAGAAATAACTCCAAATTTGAAAAATCAAAATTTTAGAGTTTGAGTTCCAATTATTTATTTGGACACGTTGGTTCTTCATAATGCAAGTGTGAATAAATTAAAACTTTCATAAAATTCTTTTGCCCCTGAATTTTCAATCAAAATTCACAACTCATAATTTACAACCGTCATCTTTTGAGAGGGAAACATGTTTTCAGTTCATTTCAGAAAAATAAAAAATCTCATGTACGTCAAACTTTTATTATTTAAAAATATGTTCAAATTAAAATAGTCAAATGTGATGCATGCTCAATTATTTTAGATTGGGCATGCATCACATTTGAGTCAATATTTCAATTGGTCATTCGTCACGATATCATTAAAATTCTGTTTTAAAAAAATTTCAATTGTTTGATGGTAGCCTAAAAATCTTTAGTCAACCCAAATTTGATATACGCACGCGCACCATTTCAGAAATTAAAAATATACAAACTTTTCTAATTTTAATATTTTTATAAATATATGTACACAAAAGTTGGATGTACGCTAGAAATATTATTTGATAAATTTTTGTAACATATTATCTATTGCATTCCAAACACATAAGATTATTTTTATTGTGGTGATTGGAGTTTTTAACTTTTAAGTTGCTACAATCCCAAAAAAGCTCATAATAATTGAAAACATTTTTTTTGTTAACAGAATAAGGGGAAAAAAATTCTACAGAATAGAGGCGTTTGATCTTGATTGTCAGTGTTATGCGACACAGTATACCAGTCTCTAACCATCACAAAAGATCCCGTAATTTTTAAATATACCCTCAACAAAAAAAAAACTAAAATACCATTGTTTGTGTATAATTTGATATTTACCCAGGTCGCCACATGAAATGGCGGACCCCAAGACTGGGGGCGTCATTTGTTGTTGTGGCCCCGCAAAAAACCCAAAAATTCAAATGTTACGGTGTTTTTTATTGATTTTTTTAATAAATTTTAAAAATAGAATGAACAACTAATAATTTGAATATATTAGAAAGAACATAAAATAAAATAGATAAAATATCTTAAGATGTACTAGAAGGACTCCGAAATATTTTTCAGGTGGAATTTTCCCGGTTGTACAAAAAAATAAACTATTTCTTGGTGTGTTAATGGAAAAAATAAAAATGCTTTGCATCTGAATTATTAATCCTGATTCTAAAGTTACTTATGGGTAAATAAAGAAATTATTGTGTTCCTTCTAGTACATTCTGATGTCCCTAAGGCACCACTAATTTACTTAAAAATTGAAACTAAATACAAATAAAGTAAATAGAAGAGTTTAGAGAAAATTGACACGCGGGATGTTAACGGAGTTCGGCAAAATGGCCTACGTCTCCGGGGCGTCGCAACCGCTTCTCGGTGCGCCTTTCTATTACCCAATGAGAAAGGTTACAACTTGTGAACCGGTGAGCCCTTACAACCAACGGGAAGTCACACGGCCAACTCGAGTAGAAAACGAAGTCTCTAAGTTTACATTCTCAAGAGAAACACTCAAAAACTTACTCTAACCTAATCTAACTCAAGATTAGTGAAGTAGATTTGAGGTTGTTTGAGGGATTTTGAAGTTCTAAGCTCTCTCAACAATGGAGGGACTTAAGCACACAGAAAATTCGCTTTTGAAAAGATGGGGCGGCTCCTATTTTTTTGGGAGAAAACCTAATTGCTCTATTTATAGAGGCAGCTTCGAAAATAGCAGTCTGCCTACAATCGTTACCAACGTTTGTCTAATCGTTATAACAATTAGTATTTTATATGCAATTAGGGTTTCAGCCAAATTTGAGTTTCTGCGAGAATTTGATAATCGTTACAACTATTATATAATCGTTACCAACTATTATAATCGTTACAACGATTATATAATCGTTGGTAACTATTGTTCTCTGGAAATTTGATTTCCTGTGCTTTTCATAATCGTTACAACTATTATATAATCGTTGGTAACTATTATAATCGTTACAACTATTAATAATCGTTGGTAACTATTGTTCTCTGGAAATTCGATTTTCTGTGCAGCTTTTATAATCGTTACAACGATTATATAATCGTTGGTAACGATTGTTCCCTGTTTCAACATCAAATCTATTTTACCAAGTCTATAATTTTACAATTTAAATTCTTGATAAATGTCTTGATGATTTCTTCAGGTCAACTGATCCATATTGCAATTCCAATTATCTTGAACCTGTGAAATATCTTAACTCTAAGAAATTGTTAAATTCAATTATTGTATGTTTTGCAAATTAGTCAAATAGCATAATAAGAGTATTGCTTGCAACAACAATCTCCCCCTTTTGACGATTTGCAAAACATACATTGCAAGTAAGTGCATAAATCAATTTTTCCCAATTTGATTTTCCCAATTGTCGTTTTTGCATGTCTTGCAATTTCTCCCCCTTTTGGAAATCGACAAAAGAGAAGAATATAACGCAAGTTGTGAGTGCTCCCCCTCAAAATATGCACTCCCCCTCAATTTTGGAATATATGATAGTTAAAACAACAACAAAATATTGAGAAATTTATATAGCACCACCGTATATGTAAATAATAAATGCATTTAAAATCAATATAGCAATGTAGACATAGACCTCCAATAATACCATAATAATGCATGTATCGCAAATAGCACATGTAAGAAACCAAAAAAAAAATATATTCATGCGCTAAAATTTCAAGTCATACAGTGTAAACATCCACTATCAATGATCAAGCATTTTCTTTTTGAGTTGTAATCAAAACACACCTATAAGAGTATATATTTGCAATTAACATATACCTTGTTATAATCTCCCCATTTTTAATAATTTTAGCAATTTTGGTTATTTGGGGAGATTTCAAATACAATTTTAAGCTAGTTTAGCTTTAGGAATCCAAACAACATTTGAATTGTTGTTTCCTTTCCTAAACCTACATTCTAAGGAGGTGTGGCCAATCTTACAACAATAGTTACAAAATGTCACCGATTGCTTGATATTGCATGAACCATGTTTGAAAGTGGCTTTAAATTCATCTTTCACTTCTTGAATTCGATTCCTATGATTGTTGACCGACCGATTTGAAACGCTAGATGAAAGATTTTTATTTTTGTTAGAAATAAATTTATTGTGATGTTGGGGAACATCTTTTGTTGAAATATTTCTTTGAGTTCTATTTTGTAAAGCATTTTTGTTTTTAAGTTCATAAAACCATCCATCCGGTCCTTTGAAATAAGTTTTGTTTGACCCTTTTGGATTGAATGTGTTCCTATCACTATTTTCAAAAGTATTTTTGTTTTTGTAATTTTTGTTGGAATACCCATACCTAAATGCATGATGTTGAGACTTTTGGTTTGAGGTTTGAGAATTTTTCTTTCTATTTGACTCATTGTTCAAAGGAGTTTTACCCTTTTTGGTATAAAATTGGTGAGTTAAATAATCTTTGCTATCAAATTTAAATTTATTTAAATATTTTTGTTGATTTTCTACATTTAAATTTTGAGTATGTCCCCCTTTTACTTTCGGGCTTTGTGAATAATTTGATTCAAATGAGGAGTGACCCTTCTTGTATCCAATGCCAGTTCTATCAACTTTTTTATTCAAGTTGGCATTGATCAAATTTTCAATGTAATAAGGATCTAAACTAGTGACATTTGAGAATTCACTAGGAGATCTTAATGCCTTATTTTCGATCTCTAAGGTTTGAATTTTTACTTTTAACGTTTCTATTTCTCCTAAGTGTGATTGACAAGAATGTGAATTAAGTAATACCATTTCTAATTCTTTTATTTTAGACTCAAATTCAAGAAGTTTAGATCTTAAATTTTGTATGGTATCTTCCTTTTCAAGCAAGGCCATATTAGATTCATCAAGCAACTTAGGTGCATTATAGCGTGTTAGTGTCTCATTCACGAAAGTGCTTGTCTCATTGGTTATTATCCAATTGTTATTCAAATCAATTTCGGGTTCATTGGTCTCTATTTGATCATTGGTCAATTCAATTTCGGACTCACAACCTTCAAAATTAAGGTCAAGATGTACCTCATTAGCGGAGCTTGTTGAGGCTTCGCTTGTATCATCCAACTCCATGTTGTTGTTTTTAGATGTGGCAATGTTTGTTAAAACCTCAACTGTATTCTTGTTGGTGATATTCTTGCTTGTGATGATTGAGTCAACATCCACCATCATCGGACTTTCATTAGAATTTGCCATCAACGCAAGGTTGAGATCTTGACTATCCAATTTTGTCTCAATCCTTTTAATCTGAGTATTTACTTCATAACGATTTATTAGATCCTCCCACATATCGTGGGCACTGCTCATATCATCAAATAATAAATTAACTGATTCATCAATCAAATTAAGTATATAATTTATTGCATAAAAGTTATATTTCTTTTCAAGTTTGGATTTGGCGGTCAATTCATTATTATCATCAAATTTCGGTACATACCCATTTTCTACAATCTCCCAAACCTCATTAGCTTTAAGAAAATCAATCATAAGCCTTTTCCAATGACTAAAATTATTAGAGGTTTGAACAAAGATTGGGGGTTCCTCCACAAATCTACTTGGTGCCATTTTTAGATCGATAAACCTCAAATTAAGTGAATCTTAATTTGAGTAACTTGCTCTGATACCACTTTGTTGTCCCTAAGGCACCACTAATTTACTTAAAAATTGAAACTAAATACAAATAAAGTAAATAGAAGAGTTTAGAGAAAATTGACACGCGGGATGTTAACGGAGTTCGGCAAAATGGCCTACGTCTCCGGGGCGTCGCAACCGCTTCTCGGTGCGCCTTTCTATTACCCAATGAGAAAGGTTACAACTTGTGAACCGGTGAGCCCTTACAACCAACGGGAAGTCACACGGCCAACTCGAGTAGAGAACGAAGTCTCTAAATTTAGATTCTCAAGAGAAACACTCAAAAACTTACTCTAACCTAATCTAACTCAAGATTAGTGAAGTAGATTTGAGGTTGTTTGAGGGATTTTGAAGTTCTAAGCTCTCTCAACAATGGAGGGACTTAAGCACACAGAAAATTCGCTTTTGAAAAGATGGGGCGGCTCCTCTCTTTTTTTGGGAGAAAACCTAATTGCTCTATTTATAGAGGCAGCTTCGAAAATAGCAGTCTGCCTACAATCGTTACCAACGTTTGTCTAATCGTTATAACGATTAATATTTTATATGCAATTAGGGTTTCAGCCAAATTTGAGTTTCTGCGAGAATTTGATAATCGTTACAACTATTATATAATCGTTACCAACTATTATAATCGTTACAACGATTATATAATCGTTGGTAACTATTGTTCTCTGGAAATTTGATTTCCTGTGCTTTTCATAATGTTTCGGAGTCTTTCTAGTACATCTAAATTATAAGATATTTTATCTATTTTGTTTGATGTTCTTTATAACATATTCAAATTATTAGTTGTTATTTCTATTTTTGAAAATTATTAAAAAAATCTCCAAAGAATGGCGGAAACGCAGAATTTTTGGGTTTTTTGCGAGGCTGCAACGACAAATGGCAGCCCCCAAAGAATGAGTCCACCATTTGTTGTTGCAACCCAGGTAATTCTAGAATTCTACACAAACAGTGGTTTTTTGGTTTTTTTTTTTATTGAGGGTATATTTAAAAATTTCGAAAAAAGATCAGCTCACATTCTAAGCATAGCTGGGAAAATGTGTTTTTGGTACACTAACTCCAGTCTCATGTATTGCAAAATAAATAAATAAGAGCGAGGCTATGGTACTTCGGCTAGTGTACTACGGCTCAATATGGTACTTTTTAAAATCCTAACGGCCGATCCAAACCGTTCAATGTGATATCCATATGAATATGTACTTGCAAACTAAATATTATATTTTTTCTGAATTTTTTTACTATTTTTTTAGATAGGTAAAATTTTGATGGTCCAGAATTTGTATAAAACACTGAAAATTCTATCTATCTAAAAAAATAGTAAAAAAATTCAAAAAAATATAAAATTTAGTTTGCAAGTACATATTCAGATGGATATCACATTGAAAGGTTCGGATCGACCGTTAGGATTTTAAAAAGTACCATATTGAGCCGTAATACACTAGCCATAGTACACTAGCCGAAGTACCATAGCCTCACTCAATAAATAAAATCTAATGTGTTGATTATGATAGTAGTCTAATAGTTTGTTTGGTAGTTTTAGGCTACCTACATTATATTGATGTGCTAAAAGTAAATCAAACTAATGTAAACAAACAAAGATTTTAAACTTACACAGTTAGCATAACTAATAGGGGGAAGGCGAGTTAGACAAGACTAGACATCACATTTGGTGGGGAAAGTGGGATCTACTAAGGCTTTTTCAATATCTTAATAATTAATATTATGATTCTAACCAAACCTAAATAGCCCTATTTTTCATTGATCTTTTATATTTTATTTTCTTCTCCCTTTTTTGTTTGAGATTACATCTTTTAAGACTGATTCATTAAAGGATTAAAACAGTATATGACATGACAAAAAAAGGTATATTAATACACGGGAATAAAATATTTGGCATATATAATTTCATGCTAAAAAACATTTATATTAATTGATTAAAAAAACAACTTGCAAATTCTCATTCAAAGCACCAATATTGACTCCGTCAACTCATTCTTCATTTTTGCTGGGAATTGATCTGATATCAATTCTAGAAGTAGTAGTACAACAACAGCTGGGCCCAGATAACATATTACAAGGTGGTAGTACAAATTGTACCAGAATCTGAGTAACTGTTTGAATGAATAATCATCTCCAATCCTAGTACACTGGAGACGTCCAATTTCAGTAATCACGCTGAATAGTCATCTGTGGTGCTACTGTTTTCCACCACTTGAAAATTAAAATGGACAACAAGAACTTTATAATGCTTTAGCCCCCCTGCGGGGTCCGGATCCTCTAAAGTAACCCAATTTTTGGGTTTTGGATCGGAACCGTCCGAATCGAATCCGTCGTTCGGAATTGTCTCTGAATTCAAATTTGTTGCTCGGGATGTGTGCGCTCCACTTTGGAATGGATTGTCACAGATTCGAATTAAACAGTCCCCATTTAAAATCCAAAAATGGAGGGATCTGAATTCCTGCAGAAGCAGAATTGTTCCCGATTTGATTGGAAACTAATTAATCTTACAATCTGTGGGTTCCAATATAATTAATTAAATAAATAAAATTATGGATATGATTTTTATAGAAGTTAAGAGTATATATCATAATTTTAAAACATAATCGTCATCTACTAAGAATTTTGAACAATTAATGATTTAGTTTTAATTTTAATAATTTTTAAATTATATGAAATGTAATACACATTATCTAACTATGAACAGCATATTCACAATGTATTTATTTTGAAATTTTTAAGAACTTCAAATATAAAGCTCAACCTTTCTAAAATGTATAATGTTAGTATCGTACGAATCTAAAATATTTTGTAATTCTAAACAGTTTGTGTGAATTTCACCATGATTCAAATAATTAATCCGATTTTAAATATGACTTAAATATGACGATGTTCAAAGTTGTTTTAAATAATTAATCTGATTTGAAGTTAAAGGAAATTTTGTTATTGGTCATGTTTATTTGTTGGAGAGAAAGATGCAATAGAATTTGTAGAGATCAATCTAAAAATGTCCAAGAATTGGCTGAAGAAGTTCAAGAGCAGAGGAAGTTTGCACATTGACATAGGAAGAGTTTTATATTTGCAATTTTGTTTTCTTTTTTAATTTATTTCTGGTTCAACCCTGTTGAACTGTTATTTTTGTATTAATTTTCTCGGAACAGGTTTGATATTGTAACCTCTAGTTTTAATAAAGCAAACAGGACTTGATTCCTGTTTTTCCTCAAAAAAAGAAAAAGAAAAGTTGTTTGAACAAAACTAACGAGCCTAAAAAAACAAACAAAGAAATGAATTACGAATAAAATAGGAGGTAAGTTGTCACTGCAAGTGATGTTTCATTCTAACAAGTGGTTGGCTAATTTTGCTTTAGAAATCGAAACATAAAATGAATTGATTAGTATCTCATCCCCGAAAGGAGAAAAAAAAATTCCAAGTGATCGCAATGTCTTCAGAAGTTAGGTCAACTTAATTATATCTAATCCAAATACCCATTTGCTTTAAATTAACCATCCTATTTGATTGTGTTTTGAGTGTAACACAAGCATAAACAATTTTCACTAACTTTATCTTACATTAACTTATCCATCAACTTAATCGTACACGTTTCAATTTTTATTACGTTAAACGTGAAATTAAGTATGGAGTTAATTTGCATAGATTTCAATAACTGTGAATTGTATACAAATTTAAAATTATATAAAGTTTACAAAGTGAGGCTATGATACTATGCAACGTGTATTAGTCCGTACTATGAATCAATATCTTTGTATCAAAATCTAAACAATCAATTTTTTTAGAAAGATAACAAATCACTTGATTTAAAATTCTAGACTATTTAAAAGCAGTGATTTCTAGCTATCTAAAAAATATTAAGAAAATTAAAAAATATAAAATTTAGTATACAAGTAAATTATTATGCAGATATCATGTTAAATGGTTCAAATCAACTATTTGAATTTTAAAAGTAAAAATATTAATTCATAGTACGGGACAACCAATGGCGGATCCAGGATTTTCGTCAGGGGGGGCAAAGAAAATATCGAATCGGATTTAAATTCATTAACCAATTGAGTACTCGATAAAAAATTTATTCTTTCCAATACTTTGACTTAATAATTTCTGATGCTTTGACTTATAATTCTAATTAACAATCAAAATTCAACAAATTTATTTCAATTTTGACCTTAAATTTAACTCAAATTACAAATCAAACGTACAGAGAGGGGCAAAAAATTCCGGAGAGGGGCAAAATCGGTCGGAACCGCTAAATCTCCACTAAAACTCAAAATCCAGGAGGGAGCAGCTGCCCCCCCCCCCCCCCCCCTTCCGATACACCTGGGTCCGCCCCTGGACAACCTACTATGCATTATATAATAGCTTCACTCAAGTTTATATTAATAGGGAACGGTGTGACGCAATAAAATCGGTAAACTAGTTTAATCTGGTAAATAATCTTTACTTGATTTCATCTAGACTAAAGTTGATGACAAATAAACAAAAATAGCGATAGGTATCTATTTTTTTTTCAAAGAAATGAAAATAATTTCTTTTAATAGGAAGAAGATATGGAACACTTCCTTTACTCTGCGAGAGATATCAATTGCAGAATCACTAAATTTTCTTCGCAAGAGATGCTAAGTCATGATTCTAATTTTAATTAAATTTTATTCTTTTTTAAGTTTTTATATAGTTTAACTTTCTAACAAAATATCTAATATTTGCTTGTAGTCTAGTAGTTAAAGTTGTTTGTTGTGGCTGTAGAAAAACTTGAGTTCAAATCTCATCCTACCACAACATTATACATTTTAGATTATATTTTTTTTCCACCCCAATCTAAATATTTAAGTTAGTGTTTTGTTAAGTTAGTGAGGAAATATTTTTCAATTAAATTTTTTCAATTAAATTTTTTCAATAAAAATAATATCTATTAATGTAAATTTCTCTCCTATGTAATTCTAGAAAAATTCTTGTGTGGATCATATCTCATAAAAAAAATTCTATCTACAAGTTCAATGATGGAGCACGTTGGAATGTAACTTTAATAATATTTAATATATTACATTACGAATAATGCTTCTAAATTCAATAATTAATTTTGACTATCCGATTAAATAGATGTAAAAAATATTTATTTTATTTTAGAGATTAGTTTCCAATTATTTTCTAAAAAATATTCACTAAAAATGGAAATTATAACAAAATTTACTCTTATATTCTTATTAAATAATTTTAAAAGTCTTAATATTATAACATAATCATCCGTATTAAATAAATATGAATCATTTAATAAAAAATATTGATAGAACTAAAATGAAAATCGTTATCTTTAGCTGCCGATTTTTTTATTAATACCCTACAAAAAAAACAAATATCAAATATGCCCTCAGTTTTTTTTTTTTTTTTAATATGCCCTAACCGCCCCCCCCATGAGGCGGTCCACTATAAATCATTATAAAAACCGAATTCTGCGCACTCTCTCCCTCACATTTCATTTTCACTCATCCCGGGAAGGTTTCGCTCTTTACTGTGCTCCGCAGGTTTTTTTTTTTATTATTTGTTATTTTTTGTATTATTTTTATTAGATTATTATTTTATTATTATTGTTTATTATTATTTTATGATTTTTATTATTATTATATTATTTAATTTTGTATTATTTTTATTTTTATTTTATTGTTTATTTTATTATTTTTATTATTATTTTATTATTATTTTATTATTTATTTTATTATTTATATTATTATTATATTATTTAATTTTGTATTATTATTGTTCATACTTTTTAGATGAGAAGAATAGACAGTAACAATCGAGGTAAAGAGAAAGAGAGCAACCGAGGTAGGTCGTCCAATCGTGACGGCCCAGTGATCGAGGAAAAAACCGAGGTAGAGTCAACTAGTGATCGAGGTAAAAATGAGAGAAAAAAGTACAAGTGTCCAGGATGTCCAAGATACTGGTTCATAAAGCCGGCACTTTATGAAATTTCAGACGATGATTTTGTGGAAAACCCCTACGGCTATTTTTCAAAAAAGAAGAAGGTTGATCCAGAGCCTCCAGCATCGGACGATGAGTTCGTTCCTTGTACTTATGCTGGTAAAGGTGCCTGCGGAGCACCGTAAAGAGCGAGGCAGGGATTGGAAGAGTGAGTGAAAATGAAATGTGAGGGAGAGAGCGCAGAATTCGGTTTTTATAATCAGGGGCGGACCCAGGTATATCCAGGGGGGCAGCTGCCCTCCTGGATTTGAGTTTTAGTGGAGATTTATCGGTTCTGACTGACTCTGCCCCCCCCTGAAATTTTTTTTGCCCCCCTCTGGACGTTTAATTTGTAATTCGGGTTAAATTTAGAGTTAAAATTAAAATAAATTTGTTGAATTTTGATTGATAATTAGAATTATAAGTCAAAACATCAGAAATTACAAGTTAAAGCATTGGAAAATATAAGTTAAAGTATTGTTTTTTATCGAGTACCCAATTGGTTAATGGATTTAAACCCGATTAGGTATTTAAACCCGATTCGATATTTTTTTTGCCCCCCCCCCCTGACGAAAATCCTGGATCCGCCCCTGTTTATAATGATTTATAGTGGACCGCCCCATGGGGGGTTTACTTGGCCGGGTGGACCGCCCCATTGGGGGGGCGGTTTGGTGGGTAGGGTGAACCGCCCCATGGAGGAGCAGTTAAAGCATATTTAAAATTTAAAAAAAAACTGAGGGCATATTTGATATTTGTTTTTTTAGGGTATTAATAAAAAAATCGGCTTTAGCTGTCATTCAAGTCAACTCCTGTTCGTCACACAACCTAACATAACACCTTAATTTGTACTGCCTTTTAAGCTTTGTACTTCACTGCTTCCCCATAAAAAAATTAACTTGACCTTTTCTAATCTTGCTCCATTGCTACTTCACCTTTAATTATATTAACGACAGAGAAATGTTCATTTGTATACACTGATATCAATTTCAGCATAGGTACATACATCCTATCTAAATCTTTGATTAAATAACATCCAATCATGACTGATGGTTACTTCTACTTTCCCTACAAGCAAAGAAAATGTCGTTGGTGGATGCACACTGCCTGTCACTACCTGAGTCCGAATCTGCTGCGATCCTGGGTCCTGATTTTTTCTGTGCGCGGATCTCGAAAACACTTTGGAAAAGTAAATTTTCATGCACGCATCACGAAAAAAACCAACAGCTGAAATTCGGGATCGCAGGTCCTGCGATTCCCGAGAATCACAGCAGATTTATTTTCGTCACTACCTTGACCAAGGAATGCAAAATAATTATCAGTCATTTATTAAAGGTTTAACCAGAGGATACTCAGCTACATCTATAATTTCAAAATTTTAATTATGTGTATTGAAATTTAATTGAATTTTATTTCTGTAAAACTTTTTATATAATCCAGCCCTTCATATAAATTATCAAATGTTTACAGCTTGTAATTTAGTAGTTAGCACTACACGGAACCGAAATACAGAACCATATGAATTCAGGTGTGGTACTTGTCACCTTCCTGATCTAATTAAAGAGTTTCAAAAGTATACTCAAATGCTTCTATTATTTTTAAAAAATATATATAAAAATATGTTTATAGTTTAAATCATTATAAAATTACTAGTATCGTGTCTGTGCGTTGTAACAGTGACATATTATAAGAAACAAAAAAAATCTCATACAAAATAACATACTTTTATGTAACAAAAAAACCAATGAAAAAAAATGTAAAGCTCATTCTTTAATGACATATCTATAAACTTTATTTTACTGGTACATAACAGTTTTTTTTTTTTTTATGTTACTTAACGGAAAACCAAGAGAAAAAAATTATTAAAATAAGATGTATTATTAATTGTTATCATATTATGACACCTTCTATTGTCACTTGTTATTTAGACTTCTCCATGTAAAAAAATATTAAAAAAATACATAAAATAAAATAAAAAAACTGATTATTTGATCGGAGAATTAATATTTAATTCAAAATTTTATTTTTAATTATAATCATTGACGGATCAAGACATACGTGCTTAAATATTCCGCCACATCCTATCACATGCACTTTCCATTCTCTAAGGCCCAGCTCGGCTGTTTCACTGTTGACGTGGGAAAAAAATATTCACTTGGAGTTAATTTTTTTTTTCCACGTAAACAGTAAAAAATCAGTTCAAATTTACCCATTTCTGTACCCATTCCCAGCAGCTGAACTGGGCCTAACTATGTTCGCATGTGTTTGAGGCAAGGTTCTAAATAGCGTTTATAGCGTCGTAGCGGGAAGGCTTAAAAAAAGGCTATAGCGAATAGCGTTGCTATAGCGGAAGATATTCCAAATAACATTTTTTTTTTTACATTTCGTATATTCAATATTTGTACTAAATATCAACATTATCTAAAGTCTCATAGAACAATAAATAACACCAAAGTAATTAAGAAATTATAATATTCATATTGAACCCGTACAAAGTTCAAATTGCAGTTCAAAATATCCATAGTAATATCATAAACTATCGATTTTTCCTATTAAAAATATCTTAAGCATCATGATTCATGACATAATCTATTTTTTTTTCTATTCAAATTTTAATTTCGGTTTGGACTTTTTTTCTATTTAAATTTAAATTTCTATTCCTAATTTCAAATTGATTTATCTGTAGCAAGTAGCAACAAATTCAATTTCAGTTTGAGATTTTTTTTATCTTTATTTAAAATCCATATAAATTGCTTAAAAAAAAAACCCATATTGTATAGCGCAAATAGCGCATTTTGATGTCATAGCGTAGCGTTTAGGGTCCAAAAACGCTATGACGCACTATTTAGAATACTGGTTTGAGGAATGTCTATTCGCAACAATAATGAGAAAATGTAGTTATTGCGGCATTCAGTTGAGACGCATTATCATGAGCAATATATGAAAGGTGAGTAGACTTGCATCAAACCAGACAATGTTTTTATGTTTGTGCCTTTCTCAGTGTGCTCACTGCTCACTTTTTATTTTTGTACTTATTCTTTTTCATTATTTATTTATATATTCCTTCTAGATAATTAATGCTAAATTCATTAGGAATCATTCGTCGTTACAGTCTTACTGATGTGTCAACCAATTCAGAGAACTTGATCCATATAATTGAAAGACCTTTTTTATTTACAAAAAGATAATATTATTTGACGTCGATGCTACGGAACTAGAAAGTAAACACAAAATTTTTAAAAATAAAAAAGTTAAAAAGCAAGCCTATCAAAGTTATAATTGCAGTGCCTCTTTAGTAGATCTCCACCAATTATAGAGATAATATAATTAGTAAGTTAGGTTATCTTGTTTGGTTTTGGTTTTTTAAAAGGAGATTAAATTCTTAGATTGTAATTGGATTACTGACATATAATTTTTTTTTTTTAAGTTTGACAATAAAATATTTTGTCCTCTTGTTTTACCAAACAAATATGAGACTGAAGCATTTTAATCAGTGTTCTAAATAGCGCGCTATAGCGCCGCTATAGCATTTTTGGACCCAAAACGCTACGCTACGACATCAAAATGCGCTATTTGTGCTACGGCCGCTATAGCGGCCGCTACAACGCTATAGCGGTCCGCTACAGCGCTATTTGCGCTATACAATATGAGTTTTTTTTTTTTTTTTTAAGCAATTTATATGGGTTTTAAATTAAGATAAAAAAAATCTCAAACCGAAATTGAATTTGTTGCTACTTGCTACAAATAAATCAATTTGAAATTGGGAATAGAAATTGAAATTTGAATAGAAAAAAAGTCCAAACCGGAATTAAAATTTGAATAGAAAAAAAAATATATTATGTCATGAATCATGATACTTAAGATATTTTTAATAGAAAAAATCGATAGTTTATGATATTACTATGGATATTTTGAACCGCAATTTGGACTTTGTACGGGTTCAATATGAATATTATAATTTCTTAATTACTTTGGAGTTATTTATTATTCTGTGAGACCTTAGATAATGTTGATATTTAGTACAAATATTGAATATACGAAATGTAAAAAAAAAAAACGCTATTTGGAATAGCTTCCGCTATAGCGACGCTATTCGCTATAGCTTTTTTTTTAGCCTTCCCGCTACGACGCTATAAACGCTATTTAGAACCTTGATTTTAATATCCATTAATTGTGAAAATAAAGGGAGTAATATTATGGAAGCCTCTGAAATTTTTGTTTGTTATGAACAATCCCCAAACTTTTAACATGGACGTTTATCCTTCTAGAATTTTTAATTTTGACAAATATTTTGTAATTGTTAATCTCACATTACATTATGAAGAACAATAATCTTTTCCAAATACTTTGTAATTTTCAATATCAATTTTAAATCAATAATGATTTCTTATTTTATGTGGCTTGATAAATCATACAAATAATTAAAAGTGAAAAAGAAAAAAAATCATGTATTGGAAAAATCATGTATTGTACACATGTCATGCAAGAGGAGGGACCCACTTACAACATTCCATAGTTATAATATTTTACAACATGATTTTTCAAAGTCCAAAAAGTCGATCCAAACCCTTCAACATGATTTCTATATTAAAATGTACTTGGAGATCAAATTTTACATTTTTAAAAATTGTTTACTATTTTTTAAGTATTTTACAAGACCACTGTTTTCAGACCATTGAATTTTGTACCCATCTTAATAAATAGTAAATAAATAAATAAAAAATATAAATTTTTTGATCTCTAAGCACATTTTAATATATAGATCATGTTAAACAATTTGGATCGACTGTTTGGACTTCAAAAAGTCATATTGTAAAATGTTATAAGTATAGAATGTGGTAAGTGATTCCTTGTCATACAAATAATTATATTTTGAAAAAGAAAATCTTACCGAATTTCTACCGTACTAAAGTTATAAATCAAATATATACCGCAAAAGTACAGGGATAATTTTGTCATTTCGTTTTCAAAATTGGACGTTTAACTTTTGATTAACTATAAAGAAATCAAATTCAATTTAGGAAGTGATTGTCATAAATAAAAGTTCGAACAATTATTTGTGCCAAACATGAAGTTGGAGAGCTCCGTGTACGCATTACCCAAAATAAAATTGTTTGTTCGAGTAAATTTATTTCATTAGCGCAACGAGAAGAGATGTAAAAAATCACACCGTGACTGAATACTTTAGAGCAAGTGTTAGAAGATGAAAATTGAATTCCTGAATACGAATAAATATTAAAAAAATCAATTCGATAAGGATTTAGAACTCAACTCTTCCCTCCCATGATAAATCAATTTAATCATGATGCCATTTTACTTGAAATCAAGGTTCTAAATAGCGTTTATAGCGTCGTAGCGGGAAGGTTAAAAAAAAAGCTATAGCGAATAGCGTCGCTATAGCGGAAGCTATTCTAAATAGCGTTTTTTTTTTACATTTCGTATATTCAATATTTGTACTAAATATTAACATTATCTAAAATATCATAGAACAATAAATAACACAAAAGTAATTAAGAAATTATAATATTCATATTGAACCCGTACAAAGTCCAAATTGCGGTTCAAAATATCTATAGTAATATCATAAATTATCGATTTTTCCTATTAAAAATATCTTAAGCATCATGATTCATGACATAATCTATTTTTTTTTCTATTCAAATTTTAATTTCGGTTTGGACTTTTTTTCTATTCAAATTTCAATTTCTATTCTCAATTTCAAATTGATTTATCTGTAGCAAGTAGCAACAAATTCAATTTCGGTTTGAGATTTTTTTTATCTTTATTTAAAACTCATATAAATTGCTTAAAAATAAAAAATAAAAAAAACTCATATTGTATATTGCAAATAGCGCAAATAGCGGACCGCTATAGCGGCCGTAGCGCAAATAGCGCATTTTGATGTCATAGCGTAGCGTTTGGGGTCCAAAAACGCTATAGCGCGCTATTTAGAACACTGGAGATTGATATCAGTCGTAGTTTTTGGGCTATTGGGTCCTCTGTACCGCGGGGCACTGTAATCGTGTAATGTAGACCAGCTTCCCGATTTGTATACCATCAATATCGCGTGCGACCGAATCCAATTATCCAGCCCGCCATTCTTCACCAACTTCTCAAGATCTTTCTGGCTGGACAATGTCTAATCTTATTACTCACACCTTGTGCACTAAGCGAATTACCCACCTTATAGACCATGTCCAGGTAATAATTTCCCGAAGGGAAGGTTGCTTGGTTTGAGGCAGACTCGTTAAAAGGACATGGATCGGGTCAATTGTCGGACTCGACTCGACTGCGTGTCTGCGTGGCTTTTCTTCAACGCTACGACGCGTCACGCCGACCCTTGACCCTTGACCCAACGGAGTGCGTATCCTCTGAGATATCTCATATTTTGCGTGACCGACGTGTCCGGTGATAGCGCAGGGCCCAATATTATTTGAGCTTTAAGATTCGTGTAGAACGTATTTAAACAGTTGAGATTTTCCAAAAAGTCACGCAAATATGAGATATCTCAGAGGATGCGAATTCTGACCCAACTGGCCTGGAGAAAGAGAAACTTTTTTGCGACTGTCTTACAAATTGTTTATTTTTTTATTTTTTTATGAGTTGGCAGAGACTTTCACAAAAAATTTATTTAACGATAAGTAAATATTTACAAACTCCACTGATTGGAGGGATCCATAGTCTATTTACATGTACCATTCCTTATATTTATATTCACTCTTGTAAGTCAACAATTATATAATTATATTTTTTCTACTTCTATTGCCTTCACAGCTGTAACTTCTGGAGATAACATCTCACCTCGAAAGATGAGGTTATTTCGCTACAGTCATATCTGCCAACATTTGCTTACAAACCACACTGTGTTTGCCAATAACCCGTTTTTCTCTTTTGATCTCAGAGCAGTCCATGTTTTGGTCCAGGTTGACCTAACATTCCATTGTACTTGTACTATCGGAAAGCCCACTCTTCTTGAGATGAACCCCATACTCTTTTGACGAAAGAACATGAAAAAAATAGATGTAGAGTCGTCTCAATAGGACAAATCGGGCACAATACACATTCAGTCGGGCAAGGTATGTGTCCTGTTTGTAGCACATCTCTAGTCAGTATGCGGCCTTGTAAGAACAGATAGCAGAGCATTCTTATTGTCTGAGGTGCTTTTAAGATCCAAACTTCTTTGAACGGTCACTTCTCTTTTCCTCCCGTCTTGATTGCACAATAAAAGAACCTTGATGAGTATAGGCTATTTTCATCTTAATCTGTTTCCCTCCCTTTCACATGATCATGAGAACCAATGCAATACTTTCAATAGGCTTTTTCAGGAAAAATGATCTTCTACCTGGTGACTCCTATTCTGTCTTATAAATTGTGTAGTCTGGAATCTGGAGTTTCAACTTTTTTGTTTTCATATCTTACAATTGTATCCCAGAATATTCTTAAAATTTGTAAATGAAATTATCTCGACTTACATATAACGTGGAACTTGTGATTTCTCTCTCCACGTAACTGAATCGGTTTCTTTTTTAGGAATAATGCGGACGCGCACGTAGATCTCAAGATGCCATGCCCACTTCAAAATAAATAAATAATAAATAGAAGATTTACTACACAAACACCAAGAGTACTTCAATTAATTACCGCAAAAAGTTCAATTCCGTTATCATTTATAAGGAAGGGTTATCATTCATAGGTATAAGGAAAGGTTCAAATCCTTTATTTTTTTTGTTTATCGTATTTTTTTTTTAATAACAACTTTTTTAAAATTTATATGTGAAAATAAAATTATTAGATGTAATCTATATTATTTTCTGTCTATTTATTATTTGTGCATTAAAAAATTATTATTATTTTTAGTTTGTTTTTATATAAATTAATAAGTTGAAAAATTATTGTTCATAAATTATCCATATCAATGTATATTTACGGAAAGTGGGACACATTTGATGGGTGTCGGACTCAAATCGGTTTGATTTCGCTCATAATCGTATGATCGCTTCATGATTTGTCTGCGCCACTTCAATATTCGTGCGGATTAAACACGCACGAATCATGAAGTGAATCGAATGATTCTGAGCGGACATCGGACTGACTTTGGGTCTGATACCCATCGGACGTGTCATGCTTCCATATTTACGAGCACTTAACGGCAATAAAAAAAAGTTGAATTATAATAGTATTTTATATATGCATAGAGAAAAATAATATATATCATATTTGACAATGTTATTTTAATATTTAAATTTTAAATTTAAGTTATTAAAGTTTTTAAAAAAAAAAACATCAATGAGAAGTAAAAAATAAAAGTAATTGAATAAGAGAATGTTTACAGAAATTTTGCTTTGCTTTAATTTATTAGTATAGTTTTCAATGCTTATGGTTACTACAGCGGTATAGCTAAATTTGCGGTATCCTGCTATAATTTTTAAGTCATGTTATTAACGGCCACTATCATAGTGACAAGATTCGTGAATTATATTCAAATTATATTAAAATAATTCATTTTTTTGGTGATGCCAAACCGAATGCCGAATTATTCGGTTGACCGAACTTTAACCGAATTATACCCAAATAATTCGCGAATTTTTCCCGAATTTTTCCCAGAACATTTTTTTTTGGTTTTTTTTTGTTCCTTGTAGGACTGAGATCTCTGATCCGGATTATTCCGAATCATTTCCGAATTATACCCGAATCACAAATTTTTGACGTCGCCGAACCTTTTCCAAACAATTAAGTTATCACTATGACCACTATAAGTCATCCTTGTATTATAGCGAGATATATATTAAATAATGTGTTACACTGATAACAAATTTATTTCAAAATCGTAATAATTGACACCACAATTATTAAAAGTAAAAATATATACAAAATATTCTTCACTTTTAGAAAAATGATATGTTTCTCGTATCTTTAGGAGTTAATATATTTTGATGCAATTTTAAAATTAATTTGTCATATCAGTTGACAACGATTTCAAAAAGAGGAGGGATCGGATTACATCTTTTTTTTGACACACTTTGACACCTATCATTTTCAAAGCTCAAATAGTCGATCCAAACTGTTCAACATGATGGATATATTAAAATGTACTTGGAGATCAACTTTACATTTTTTTTAAATTTTTTTACTATTTATTAAGATGGTTACAAAATCGTTGTTTTCAGACCATTGAAAAACAGCGATTTTGTTACCATCTTAATAAATAGTAAAAAAAATTCAAAAAAATGTAAAATTTGATCTCTAAGCACATTTTAATATGGTGATCATGTTGAACGGTTCGGATTGACTGTTTGAATTTTAAAATCGCAAAATTGACCTTAAAAAAAATATCAAGATGTATAAAAAAAAATGTAATTGAATCCCTCCTCTTTCAAAAATTACCTTTGTAGTTCTATTTATTTTTAGTTGGCAACCGAACAATTTTAGTCTCGCACCAACTTTGTTCTATGTATGTCTGATACTATTGGATTTTGACGAACTTGTCAAAATAAATTGGTTATGACTTATATCTTTCCATACCTAATCTATATTCGAAAGCGAATTGCTTTTTTGGTTTGATTTCTTTTGGATTAATTAATAGCATAAGGTATCTTGTGAAAACAACCACGACTACCTTTTAAGCCGAGGCTTACTAGTAAAAAAATGCACACTAGGAAAAATTACTTCTGAGAAAAAAAAAAGAGGGATGCTTCGGTGGACATAAGGACTTATTTGTAAAATAAGTACTATCTTCATTTTCAAAGTTCAAACCGTCGATCCGACC
This sequence comes from Carex kokanica, assembly GCA_025461125.1. Classification (NCBI taxonomy): domain Eukaryota; kingdom Viridiplantae; phylum Streptophyta; class Magnoliopsida; order Poales; family Cyperaceae; genus Carex; species Carex kokanica. Next base: position 961,628 of record JAJGRX010001448.1, on the reverse strand, counting down.
ATTCAACATTATCTCCATATTAAAATGTACTTGGAGATCAAATTTTACATTTTTTTGAAATTTTTTACTATTTATTAAGTATTTTACAAATTCAATGGCCTGAATTTGACTAGTTTTTGTAAAATACTTAATAAATAGTAAAAAATACAAAAAAATGTAAAATTTGACCTCCAAGTACATTTTAATATGGAGATAATGTTGAACGGTCGGATCGACTGTTTGAACTTTAAAAATAAAAATATAACTCATTTTACAAATAGGTCCTTATGTCCACCGAAGCAAATGCCAAAAAAAAAAACATTCTTATCATACTTTTTTTGAATAAATGTTATTGTTTCAAGGAATTGTTCGTTTTCTGGACTATTGCTTTGCTTTCATTTCAGTCCTTAACGGCTTTATTGTTTAAATTAGCCTGGCTTAGAATTCTGACAGTTCAATAAACTGAAATTTTGTTTTATAATTAACCAAAAAACGTAGATGGTTTAATATGTAAAATCCATCAAAAAGTATTGGAAATATTTCATTATTGGTAAAATATTAATGCAAATAATAACAATTCAAATGATCCGTTACCCAGCTTATTATAAGCTAGCATCAGCATTTGATTAATGAAACTCATTTATTTACTTTAAAGGCTCCGTGTCTTCATTTCAAGCTTAAAACAGTCAATGTATGTAGTAGCTCTTCTGTCAAGGATGCGTTTGGATGAGAGTTAAAATAGCTAGAATAGTGAAATTTTAGAATAGTAAATGAGAATAGAGAAAAAATAGTGAAAATGTTGTTATTCGGATTAGTAAAAATGTTGTTTGGATTGTATTTGTGGAATAGTGAATAGTTGTAACCAATAAAGAATAGTGTTAACAATGTGCTAATTAAGAAAAAAGATAGGCAAGTGGGATTTCAAATTAATTGTTACAACGTGGAGATAGCGGAAAGTGGTATTAAATTTGTTATTTCGGAATTGTGTTGGCAGAAATTCAAAAAAGAAATATTTTTTCCTCTCATTTCACATTTCCGAATAGTAGCTATTCCAACATTTACAATGAATAGAGAATAGCAGCTATTCTAGCTATTTCGAATAGCAAAAATGTTGTTTGGATGCACATTGCTATTCCGAATAGCTTCTATTCTAGAATAGCCTCTATTCTTGCTATTCTTGTGTCATTCAAACAATATATTTGGAAGAATAAAATTCAGTTGTAATATTCTAAAATTTGCAAATAATTTGTGTGCATAATAAATAATTAATAAATAACGAATTATAAACCAGTTGCTGAAAACTTGTTAATAGGGTGGGTTATAAATTATTGCTAATGAGCAGAGCCGAAATTTTTAAATATAGCACCCAAAAAAAAAAAAACCAAAACGGCACCCAATCCTAGAAATTTCAGATTTAGCACGCCCGCAGATCGGCTGAGCGGCCCCATTTACTGGGAACCGCAGATTAGCTGAGTGGCCCCATTTTTTTTTTTTAAATTTGAGAGACAATATGAATGAAATTGAACCATAAAAATTCGAATTTTGTTTTTAATATTTGTTAGATTACTTCTTTTGATGTATCCGAATTTTTTTAATTTATACTAAAATACGCTAAATTACTTGAAATTATGTTAATTTATGCTGAATTACACTAAATTATACTAAATTACAATAATCATGTAGAATTATGCTAAAATACGGTAAATTACGCTAAATTACGTATGAATAGGGATGATATCTTCACTGAGAAGGCGAAAAACGACAACGAAACTTCAAACGGCCATAAAACGGCGCTCGAGTGTCGGATTTCAGCAGATGACCACTTTTTGGAAAACTTGTGAAAATACGCATGCGTTAGAATCGGCTATGCCGGATTTTCAAATTCAGAATTGCCAAAAAACAAAGGAAAGAGCCTCAAAACTTTAGTTGAAGTTTTCGATTAAGATTTTCATTTCTATTGTTCAATCTACGTAGCTCAGTAAATTAGTTATAAAATGAACTTGTAGAATACCAATTTTTATTATTTTTGAAATTTTTTTACTATTTTTTATGATTTATGAAAGATGGCACAAAATAGGCCCTATTCATACGTAATTTAGTGTAACTTACCGTATTTTAGCATAATTCTACATAATTATTGTAATTTCAAGTAATTTAGTGTAATTCAGCATAAATTAACATAATTTCAAGTAATTTAGCGTATTTTAGTATAAATTAAAAAAATTTGGGATACATCAAAAGAAGTAATCTAACAAATATTAAAAACAAAATTCGAATTTTTATGGTTCAATTTCATTCATACTGTCTCTAAAAAAAAAAAAATGGGACCGCTCAGCCAATCTGCGGTTCCCAGTAAATGGGGCCGCTCAGCCGATCTGCGGGCGTGCTAAATCTGAAATTTTTAGGATTGGGTGCCGTTTTGGTTTTTTTTTTTTTTTGGTGCTATATTTAAAAATTTCGGTGAGCAGAGTGAAGTAATGTAAACAACATGTCTTTGTGGAGCAATCTGCAAATGCCAAGTTTGCAAGCGCCCACAGTTTTCTCATGATATGATGAAAAACATTGCTTTGTTCCTTCAATATTTTATACCAAAAATATATAAAGAAAATAACTTTGGGAAGTTGTTTGTCAACTTTTAGAAAATCCGCCTTTAGTAGGAGAACAATACTAATCTGCAAAAGGAGTACCATTATTATTCTAATATTATTGAAGTTGTACTGCAAACCTGCAGTAACAAAAGGAAGAAAGTGTACTGTAATCATCCAAATACAAGGCAAGTACCCATAAAAATGTAGTATTCAATATTTAAGACCATTATTTTGATAATACATTTAGAAAAATAATTTAGGTTTAGTCCTTAAACTTCTTTAGAAAACCATATTGATTCATAAATTTTCATTGGCATCAACTTAAAATCCTTCAACTTTACAAAATGACTAAAGTACTCCTTTTACTTTTCAAAAGATACTAATTTAGTCCTTCCACTGCCTATGTTGATTATTTAACTTGACACGTATGTTTGGATGACACAAGAATAGAGACTATTCTAGAATAGTAACTATTCGGAATAACAATGTGTATCCAAATAACATTTTTGCTATTCAGAATAGCTAAAATAGTTGTTATTCCCTATTCCTAGTAAATGTTGGAATAGTTACTATTCGGAAGTGTGAAGAGAGAGAAAAAATACTTCCTTTTCGGATTTCCGCTAACATAGTTCCGAAATGACAAATTTGACACCACTTCCGCTATCTCCGTGTCGCGACAAATCGTTTGAGATCTCACTTGCTTATCTTTCTTCTTAATTAGCACATTATTAACACTATTTTTTATTAGTTAGAACTATTATTCCACATGTACAATCCAAACAACATTTTTACTAATCTGAATAGCACCATTTTCACACTAATCTGAAAATCACTATTTTTTCTCTATTCTCATTTGCTATTCTCAAATCTCACTATTCTAGCTATTCTAGCTCTCATCCAAACGTACCAGATATTCAGTTTATCATCTAAATTCACACTTCACCGTATTGATATAAATCAAATATAGATAATATTTACACCGAATGAGCGCACTTCAATTTAGTCTTTAACTTCACATCGACAATACTAATTTTAGTTTGCTAATCCTAATTTATTCTCTTTACAGAAATGAGTTTGAAAAGTACTCAAATTTAACTTCTTCTTTTCTCACTTGGTTCACACGTAAGTAGCACGTCCGAGGTCCACTTAATGAATTAAACAATCCATGTCAGCAAAAACTTAATGAAATAATTAATTCAATCCTTTTTGAATAATAAAGGGACTATTATTTTTTTTTTGAAAGTTGAAGGATCAAAATAATGCAAACGAAAGTTTAAGAACAGACTTGATTTTTACCAAAAAAAAAATTGAGGACCAAAATTAAATTTACTGGTATGCAAAAGCGAGTATAATGCTGAAAATAATTTGTAATTGATTTGGGATCGTTGCAAAACATTTTTTTTCCCTCCTTTTAAAATATGAACTAATTAAAAGCGAAGGGCCGAAGAGGGGTTTAATAATAAAATATGAAAAATGAGGGGAGTAAGTTGACAACTGCGCTACCAACTCCGTTGACGAGGGAAACCAAGTCTGCCCTTCAGCCTTCTGGGAAACAATTCACCTGAAACAACTCCAGCAAATCTCTGTGGGAGCATTTTCTTTGCTAAAATTACTCATAACTTGCACCCAAAAGGAGCCATACCGAAATAATATTCAAAATTGTGTATATGGATAATATTTCATAATTTAAATGTTTTTCAAACAAATAATTCTCTTTTTTTTTTTTGAAAAACTTGGAAGTGGCTTCCAAGATTGTATATAGATGTAATTACAACAACATTTCCTACATTATTACAACATTACATCAGATAATTAACTATGCTGGGTTCTTTGCTGCACCCCACACCTCAGATGCATTTTATTCTTCCCACAAAACTGACCCCAAAGCGATGCATCTTCGTATGCTCGGTTTGCCACAACCCAAGACGAGAGCTTAGTACTACGAAATAACAAATAATTCTCATGTGATAATATATGCAGCTATGAAGTATCATTATCTTATCGTTTCTTTCTAGAAGCTTGCAAAAGATACATATATAATTTATAAATTAAAATTTACATTCAATGTATTATTCATTTATTTGCAACCTACATTACACAAAAAAATTTGGTGAGAATATGGATGTTTATGACTAACTAACATTAAGGAGTCGCAATGAGGGAGATATTGTGGGGTAACTTCTAGGGGATACATAACAGCGAAATTGCACTGTAAAATACAAGTTTGGTTTCATCGGTAAATAAATAGTTTTCAAGGTGAAAGATAAAAGTGCAATGTATATAATTTTCACCGTGTTTGAAAAGACAGAACTCCTTCCCACTTTCTCTCTTGGACCCAACCAATATCATACGCCACTACAAAGAAAGAAATCATAGAAATCACCTACTCTTCATTTCGGTCTCCCCTCTCCTTTTGCTTCCCTTTTTGTTCCTCCGCTCCGCCAAAGCTCCAATCTTTCTTTCTACCAAATAAAACCACTCAAAAGGTGGAGAGGCGGAGAGCTCTCCCAAATCGGAAACATGGCGCCTGGTCCCAGTCTACAAGACCTACAACTGACCTCGCTGTCTTCCCGGCGGGACACCACCGGGGACGAACTGGAGGATGTCCGCCTCTTGGACTCGTACGACGAAGAGTTAGGATTGAGAGTGTCGAGTGAGAGTGCCGATTTGGGTGTCAGAAAGGTGCAATTGAAGGTGACCGGTATGACCTGTTCTGCTTGTACCAATTCGGTTGAGTCGGCCGTCAAGGCTCTCGATGGCGTGGTGAGCGCCTCGGTCTCTTTGCTTCAGAATCGCGCGTATGTGGTGTTTGATCCTATGCTTTTGAAGGTTCGTCTGATGATCACACAATAATAGTAATTTGAACGTGTCATTAGAGAATTCTATTTTGTTTTATGTTATTTTTTACACTCGATTTAACAATCGAAAGTGTGATTTTAATCGTACAATGTTCTACAAGCGGTGGGAACTAAGATTTTGTTGGTTTTTGGTTTATACTGGGAATTGAAATTTGGATGGTTTTGTTAAAGATACTTATTGTAATTTTGTGAAATTTTACTTGCAACAGTTCAGAACTTCTAATCTCATTCAAATTTGTGATTTAACAAGTCGGAGATACTTGGTTTCAGTATCAATTGAAGTAATTTTCTGATATGAATATTGTTTGTTGTCTGTTCATCCCCAGACCCGATATATGCAGATCATAGCTTTCACCTGGAAGCCGAAATTTATCCACGAAATTTAGGTTAAGCTTTTTAGTGGGGTTTTATTGGATTTTTATTTTTAATTTGTGAAAATGGTGCTTTTAGTATACAACCCTGGCCTTTCTTAATGTTATTTGTTCAAATTTGAATTTGAGAATCTTCATATTGAAGCAAAGAGAAAAACAAATGATTCAATTTTCAAGGGTGGGTATGCCAATAATTTATTGTCTTTGTTCTGTTTTTTTAACAAAAGAGCACATACTAACATTTTCTTCTTTTTATCTTGTACATTTTTTATTAAATTATGAGACCAAATAAACATCTGTGTATTCTTTTTATTCAGGATGAGGACGTAAGAGAAGCAATAGATGATGCAGGATTTGATGCTGAGATCATTCCAGAAACTTCCAAACGTCAGAAATCCAAATTGCAAAAAACCTTAACTGGTCACTTTCTTATAACGGGTATGACATGCGCAGCATGTGTAAACTCAGTGGAAGGCATCCTAACCAAGTTGCCAGGTATCAAAAGGGCAGTGATTGCTTTGGCCACCTCACAAGGGGAGGTTGAGTATGACCCGACCATCATCTCCAAGGATGAAATAGTAAGTTCCATAGAAGATGCGGGTTTTGAGGCATCGTTCTTGCAGAGCAATGAGCAGGATAAGGTGTTGCTGCACGTAACTGGTTTGTGTACCCTAGTGGATGCTCAACTGCTCGAGGGCGTGATTGCAAACTTGAAAGGGGTCAAGGGGGTAGATGTAAATTTAACACTGTCAGAGGTGGAGGTGGTTTTTGATCCTGAGGCTGTTGGGCTGAGGGACTTGGTGGATGGGATAGAAAGAGAGAGTAGCGGGAGGTTTCAGCTGCGGATTCAAAACCCATATATCCGTTCTGCCTCGAGTGATTCACAGGAGGCCTCTAAGATGCTGCGCCTCTTGATCTCCAGTCTGCTTCTCACTGTGAGTGCCATTTTTTTACTATAAGGGGTGGAAACTTAGTCAGGTCTACCTGTATTGGTATGTATTGTGCCACTGTTTATGCAATTTGTTTCCTTCCTTTTGTGTTTGATTTGGTGATTTCTAGCTACTACTGGAGATCTACACAGCTTGTTTCTCCTTCTATATCAATAGTTGGAAAATGAGTTGGGGTTCTTTACTGTTTGCCAGACAAAATCTTTACTTGGCTTTTGAGAGTTCCATTCCTGCTTAAGATTTTGGAATTTGTATTATGTGTAAAAAATATCCAGTATGGCACTGAATGTGAGCTACAAGGTTATATATGGGCACATATACTTCATCCTATCAATCATGGTTGATGCCGTTATTTTTTTTAGTAAAACTGTATCAGTATAATCAATTTGCCCATGCGTTTTTGTTTGTTTAATAGTTTGTGTTTGTATTTATTGCTTAGTATTTTCCAGATCAGTGTACCATACCATACCATACCATACTCGTGGAATACTACTTTTAATTAACTTTTTCTGTGCCAACACCAGGAACCAGGAAAGCTGCATCTCATTAGTACACTTTTTTATCTTGATGCAGATACCTGTGTTCTTCCTCCAGATGGTGTGCCCGAAAATACATTTCCTCGCCTCCTTCATCATGGTCCAGTGTGGTCCCTTCTTCATTGGTGATCTACTCAAATGGTTCCTAGTCACTATTGTGCAGTTTGTTATTGGCAAGCGCTTCTACGTTGCTGCCTACAGAGCCCTCCGGCATGGTTCGACCAACATGGACGTGCTTGTTGTGATCGGAACAACTGCTGCATATGTTTACTCAGCTGCTTCCGTGGTGTACGCTGCCTATGCTGACTATCATACACCGGTGTATTTTGAAACAAGTGCGATGATTATTACTTTTGTTTTGTTCGGGAAGTACTTGGAGGTGCTGGCAAAGGGACGAACCTCAGAAGCAATTAAAAAGTTGGTGGAATTGGTACCAGCCTCAGCCGTGTTGGTTGTCAAAGATTCAGGTGTGTGAATACTAATGACCAAAGTTCTTGATACTATTGTAGTTAGGTCATTTTTTGTGTTGGTAGAGTATTATCATTTTCCTATAACCGTGCCTTGTCATATCACACTACTCTCTTATATCTGTATGATACTATCCAGGCATAAACCACTATAAATGTAACACAGGCAAGATACTTTGTCATTTGGACTGAACCATTCTTTCCTGTACCAGTGACTTGCATTTTACTATGGTGCTTAGTGATGAGGACTGACTATGGGTCTAGTGTGGTTTGACTTGAGTTGTGGTATTATAATGAGCTTGCATGTGTATCATTTGTCATGCACACGGAAGACATTATGTTATCTGTTGGCAATACAAGCATAATTTCACATATTGTTTTTTTTTTTACCAAATAATTATAGAGGGAAAGCATATAATGGAGAGGGAAATAGATGCTCTTCTAATCCAACCTGGTGATACGCTAAAAGTTATACCTGGTACCAAGGTACCAGCTGACGGAGTAGTGGTATGGGGTACAAGCCATGTGGATGAGAGCATGGTCACTGGTGAGTCTATACCTGTACTGAAGGAGGTTTCCTCAGTGGTGATTGGTGGTACAATGAATCTGCATGGTGTTCTTCATGCGAAGGCCACGAAAGTGGGGTCTGATACTGTGCTGAGTCAGATTATTTCACTGGTTGAGACAGCACAGTTATCAAAAGCCCCGATTCAGAAGTTTGCAGATTATGTGAGTGTATATATAATCTATACCACCTTAAATTGTTTTATTCAGTAATTCTTAAAGGTGAATTATTTTTTTCTCGCGGGGCAATTTTGTGCCAGGTCCACCCATCAATTACTGTGCGACGCATCGAAACTCTGTAGAAACTTAAGTGCAACTCCGTATAAATTTACCCTTTATAATTTAATTATTCCTGTTCTAAAACAAATTATAATTACATTCTTTTTAATAAAATTTGCAGGTTGCTAGCATTTTCGTGCCCATTGTTATCTCCATGTCGCTAATTACATTCTTCAGCTGGTGAGTGAATGCAAACTTTCTGGTTTACACCTCCAAACCCACAAAAATAGCAGTCAGTGTTTCTTGAAAGGTCCATCGTGAACTATCCTTGATATATTTAAATCCTATTAACTGATCCTCCATTGAGCATAGTCTATCCTTATATTTAATTCTTCATGTTGAAGTCATAAAAAACATAAAAAAAATCTGTGTAAAAATAGGCATCTTAGCAATAAGGATTTCTTACTGCTGGCACTTCTGGTGATGTTATTTGTCATCAAAGGATCCCTTAATGGAATTTGATATTTTAATATTTTGTATATTGAATTTTGCCTTTCTGGAAAGTTACACTTTACATCTTGAGGTTTTCTTGTGTAATAATTTTACCAAATCGAAACTATTTTTGGTGATGTCCTTCCACTTAATTTTTGTCGCTAAATGCTTTTCTTCGATACAAAATTTTATTTAGGTTCATTTGTGGACTCCTTGGGGCATATCCCCATTCATGGGTCTCAGAAAGCAAGAATTGCTTTGTGTTCTCTCTCATGTTCTCGATCTCAGTCGTGGTGATTGCATGCCCCTGTGCACTTGGCCTCGCAACACCTACGGCTGTTATGGTTGCCACCGGTGTTGGTGCATCCCATGGTGTGCTCGTCAAGGGTGGTGATGCCCTTGAGCGTGCTGAGAGTGTCGACCATGTGATTTTCGATAAGACTGGGACTCTGACACAAGGGAGGGCTGTTGTGACCGTGGCAAAAGTCTTTAGCGGGATGGATTTGGGGGATTTCCTCACTATTGTTGCGTCTGCAGAGGTGAGATTTTTTGGTGGAATAGAAGGGACTTGTTCAGTTAGTACCAAAATTACCACTCTAACATTGCTCTAATATCAACTCAATATTATTATTGGTTTGTGCTCGATAAAGCATATTAAATATGCATGAGCCAAATGGTCAAAAGACACTAGACCTACCAAAAAAGTTGAGAGCAAAATAAGTTTTTCATTTTATTTGGTGCATAAAATAATTTGTTTTGTTTCATAAAAAGAGAAACATGGGGAAAACTAATCGAAGTTAATAACTATAACATATTGTGTTTTTGATGTAATTTAGGCGAGCAGTGAGCACCCATTGGCAAAAGCCATAGTGGAATACGCATTTCATTACCATTTCAATGGGAAGCTTGAATCTACCAAACAAAGGAAGGCGGAGATCATGGCAGAGTGGCTTCAAGAAGCTGCTGATTTCTCTGCTGTTCCTGGAAGAGGTGTTCGATGTTCTGTCAATGACAAGATTGTTTTGGTATGTCCACTCTCACACCTTATCTGTGTGTGTGTGTGTGTGTGTGGTGTCACTGTGTCTGTGTATCTATCTGCAAGTGTCTGTTAAGGGTCAAATGACAAGATCGTTTTGATCTGTACACTTAAACCCATTTCCTGTTTCTTGCATGTGCATGTGATATCCCCCTCTTTCCAACAAGATTAGCCTCATTGAGCCCCAATAAGGCTTCAAATTTGATTAAACTAACTATCGACTGGGCATGTCCGTTTAGCCTCAATTTTTCCATATGAAAATTTGAGTTATGTTTTTTGTTAGTTATTGTACTGAATATTAATTCTTAAACAACCACAGGTGGGTAACAGAAGCTTGTTATCCGAGAACAGTGTCACATTCCCTCAAGAAGCCGAGAAATTTCTTGTAAATCTCGAGGAGAGTGCAAAAACTGGCATACTGGTGGCATATGATGGTGTCTTTGTTGGCTTGTTGGGAATAACCGATCCATTGAAAAGGGAGGCAGCAGTTGTGATAGAAGGGTTGAAAAAAATGGGGATCAAGCCTGTCATGCTCACTGGAGATAACTGGAGAACTGCACGTGCTGTAGCGAAAGAGGTTAGTTCGGTGTTTCTATTTGTGCCTGTGATATTGAGAGAATGTGTTCATTGAGAACCCATGATCCATGGAGCCCCTATAAATCCTTACTCATAATGCAATCTTTTGAAAACCCTAAGGTTTGTCTTCCCAGAGCTAATGTGGACTATAAAATCTATTACATTAAGCCCATCATGGCCATCCATCCTCTCCATAGTTACTTGCAAGCCGAACCTCCACACTCGCTCATGCATTAATTTCTTCTACGATCAAGCCCCATCTCCCACCTATCTTCTTGTTTAATAGTCTCTTTTACAATGTTTTATTAGTTTGTGGTATCAGCTTATGTGGGATAAAAAATTTAATTTTGATTATTCATAACTTGAATTTCATTGCCATCTATATTTCCATATCATTGGAACATTGTGTCCACTTCAATGTGGGACACTGTGAGCATTTGACTAGTTCAAGAGAATATCATATTAAATTAATGTTGGTGGCAGGGTAGATCAAATTCTTCGATATGGGTATAGCTGGGTTAATTCCTAATAGTAAATAGATTTCTTGAATCTAAAATGCAAACCTGTGTACCTCAGGTAGGAATAGAGGATGTGCGAGCAGAAGTAATGCCAGCTGGAAAAGCTGATGTGGTAAGGTCCCTCCAGAGTGGCGGCAGCAAGGTGGCAATGGTAGGTGACGGCATCAATGACTCACCTGCACTGGCTGCAGCTGATGTTGGCATGGCTATTGGTGCTGGCACGGACATAGCTGTTGAGGCTGCCGATTACGTCCTTGTCCGTAGCAACCTTGAGGATGTCATCACTGCCATTGACTTATCTAGAAAGACGTTCAATCGGATCAGGTACCTTTAAAAAACAATTTTGACACGTATCTGAGGTAGGATGTTTAGTGGGTGGTTTGCATGTCTTAGTGCCGCATGTTATTATTGCGCGAGTTTTATTACTGCTTTGAGCACTAATTAATTGTCAATGATATGGTTACCTTTTTTGTTGTCTTTTTGGTGTGTAGTTGCAACCTGTCCATGATACAATTACCTTCTTCTTTTTTTGGTCTTTTTGGTGTGTAGTTGCGCAAAGTTGAGGTTGAACTGGTAGTGTGTTTATTCCACGACACTAAAGACAGTGCTTTGTTGTAAACAAAAGATTAATCAAGGAACTTAGTCAAGGTTTCTAGATTGTGGGATTGAGTTTATTTGGCCTTTATTGATGAATTAATGATAGTTTTTTTTACCTTTTTCAAAGCACTGTTAAAACAAATAAAAGATGACATTGTTAATGTTGTTTGCTTGAATAGGTGGAACTACTTCTTTGCTATGGCATATAATGTTGTAGCCATCCCTGTGGCGGCAGGAGTGTTGTTTCCCTTTACTGGATTGAGGATGCCGCCCTGGCTTGCAGGTGCGTGCATGGCGTTTTCTTCTGTTAGTGTGGTGTGCTCCTCATTGTTGTTGAGGAGGTATAGAAAACCCAGACTTACCACCATATTGCAAATAACTGTAGAGTGATAAGAAACATTGCTTTTTTTTTTTTTTTAGCTTCATTTTTGTGAATGAACAGCCTTACCAGTAAAGAAAATGAAAGTTATGTACTCCCTCTCTCATGTGTCAGTTTCGCTACTTCAAATTTTCTTCTTTTCTGTTATTTTATACATAATATTATAGGAGGTAAACATAAGTATGTAGAGAGTAAATTATGAGAGATGGGGACACATAATATCCTTGAGAGATCATTGGAGTGGCAGAGATAAAAAGAAAAAAAAAATTATCGAAGAATATTTGGTGATCAATATATATGACCAGGCCCAAAGGTACCTTCCATAAACTACTAAGCTAATCAGCAACCACCAATTATTCGAGCAAAGTATGCCCGACATCAGATTATCAATGGCTAAATATACTCTTTTAAAAGCTTTTTGGAAAATAAAAATCGAGATGGCAGGCAAACCGTAATCCTATTATTTTTCTGCCACCTCTAACCCTTGTTAAAATACTAACCTTTTAAGCCGAGGAAATTTTACATATTGCCTTTTCTTTTCAAAATATGGAACAAAATATTTCCTTTTCAAAATTCCTGAATTTTTATTTATAGCATAAAAAAAAAAAAAAAAACCAAATCACTCCAATTTTGGTGAAATTTGAAAAATATCCGGGCCGCACAATGACTCTGCGGCTCCAGTCTAGAGGCCGCACAATGCTCCTGTGGCCCCTACGGTCCCATTATTATTATTTGTTTTTTGTTTTTTTGTAAGTGCATAAAATTTGAGGTAGTTCACGGTGGTCCAAATTGGAAACAAATGAATAGGCTATTTAGTATTATATTATTTTAACCGTTTCTTTCGGGGTAGCTTTTATTCAATTTTCTTATGAACTTTTGTTACGTGTTGTTACGTGGACTATGCATTTGACTGTGCAGAATGTTTCAACCGCAATAAAAATTGCATGAAAAACCTGCTTACGCCAACTGGTTTCAATTGAGCTGCCACAAAATATCCAACGCAGTGATTCTGTTAAAAAAAAAAAAAAAATTATAGGCCGCAGGGGCATTGTGTGGCCTCTAGACTGGGGGCCACAGAGTTATTGTACCGCCTCCAGCCTTCAGTCTTTGAGGCCGCATAATGTCCTGTGGCCTAGATAGTCTTTTTTTATGCTATAAATAAAAATTTCGGCCAAAATTCTTAACTAAATGTCTTTGTGGGCTCCATTTTTCATCTCTTCCCCTTCCTCCTACTCCTAATCTTTGTTTAAGTAAAAAAAAAATACAAATGTGATAGAAAATAATAACATTCTATTTATCGTTGACAATGTGTATTAATGTAAAAAAATTGAAAAATCAAAAGATTACATTTTAAGTGTACGTTGGATATTCTTTCAAAAAAAGTGTATTGTTAAATATAGAAATAACATATTTTTAAAATCATACATGATTATTATTTTTCATTTGAGTTTTTGTCAATGATAGTTTAATTCATACTTTTAAGGAAATTAAATCATTCGATTATCAGAAACATAATTGTTAATTTTGTTGTGGGCAGTGCAAGAAAAAATTAAACAGAAATGAAATTTTTTTATATGTCCATTATATTTATTAAAATTTGGCTAATAAATTTCTAGAGATTTATTTTCAAGCTTAATTAAGAAAATCTCGGTTACAAACACATTCTTTTTTTTTTTTTTTAACAATTATAACAATGGCTTTTTATATTATTATTATTATTATTTCGCTTCAAACAAATACTAGCTAGAAATAAAAATCAACATATATCAGTACCAGTCCTTTATATTAAGTTCTTATTATATGATGAAAACAGGAAAAAAAAATGACAAAAATTTGGAAGGTGTTACAAAGAAATCAGTGTGTGCTTTTTCACCGATTTCTAACTATGGATATGAAATAATCTTAAGAAATTAAGAAACAAATAACCATTAAAATAATAAATTGGCGTTTTCTTCTCGTTGCTCATTTTACAAATTTCTCATCAAGAGGATGACAAAACAACTTCAAAAGACCGACACCATGGAATTTTTTTTATAAACCATAATTAAATTTTTTTTTTTACGAAACCAACATGATTACTTTTTTTTTTTTACAAATACCATAAAAACCGAAATGCTATTTCGTTTCTTATGGTTTTTGTAAAAAAAAAAATAATCATGTTGGTTTCGTAAATTTTGTTTTTTAATTATGGTTTATAAAAAAAATTGGACACCATGTGCTTAAATTTGTAATTAATTTCAACTGTCTTTCACAAATATAATATCCAAAAATATTACTAAATTACTATAGAAATTCATTAGCCAATTTTTAATAAATATATAAAAAAAATTTCGTCTCCGTTTATTTTTTTTTCTTACACTGCCAACAACAAAATTAACAATTATGTTTCTGATAATTGAAAGTGTGTATTAAACTATCATCGACAAAAAAAATCAAATGATAAACAATAATCATGTATGATTTCAACAATATGTTATTTCTATATTCAGCAATACACTTTTTTAGAGAGAATATCGAACAGTACACTTAAAATGTAATCTTTTGATTTTTCAAACTTTTTACATTTATACACATTGTCAACAATAAATGAAATGTTATCTTTTATGTTATTTTTTTGGAAGCTGATAACAGTACCCGCACTGTACCCGCACCATAACTACCATAACTACCATTACTATCTGGGGGGAACCGCAAAAACTCCAGCACACAATTTTTTTTTCTAAAGTATTAATACATATGCAATGAAATATTTATACCTATGCACAGAAGTATTTATACCTGTGAGGTGAACAATTTTTACGTAAATAATTGTCTCCCCAACCAAATCTTTCAAACGTACCCGCACCACAAATACTTGTGGGGGACCACTCAAACTACATGGGGAGACCATACACGTTTTTAGAGATGGATTTTTTTTTCTGTTCAATCTCGTCCATATTTCTGACGATCTGTGAGAAATTTTGTGAATATATAACCATGAACGTCTTCTAGGCAATTTTCTCTTTCAAATGATATCCATGATGACGTACTTTTGGACTCATCGCCACACAAGTATTTGTACCTTGGCGTGCAAGTATTTGCGTGCAAGTATTTTTTACATATGACACTATATGACGTCTGAAAATATTAATATCAAGTACTGCAAGTATTTTATACATCTGCACGGAAGTATTTATACCTATGTGGTCAACTATTTTTGTTAGAGGAAGGTTGAAGCAGGGACGATTGGGTAAGGTTGATGTGGTGATACGGGGTCCACTACTTAATTAGAGGAAGGTTGACGCGGGACGATTGGGAGACTGGAAAAGGATAGATCATAACAAGTTACGTATCAAAGTATTAATATCTTATTTTTCAAGTGTTAATATTTTATCTTCCAAGTATTTATATCTATGAAAGTTGACGCGGGAACGAGTGCGGAAACTGAGAAAGGGGACCATATAATTAGTGGAGATCATAGAGGAAGAATGTTGCAGGAATTTTAGAATAATAATTAGTAAGAATCATATAGTATCTTTTTAGAATAATAATTAGTGGAGACCATATAATTAGTGAAGACTATAGTACAAAATTTCTCTAAATTGGATGCGGAGATTTTGAGAGTTCAGGAGTGAGGATAGTCAAATAATTATTCTATTTTTTAGATTACATTTGTATTTTTTTTTTTTACTTAAACAAAGATTAGAGAGGAGTAAAAAGAGAGGAGTGGGAGGGAGGGGCAGAGAGGAGAAAAGTCGAGCCCACAAGAATATTTTGAGAAGGGATATTTTGTTCTATGTTTTGAAAAATTGAGCAATATGTAAATTTCAGAAATTATACTCTAGATTTGTTAATAGATATTTATAATTCCAGGGTTATTAAAACCGGACTCGATGGTTCAACCGGAATTTTTTTTTGCGGATCTAGGTACCAATCCGGTTTGATTCGTTAAAGCGGTCATTTATGTAATTAGACTGGTCAAAACCGGTGTAATTGACCGTTTTTTAACCCAAAAAAAAATCGCTCCTAAAGATTGCGGTTTTTAGCGACTTTATATTGCAACAACTTCTGAACTTTTAGCCTTTCTGTACTAGGAATATTTGTGCAACAATTTCTTTCAAGGCTAAGAATAGAAATTATTCAAACCAACTTTACGGAGGAATCACGGATTTAATATAAAATAATTTAATTTGGAATGTTAAACTTTTAGCCTTTATCTACTTGTTTTTTTACTCCACATCACATTTTTTTTTATTTTGTTGTTGTTTTTTATTTCAATTGTTGACAATATGTCATCCAACTGAAAACATTTTTTTTCCCACTGCTTCGATGAGCTTGAGTGTGGTAAGGTCATATTATATGTCAAGAATATCATAGTATATAAGTTTTCAGATTATAAATTAATAAATTATAATTATTTTAAAAAATCAGTGGTTGAACTAGTTGACTCATCGGTCCGACGATTAAATTGTTGACCAAAAGTTCACCGGATTGATGTTTGGCCTGATTCTGATAACATTGCTTTATAGACATTAAATGAAAGTTGGAAGACCAGATTTTCATTTTTCTATCTAAAAAACATAAGATTAAAATGATTTAAAAGACAATTTGGCCCGATCCAACATATATAAGTAGGCCCAAAATGTATTTTACTTCCTTTTAAGTTTGGAGTCATGTATTTAATTGATTATCCGTGCATAGTAGGCCTGCAAAACTCTTATCTCCGACCATATCACCTATTTTAGAAGCTACGGAAACCCTAACCCTAATCTTTCTACAATACACATCTCAAAACCCTAATATTTCCGCCGCCAAATTCTTAAGTTGGTAGACATAATTTCACTCATCTATAAATAACCAACATATCTCAAAAATAGTCAAACATCAACCCTAATCTATTTGCCGCCATATTTCTCTACCATTTTCTAAAACCTAATCATTTCCATACCTACTAACAATTCAATCCTAACCCAACAAATCTCAACTATTTTTAGTTCTCAACCTATATGGAAAATCACCACAATTGATTTTGTTGATATCATGGCTTACCATCTCATATGTAAGTGAAAATTCTTGATGAAAGACTCCTCCATCTTATATATTTTTTTGTACAATTTTTTTTCTTGTAACTTGAAATTAGCAACATACTTGAAATCACCACAATTGATTTTTTTTTTTGCTGGTTTCACTTTTTTATACAGAATCTTCATTTGAGTTCAAACAATTAGTAACATATATCCTTGAAATTTTATTCAAGCTAATGTACTAATTTTTGCATGCTAGCTAGCACCTTCATGTACATTAATGGTGATTTCTAAGGTCATAGCTTTCAGATTGAAAACATGAGATGGTATGTTTTAAAACTTATTTAGTTCAATGTTATATGATTTGGTCTTTATTTCCAATTGAACATTTTTTTGTGAGAAAAACTTTTTTATCTTGAAGATTTTTCACTTTCTATCGTAACTCATGCAAAAATAGTTTCAAAATATTCCAACAAACAAAAAGCTGAAACAAGATGATGTATATGTACACAATTGTCAAACATGAATAACACAAATTAATTGTTGCAGCATGGGAGGTGTAGTATTTCAATGTTAAATATTTTCAAATAGGAGTGCAATTATTAATTTAGTAACATCTAAGAAGATATATACAAAATTTAAGAACATTCATAACCACATAAGATCTATCAAAGGTGTATACTTACTTCACATCAACAAAAACATTTCATTACTTTAATTGATTTGGTTTGTTGCATCTTTCTCTATGTAGGCAACGAATTAGCCAAAACTTCCATTATTGTATGATATTTGTGGGTAAAGAATGATATTCATAGGCTCTAACATTTTTTCACTCTCTCAAGCATGACATGCTTCTAAACAAGACTAAAAGCTGCACTTGAAATCTTTTACGTTGCAAAGTGAATTAGGTGCAATCTCACCCAAAAAAAAAAAAAAAGCTCTCCTCTATGCAAATTCATTTACAAAAAAAATGATTGGTGAGAGAACTTAATTTCACCATTGTGGAGTGAAAGATTCAGTGTAGTCAAAAAGTCTTGTTTGTGTCTTAATTTTAAGCTGGGAGTGTGGATGAATGTAAGAGCTTGTGAATGTCTATTTTTACTCATAAATATCTTATCATGGTGAAAGTTTTGGTTATTCCGTTACCATTCTGATTAAGACAACTAAGTAAACCTAATCAATTTCAATGTAGTGGTGTGTTTAACAATGTGATTGTTACTCTTAAATTTTTTTTTTTTCTTTCACAATTAGCTGTAGGTTGTCTGTCACTTTATTCTTCAGCTAGAATTAATACAATAAACTTAAGAAAAAATTTATTTGCTGAATGTGTGTGACGAAATTCTTTCATATATTTTAGAAATTGTTTGACCAGAAATTCTTATACCTTTAAATTGTGTATCTCATTTTGGTGGGTTTAAGTTTAACAATGTCATTGTTACTTCTTTTAGTTTTTTTTTTTTTGTTCTCCTTCACTAGTTAATACAATAAACTTCAGAAGAAAAGTTTCTCTAGCTAACTGACGAAATTCTTTCACTTTGTTCTTGAAATTGTTTGACAGAATTATTTAACCCAACTGTAGAAATTAATATTTTTGTTATAATATTTATTTTGAATTAATATTGTGATGTATTAAGGAAGAATAGGGAGTTCTTAGTACTGTAAATAGTCCATGTAAGATTATAGGATTTGGCTGACATTGCAAGGATTGATGCGATGGATTTGAACCTGCCTTCTTAGTTCTTATGATAGTAATTTAGCTGCGGTGTAATTGTTGTTATGGATTGTTTGTTTTGTTGGTATCATTTTATATCTGATGTAGTCCTTGTATAAGAACTGTAGTACTTTAGCTAGCTTTGTTTTAATTTCTACTTTGAGGTACCATATGGTTGGTACCGATTAGGGTATGTTTGGTTGGAATGAGAATAGGCTATTTTTGAGGTTAGGTTATTCGGAATAGCCTATTCGGTGTTTGATTGGGTTAGAATAGCTAGAATAGTGAATCCAAACTTTTTGTCTTATTAGAATAGATTATTCCTAAGAGTTTTGAGATTTGACTATTCTAATAATACAAACAATTGCTATTCTTGATTTGACTATTCTAGCTATTCTTGTTTTACAACCAAACATAACCTAAGTTAACAGAGGTTTATTGGACCCAAGCCCATTTGCTAAATACAATGCTAATTCGTTCCCTCAGCAGCCCAATGGTAGGTGTCACAAAATAGGCAATTTCTCTAGGAGATAGGAGTAGGTCCGATGGGCATCAGACCTACATTTAGGTTCAATTAGCTCTAGGACCGTACGATTAGCATCAAGATCTATGTGCACGGAAATTGATACAGACTTGCACGGATTTTGATACAAAGAACACGAATCTTGATGCGGATTGAATGGTCATCACACCCATCGAACCAAGGTAGGTCCGATGGGCATCGGACCTACTCTGATGGGTTTCTCTAGAGGCAGAGGCAACGGATATAATCGAGGAAGAGGTCATTGTTATTTCAACTCAAATTTCAACAATTATGCTCCTCTTAAACATCCAATTTGTCAGTTTTGCAATAAAGTGGCACACTTGGCGCTTAATTATTACCGTGATTAATTACAGCTATCAAAAGCCCCCTTCTTATCAACCCACTGCCGTGATTGTTGATTCTTTCTCTGCTCCTGACAACTAGTCACATTGCATTAGAATTTACTATTTACTGAAACCATAGAATTCACTTTTTAATTGGAAAACATAGAATTTACTATTTACTGAAACCAGTGCTCGTTAAAGCATTGTGGATATGGTATCAGTTTTTCCAATCTTAAATTAAGCTCCAGTTAAGTTACCATTTATTCAATCCAGCTCTAAAACCATTGAACCCAAACATTACTTTTGCCTCAATCATTATTCAATCTATCCTCTAGCTACCCTCAGTTGTGCAATCAAAGGAAGATAAAAAAAATTAAAAAAAAAAAAAAGCAAACTAATATAGGAAAACAAACAGTAGTTAAGTGGTACTGATATACATCTGATATCAAAGGGAAAGAGAAAAAGGCAAGAAAGAGATGAAAGAAAGGGTATAATGGTCCATAAGTGAAATTTAGAGTCTTAAATATTATTATTATTTTACTGTTTTGGATATATTTGATACATTATAGAGAATTCCTCCTTTTTTTTGAATGAAAGATGAGGGTCAGGTCAAGCCCTCAAATTCCTTTTTCATTTATAAGAGACACAAGTAGTGTCATTATTTACATAAGGTCCTAAAAAGAAAAACAACAAAATTAAACTACAAAAATAAAATGAAACTACAGATTGAAGTAAAATAAAAATAAAAAAATATAAACTATAACGTAAAAAAAGAAAGCTAAATGCCAAAGTGTAAATAAAAAAGAAACAAAGTAAAACAAGAAAATTTTGCATCTCTATCACCAGGATCAAAAGGCATTGGTACCAGATTCGTTACCAGTTGAATTAAGGATGTATCATCTCTATGAAGAAACGCTGATCTGATCCGTACCGGAAAACACTGGTAACGAACTGCTGCTTTACCAGTTCCGTACCAGAGGCACTGTTCCGTACCAGAAAGATCTGTTCCGTACCAGAGAACACTGATCCATACCAGTAAACACTGGTCCGTACCCGAAAGCGCTGATCCTTTCAGTTCTGACTCCTTTGCCTGTGCATTTGTTTTCAGTTATTGTAAAAACCAACTTGCATATTCTCGATTAATAATCTTTGCACCGATTCGCATTTATCTGTAAATATGCTTCTACATCTCTCATGCCATGTTACAAAATAGATCACCATCTGCATTCTTCTGACCTGCTGGTGTTGTGAGTTAGTGATTGCTTCGCAATATTCTTGTCTTTCACATACTGGCATAGTGGCATGTAGGCAATTTCAAGTTTGTTTGTATGGCCCAGTGTAGTTGTATCATGTAACTGCACTCAATGAACAGATGGCGCACCGATTCCTCTAAACTTCTACACATATAGCATATACTCGGTATGCACCAGCCCCTTCTCTTCAAATTATCAATAGTCAGAATCTTTTTCCTCAACATCAACCACGTAAAGATAAAGATACACGAAAGCTGATTTGATCGAAGAACTTCTCTTCTTCAGTTTTTTTTTTTTGGTAAGGATCTAAATACTCATAACTCAAATAATAAATTTGGATGATTCTAATTATTAAAATTCACCAAACAAATGAGACCCAAAATTATATTGGCATCTAAAATATTATGCATATCAAATTTCCTAAATGGTCAGTTATCTTAATACTAGGATAAAAATGATTTAGAAGACAATTTGACCTGACCCAACATATATAAGTAGGCCCAAAATGTGTTTTACTTTCTTAATTGATTATCCGTGCATAGTAGGTCCACGTGAATCTATCCCCGTCTATATCAACTATTCTAAAAGCAACGTAAACCCTAACCCTAATCTTTCTACTACCATCTATTGCTCTATTATTTTATTAGATTTGAAGAAGTTTAACTATAGACATCTCAAAACCCTAATATTTCCGCCGCCAAATTCTTAGGTTGTTGGACATACCTTAACTCATCTATAAATAACCACCATGTATCGAAAAATAGTCGAACATCAACCCTAATCTATCCGCCGCCATATTTCTCTACCATTTTCTTAAACCTAATAATTTCCACTAATTTAGAATTTTTATACCAGTTAACAATTCAATCCTAACCCAACGAACATCTACTGTTTTTAGTTCTCAACCTATAAGGAAATCACCACAATTGATTTTGTAGCATAAGGGGTTATCTTTGGTGATATCATGGCTTTCCATCTCATATATATGTAAGTGAAAATTCTTGATGAAAGAGCCCTCCATATTATATATTTTTTTGTTGAAATTTTAATTTTTCTTGTAATATATATAGTTTTGTTTTTTTTTTCCTAGTTTCACTCTTATTCAGAATCTTTTGACCTCAAACAGTTGTTAACATACTTGAAATTTTATTCATGTTAATGTACTAATTTTTGCATGCTAGCTAGCACCTTCTTTTACATTAATGGTGATTTCTAAGGTCATGGCTTTCAGATTGATGAGACGGTATGTGCTAAAACTTATTTAGTTCATTCTTGTGATAAAATTATATGATTTGATCTTATTTCCAATTGAACATTTTTGTGAGAAAAACTTTTTATCTTGAAGATTTTTCACTCTCTATCTTACCTCATGCAAAAATAATTCCATAACATATACAATAAACAAAAAGCTGAAACATGAATAACACAAGTACTTGTTACAGCATGGGAGATGTACTGTGGTATGTTTTCATTGTTAAATACTTCCAAATAGAAGTGCAATTATTAATTTAGTAACATATGAGAAAATATATACAAATAAAGGAATATTCATGACCACATAAGAATATCAAAGGTGTACTTAAAGTCACATCAACAAAAACATTTCACTACTTCAATTGATTTGGTTTTGGTTGCATCTTCCTCTGTATAGGCAACGAATTAGCCAAAACTTCCATTAATATAAGATATTTATGTGTAAAAAAGGATATTTATAAGCTCTCACATTTTCTCATTCTCTCAAGCATGTTATGCAAACAAGACTAAAAGCTGCACTTGATATCTTTCACTGTCACATGTGAATTAGTTGCAAAATCTCTCTCAAGAAAAGCTCTCCTCTATGATATAATTATACCAAGTACTCTTCCGTTTCAAGAAGGTAAATCGGTGATTCTCAGTGTCATCGGAGCTCTTTTTTTATATGGATGCATAATAGAGCTTTTATTGATTGGTGATAAAACTTAATTTCACCATTGTGGATTGAAAGAGACAGGGTAGTCAAAAGGTCTTGTTTGTGTCTCAATTATAAGCTGAAAGTGTGGATGAATGTAAGAGCTTGTGAATGTCTATTTTTACTCATAAATATCTTATCATGGTGAAAGTTTTGGTTATTTCGTTACCATTCTGATGAAGACAACTAAGTAAACCTAATCAATTTTAATGTACTTGGTGGTGTGTTTAACGATGTGATTATTACTTCTTTTAGTTTTTTTTTTTCTTTAACTAATTAGCTGTAGGTTGTCACCTTATGCTTCACCTAGAAACTTCAAAAATATATATATATATCTTGTCGTATGAAGAAATTGTTTGACTGATACTTGCAATTATTTGAGAATTTTATTCCTTCTCTCTCTACTTACCTAGCTTTATGAGCAAATTTTAGTTTGGATAAACACAAGCTTTATTCCTAGTCATTTGAAATTGTATAGCTCAATTATATTTACAAGAACATCAAATAATGTGTGCAACAAATTTCATTACATTTTGTGTGATAAATTTCGCGAGAAAATTAGATGGTAAAGGACAAGAGAGTTAAGAACTATTTAAATTTTTATAATGTGTGCAACAAGGTTATCAAGTAATTACTCGTAATAAATCCCAGCCCTCCACATCAACAGCCACATCACATCATCTCTTCAACGGAACACATTATAAAAAAAAAAAATTACTTCTCAATATGAAGTGACTAACGGCGCCGTTATTTTCAATTTTGTAATCTTTTTCTTTTCTAATAAATTGCGTTAACGGACCCATAATAAATTAATAATTGAATTATGCCACATCAGCACGAATGGCACTTCGTTAATAAATTAACGAACACATTTGTTTTTCTTTTTCTAATAAATTAATAATTGAAAAATATATTAACGAACACATTTATTTTTCTTTTCTAATAAATTAATAATTGAATTATGCCACATCAGCACGAATGGCACTTCGTTAATAAATTAACGAACACATTTGTTTTTCTTTTTCTAATAAATTAATAATTGAAAAATATATTAACGAACACATTTATTTTTCTTTTCTAATAAATTAATAATTGAATTATGCCACATCAGCACGAATGGCACTTCGTTAATTAATATATTAGAATGGTTATTTGCTATATATGTATCTTTCCATAACAAATGCCCAATTCAATTAGCGCTTTTCAGGACATCCATTTCTTCATCAATTTCTTCTGCTGGAAAATGACTTTGTGGACCAAACATGTACAAATTTAAATTGGCAGGGACCAAATGGCAATTTTACAGAACTATACGGCAGAAAACAGGAATTGATGGATGTGCCCAATATTTAATTTTCTTAACATATATGTGGTATATGTAATTAATTATCTATAACAGTGAATTGTTTTTAATATATAATAATTGAGAAATATGACCAAATGAATGTGTACTTTTAACAAAAATATTATTCTTGTAAAAACTTAGTTATTTTCTTTAATATTTCATTGTTCTTTTTAACACCTATATATTTATACTTCTCAATACATGTGATTTTATGAACCATCACCAGACATGAATTATAATTGTGCTAAAAAGAACTAACAAAATGGGTTTTTGAGTAAAAGAACTAAAAAATGTTAAAATGAATTACCTAAGTTTTTATAAGAATTTGTTAAAAGTAACTCGTTTAATATTTTTAAAAATAAACAGTCACACGGTCTATTTTTAATAGTTATAATACTAAAAGCAAGCAACTAGTTTTATATTAAAACGAATTATCTAGATATTTATATGCTAAAAAATATTTTAAGTGAATACGTCTAAGAATAAAATTTTCACATAATCCTATCTATGTTAGAGAAAAGGTTACTTTAAATATAATAATAAATTACTATTATTATTGTTTGGCACAAATGTTGTCTGGGTTGAGGTAATTATTTTAAAAGAGAAATGTCATTGCCAGCCATATTTAAGAGTACTTTCATCATAAGATCGTCCACTAAAGTTGCTTGTCAGGAATTCAGGATCAATCAGGATATTATCAGCACATGGTTATTTCACACATTACACAAACACAAAAACCGCCAACCGGTCAAATTTTTTTATGTAGCTCACACTTGACTCAAAAGCATGAATCTGACTCCGCTGCTTTTTTGAGAGAAAATGAGGATCCTCTTTTTCCGAATCCAACGATTCAAAATTTCCATTTGCGTATCTCGATAAAGAAACCTTTTCATACACAAATCTCAACGAATTTTGAATCGTTGGATTCGGAAAAGGAGGGTCCTCCTTTTCTCTCAGAAAAGCAGCGGAGTCCGATTCCAAAAGCATAGCTCTGTCTCGTAATTCATAAGAGCTGGATTAAAATGACTTGTTGTTTTTGTGATTCGACCATACTTCACACTTTTATATCTGTTTTTAAAAACAAAAAAGCCAATTCGAACTGTTTAAAATGATCTCGTATTAAAATGTGCTTAAAGATCAAATTTTATATTTGTTTTTAAATTGTTACTATTTTTTTAGATAGATAAAAAATTATTGTTTTTAGATAGTTCAAAAAATAGTAAAAAAGTTCCAAAAAATATAAAATTTAATCTCCAAGCACATTTTAATATGGAGATTGTGTTGAGTGGTTCGAATCAACTATTTGAACTTTAAAATTATTAATTTAGTCATGAATTAGATAGTTGTTGTGGATTGATCCCCATATAATCTGTAACTTTTAAAATTTTAGTTTATATGGAAAGCTTGATTATGAACCTCCAATAAAAGATATGCTAGCAGAAACAAATATTCCGATTTGACGAGTCCAATGATAATCGTTCTTTCCACAACTATTATTTGAAATACTTATTGGTCGAATTAATTAAAACCAAATTACAATTTGTCCGACTAAATCTTTATTCAATTTACACATTAAATCAAGTGCATAAAAATCCTGATCAACCAAATTAGAAACCAAAACAAATAAAAAGAACTTTTATTTTATTCAGACAAACCGAATTAGTATGAAAACCTCAAGTTCATTTCAGTTTGTTTAAATTATTTGATTTTCAGTTGTTGAAATCAAGATGTAAATTAAAAAAAAATAAATACAAATTCTCATTATTTTAAATCCAAACAACCGAATCAACTTGTCCAAAATAAATTTAATTTAGTTGAAACCAAATTAACTAAACCATTCTAACAACTAAAAAGTCTCCGAAACTATGACGGCATTACACAGGAAATGCATCTCACTAAATAAGATTTTGCAGTTACTTTAGGTTAACATGCAAGGGTTTAAGGTTGAAGAACTAAGAAATCTCAAGAGCCAATTCCAACATACTACTACAAACAGAACATACAGCTTAATCTGCTGCATAATTATTATATAATCTCAAAAATAAAAATAAGCCTTTCCTTCCATCAAAATTTTAACTTATTAGTAATCTAATCATTCCAAGAACAAAAGATGCCCTAGTGGCTAGCAGACACCAGTGCCATATGCTCAATCAGATCTAACACCCGGTTACTGAATTTAAGAAAGGAAAATTACTAATCAGTTACGATTGGAAAGGTACAGAGTATAGGTTTTCTGAGAAAAAAGTTGAACAATGGAGAGAGAACAGAGATTTAATTTTGTTGAAAAAAGAAACAAATGGAATATTACCTGTAACCCCACTCATTGTCGTACCAGGAGACGAGCTTCATGAATGACGAGCTTAATCCAATACCAGCCTTGGCATCAAATATGCTCGACCTAAGATATCACCAACATAGTATTTAGTACCAGACAGGGAGCATCAATGACATTTTTTACAGTTTAAAATAAAAAATTTGCTTTGATACGGGAAAGATAGTGAAAAAAATTACCTGCAGTCACCAACAAAATCGTTGGAAACAACATCCTCATCAGTGTAGCCAAGTATACCTTTCAGAGGCCCTTCTGATGCATACCTGAAAAATGCACAATTGCCCCAAAATTATTTATGATACAGAAAGCCCATTGAACCCAACAAACCTCTGAGTGTTATAGTTCAGTCTTTAGCTCAGTTGACCAACTGAGCTAAAAGAACAAATAGAAATAGAACTCAAGAGGAAAAACAGGAAAGTTATGCCAAGTAATATCCAAATGGGGTTAGCGGAAGGAACAACCCCATAAACAAAGAACTTGTAGAACAAGCAGGGTAAAGAGAGAGCAATACAAGTATTCATTGTGATATGAGCATATTTACTAAAACTAAGGAGACATACTTGACAGCTGCTTTGACATCTTCATACGAGGCGCTTTTCTCAAGGCGGCATGTCAGATCAACAACTGAAACATTAGGTGTTGGTACCCTGAAAGCCATGCCGGTTAGCTTCCCATTTAGTTCTGGAAGCACCTTCCCTACAGCCTGGCATTATATCCAAACAATTCAAGTTTTTTAAAAAAAAAGTACAGAGAAAATTTACAAACGTGGTCCTTGATGCATCACCAACTTACCATATCAGTACTCTTAATATTACAATTTTGTCTCTTAACATCCAAGATTGAATCATTTGGGTGATCTAAAATCATTTCTCATTTCAACAATAAAAAAAAAACTTACTGTAAACAGATATCAAACGAGTCATTTTCTGGAATATCTTCAGTAGAATATAACTTTCCCTATACAGAGCACTGAGTATAATTTCTTTTTTATCTTTCAACAAAGATAAATATAGGAGTAAGAAGGTCAAAATCATTTATGTTCAGGCTAAAACTTGAACAGAACTAGGAGCTGCATCATTCATCAAGTACCCTTCTCGTAACTTGTTCTACAACTTATCCTTTTTGCTAAACTGCATATACTAAGGTAAAAATGAAGCTAAACTTCAATTGAAGCATAATTACATAGCCTAAGAGCTGGGTATTTATTTACCTTAGCAGCACCAGTAGAGCTGGGTATGATGTTCTGGGCAGCACCACGGCCACCTCTCCAGTCTTTCATGGACGGTCCATCCACTGTCTTCTGTGTTGCTGGATCCAAAATAGGAGCATAAATTCCATGATTTTACATAAATTACCACAAAATGTAGAAAAAAGAATCACATGTAGTTGTATATAGTGAATTAAGAAAAAATAAAGCCAAGTCAACCTGTGGTTGCATGAACAGTAGTCATGAGACCTTCAACTATGCCAAACTCCTCATGCACTACCTGCATTTTGTCGTACGATTATATGCTAATGAAGAACAGTAACTATCGGACAAGATTATACAGTTCCTATTTATTACAAAACAACACTTAAAGAGTTCTAGATGAAGCCGCAAGTCACTCCACACAGATGCATGTAAATGGTATGACTAGCTACAGTACCTTGGCAAGGGGAGCAAGGCAGTTGGTGGTGCAACTAGCATTGGAGACGACATTCATGCTAGAGTTGTAGGTTTTTTCATTTACACCCACCACAAACATAGGCGCATCAGCGGAAGGTGCAGATATTACTACTTTCTTGGCACCTCCCTGTAAGAGACCATAAAAAGTTCAGCTGGAATTGAAATGGGTAAGGTGCATTACAATATGAAAAAATTGCAAAGAAAAACAAGGAAAACACTGAGATAGAACCTTCAAGTGAGCTGAAGCTTTGTCGACAGTAGTGAAAACCCCAGAAGATTCCACAACATATTCAGCACCAAAATCAGCCCATGGGATCTCAGCTGGATCTCTATATGTACACCAAGCATTGCATTATACACTATCTTATTTTTAAAATGATAATATGGTTATAATGTGACAGTTATGTACAAGTCCAGCAATATGGTAAATGCTACTTTTTTTTTTAATCAAGGCCAAGATGATAGTATCCATAAGGTTGTATAGAAAACAAAATAACAAGATAAGCCATGACAATAGCAAACCTTTTGGATGTGACAGACACCTTCTTCCCATTAATCTCAAGGGTTGACTCGTTAATCACCTTAATAGTTCCCTTGTATGGTCCATGAGTCGAATCATATTTGAACATATATGCCTGTACAATATAAAAATTGAAAAAGAATAAAAATATATATATCTTTAGTCCTACCAAATTCACAATAATATGATGTAAACCAGGATCATATAACAAGAGATATAGTACACAATAAAGCATATCATCTCTGGTTTTTACATGTGACACGTAAGTGTGGGAGAAAACAGTAAGGTCAGATACTTGCATGCTTCTTAGCTTTCTTTTGATCATATTAACAAGGTTTTAACAAACCTAAGCATTATGTTGCCACACAGAAAACCTAATATTATGGTTGGTACCCAACTTCCTGGTACAGTGCACATCCAGTACATACCATGTATTTGGCATCAATAAAGGGATCATTTACGGCAACAACTTCAATGTCATCTCTCATTGTAGCAATGCGCATTACCAATCTTCCAATCCTTCCGAACCCTAAGTGTAATATAAACTTTAATTCATAAGTAGAAAAGAAAAATTAAAAAAGACAAAAGGTGGTGTAAGATTAATAAAACAACATATAGGAATTACCATTGATGCCAACCTTTGTCTTGCCTCCGCTAGAAGACTCTAAAGAAACCAAAATTTCAGAGATAAATAAAAAGCATACTATCAAACAGAAAATTGCAAGCAACAAATTAAACCATAAAAACATAATAATCAAAGTAAAATCAAGAAAAATCTTACTAGGGACAGCAGGAGGAGCCTGAGTAGCAGTAGCTCTGACAGGCTCAACACGTCTGGCACTATATTAAGACAAAAAAAGAAAACAAATGATTATTGGGGGAGGAGGGGGCAGGTCAAAAGCCCATGCCTATCTAATAAAACTATATATAATAGGGTTTATTAAGGATAATATCTTGTGTACCATGAAAATCTCAAAGTTTCATGTACACCATTATATAGAAAGAAACAAACCATAAAATTGAGTTATCATTAAACAGGAATAATCTGGATAGTTAAGGTCCTTTATGGGTAAACACAAAATTTCTCTTTTAAAAGTAAAAAGAGGTGAAGGACTCAACTGTGAAGAGGATGAATGAATAGAAGCAAAAGCACTTGAACTCTTAATGCAAATAACCTGATCACGAAAATTACCAGAAGTCAAGAAGATTAGTTTAAGGGGAGTTGCAATAGTGCAGCAGATTTTTATCAATTTCATCATTTTAAAGCATTTCTTTTGGAACTGTGCAGTGTACGTGTACGTGAAGAATAAACGGTGGCATTGACTGGATTGAACCCAAATCAGAAATACTGGTACCAGTAAACCGAGAAATAAAGCTAACAAAATTCACTTCCAATTATATGTATTTCCCTTAAAGTTTTAAACAAGTCAATTGATAAATTACTGTCCGATAAGTAGACAAGATTCAGGAATTACTCCAACAACGTTTACCAACAAAATCAAAGCTTTTAAGAGGAATAAGGTAAGAAATCATTTCTACCGAAGCAAACAAGCTAACAAGACCTCATCAGTTCTAATTGCCCACAAAAAAGGAATGAAATAAAAAGAGACCACCAGTCCACCACCAAACACCAAAAGTGAGTATATTTTATTACCTTAAATGAATCGGAAACGCGACATGCAGTGTTTGAAGCGAAGAGATCGCGAGATCCAGCAACAATTGGAGATGCAGATCCGAGAAGAGAAGAGTAAGTAGCCATTATTGGGTACTAAGAGAAAAGAGGATTCTTCCTTCGTATGTATGAACTACAAAGAACTTTTGCGCTTGATGTTCTCCGAAGAAACCCTAGAAAATGGGAGACGAAGGCGACTGATAGGATTTCTTTTTTTATATATAATAGAATAGAAGCAAGAGCACGAGGTTCTTCTTTCCGGCGGAGTTCTTTATGTGATTGCCATGCCACCAATGATATTTCCACGCTCTATTTTCGTGCGTATACACACGTCTGCTCAAAATTGAAATGGACCGACCATCTTATGTTGAAAAGGTTTCAAAGCAAATCAACGGACGATAATTCATGAAATTAAATTCGCATTGTATTAAGACTCGTGTAATTAAAGCTCTAACCAATATAATAAAGTGTTGTATTCAACATGTGTCACACCTCTGATCCGGAGGTTTCACAACCTACAGCGTATATTTTCTATTCAATTTTGTGTTACAGATTTTTTGTATGTATTGCCAATAACATTCATTATTTTCATCACCTCTCTATTTATTTACAAGATTATTTGACATTTTATAGTGGTTGATGTTAGAGAATTACTCTATGCAACATGTCAGATAAAATAATCTCAAATCTCATACTTTTATGTGGCTCTGCTGTTAATTATTATCCAGAAGCGTTTCTCTATCTTTGTCTAACAAACATGTAAACCCACAAGGGAGAAATGGTTGAGAAATAATAAATTATTTTTCAGTATTGATTTCAATTCAAATTATTGGATTCGAAGAAAATTCATATTCAGAATGAAATCTCCTCACAAGAAACTAACGGTTCAATTTATAATGACGAATGCAAATGCTCAATAACAGTATCCAATTGAACAACAAAAATTACATAAATAAATCATAACACTAAGGATTTTATCTGTTTAAATGGCTTGGGTCTAAATCTTTTAAATCATAAAGTCTGGTAATGTTTAGTTTCCTAGCTTTACAATTTCTAATATGGTAACACGAACAGATGCCATCTGACTTGCCGTGCAGAAGTCATCCAACAACCGACATCTACCTTTTCACATAACATATATCTGTCGTGTCAGGCTTATACTGTATGTTCTAACTATCATGACAATTTGTTAACGGAAACAATACAAAATAAATATTACAATACTGTTGTTATTGGAAAGAAAATTAATAATAAGACAGCTACCACAGTTAATTAGTTTTACAGTCACAACTCACATTTATTCAATATCCCCTACTCAATCAGTATTGGATTCAGTTGGGGCCATTCGCCATATGCGGATAAGGGTCCTGGAGTAAAGTCTAGTAGCTAGCTAGACTCTATGATATATTAATCATTTTTCTCCACTATATGGAGGTTCAAGAATTACAGTATTCAATATTCAATCAATTCAATCATTGTGGTCTCAATCAATCATTTGCAATAATAATCAATCAATCAATAAACAATATCAACATGACAGTCAACATATTTACCTGTAGTTAAGATTCAATTTTATTGGGATATGCATATGATGCAACAGTTCAATTGATGCAGTCAATCAAATATTCAAAATGCACAGTGAGTTATGATTTAATTCCAAACATTATGTTTCGTTAGTCTCTTTACTCCTATGTCAAATAATATATATCTTTCTCAATCACTATGTAATAAATAGAAGTACTCATTTAAAATGAATAGCATTTTTTTATTAGTCTGAGATTCATGACTAGGAATTAAATCATAACTCATTGTACATTTTGAATAATTGATTGACTGCATTGATTAAACTGTTACATCATATGCATAGCCCAATACAATTGAAATTGAATTATAGGTAAGTCTGTTGACTGTCATGTTGATATTGTTTATCGATTGGTTGATTCTTATTGCAAATGATTGATTGGGACCGCAATGATTGAATTGGTTGAATATTGAATACTGTAACCCTTGAACCTCCATATAGTGGAGAAAAATTATTAATATATCGTAAAGTCTAGCTAGCTACTAGACTTTACTCCATAACCCTTATGCGCATATGGTGAATGGCCACAACTGAATATAGTACCGATTGGGTAGGGGATATTGAGTAAATGTGAATTGTGACTGTAAGACTAATGAACTGTGGTAACCGTCTTATCATTGATTTTCTTTCCGACATTGTAATATTGATTATGTATTGTTTATGTTAACAAATTATCAGGATAGTTAGAATAGTATAAGACTGACACGACATATATGTGTTATGTGAAAAGACAGATTGGGTTGTTGGATGGAGTTTGCAACGACAAGTCGGATGGTATTTGTTCGTGTTACCAGACTAGAAATTGTAAAGTTAGGAATTCAAACGTTACCATACTTTTATGATTTAAAAGATTTAGGCCCAAACCATTTATTTAGGATTCATATAGTTCTAATTTATTTATGTATTTTTTTTTGTTCAATTAGATACTGCTATTGAGCATTTGCATTCATCATTATATAATAAATTGTTAGTTTCTCATGCAAATATTTCATTCTGAATATAGATTTTCTTCGAATCCAATAATCTGAGTGGCAATCAGCACTGAGAAATAATTTATTATTTATCACCCATTTTCCTTTGTGGAATTTACAGGTTTGTTAGACGAAGACAAAGAAACGCTTTTCAGATTATAATTGACAGCATGGCCACCTAAAGATATGGAGTTTGAGTTTATTATATCTGACAGGGTGCAGAGAGTGTATCTCTAGCATCATCCACTGTAAAATATCAGATAATTCTTATAAATAAATTGAGATATAGCAAAAATAATAGATGATATTAGCAATGCATACAAAAGATTCATGTCTTGCATTACGTATATTGAATAGTAAATAGATGCGGTAGAATTGTTGCACCTCCGGATCAGAGGTGTGACATAATACAGTAGCATGAGCCTTTGTCTATCTGAGAATAGTATATTTTAGATGCTAGAATGTACCGATATCTTTTAATATAAAAAATTATATCATCAAAATATTCATTTTATCAAAAATTTGATGCATCTCATATGGGCATAGCCCGAATATATTAATTACGGTAAAAATCGCAGACAAGAAATGAAACAGGTAATATTAGATTAAGCTTATCATTATACTCTTTAACAAACATAATATTTATTTTAGATGCCTTGAAGCTCAATCATTTTTATAGAGTACCCAAACCTTCCTGTAACAAATATAATTATCAAGATGCAAAAAAGAAAACTTTAAATTCGTCAAGGGGGTGTGAAAATGGTAGCATATGGAGACGACGGATTAATTAAAAAATATTTCTGGTTTTTTGCTTTTAGATACTTCATAAATAAAAAAAATAAAAACTAAACTTCTATTCATTTTTGCTAGATATTTGGAAACCCGAAGGAATGCACGGATTTGAAAGGTAGGATTTCTGTCGTTCTTGCTGCCCGCATCTGTTCATTAATCGTGATATTTGCTGTTACCAAATAAATAAAGGGGACCAGTATCCTCTGCGGAGTTATTCCCGCAGAGTCGTGCGGAGCTTTTAATCTGATCAGTTCGTTTTGATCGGACGGATCAGATCAGATCTTATTGGGCAGAAGAATTTTGTTTTTTTTGTTTTCAATTCGGGCAAGATCTGATCTGGTTCGTCCAATCAAAACGAACGGACCAGATTAAAAGCTCCACACAACTCTGCTGAGGATATGAATTCTAAATAAAGGTAGGTTGTCCGTTGTCCTTTGCTCACCAAATCATTAATACTAATCTTTGTTAACTTTTAGTTCACATTAACTAATCACCATCAATCATATATTATATGCCAAAAAGTTAACTAAATATTATTTGTTATTTATTTAGTATTTGCTAAAATCAGAGCTTTATTTTTATTAATTCGAAGCATTATTTTAGTTTTCTGTTCAATGAGCACATCCCTCTCCAATTGCAATTTTACCATAATAATTTATCTAAAATCTAACAAAATATATAGACAAAATAAGTATGTATCTTTTGAGATGGGCCATAGTGAGTTGTGAAGGACCTGTGTTACTTCACGTCCCGTGTCTCTTTTTTAAAATTCAAACAATCGATCTGAACCGCTCAACATGATCGCCATATCGAATGTACTTAAAGACCAAAATATACATATTTTTAAAAAAAAAAAGTTACTATTTTTAGATAGGTAGAAAATCATCCTTTTCTTATGTTCAAGATCCTTCTAATTAAAGATTTTTCTATCTATCTAAAAACACAGTAAACAAAATTTAAAAATATGTACAATTTTGTCTCCAATCATATTTTAATCTGAAGATCATACTGAATGATCCAAATCGACTGTTTAAACTTTGACAATAAAGATATAAACATGAAGAAAATCAAGATTATTACTTTATAACTCACGGCTGCGCATTCCACTTTGTCACAAACATTATACTTTGTTTATAAGCACACGCAAGTACTATTAGATTACATTACATGATGGAAGAGAGCTAGCCTTTAATCTAGTAATCAAAACAATGCTCTCTGTGTGAGAGATCGCAGGTTTGAAACCTGAATGAGAAATCATTTATAGATACTAAACAATTGGGTGGCTTGACCTCCAACTCTATAAAAAAAAACATTACACGATTGAAAATGTGACCTTAATCAATTAAAAAAATAGCTTGCCATCAATATGGTCAAGGCTACTATCATATTTTTATGAAGGGGGAATTTCATGTATAGCCCGTTAAAATTCATAATATCATTTTCACTCTTATAAATTTTAAAAACTCACAAATTTACTCAATATATTAACGTTTCTATTAAAACTCATTTTAAATTTATTAAGCATCTATTTTACTCTTTATTTTAGATTTAACAACTGGTCAAATAAATGAACCTATATTGGGTTGTGGAGCCAGGATCCATAATCTACGGCCTCCACCCTTTCCTTTTACTTTCTTCTTCTTTCTCATCTCTATATTTCCCTTTGTAGCACATGTGCTGGTGCTGGTGCTGGTTTTCTTGTCAAATAAATTGTTCTCGTTGTCCCTTTATCACAAATAAAAATCAGACTTGGCCTATTTGAGCCCAAAACTCAGGAAAAGTTCAAAATTATATCCAACTTAGATGGGTATTTTTAAAAATGTCTCAACCGGTTATTTTTCGGCCGGTTTCAATTTTCTTCTCAACCGGTCAAAAAATAGCCGGTCATAATTTAAATTCCAACCGGCCAAAAAATGGTCGGCCCGGGTATTTATAAAACAATGGCAAGGGTTACGTTTTTTTTTTTTTAAATCTCATTCTCACAAAATTCACACTCTCTCTTTCTCCAAATTTTTTTTTCCTCTTCTCACATTTGCAAGTAAGTCTCTTTATTCTTTTTTAATTTATTTGAAGTCCAAAATTATTGTAAATTGATAGAATTTGTTAGAAATGTACAAAATTAGTATAATTTAGTTCTCAATTAGTTTCAATTTGTGCTAATTAAGTTTAATTAGTTTTAATTAGTTTAATTAGTTTTAATTAAGTATATTTTAGTTTAATGGTTGTAAATTGATAGAAGTTGTTAGAAATGTATCAAAATTAGTATATTTTAGTTTTAATTAGTTTAATTAAGTATATTTTAGCATATTTAGTATATTTTAGTTTTAATTAGTTAAATTAGCATAGTTTAGCATATTTTTAGGTTAATTTAGCATAATTAGCAAACTTTAGCATATTTTAGTTTAATTAGCTTAATTTAGTACATTTTAGTATATTTTAGTTTAATTAGCTTAATTTAGCATAATTAGCACATTTTAGCATAAGTTAGCATATTTTAGCATAATTTAGCAGATTTTAGCATAATTTTGCATATTAAACATAATTTAGTATATGTTAGCCAATTTAGCATAATTTACTTTAATTTAGCATAAATAGCATAATTTACTTTACTATAACATAATTATCATAATTTACTATAATTTAGCATAATTAGCACACTCTTGCATAATTAGCACATTTTAGCATAATTTGCATAATTTACCATATTTTAGCATAATTAGCATGATTTGGATAACCTTTCACCCATTCAGTCACCGGGGTGACGACGATGCTACAAGAGGCCACATGATAGAGAGACCAGTGGTATTGGGTCACATGTTGAGGCGGACTATGTGACTAAGTTGGCAGAGTCCATCTTTTCTACACCCCCGCCAGTCACTAGGGGTGAGGCTGAGAATGTCTGAGATACCGCAGTACGTTTGAGCAGAGAGGTAGAGGCTAATGTCGTTACACCTGATCAGGGAGTTTGGCAGGGAGTATGGGAGGGACTACTCGACAGAGTTAACAGGGGATGACCGGCATCGCGATGGTCCCCCTCTAGATAGCCTTTGCCGCTGACCATAGGTTTTTATGATAGTTTTAGTTAGATTGTTTTGTAGTATTTATATTTGGTATACTATGTTTGGTATTTTATATGTGGATTAGATTATGGTATTTTTATGGTAGTATTTATCTTTTTTTAGATCTCTTTTATTTAGCAAATTATACTAAATAAACTAAATTATGCTAAATTATACTAAAATAAAAACATAAAATACTACAAATTCAAACATAAAATATTACAATCCGGTCTAACATAAAATACTATGAAGCATATTCTCATATGAGAAAGACTATGGCTTACGAGTAGTGAAACTTTCTCCCGTCGTCTCCGAAGGCTTGCAGCAGCAAGCAATACACTCCCACATTTGGAAACGATAGTCATTTACCAGATCTGCATTCTTGTCGATACATTTGGGGTGAACGGCTATGCCACAGAGATAACAAAAGAACATCTCTGCGATATCTCCCTTGACAAGACTTGTGGGGCACACTTCTCATTCAGGTGGAGGGTCAATATCGCCAAAGTTCTCGTAATAACGTTTCTAATGGTCAGATCATCTGTGGTCATGTATTCTTCAATATCTTTGGGTGAAAGAAAACGAGATAAACATCTCTTCAAGCGGGATTCACCCGTCCAAAATTATTTAGCGAGAGATATGCGAGCATTGCGTGCGGTTTCACTTCCTTCTTTTCGAAGTTCGGGTTTTGGTGCCATGGTAAGATTTACGGATTGTTAGACAATTTATATTAATCCTAAATATTTTCTAAAAAAATATAAAAAATACCTGAAAATCGCCTCTGTAATCGCCCTTTTCGCCTTCTCTTTCTCTCTTTCTCTTCTAGAGAGTTTGAGTGAGTTGTGAGAGGGAGGAGAGAGAAAACGGGGTATTTATAGATTCTGAACAAAAAAAATTCCCAACTAGCCATTTTTTTGCTGGTTTGGGCATTTTTAAAAATACCCAGCTAAACTGGGTATAATTATTAATTTGTATAATTATGGATATTAATAAAAATGACGGGTGGCCTCTTTCAATTTCTCCTTTCTACTAATTAGGTTTCAATTCGAAACTCCAAATCGATCTCCACATACAGATTATACAAGGTCGAGTATAAAAAATAATTTTCCTCTATTATAATAGCCAGGGCGGAGGGATTAAGAGAAAATGGGGGTTAATTGACTCCATTTTTTTAAAATATTTTTGTATTTATATATGATTTTCTATATAATTTAGAGTGAAATGGCTTGATATTATAAAGATGACCTCAATTCTACATAGAAAAATTTTATATGATTGACTCTCATATATTTCTGACCCTCATAGTTCGAAAATCTGACTCCGGCTCTGATAATAGTCATCGCTAGAGTTGTTGTGTTGCTTCTCATTATATCTGCCTTTGTAACGATTATGTGCTTGAACAGGCGAAGATGTAAGTTCTGTCTTTTCTGATTTTTTTTTCTTTTCCTACGAGATAAATAAAATCACTGGTCTCTATTAGATTGTAATTTTATACAAAGCGGATGATTGTGGGGTTTTAAGGTCCCTTATTTGCATAGATCATTCTAAATGAGGATGAGATATTGTTTAACGCTTAGAATTTGGATACCGTTCAACACTTAACCAGAAATTTCCAGGTGGTCAAAACCAGTACCAGTGAGAATGAGATATTGTTTAACGATTAGAATTTGGATACCGTTCAACGCTTAACCAGAAATTTCCAAGTGGTCAAAACCAGTACCAGTGAGGCTCTGTCAGGAACTGATTTATATTAATTTAATTAAATGGAGGTATAGCTCGCGCAACTTTGACAGGTTTGCAAGGCAACAAGGGAGTTTGTTCAATCAAATAAAGGATAAGTTTGGTAATCACAAAATTTCATTGAGTTTTAATAGAAAATACAATAAATTGGGGTTAATACGTGAGTTTTTAAATTTTAGAAGGGTAAATATTATATTATGAATTTTAGAGGGAAAAATACGTAACTTTGAAGTTTTTGAGGAGAATTATACGTAATTTCGAACTTTTTGAGGGGATACATGAAATTCCTCCTTTTACGAAAGCAAGGGATTGACCGGGACGGATCCGTATCCTCTGCATTAACTCAAAAAGGGAATCTTTTGAGTTAATGAATTTTGACCGTCTGATTTTAAACGGAGCCAATCCGGCTCGTGTCTATAACATAGGGGTCCTTTAATATTAGTGCAGATTTAGTTCGCACGAATCTTAAAACAGATTGGACAGTCGAGATTCATTAACTCAAAAGATTCTCTTTTGAGTTAATGCAGAGGATTTGAATTCGACCGGGACTGGTCCGAGTGCGTATCCTCTAAGATATCTCAACTTTTGCGTGACCGACGTGTCCGGTGCCTATTTGGGGATAGCGCGGGGGCCAGTATTATTTGTGCTTTGAGATTCGTGTAGAACTTATTTGAATGGTTGCGATTTTCCATAAAGTCACGCAAAAGTTGAGATATCTCGGAGGATGTGAATTTGACTGGTCCCGTGTATTGATTGTTTCAATTACAGACCAAAGAAAAGGGGTGAGAATATCGCCTATCTCGTGTTTGTTTGGTATACACTCTGAGAAAGTTTTGTTCGTTAGGTTGGTCAAGTTGACAGAGTGAGAAGAGTACAGAGGGTTAGGTGGCTCCGTTGCTGCGCAGGCGATTTTAATTTGTTAACCCTACTGCTAACACGAGGTCCTTAAAATTAATATTACGATCATAAATCTTAACCGTCCATTTGCAATTCGAGATTATTCTATTATAAACAAAAGTTGATGCCATATATTAAATGCTTACACCGTATAAGTAAACTTTCTTCTTTTTGGATCTGCAGTTTAACGAGTTCAAATGATAAATGCAACAATTTTATTGCTATTTACTTTTTAATTCTTGCGACTTTGTTACTTACCCTTTGGCTGAATTAACACTATATCTTTTTTTAATCACCCCTATGTTTTATATTTGATTCGGTTAAAATTCTTCGTAAATTAATTAAGGGCACTGCATCATCAACTGCAATTACAAAAATGTCATTTCATAAAACGATGTAGCTTGATGGTCTTGTGAGCACCACATGACAGGAACGACATATTATTGCAAAATTACTTTTTTTTTTACATTAAAAAATCACCTTTGATGAGTTTGAAATTAAGAGTATGCCTATTTCTAAGCAACTGTTTTTAATTTCTAATAATTTTGGGATGGAGATGTTTTTAGGATTTCAGTGGTTTCAATCGAATTAAATTTGTTCTATTTGAATAAATTTTAATCTATTTGATACAATATTCAATTATAAATCATTAATTGTCTTGCATCAATTTGTTATAATTTTAAGGTGTGACTATTAAAGCCAAGAGAAAAAAAAAAAAGTAAGCACACTTTTGTTACTATTTAGAACTATCATTTGATCTAGTGGTAGAAAACAACACCCTTTAAATGGGAGGTGATATGTTCAAAATCTTGATGAGGGGTTATTTATAAATAATTAAATAGAAGTTGATAAGCTGTAATTTTGCAAGTTTTGTACTAGATTGTTTCTCCTTCAAATATACAGACTTTTTAAGTCGTATCTTTATAGTTTCATGATAAATTGATGTTTTGTAAACATTAATGGTATTTATGCCATCACTAACTTATAAAAATATTTATTGGCCGGTTTAGTTCTAACTCGAATTATAATTTGTTTTTCTAAACTTTTATTTTATTCCTATGAATAAATTGAATTGGCTAAATAAGGGCATGTTCGTTTGTCACGATTCACGGGATTACACGGGATGAGAACTCACTTCAAAAAAGCGGGAACTCATGGATACATGTACGCATAAGGTTGGTTATGAGAATGTGCTGAAATGAGTGTTCGGTTGTACTGTGTGATTAGTTGTGGGAAATTCTATTTTTCTTTCTAAAATACTCGATATCAATACATAATTATTAGTATAATTAAATAAAATAAATTAAACGATTACATAACAATACTTATCAATTATTATTTCATAACAAGCTTTTTGCTCATAAGCTTGTTATCCAATCACCGAAAAACATAATTAATATTTAATTAACAAATTGATTATTGCGGTAATAAATACAAGATTTCCATTTTACTTAATTTTTGAAAAAAAAAACTTTTTGTCTCTCTCATTATTTTCATATATATTGACCAGAGAGTAACAAATTAAAAATAAGATTAATAATAAAAAAGTTGTTAAAA
The DNA here is from genome assembly GCA_025461125.1 of Carex kokanica. Classification (NCBI taxonomy): domain Eukaryota; kingdom Viridiplantae; phylum Streptophyta; class Magnoliopsida; order Poales; family Cyperaceae; genus Carex; species Carex kokanica. The sequence continues at coordinate 920,586 of JAJGRX010001448.1, read as the reverse complement.
TAAGGAGAATCGATAATAAAAAAAGTTGTCACTTTGACATTGATAACAAGGAAGAAAGAGAATTCCAATCGGTGGGAAATAAAAATTGAAATATGATCAAATAATTATTTTCCTACAATTATAAGAGAGGAGTTGGAATTTGGAAGGAAATTTGTTCCCAACTCAAGAAAAAAAAAAATGCCGGACGAACACATGATTAGAAAAAAAATTTACCAAATCCCACAAATTCCTTAATATAAACAGTCGGACAGGCCCTAATTAAATCAATTGGATTGCAAACCAAACTGTAATTTGGTTAATTTTTTAATACCAATTAGTATGAACATTTTAGTTTATACTACAAATTGAAGTATTAACTAGATAAGCAATATTTACTAATACTTTAGCTCACTTAATTTGTTTAATCTACTTGATTCTTAATTTTCAAACTGAACCGTAACTAAAACACCGAACTATCATAATTTGTAAACCGGACAAACAACCAAAATATTGTATCTAAAATAAATTAAATTAAATTAAAACCAAACAATCTAAACTACTTAAACACCCTTAAATCCAAGCCAATAGGTCATGGTGTTAGCATTTAATGACAGCGCATTACCAACCAAAATACAAGATTAGGCCGGGTTTGTTTAGGGTGGCTTTTCCTGGAGACATGGAGATCTACTACATAAAATAGGCCCACAAAACAAAATGCGTGATCGAATATATATGAGTATATGACATAAGCATATTCTCTCTTGTTCGCACCGTTAGATTGTTTAATGAAATAAACGAGCAGATCCAAGGGCTGAAAAGACCAACTACGAATCTCACGAGGGAATTAATTTGGTGCAGCGCTGTTGAGTCCATTTTGGCAGAATTCATATCCTCTGCATTAACTCAAAAGATAATATTTTGAGTTAGTAAATCTCAATTGTCAGATCTATTTTAAAATTCGTGCGAACTAGATCTGCACTAATATTAAAGGACCTCCTATGTTATAGACACAAGCCGGATTGGCTCCATTTAAAATCAGACGGTTGAAATTCATTAACTCAAAAGATTCCCTTTTGAGTTACGGATCCATTTTGACACGGCGGATCAATTTCTAGTTTGATGGACTTCAAGACTATTTGAACTGTTTTAAAATATGTATACTCCATTTTAATATTCGTATGTATCTGTTTTAATTTTCGTATGTACAGATTTTAAAACAGATTGGATGGTTTTAAAACCCCCATCGGATCTACTCAAATTTTTGAGTTCAAAGAGTCCCACATACAAAAAAAATGTCATAAATAGATATAGTCAGCTTCATTTCTGAATGCAAAACGACATTGATAGGCTGAAACTCATGTCAAAACATATCACATAGAGTCCTTTTCAATTATCAATATAATTTTGGAAAAATAATTAGTCTTTCCGTAAAGTAATTAAGTTAATATTTTTTTGTACTGAAGTTTGTAAATTTATAATTTGACTGAACGGTTAGAAAGACTTTATTCCATATTTTTTTTTAAATCAGAATAACAATTACGAAAAATACACACAGATGAGATACAAAAAAAAAAAACTGTTTGAAATTTTTTTGGATATTATTTTGGACATTTTTTACTATTATTCTAGATATGTACAAAATTATTGTTTTTAAGAAGATTCTGGACCATAAAAAAACAGTGATTCTGTATCTATCTAAAAAGTTCAATAACCACCGTCATCATGTGTAAAAAATTCTAAAAATTATAAAATTTGATCTCCAAACATATTTTAATATGAAGATCACGTTGAGCAATTCAAATCGACTCTTTATATTTGAAAATGGAGAAAAAAATGCACAAGATAATTGGAGGCACAGAACTAAGAGAACATTTAAACTCTAGGAAAAAAAAAATGTATATTAAACTGTTGCGGAGGAATAATTAAGTTGGGAACTAGCATCCGATTCGTGCAGTCTTTTGGTTTGTTCTGGACCCACAAATGAAGTTCTTCGTGATCAGAAAAGGGATTTCCTCCATAATCGAAGTATCATTTTTACGGTTAAATAAAAGAATAATTATTTCAGTAACCACACTGTATCCGTACTGTACGTGCACTGTACGCGCTACAGTACCCGCATTGTTATTTTAGAAAAATTCATATATCATATATAGTTCATTATATAGGTATAAATACTTACCATGTTTGAGCTATATACTTCACAGTGTTATTATTAAAATTTGTAAAACAAAATTACAGTTTTGGAACAGTTGCGGTCCCCACATGCCATTTGAGTGGTCCCCTAATGCGGGTACAACACGAGAATTTTTCAAGAAAATGTGTGGGTACAGTGCGAGTACTGTAGTGTGGGTACTCATATCAGCTTCCTAAGTAAAATTGTCTCGTAGCATCTATATTTTTTAAACGTTATGGTTTCCGGTGATTTTTATTTTAATTTCAGAGATGTATTCAGTTTCTTATTTAGAAATTTTGGACAATTTTTTATATTAAGAAATTGTTTCTAAATATCATGCTGGTCAAATAATTTGCTTAAATTATTTAGAATACATAATTTCTAATTTGATATGACTTAATAGAAACTCTAAAATTTATTTAAGAAATATGACGGCTTAGAAATTTTAGAAGCTTTAATTTCTAAAAAGTGATTAATAATATTTAAAAATTCTTTTTTTTTTAGTTAAAATCCGTAGGTATTTTTAATTGCTGGGATGGAGATGTATAAATTATGATTAATTTTGGAAAATAATTATAAATTATGATTAATTTTTTTTATACATGATTCGTATTTTTTCTGAAAAAGATTATACATGATTCACATATATGTAGCGTGCTTGTACTAGAACGATTTTGTCTTTACTCTTGTGTGATTATGAACATGAGTTTTTTTTCATAGTACAAGTAATATTAAAATTAATATTTTACTATGCTTGTTAATCATCGGTCATGATATTGAATTATTGATTTATTCGGATTTGGCTGAATATTTTGCAATAATTATTATTTCAAATTTTTACTATCAAATTGACAATTTATGTAATAGTAAAAAATAGAAATCTAACTTTTTAATTTTCATTTAGTATAAATAAATAACCTCTCATTTAAGTTTTAAATTTATTATCATAAGTTAACGGATGGCATCTAGTAATACAAATTTGTTTATAATTTTATACTTATTAAACAACATAATAATAATATTTAACATTTTAAAAATTGGTATTTAAGTAAGTCAGGACTAGAGCATTTTTCCTTTATTTTTTGTTTGAAGAAAGCGGTTTTAAAGACCACCACTTCTCTATTGACATGGTAGAAGCATAAAGAGTTCATACGAAATCAGCAAACATAAAACCCATCCTCCCTTAATTTTTTCTACAGAATAAATACTAACTACTAAGGTACTAATTAGAAATAATGATAAAAAGTACTTAATTTAACGAGGATGAGTGGAATAACAATTGCAACAGGAAATTGATTATGGCGAAACAGCATGTTTAATTTAGATGATTACAATGATGAGATTTGCCGACATTTTTATTAGTATCCAACATTAAATAAAAAATATTAAATATACCCAGGGTTCTGGGTATTTTTAAAATGTTCAAACCGGCTATTTTTTTACCAGTTGGATTAAAAATTAGGACAGGTCATTTTTTTGTTGGTCAGGAGGGATTTTTTTTTTTTGAAATATATGTTAGATTACTTCTTTTGATGCATAATTAGCATAATTATACAAAAATACGCTAAATTATGTTAAATTACGCTAAAATACGCTAATAATAAAAATTATCATATTGTATATCTCTTGTAGATACTTAAATTTAGAAGGTCTGATTAAGAGACCCAAGAGGCCAAGACCAAGAGTTTCCCGTGGCAAGCTATTTTTTTTTTCCTTTTTCTTTTTGTCCATTCTGAATCGGGTCGCGTTTGCTTTCTTTTTTATTCGACCCATTATTGTCCCTTCCCAAAAACCTTAAAACCTATTCGTTTTTTGGCGCAAGCTCCACTTCCAATTTCCAAATCAATCACATTTCACAAACCCTTTCTTCTCAAATCAATTGGCGCTGGAACCAACCCAATGGAAAACGACAACGAAGCACACTCAACTCCAGTGAAAATTGAAACTCTTAACGAAGCCCTCTCTGAGTCTCAGGCGGCGCCTCCTTCCCCACAGCTGACGGTTCATTTGCTGGTACCAGAATATGGATTTGGAAACCTCAACCTACCACCGTCTCCACCTCCATTACCTCTCGTCTCTGAGTCAGTAGTACCCGAAATTCACGAAGAGCCCTGCATAATTACCTGTAATTAGAATAATTTAGCATAATTTAGCGTATTGTAGTAATTTAGAGTAATTTAACCTAATTTAACATAATTTAGCGTAATTTAGCGTATTTTAGTATAATTATGCTAATTATACATAAAAAAAGTAATCTAACAAATATTTAAAAAAAAAATCCTGACCAGCCAAAAAATCTAATTGGCCAAAAAATGACCGGTATGAGCATTTTTAAAAATACCCACAATAACTGGATACATTTGATATTTCTTATTTAATGTTGGATATTAATAAAAATGTCGGTAAGATTCGTCTCTTTACGGAGATATACATTTCTATTTCCAAAAAAATAAATAAAAATGATTATCTGAATTAACAGTTTTTTAGTAAATGTTAGAGGTCAAGCTACCTAACTCTGAGTTTCAAATCTGCGACCTTTCACATAGAAAATATTGTCTTTGTCACTAGATCAAAGAGACAAAGACTGGTTCTAAAAAAATAACATAAAATAGTAATGGTGATATAACTATTATGGTGACACTAACAAAAATGAGAAAGCCGGCTATGAAGACTTAGTATTAAACATGTGAATACTGTAGTTATTAGCTCTAACATTTTTCTAATTTTAATTGTATATTCCATATTTAAAATCAATTTCTGAAGAACTCGTCAACCAGTTTCAATCAATCTTCCTCATTTCCAATTTCCCACTTTTTTTTTCCAAATAAGTTCGATACTCTAGTTTTAAAATTTATATATTTCACTCTATTTATTTAAATTATTTTGATGCCAACCGACTCCTAATATTATTGATTAGTTTAAAAAAAAAATTGCATGCTCTATCACGTTTGCAAAATGCTTCTGTTTAGTTTAAAGTTGATTTTGAAGCTTTGATCTAAAAATATTTTCAATATTGCAATTTGAATAACAACTCAAAGATAAGTTAAAAATGTTGTAAAATTTAATAAGGCTTCTTTATTTAACTAGAAAACATCCTCAACTTTATTGGAATCTATGAAGTCTATGAAGCGAGGAGTAAACAAACAATGAGTGAGGCTATGGTGCTATGCATAGCACGGATGGCTAGTGTACTACGGCTCAATATGGTACTTTTTAAAATCCTAACGGTCAATCCGACCGTTCAATGTGATAACCATATGAATATGTACTTGCAAACTAAATTTTATATTTTTTCGAATTTTTTTACTATTTTTTCAGATAGGTAGAATTTTGATGGTCCAGAATTTTCAAAAAACACTGATTTTTCTACCTATCTGAAAAAATAGTAAAAAAATTCGAAAAAATATAAAATTTAGTTTGCAAGTACATATTCACATGGATATCACATTGAACGGTCGGATCGACCGTTAGGATTTTAAATAGTACCATATTGAGCCGTAGCACACTAGCCATTGGTGCTATGCATAGCACCATAGCCTCACTCACAAACAATTGACTTTTTGTTCAAGGTTCACTTTTAGCAGGTGAAAAGAAAAAGAAAAAGAATGCTTGAATTTTAGCACAGAGTGCAACCACAGAAAATCTACTTGGGAAAATCTGGCGCCCGCTGTATCCTTTCCTGAATTCGTATCCAGTGTGGTACCGCAAAAGGGAATCTCCTAGAATGATTCCCTAATTAGTGAATCCGGCCCGTTCTTTTTAACTTTGCACGAATCTCAAAGAAAAAATAATACTGCCCCTTCCCATCTCCCGAATAGGCACCGGCTGAGAGTCAATCTGGACCGTAGAGTGATTTACTGTTCCGTGTGGTACTCGGGAGGATACGGTTCCTCCTTTCCTTCATGCACACGAAAACAGCTCAGAGAAATGATTAATCGCCAGTCGCCACTAATAAAGTAATAATAAGTACTTCTCTGAAATTTGTTGATCCTGTCCAGCGGTTAGTCATACATTGAGAAAATCAAGGAAGATCTCTACAGATAGTTTGAGATCCGATGCTCATCTATTGTTTTAACGGTTCGATGATCTAAAAGTAAACTTCATAAATTGGAGAGAATCTTATTTATATATTTTCCTGAGAGGCACTCAGCCACTCACTAACTATACCGACAAATCTAAAAGTAGCTTTTCACGAACACACAATCTATCTGGGTCCCACGTTGTAGTGACACACAAGCTTTTCCGAGTCCGCATCTTCTGCATTAACTCAAAAGAAAATCTTTTGAGTTTAATGCATATTGACCGTCTGATCAGGATCGGAGCCAACCGGCCCACGCCTATGACGCACGGGGCCCTTTAATATTAGTGCGGATCTCAATCGGACGGTCCAGATCTATTAACAGACGTTCCGTTAATGCAGAGGATACGAATTTCCCGCTTCCGACGCTCGCCTCGTGTCATCTGAGGACGTACAACGGTACAAGGGATCATATTTAGTCGCTTTCCCACCTTTTTCGCTCGCCGTTTCGGTTTCTTTCTCAAATCCCAACTTCTCTCTACTCTATTCATAAAAATAAAAATTTAAGGAAAGATCTGAAATTCGGGCTTCATAATTCTGCATTTACTCCGAGTAAGATATGTTTGTCTCTTCTTTCTTTTCAATTTTCATAATTTAAGCGACGAACTCGATTGCTTTCATATTCCGAGGATATTTCGCGTTTGCTTCGCCTTTTGTTGCATTGCACCAACCTGAGAAGACAATTCCCTTTTTCGTTTTTCTAAAAGAACTGGAAAAAATTCTGTGATTCGCCTGTTTGGTAAAGTTGAGAGAAACTGCGAGCAACTTGTGCTCAATTTCTAAGTTGGAATTAACAATTTACAGTTCTACGTATCGAGTTTGATCAGGATAGGAGAAAACCTGTATACCATAAAAAGGGAAACCTGGAAAATATTGTGCAATTTTGTTATTCCCAAGGAGATAAGTTTTGTTCGGTACGCAGTATATGCTGAAATTTGTACGTTGCATAATGCCACTAGATCTTAATTACCAGTGTGATACCAGTCATTCAAACAAAAAGTTCTTATTCACTTAACCAAATATAGCCGACAGTTGGCAAATAACGGCCAGCTGTTGGATTTTATCCTAATTTAGTCAAGCTTTACTCTGACCTAAATTGTGCGAATTACCATTGATTATCGTTTAATTACCATCATTTTTCAAAAAAAGAAAAAGACAGAAATATCATTCAGTTTTTCTCAATTCCAACCAGAATTAGTGTCAACTTGGACCACCATTTTGTGATCAAGTACTAGTAATTTTGTGCAACCAAAATCATATTCTCCTCAACAATGAATTAATGATAATTGAACTTTCAACTATTGCGAATTAACCCAAGTATATTCTCAATTAAAAATTTATAGGTGCACTAGTGTAAATATGCCGAGTTTCAGATACTGGGATGATTGTGTGGACCCAGACGACATGAAGGTAATGTGGCACACTGCTGATGTCAGCAAGGAATGGATAGATGCTGGTGAGAAGATAGGGGAGAAGGTTCACATCTCACGGGACCCAGATGGCGAGCTATACCTGACACAAACAGAGATGCTGGTATGTATACCTTCTGTACTGGTATAAGTCCTGGTTTGATGTTCTGGTGCAAGTCATGGCTGGTAAAATTCCCTGATAACAGCTACACAAAAATAAGGGACTTACATTTAGACCTTGTAAAAGCTTTTGAGTTATCACCTCTGACAATATTAGAGTTATTGTGCATTATCTCTCAAAAATAAGAAATATGATGTATAACATATTAAATAATTGTAATATTGGAATCTTTCAGGCTATTGCTAAACTTACCATCGATAGGCATTTCAACTCGCAGCTTGACCCGGTATCTTTTCCATCTCGATTATATTTTCACCAGTTTATTTCTTGTATTCAGTAGTGTGTGGTAATGCGACTGGTTACTTGAGTTTTGTTATGTTCTACTTTAATTAGCTTTTTTGGTCTTGCTTTATTTTCAACTTGATTTTCGCAGTCGGGGCAAATTGAGATTCAAGTTATGCATGATTGCTTAATGTAGGATTAATCCAGTCTAATTTCAGACTATCAAGTTTAATCACACAATGAGGGTAAATTGAGAAAAGTTATATTCTTATTTGGGTACTTTCTGTTCAAATTTATGTGATTAAAATATTATTTTAGACTTTTGTAAATTTTTAATTTTAATTTGACTTTTTTTGGTGCAGGATATGATTTGTGCTCTATGTGAGATAGTCAGTGACAGAAAGCTCTTCTTAGAGCAGTATAACAAGAAATTGAAGGAAACCAGGGTAGGTCTCATGCAAGTGGCACCCGAGACAGCTGATTGGCTTGCAAGGTGCATTTACAATTAAGACATCTTAGCTTTCAAAACGAGAAAGTTTCATTTCGGCCTCTGGTTTATCTAAAGTATTGCTGATGCCCTTGAAACTTGAAATCTTCCCCACAGTTCTATGTTTCTACAAAATTCCCCAAATAACACCTCATTTTTCACTTATTTATTATGAAAGGTGTAATAAGTCAGCATTTTGTCTATTTGAACATGGATGTTTAGGACAGTTTTCATGTTTTTAGTCACATTCTGTATAATTAACATATTGTAGGTACCACATGTATAAATAACCACCCCAATTTCCCTAATCGCTGCTGTTTTTCTTCATGAGACTACGCTACCTCTGTGTTTCTTCAACAAATGTGTGAAAAATCTGAGCATAAATTTGTCCTTTTTTTAAAAGAAAACAACAGTAGCTAGTTCTGGGATCTCTTTTAATTCAAATATCACGAGACTTCTCACCTACTGCCCTTCATCTTTTATTTGATCTACTCACTTAGAAATAAATAATGGGTGCCTGTGCTATTTTAGTTAGTTGGTTATATCCAAATTCTTCGTGTTCTTTCATTCTTAGTGTGAAAAAAGAAAGAAAGATAAAATGCTCCCTTACTTTGTAGGGAAAAATCAAATTGTTGAGTTTCTCTAGGGATCAATAAGGAAAAGTAACATGAACAATATCAAGAGGCCCTCACTTTTATATCTAAAGAACTTTTATATATTTATTTATATTTCAATTTCTAAGCTGTACTTTTTCAAACTGTAGGGAAATGGGTTATAGAGCTTATGAGATAGAAGGCAACACAGACATGCTATATAGGCCCTTTGTAAATGTGTATTTTGGTGCAGCTTATATAAAGTGGCTCTCCTCTTGTGACGGAAAGTATGTTCATGCCTACTTATGTAATTTCTGCTGGCATATCCCTGTACCAGCTATTGTTTGTTCAGTAGTCAGTACCAGACCAATGAGGCATTTGGTTACCAGAATATGCACTTAAGCTTTGTTAATTCTCATAAGGGGATTAATCTCAGTTGTCAGTAGTGTAATTGAGCCACAATGCAACCCATTTTTGCACCATGTTATGCTTGTTTTTTTGATATAGAATGTTATGCTTGTCTATCCAATCGTGTCGTAATTAGCTCTCTATTTGTCCTTGATTTACAGTATCTAAGCATTTGGGAGCTATATAACAGAAATTAAATGAAGACATATTTTTTTTCAAACTAGAACAACCAAACATCAAATGTAATTTTTGTTTGTATATCTTATATAGGCAAAAATAATTAATTGCATTTGTTGCCCGGAGAGTAGAGAAATATAAGCTTTAAGAGGTATGGGAGGTTAAATAAAAAAGTAACCTCCACTAACCTTACCCTCCTATTAAAATTCCAATCAAATAAAAATTGTTTCTACAATTTCCTTTACCTCCCATCCCATCCCCTTCTTTTTCTCTCTACCTTCTATTCAAGCAAGGTATTAGTAAGCAGTTTCGCAGTGTTTAGCATGGAAGATGAGTTCTAATGAAGCATATTTTACAGGGAAAGAAACGAAGAATTTGTAATAAGAGCGTACAAAGGGGGTAAAAAGAAAGCCGCACATAAATCTACTTTGATATATTTCCAGAGATATATGTCTGTAAAAGAGAGTCTCGCCTCCAAGAGGTTTTTCCTGCATCCCTTCCCTTGACTTATTCATATTTATTCATTCCAATATTTTTCTAAAATTTTTACTAGTTTTTTTTCCCAGGGAGGACGAGATTAGGCTACCGACAGGTGCAGCGAGCAACTCTACAACTACTGCTCCTGGAAAATCAGGTATTCTAAGTTTATTACCTGATCAATACTTTTCATGTAATGGTTGGACCGTTAAGTCTCAAATTCAAGTGCATCAGGCATTATTTTGAGGCATGAAAACAGTTGTGGGACTAAACCCACTTGAAATTTTTTAATTGTAGGTCAAAATTGAGACATGATATTAATATGTCTAGAAATTTTGATTTGAAAAGTTACTTTCTGCATCTAGCAATTGACCAAATCTTTCTTCCGAGTAATATGCTTGTAAGAGTATTAAGCTTAGATAAAGAACATTTTAAGGAATTAGTTGAATGTTTTATTTTGGCGTCACCAGATCAATGCTTATCTGAGGTTTAAAGCCCCTGCTCCCCAGCCACTCACACCTTCCAAAAAAAAAAAACAGAAAAAACGCCCCTAGTTTTTTTTTAATGAAGCAGCTAAATACCATAGGTAACTATTAAGCAAGTAATTTATTGAGATGCGTCTGACATGGACGGCAAAATGTGCAGTATTTGAAATGCTGTGAGAGACTTAACCAGAACAATAATTTCTGTATACCTCTCTCATTTGGAAAATATGCCCTTTGATCTGATTTATTGTGAAAATGAAAAAAACTGGACTTTAGGCGAGGAATGGGCATTTTGGGATGCAAGAGTATCATTTGAAGACATGGATGCAATGTGGAATAATCCTGAAGTAGTAAGGGAGTGGGCAAAATCAGGAGAGAGGCGGGGCCGGGTTCGTTTCTCTATTGATGCCCAAAAGAAGCCATATCTCTCTCGAGTGGAGGTCAAGGTATATGCCTTTCTATATTATTATTTTTTGGGTATATTTGTGTACATATTCTGAAAAAAACAATATATGAGATAGAAGTTCTTGCATTTTTGCTTTTTTGTTTTTTCAAATATGCTACAAGAACATCTACTAATTCTTATTATTCTTATTAATGAATCAAGGATAAAGCAGGGTAGTTATCCTTTTATTATAGAATGGAAGTGGTGATAGGTTTGGTTGTCTATCAATGCCAAAGATACCTTATGGGTTAAAAACTTAAACTAACTTGTTCATTCTATTTTCTGCAAACATCAGGCAATTGCAGGAATTATAATTGCTCGGCACTTCAGTTCAAGAGGAGTGAAAGCAGTAAGTTTCTCTCTCTCGAATTAATACAAGGACATAACAGCTGATGTGGTCAAAGGTTTTAAAAATGTGCTATCTGGTACATACAGGCCAGTTCATATCAGTATACACCCCTGAACTCAAGCTTTAATCTTGAGCCAGAACTAACAAAATAATAAGTTCCACCTCCTTTTTCTTTTTCATTTAAAAAAAAAGAAAGATTGAACTGGCAGCACCTAGTTAATGCATAGCTGGTACTGGGCTAGTATGCACTGACAGCAACAATTTACTGTGCTAATTTAAATAATACATATATGTACAGTCAGCACTAGCAGCTCTTGCAGAGGTTACCAGTATGAGGTTTGTGAATGGACTGCGGGCCCGTACAGGTCTTCTTGGCATTGACTATCCTACTGCTCTCTGGCTTTACAAGTACGTCTCTTCGAAAGACCTTTTGTAGACCTTTTTCCCCGGTATTTGCATAACCTATAAACCACTCAAAAGATCCATGTAAATGCACTGTCATGACTTTGGTAGCTTATGTCAAAGAACCAGCCTTGTTTTCAATGGTTTCCATAATAAAGTAGTACCAATAATGTGTGTTCTTGCTCAATGTACTTATCTGTTTGTTTATTAGTTTTATCTTTTGTTTTTGTTTAGTGATGTAGGCTATAGGGCATACAAAGTGATCTCAGTGGATGACTTATACAATCCTTTTGTATCTATGTACTTCGGTGCGGCTTACTTAGCATATCTATCAGAATATGAAGGGAGGTCAGTTGCATTTCTGAATTAATAATTTTTTACTTCGAAAAAGAAGGAAGTATAATTTTTGGGATTTTCTGCAAGTTAAACCATTTATTGCAATGGCAGCTTATGCCCAATAATTATTTTTAGATCTCATCAAATAGAGTATAAGACCAAACTGTTGGTTTATTATAACATAAAAGGTGCAATCCTTCAAATGTTGTCTGTTTTGGCACTATCTACCATGAATTTTCTCTTGTTTTGCTATGCAAATTTTTCCATGAATGTCTTGAACTCCCAAGTGGGAACTAATGACCGTCATACTTCTTGAGATTTTCTTAATATACATATCTTGGCTAGATTAATGTAATGCGAAGACAATTTTGTCCTACCTCTGATGAGCCTTTCCTCCTGAGCCCAAATATAACCACAAACAAATCAAGCAAGCTGCAGGTTATACGATCATAATGAAGCTTTTGATTGTGTCAATAAGAAAAGCAAAGTGGCAATTTTGTCAATCTTTGATTGAAATAAACTAGATTTTGATGATAGGTTCCTATTCTAAAATGCCCCAACACTTTTTGTTGTCAATTTAAAGTATAGGAAGCATGGAGTACAATTCAGAAAGAAAAAACTGTGATGAAAACATTTAATATTAACAATGGATGATTGAATCAATTTAGTTCTGATAAATGTTTTTGCAATTGCTGTTTTTCAATGGTTGATATTCAGGCAAAGGAGCTATGAGTTCATAGTACAAGCTTTTTTGAGCGGGCCAGAAAATGTGAACCTTCAAGAGACCGGCCCACATTGGACAAAATTCCAGGATACTTTGAGATTCTATGAAGATTCTAAAAAGTAATATTTTCTTACTATTTCAGTACAATTAAAATAAGAAGATTTGAGAACTGTATTTTTTAGATTTAATATAAAAAATTTACAAGAAGGCAGTTAAAATGTCTAGTTCCCAAAATAAAAGTTTTCTTGAAAGCTTTTGAAAATTTCTTAAGAAGAATATGAAGATCCTAAACAGTAGCTTCAGCTTTGTTCTGGTCCTGTGTGAAAATATTTGTTTAGAACAAATATTAGGGTACCGTAGGTCAGTCCCGTACAACTCTACTATAATTACTTGCGGAGAATGAAGCAATACCATCTATGCACCAGACGAACCATTTTAATTTTGAGTTTTGAGCAAAATAAAAGTTCCAGTAATAATAAAAAAAGAAGAATGAAAGAGTTGGTACCAATCTGGCTTGGTGCTGTGCCCGTCAGATGATACTTTTCTGCAAGAGTGATTTCTTACTTTGAGTTGAATACATGCTAATTTTACACAATTTGACCAACCTTTTAGGGATCAAGGGAGCTGTTCTATTCTATAAGTTATGCTCTTGCATTTATCGGTTTGTGTAAGGTACATAACTTTGTTGATTTTCATGTAATATTTATCTACTTTTTTTATTTTTATGTCCTACATTTTTTTGGGTATGCAGTTCTCGGGTCTTCATATAAAAAAAAAATTAAAAAAAAAATGTTCTCGGTTCTCAGTTTAGTAACCAATATGTTAGTGATGCCAAATGTTGTTCGGCTGATTCATGTAGCGGGTTGAATAAGAATGTAACTACTTAACAACAGATTGGAAAAAAGAGAAGGAACCAAGTAAAATATTGGAAAGAATTTGATTTAACTGTGCAAAAAAAAAAATGATGGATTAAGGTCGATTTAGGTGATTTTGCATTTACTAGGATAGGACCTACTTTACGTTTCCTTAACGGGCTTTTTTCATATGACAGGAATAAATTGGAGAAATCTTTCAGTGATAGGTGATGAGGCACTTGATTATTTTTCTAGTAATTCTTATTCAATTTATCGTCACTTCTATTATAAATTTATCAGCTGTATCTCCTATTTAGTCATTGTTGTATCTTTGTATTATTTGAATAAAAGCTTGTTCAGAAAATATAAAAGCCCATTCTTCAGTCAGGAACAGCAATTTGTTCGCTTTCTTGCTTTCTTTCCTTTTGAATTTTTTTTTAAAATGTAGGTCCTTGTTCATAATTATTTTGTTTGCATTATGGTAACAACACTAACTTACAGCGCAGGTTCAATTGGGCCTCTTATTCTGTTCAAATAGAGGATTTTGCCTTTGCGGACAAAACTGTGCTTGAAAACAATTAAAATTTAAATTAGCATTTGAGAATTGAAATTTATAAAAATTAAAATAAGAATTGGTCGAACAAGGCACTTCTAAAGTCCGGCGGCCCAACGTGGCCGTATATTTTGCTCCTCCCAAAAGATAATTTTGTTTTAAGGATAGTTATTAATTAAATACCCTTTTCTGTATCGGCTCCTATATTTACTCCCATTGTGTCTCCTTTCCGAACAACATTTATCTTCACAAATTCTCGACTAATGTAGGAATGGTTTTCAACTTGTAAGATAAGTGAGCATTCCAATGCAATTTCATTTCCAATGAATGCAATTTTATATAGGGTATTGTCCCAGACAAACCGACCTTACCTTGTTACCTTTGGAGAAAACCTAGGTCAAATACATGCACAACAAGAAGAACTAATCTTTTAACTTCGTTAAATATATATATATATCTTGTGTAATTCTGCATTGTTAAATTATTATGCAATGTTTTGTGGGGTTTATATATACATCTTTGCTCGCCTACTGGTATACTTAACGGTCATAACTATCATATATCTTAATCAGTTAATAAATATACTAGATCAACTTTTTAAATCGAGCCTGAATAGCCGTCACATAGTTTGTCAGTTAATAATGTAGTAGAGAAGCAAGTTGGCATTTGGTTGGTGTTAGCCTGTTAATTAGTTGAAGCAGATAGATAGCTGTACTTCAAATAAATATATAATCTATTCAATTAATGTGTCAGGTGCATGTTACATTTTGATTTCTGAACCAACTTGAATATTGAATATTGGTAATACATTAATATGACAAATTGATTTTCTTTGGCTTTCATTATAAAAGGAATGGAAGAAGGTATGTAAGTTGGTGTATTGACCGAGTCAAACTGTCAGTCAAAAGTATAAAATATTAGAATTTTCTTGCTTGCCCCTAGTTTTTATATGTTTGATAAAAATATCCCTAGTTATAAATATTTGACAGATAGAGAACTAGCATTTGGTCTAGTGGCAAAGGCACATGGTCTCTATGTGAGAGGTCATGGGTTCGAAATCCGGATGGGGGAAATCCTTTGTTGTAATAAACAAGGGTATTAAATAGTTGGGTGGCTTGACCTCCGACCTTTACTCAAAAAATATTTGACAGATCGGTTAAGTGTTTTCCTTTCTAGACAGGGAACAATTTGGAATCCGATGAGTTTTGTGTTTATCTGATTCGTTTTAAGATTTATGCATACGCATATTAAAGTGGATACACAAGGATATCAAAGTGGTATATACGGATCTTAAAGTGGATCGGACGAACATAGAACTCAATTTGAGTCCGATAGACATCAAACCCAAATTATTTCCTTCTGGTCAAACACATTTAGTCTATTACCTATATTTAAAAATGAGGATGTTTAAAGTTAGTAATGTAACAGATATAATTTACAGCATACTAATATATATTTAAATGGACTCTAAATCCTAACTTAACAGCAAAAAATTTGCATGAAGGACATCAATAAGTAAATATTGTTCATTACGGTTAAAAAAAATAAAAAGTGATATTAATTGAAACCGCTAAGAAATGTAACGGTATGACTGGCATCGAATTCAACATCAGCACTCACAATGCAAAATCTTGCATATCTTCTAATGAAAACTTTAGTTGGGAGCTTGTTTTAACTCACTCATTTAGAATTCGAGTCAGTTCTAACTTTAGTTGGCTGACTCGTTTAATAAATGACGTTGAGTTTGAGCATACCCCAACTCGTTTATTAACAACTCGAGTTACACAACATTTGTCACAATAAATCTCATGTTCTTCTAAATGACTTCTAAGCTGTTGTTTAGATTGCTTGTTTTGTTAGTTATCTTGTTAATTATATTTGAATTATTTGTGTATAGATAAACTTTTACTAGTATATAACTATAACTACGGAAATTAACTGGTCAAACGAGTTGGTAATAAGCTAAATTCGAGTTGACTTTACAACTCGTTATTGTCATTCCAACTCGAGTTGACTCGCTCATTAAATAAATGAGCTGAGCATGAGTTGGAGGTAACTCGCTCAAACTCAGCTCATTTACAACCCTAATAGAAACATATTCGTTTGAATTAAATTATTAACTCATGCATTCAGAAATGTATATACATAAATTTGTCAAACATTTGCAATCACGAGTGTTGTCAAATATTTAAAATATAGGGGCATACAAAAAAAAATGTAAAATATTAGGGGAACATTACCCTTAGTTTAATTGTTAGATTCATGACAGACCAAATCTAAGGTAAATACTACTGCTGTAAAGTTCTAAAAACTAGGGGGCGGAATGAAATCATGACTAGGGGGATGGACCCTTATTTTTTTATTTTTACAAAATAAGGGAATTTCATGTATACTCCTAAAAAACTTCGAAAGTACATATTTCTCCCTCTAAATTTCATAATATCATATTTACCCTTCTAAACTTCAAAAACTCACAAATTTACTCGTTTGATTGTCTTTTCTATCAAAACTCATTTTAAATTTATGAAGTACCCATTTTACCCTTCACTAAAAAAATATAAACTAGTAGCATGTTTCGAAAAAATGTCAGTCTTCGAATTGGTCAGTTTCTGAGAATAAATGGGTCATTTCTCTACTTCTTATGCTTACAAGTATATACCTAAATATCACTGTACAAGCGCCAGAAGTAGAGAAATGACTCATTTGCTCTCGGAAACCGTCCAATTACAAGTCTGATATTTTTCTAAAACATACTATGTATTTTTTATGAAAGATAAAATAGGCATTTTGTAAATTTAAAATGACTTTTAATAGAAAAGACATTAACTTGGGTAAATTTGTGAGTTTTTGAAGTTAGAAAGGTAAATATGATATTATAAAGAGGGGGGAATACGTAATTTCTATGTTTTTGAGGGGTATACACGAAATTCTCCCTAAAAAACAGTGGGCGGAAAAATTGAGAAGATTTTTTCCAATTCACACACACACTGTTCGGCCTTTTTATTTTTATGCGAAGCCATTGATTCCTTTTTTTTATTTAAAAATATAACTTCTGATATTTTTTTTTTTCAGATGCTTCTTACGAGATATTTGAATCTGTCTGTCTTTATATGGAGAGGCGAGTTCATTACTTTTCGTGTTAGACTTGTGATTCTTGAAGTATTTGATTCCTTATTTTACATTTTTATTAAAATAAAATTATATTCTTAATTTTTTTTAATGATTTGTACCCGTTATATAACTTCCGCTTTAGAGCATCTCTAACCCAGCAATCCGTAAAAAATAAAAAATAGCTGTAAAACATTGTTTAAAAATTAAGTTTCTTTTAATTTCTTAACCCCTCCATCTCATAAATTGGGTCAGAGCCAATAGGAAAGAAAATGAAGGGGTCAGAGCCAATAGGAAAGAAAGAGAGTACCAACATGTTCAAAAGAAATCGTTTGTTTTATAAGCAAATTTGTTTTTTTAGAAATCGGCCTACAACTCAGCAATTATATTAGCAATTAACACATCAGATTAGCAATTTAAAAGAGATTACCATTGTAGATGTTCTTACGACTTAAGATACTTTTCATCAAAAATGGTAAAAGAAAATTGTTAAATTAACATAGATTATTCCAATTGATAATTGTTTTGATCAACTTAGTCATGTACCTGATGTTCTGGAGTTGACTTGAATACATTGTCATATTTCAATATGATTTTATTGGGCCTCGTAATAATATTTTAAACAGTTAGCAATTATACAAACTAAACTTTGTAGACGAGAATAATAGAATATTAATTCTTAGCGTAGAGGTCCAAAAAAAATAAAATAAAATAAGGCAACTATACTGGAAATTTGACCTTTTTGTTCAATAATATATGGCGCTTTCACTTCAACACGCTTCGTTTAAATGGATTACATTTAGTACAAAATTTTACTCTTCACTAAATTATTTAAAATTTAAGATGATTTATATTTAATATTCTTTGATAGAACTTCAAATAATACTCAATTTCATAATTTCTGTACTTAAAAAACAATTAACTTAGACTTATGAGGAGGGTTCAAATGCCTCCATTTTTTGTGCCTCCATTTTTAAAAACTTTAATAATTCAAAATTTAAAACTTACAAAGTCAAAATAAAACCGTTAGATGTGATCTATGTTATTTTCTTTATGTGCTCATAAAAAATTATCACATTTTGATTTTGTTTTTATGTGAATCAATAAGTTGAAAAATCAATGTCTATATATTATCCACATTAGTACGTTTTTTACAAGCTCTTGATGACAACCAAAACAAAATTGAAATGCGATAATTTTTTACACGTGCATAGATAAAATAACATAGGTCACATCTAACGGTTTAATATTTTGAGTTTTCAAGTTTTAATTTTTGATTTATTAAAGTTTTTAAAAATGAAGGCATAGTGGAGGTACAAAAAATGAAGGCATTTGAATCCTCCTCAAGACTTATATAGTTCGTAAAAATTATCAAATTAACTATTACTGTAAGAATCTGTGAGTATCCGCAAAAATAAAAGTGCTTAATTACGTCGGTATTCTTGCAAACTTTACCCTCGCGACATTTTTATTTAAATGAAATACTTCAAAAAAGCAAGGCAAATTTTGTTGAATAGAAATGAGTCTTTTACCACGATTTTCTATCAACAAAATTCATTACCCTACATTTTTTTTTTCACTTGTTACGGGACTAGATTGTGAGAGCCAATAGTTTAGTTAAGTAAAAATTAAAGAATCCAATGCAAAAAAACAGCTAATAAAAAATAAAAGTTATTTATATTTTCAAGAGAATATAAGATCCTTGTAAGATGCGATATTGACCGAGGAGCGCACTAATCATGCATGGTCCATTCTGCCATCTTGTCGGATCCTTTGTCATGTTTTTATTAATTGGTTTAGTAGTCATTGTATGCACAAAAGTAGTTAGCTCAACAAAAAATTTATTGCGTTGGGCACTGTCACAATCTAGTGTTCTTGAAACCCCAAAAAAATAAAAATTCTTTTGCATTACAAGTTAAAATAAGACAAACTTACTGAGTGAGGCTACGCCGCTACGGTACTATGCATAGCACGGATTGGTCCGTGCTACGACTCAATATTTAAATTTTCAAAATCCTAAAGGATTGATCCGAACCGTTTAACATGATTATAAAATGAATAATAAAAAGCTGAGGAATTTCAAATCAAATGTTAAAAATCAATGTTGCGAGACAATTTGTTGTAAATATTAAGAGGATTTTTATATAGTCTGATGAGCACCAATTTATGATAAAGTATATACAAGGAGAATGATTTGTTAGATATATTATTTATATTAAAGAGTTCTGATACATTCCAGTAACTTGAAATGTTATTTTCGAGAATTTAACTTATATTTCTTTAAAGAATGACGAGGATTCGTGTCACTGTACTAAGTTTGCGGTTCTTGTTTAGTCTATGGTTCTAAGGAGAAAAGAAATTGAACGAGAATATTAAAAAAAAAATGTGATATTCAGCGATGCCTGAGAGCGATTTCCATTTTATATCCTATACGGTGTTTAGCAAATCAATATTTTGAAGGGAAGATGTGCAAATTGTATGACCTCGTAACTTGAAAATAAAAATATACGAACCTAAGAGTAGGAGTTCATATGTTGCTCTTATTTAAGTGTAGATGCATCATGGGATTCATGGCTATGTATCTGTAAACTGAAAGAATATAACAAGCGACCTTTGATTGGAGGTCAAACCCAAGGTGTGTTGACCTTTCTTTTGTCCGGGTTCAAACTTCAAATGCTACTTTGCTATACAAAATATTCTTCAAAAAGTGCAGATATACACAATCATTTGCAAAATGGTAGGTAAGCTTTTTCTTTCCATCACAAGTATCAAGTTCAGATATATTTGGATAGGGTTTCAACGTTTTCTTTTCCATCATAATAATATTTTTTTCTTCAAATTCAAAAATCTAAATGATAGATTGATTATGTTCTACTTCTAAAGTATTACATCAACACAGAAAAAAAAAAATTAATCTTGCTTTTGTTTTGTACAAAATCAGAAGGTAAATAAATCAACGAGGCAAATAACCGTTGATTAAACTGATCAAACTGATCTGTCCCGGGGGCTGTTACAAATATGTGTGAGCAATGAGGAATTCTATCTCTTTATATTTTCTCCACTATTAAACACGCATGGTTAGCTTTGACGGAGGGGAACATGCGGAAAGAAGGGATTTGACCATGTGCAAATATACATAGTAAGATGTATTCCACATTGGTCTGTTAAGAGTTCAGTGACAAATGAATTATTTGGGTTCAGTTTAGTGGAGTCAAAAATTCGTGATCGAGAATAATTCGGATATAATTTGGAAAAAATTCAAAATTATCTGGATTAGAAATCTCAGTCTCATAAGGAAGCAAAAAAAAAAAAACTAAACAAAAAAGGTTCCGTGAAAAATTTAGAAAAAATTCGCGAATAATTCGGTCAAAATTCGATCAACTGAATAATTCGGCATTCAGTTCGCCATTAACAAAAAAAAACAAATTATTTGTGAATAATTCACGAATTTAGTGACTATAGTTAAGCGACACATCAAAAAATCACGACCACAAGATTTTAGAACTTTTTATAGGATTGACGATTTCGTAATTCAGTTTTTTCTCATCTGATTCCCAAAAAGAATTTGAACCATCGCCAAAATCAGAGAGGATCAGATTCGAAATCAGACGTACTGAAATTTTTATCATATCCTAAAATAAAATTCCAAATATGCCTTCAGATTTTCAAAAATTAAAAAATTGACCCTACCACTACCACTGTCAGGCGTCAGCGGTACTTTGTTTTTTTTTTTTAAACTTCTCAAACAAATAGTATATAGATGGAGAATTAATTGAGAAGTAAAATTGTCCATTTTTTTTTTTTTGTTTGAAAGATTGGCAGTAGCTGCCAAAAATGAATTAAATGATAAACGTCTGAGTACAATAAAAATGACACCACACAGCCACCTAGCGGACTTTACCCCATACCAGTAACAATCCGAACAAGGATGCCTCTGATTCCTAATTTACAAACAACACACAGTACCAGTAACCGGTACCTAGCCCCGCCCTTCCTAATCTGGATCCGGCAACAGATTGGTACCCATCAAACGTCTCGCCCCCGAGTTGCAGTATCTGAGCCACATAGCCTCTTCATTGAGAATTTTTTTTTTTTAGTGAATATAGAGAATGTTAGCGGACACATTTTACTCTTATGCGAAGAATTCTAATTTGAATTGATCATCTCATTTTGGCGATAGAGATGGTTTACCAATTACTCCCTCCGCATATATACTCCGCTAGCATTCCTCTTCCGTGCATTACAATGCATTTCCATGTTCATTTTGCTTAATTATATATAATGACTTTGAAATTAAAACTAGTTTCATACTGGGGTGTACTTAGAAGTGAAAACGGTATGAATAATATCCGATCTGTATTCGAAAAATTTGATGTGGATATCCGATATCTGAATATCCGTGTAGATATGGATACTGATATGGTTTTACGTTTCAATTATCCGTATCCGAATAATAGATATATATCATATATTTTTATATATATTATGCAAAAATTATGTTATTCACCATTATAATTAGATAAATATTATGAACTTTAATATTTTTTAATATTATTTTAATAAATATCCAATCAGATTTGTATCTATATCTGACTGATATCCATCCATATTCGTATTCGAAAAAATAAAAAAAAATATGAATATGATTTTATCACTGTCCGTTCCGTTTTCACCCCTAGGTGTACTCCTCACTTTCAAAAACAAGTAAATGCAATTTGCTTTTCTGAATAGTAGCAGTGTTTGAGCGTGAATTTTATAAATATAAGTGTACTAAGGAATGAATTAATTAACATAAATGCGAGGTGCATGAGTGTTGTTTACTCTCGCAATGGATTGCATGTGATATTGGCGTTGCCTCCAAACCCATGTGTTTATCCACGTGCTAGACTTAAACGAACAAGAAAATTGTACTATTTTTTTATTAAAAAAAGTTCGGCCTTACACAACACAGAGTAGTGGCATCCGAATCTGCTGCGATTCTTCACATGCAATTTCTGTTTTTCTCAATTCAGCTGTCGAATTGTTTCGAGATGCGTGCACAGAAAAATTAACTATTTCGAGATGCGTGCACAGAAAAAGTTAACGGCTGAATTTGAAAAAGCAGGAATTTCAGAGTTACTATTCACATGCGAAGAATCGCAGCAGATTTATTTCCATATATCATATGGGATTTGTCTATGCTCTAATTTATTTTTTTATTAAGAGGAAAATCGAAATTTAGTTTTTTAAGTTTTAACTTTCAGAAAATATCTTTATTCAGTTTTCAAACTTGCAATCTTTTACATAGAGAATGTTGTCTTTGAGCTGATTCTCTATTATTATTCATCTTTTAAATTTTTTTACTCTCTATATATTCCGTCCATCGTATTAAAAATTGATGTATCAAATCTAAATAATATGCAAAAAAAGATGAATTATCAGTGGTGCGGATCAGATCTCTTCGTATAATTATATTTCGTTTAAATTGAACGACTAGAATATATTAAAAAAAATCCGGATTTTATAAGGCCCGAGGGCCGAGTAGTATAAGGACCTGTTCGGCGGACTATTGGGCATAGGAATGGGCACAGGATTTGAACTGATTTTTACTGTTCACGTGGGAAGTGAATTTTTTTTTCTCACGTGAACAGTAAATGGCCGAACAGGCCCTAATTGCAAGATGTGTGTCATGTTATTTCATTTTCAACTATTGTACAAATGTACAATTAGTAAATCTTTCTATGTTTCTTCGTTTTTTTTGGTTAACAAAATGTTGAATTGGTAACTTTTATGCTTCTATCTAATTAGTTTTGAACATGCGTTCATGTGTTATTTTCTTTCGTTCGTACAAGTCCTTTATAATTTATGCAATAAGGTAGCTCCTTGAATGCCAAAAAAAGTTCCTTTTTTTTTTTTTCTCTTTTTGATACTTCTTTTCAGTATTTTTTTCATTTTTTTTTCTTCTCATTAATTAAATTCCGAAAATAATGGAAACTGCCATTTGACAAGAGTATACAAATCCCAGACACAACATGCTCATATAAAACAGTGGTTTTCTTATCTAATGTATAAGATATATTTTATCTGTTTGTAGCATCCCATTTCAATTGATCTGATTTGAAACTTATATAACATGAAAAAAAAAGGGAGAAGAACTAATATATATTATATGCTTGCGGGTACGTTTGGATCGTGCAAGGATTAGTGCAAGAATAGCGATTTTTGGGTAAGTGGTTGCGAATAGTGCTAACCCAAGTGGTTTGAGAATAGTGCTATTTTGGACTATTCTGGATTAGTCGCTAACCCAGCAATTTGAGAATTTCGCTAATCCACCTTTTCGTAGGAATAGCAGAACAACGATGTTCCTGTACTAGTCTTACTTTCTATTTTACGTTTTGATCACAACGTTTTAAGAATAGCGGAGCTATTTCCGGATTAGCGCTATTCTAACCCAATCCAAACGCACACAAGTGCATAACTTATATTTTACTATTAACTTTTTTGACAAGTATATCTCAGCTTATATTACCTGTTGTTTTAAATCCTTCAATTGATAATGGTCCTATTAAAATTTATTCTCTTGTCTCTTGTTTCTTTTCATATTTTTGTAAAATTTCTATTTCTGATTTGATTCACATTCATTTTAAAATGGTGAATATAATTGTTTATCATAAAAGTACGGAAACATTGAACTCGGCCATCCAAAGGGTGTTTTTGCAAATACGGAACTCCCTGCAGGCGCTAATGAGAAAAATTCCCTATAATTTAATTATTCTTAACTTATCATAATTTATATTCCTTTCCACTTATATAAACAAGTATGACTAGTGTTTCTAGTCATAACATCATTCCTCAAATCCACCTCCCTCCCCCCTCTCTCTCTAAGTAAAACTTCATTGCAAAGAACCTTGTGAGATCTAGAAATCTAAAGAAAAAATGGCACAAGTAGCAACTGCTACTCCTCAGACAGGCCCGAGCAGTCAATCGAGCAATGCCAGCCAATGCCGGTGCCGACCAGGCTGCGGCCTCGGCCGATTGATGCAAAAATTGAGAAAACAAAGTAAACTACTTTGCACGGCCTCTAGACCTGCCACTTTTCGTTGCCAATATGACCCGTTAAGCTACGCGAGGAACTTTGACCGAGACGGTTTCGAACTGGATGATGAGTCGACTCAATTCCACTATTCCTTCTCTTCTCGTTTTGTGGCGATTACAAATCCGGGCATCTCTAGTGGATTATCAAGCAACCGTTAGATGTAGTTAGTGATAGTGTAATTTCTGTTTAGTTTCCTTTTGGAGCTTTTGTCATGGGATATCATTTCTTGTTGTAAAAGAGGAATGAATGGAAGAGCTACGAGCTGTTCATATTGTCAAAAATATTGATCCTTGTTTTTGTACCCGATCTCATAAAAGGCATTAATGGAAATTTGGAATTGAGATGAAGTATCCACATTACCTTTTCTTAATTATTATTATTATTATTTAATTACTGAGGCCTTGTGAGTCGGATCATGATTCATGACCATGCCTTCGTTTAATAAAATAATGGAAAAAAAGATTTTCATCCAAATTGTTTTCCAAATTCAAATAGGGGGAAATCAGAAATGTGTTATCCCCGACGAAGTGACATTTTTATCACGAATCTCAATACAAATCGGATAAGTCTTTGTCCAAACCCTTAGGCCTTGTTCGGCGGAAGAGTGGGTTACAGAATGGGCACAGGAAAGCAAAAAATTTTAACTGATTTTTACTGTTCATGTGGGGAAAAAAAATTCACTCTGAGTGATTTTTTTTTTTCTCACATGAATAGTAAATGGCCGAACAGGGCCTTATGACAAAATCCATCCCTTTCAAGTTTCAATGTTGATTTTCTGATTAAACGGTTAAGAAAGTACTTCCTTTTATCTTTCTTTTTTCCCCATACTAACTGTTTATCTACCTATTGTTAACAGTATGTATGTTTATTTGTTTGTTTGCTGAAATTATATCGGCTTCGTGTGATGGAATGCACTCTCCAGGGATTCTCTCAATGTTTATTGCTTCCACTGGGCCAATACTTATTTAAAACCCAAATCCTCGAATTAATACGTCCATTTGTATATAGGCCCGCTTAATTTTCATGATACGAATGGGCTACATGTAGTCAACATATATATAGATTTTTGTTTAAAAATGTGTGTGTGCACTTCTCAAGCGAAGAGATCAATTAATTGCATGAAAGCATCGTTGATGTTTTGGAGATGAATTATCTGAATGAATTAGTATTTGGGCCTATTGCATGAATCTCTAAACTTTACCAGGCCCAATCTCTAAACTTCAAAGCCTGATCAGTGATCACTTTTTGAGCCTCTCTGTAACAGTCGTCTGATTACTACAACCATGATCTGCTACATAATATTCCTTTTTGTGTCGATCACAGAAAATATGGAGCATTTCTCTGAGTGAAGTATAGTACAAGAGACTTTTCTCTTTCTTTGGTTCCGATCTTCGATCCTGTTCCCAGCGATGGCGCCTCTCGTACCCAAGTCCGGCGACGCTGTTTTCGCCAGTGTCGAGCGCGTCGTACGTAGACTCCGAAAACCTTATCTCTCTATATCTCTCTCTTTATTTAGTTCTGATCTCGACTTGTCTGATCAATTCTAACTATGATTTATTTGTATTGGGAATTTGGCATAGAATGCAGAGTTGTTCACCTTAACTTATGGCGCTATCGTCAGGCAGCTTCTCACGGATCTCGAGGAGGTGGAGGAGGTTAACAAGCAGCTAGATCAGATGTATTATACTCTTTTTCATCCTTGTTCCTCAATTTTTTCAGGATTTTTCTTTTTTCCTTTAATTTTTTCTCTGCATTACTTGATATAACCGTGAATAAGGATTTACCATTCGTTGTTTCAAAAAGAAATCTATAATAGGCGTTGGCATGTTGATCTAATATTAGATCTGAAATTGAATTTTTGTATCTGAGTGGTACCTTTTGGACAGTAGAATGTTCTATTTGAAATGGGAAATCACTTATTTCCTATTTATATGGCTGCTTAGGGTTATTTATTGCAGTGTATTTTATTTTGGTTATCTGCAGTATATTATATATTCACGAGGGTTCAAAGTACAGAATTACTCAACTTAAAACTTGGTCCTTATTTAGTTACAATCAATGTTCAATTGTAACTACTGTCCTAAAAATTATAAATATTGCTTATTAAGCTCATCAAGACTTAATTTGTGCATCAAATACTCATGTCTGTCCAGTTTACCTCAACTCACACTAATTATGTAGTTATGCTCTTGTAGCCCTCCAATTGGGAAATTCTGTCTGCATAATTTTTAATACTTCCCAAATTAACACACTTGATGCTTAGACAGTGCAACTTTCCCTGAATTTTAAACCACTGTCCCTCCAATAAAGCATCTGTTGTACAATCGTGCCAAATTCCTGCCAGCTGTATTTGTTGTCCTCTCTAGATTGTTGCTCTTTTTATCGTCACAAATAATTTTACTGACTATTTCCTTGATATATCCTAATTTGAAGCTTTCCTTGCTCTTAAGGGGTTATAATATTGGAGTTCGATTGATCGATGAATTTCTTGCAAAGTCAAATGTATCAAGATGTGTTGATTTCAGAGAAACTGCTGATGTTATTGCCAAGGTGCATTTTTCTTTTTAAGCTGTTTGAATTTCTTTTCAACCATTTTTCATTCGAGTTCTCTAAGCTGTTGTGCTGTACATGTTAGCTCGGCTGCAAGTCTTTGTAGTCAAATACCTTTTCTCATACTTATTGATTTAATTGTGGACGCGTTTGTTATGTTGTAAAGTCAGCATGTCTGTTTCTGGATTCTTAAAAAACACTTTGTCAGTAAAAAGAGAACTCTCATTTTTAGCATAGACTAAATTGAATAGAGGCACTAAAGAAGATTTTGCCTCATAAATAGAAGTTTTGGCAGCTAAATTCCCATACTTTATCAGGTTTAGTACAGAAACCAGGATGTGTATATGAGTATGAATACTGCAAACTTGTGTGCCACACCAGCATATGTACATCGTATCGACCCAAATAAACAGCAACCTGATTAGAGAAATGAAATGCACAAATGAAGGAAGTCTAGTCCTGTATCCAACCGAACTATGACACCAATGCAGCGCAATTCTATTATGTTAAATATACTTAGCTCTGACAAACTTCTATGAAAATGTCAGGTGGGGTTTAAGATGTTTCTGGGTGTGGCAGCGACGGTGACCAACTGGGATGCTGAGGGGACCACATGCAGTCTGGTGCTAGAAGACAACCCACTGGTAGACTTTGTGGAGCTGCCCGACACATGCCAGGGCCTCCGGTATTGCAACATCCTAAGCGGTGTTGTGAGAGGCGCACTTGAGATGGTTTGTTTTCTAGTTTGCCTCAGCACCCTCGTCTTGTATTATTTATAGCATCTTTTGGGTGTATATAAGTACTACGGTGTCAATTTGGTAGCCGGCCCCCTGCTATTTTGTCGGGCCCTAAGTTGATTTTAGCTTGCTTCTGGTTAATAGATTTGCCAGTCAATACTGGAACAGGTTCAGATGGGTCAATTTTCTTGCGTTGGTTCAAATTGGAAGCAGTTTCTCGGTTCAGTCAGATTTTAAATTGTACTCTGCTGTTAGGATAGGCTTTTGGGTTGTGGGGTTTAGGTGTAGGTTTGTTTTGGCATTGCATCTTTTTGTGATTGGATATTGACCAGTACAGGTCCTTATTGGTATATGATTTGATGGTTAATTGTTGCATTTCATTACTTTATCAGTACATGTGAAACTAAAATCATACTTAAATCTGATATAATTGGAAGTATCGAAACAATGAGTTAGACGGGTACAATCCCTGGATATTGAATGGTTGTATCTCAAGCTGTTGAATGTTCTGAGCACTCAGCAACTTGTTTTGATTTTAGGTATCAATGAAGACTGAAATAACATGGATACGTGACATGTTGAATGGAGATGATGCATATGAGTTGCGTGTGAAGCTTCTTAAGCAAGTTCCAGAGGAATACCCCTATAAGGATGACGAGTAGACATTACTGAAATAAGTTTAGCCTGTATTTTTGTAATGATATTTTGCTTCCTTTTACCCTTTAATTAGTTTGTGCTTATTCTTAATGTTACCATTGACTTTCATGTTCTCTCTTGCGAGATGTTTTTTTAATTCTAGCATCTTTTCTTTTTTTTCATTATCTCATGCATAGAGATGCTGTCTTGAGAGATGCTTTCAAATCTTCTATTTTACCTGAGCTCTATAGCACGCTTGTTAATTTTACGAGTCTTTTATATATTTGAAAACAAATCTCTCTTTTCATTGTCTGATGGGATGTTGAAGAGGGCTGGGAGCTCTTGTATCAATGTCAGCGTGAGAAGTAGACGTCTCTAGTCAAGAGAGCTTGCGTGATGCTATTTTACTCTGCCTAATCTTTCTCACCTTCCTATCACCACCTTATACCTAAGGGCGTGCTCCGGGAGATACGCAAGGGAAAGGGAGGGAAGTGGAGGGAAACTTAGTCCTAACAGGATCTATCTAGGGTCATTTACTTACTCCAGAACAGAGAATTTTAGAGATTAACGGATGGGGTGAGCGGATGGAAGAGAAGGGGAGAGGAAGTGAAATCTGTATAAAACTTAAAAGTAAAATTTTAATAATTTTGTCAAAAGTGTAGAGAAGTTAAAATTGTTGCATGTTCTCCTCTCCTCGTCCCTTCTTTTTTCTATTAATGAACTATTTTTAGAACACATCCATAAAGTACATAATCCGTTAGAAGACACATCGCTCCCTCTCGTACAAGTTTTGAGACATTTGGATGAAACAAGGAATTGAGCTAACTTCAATCTATATAGTAGCTAATCTAACAAAATGTTGAGTTAGTAGAATAGTGAGAAAATCCACAAAAGAGTCCAAACTCACTCAAACGACGAATTAGTGACTATTCTTCATCCATCCAAACGCACCGTATACCATCATATGCTATTATATGCTATTAGGGTAGAACCTGGGGTGAAAACGGATATAATATGGATCAAACAATGGTAAAATTAAATTTGTATCCATTTTTATTTTTGGAATATGGATCGACTATTAAATTTTTAATGATACGAATACATATTAGAATACAGATTAGATATTAAGCAGGTATAAATATGGATATAATTTGGATTCCTAATTTAAATATTGTAATCAAATTAACATATTATTCAATAATTTGGATTCCTAATCTAGGATCATTTACTTACTCCAGAACAGATAATTTTGGAGATGAACGGATGGGGTGAGCGGATGGAAGAGAAGGGGACAGGAAGTGAAATCTGTATAAAACTAAAAGAGTGAGGCTACGGTACTATGCATAGCACGGTTTGGTCCGTGTTGTGGCTCAATATTTGAGTTTTCAAAATCCTAACGATCGATCCGAACCGTTCAACATGATTATAAAATGAATATGTACTTGCAAACCAAATTTTACATTTTTTCGATTTTTATTTACTATTTTTTTAGATAGGTAGAAAATCACTTGATCTGAAAATTCTGGACCATCCAAAAACAATGATTTTCTACCTATCTAAAAAAATAGTAAAAAAATTCGAAAAAATGTAAAATTTGGTTTGCAAGTACATATTTATTTTATAATCATGTTGAACGGTTCGGATCGACCGTTAGGATTTTAAAAACTCAAATATTTAGCCGTAGCACAGAACAATCCGTGCTATGCATAGTACCATAGCCTCACTCAAACTTAAAAGTAAAATTTTAATAATTTTGTCAAAAGTGTAGAGAACTTAAAATTGTTGCATGTTCTCCTCTCCTTGTCCCTTCTTTTTTTCTCTTAATGAACTATTTTTAGAACACATCCTTAAAGTACATAATCCGTTAGAAGACACATCGATGGATGAAACAAGGAATAGAGCTAACTTCAAGACTGAGAATAGTAGCTAACCCAACAAACAAAATATTGAGTTAGTAGAATAGTGAGAAAATCCACAAAAGACAAACAAAGTATAGTCTATATTTACTAATTCAAACTCACTCAAACGGAGAATAGTAGTTCGGAATAGTGCTAACCCGAATTAGTGACTATTCTTCATCCATCCAAACGCACTGTATACCATCATGTGCTATTATATGCTATTAGGGTAGAACCTGGGGTGAAAACGGATATAATATGGATCAAACAATGGTAAAATTAAATTTGTATCCATTTTTATTTTTGGAATATGGATCGACTATTAAATTTTTAATGATACGAATACATATTAGAATACAGATTAGATATTAAGCAGGTATAAATATGGATATAATTTGGATTCCTAATTTAAATATTGTAATCAAATTAACATATTATTCAATAAATATTTTTTCTCACTAAAAAGTAAAAATTAAATAAAATACGGATATAATTCGAATATTCGATTATTATTAAAAATATAATATTTTTTCTCACGTTAAACTTGTTGTGTTATTAGCGATATGTATCTCGTTAACTAAAATTAATCACCGACATAATCATATTTTTAATAAAAAACACAAACAAAAAAATATTTTCCTCTCTTAACATATATGATTCTACAAAAAAATGAATAATTATCTGCACAAACGGATATCTGAAATTTTTAAAATATACGAATATATATAATTATCCATAACCGCTTTTGAAATTAAAAACGTATTCATATCCATATTTGTATCGTATCTGCAAACTTTCTGTATCCAAATATTTGAATCCGCAATATTCAAATACAAATACAATACGGATATGGATGAATAATATCCGATCCGATTGCACCCCTAACCTGCCATGTGTCGCATATCTACAACAAGTATCTTGTCACAAATCAAGTGTGGTCTTATTTAGCTGTCATCGTAAATGAAATTTTCTTTCTTAAAATTACATAAAAGATTTTATGAAACTTTAATAAAAATAAAAAGCAAATAAATAACTTTAGCGAAAGTATTTGAAGTCCAGAAGTTTCGACATAACATAGAAACATGTGAAAAGATCCATCAACTATTTAATCAAGGCAACAATGAACATTCACTCGCAAAGAAATTACATAGCGAGCTAATAAGCAACAACAAAGTCGTGATGCACTCATAAACTAACATATCGAGTAACGGAGGAAGTTTGATACAACTATGGTATAGAAATAAATAATAGCCTGATTGAATTAATTATGAATCTTAAAGACAAATAAAAACAAAATATTGCACTATATAGTGTCTACAGTAGTAAATAGAGGCATCATGACTTTATACTATGTTTTGTGGGGCAAAGGACTGAGCACTTAGTGATTCTAAAATAAACAAGCTTATTGTTACAAATCATAGTAAAAAAAATTGTAAATAAATAAGAATAAGGGACCTATGTTTGATGAGGGGAATAAATATGAAAATGCACTTAGTGATTTTTGTAGTGATATCTCCGTTGCAACGCACGGCATAATACTAGTAGTTGATAAAAGAACTAATTTAGACTTTCGAGTACAATTGACATTTTTTTTTATTAAAAACTTGATCATTAATGAAGTAATATGGAGTACATATTCTTCTAATTGAAAACAATTGAGTACCAAGTAGATCATAGAAAATAAGAAAATAGAAGAAAAAACAAGTACTGAAAGTTAATAAGATAGGCAAAAGTTTCCAATGTTCCAAACATTTATTATTTATCAAAGTAACTTGTTTGTGCAGTAATATAGAACACAATTTATGATAAATTAGCATAGATATTTCCTGTAAGATCTTGTAAGAATATTGCTATTGTACTCGATTAATTTATGTAATCTTTTTTAGAATTTATAAGGAATTTAAGAAAGAAGATAGAAAAGAAGAAGCAACAAGCATAAATAATATTTTTTTTTGAAAATCTTATAGTGGCTATCAGATGTAATTACAGATGTTCAAAGAACTACTACACTACCACTACATATTACAAGAAAACTACAAAGTAACAAAAATAATAGAAAATCAAAACACTGCACTACTCAACAATATTTCATCCACAGTTTTGCTTCTCTCCTGAACAAGCATAAATAATAAGAACTAAAAAAAAGAGATATAATGTATTGTCCGGCCAGCACCCGACATTTTTATTAATATTCATTATTAATTATAAAATAATAATAATGTCCACCTTAGCTGGTTTTTTTTTAAATGTCCAAACCGGCCATTAAATGGCCGGTTGAGATTTTTTTTTTTTTGCTGTTTCAGACTTTATAAATATCCATTTTTCTCTCTCCTCCCTCTCACAACTCACTCAACTAACAGAAGAGAAAGAGAGGAAGAGAAAAAGAGAAAAAGAGAGAGAAGGCAATTTCGGAGGTGATTTTCCGGGGGCCAAAAGGATGAACAGTAGCAACCGAGGTAGATCGTCCTATCGTGGCCTAGCGAGAAAAGGGTAAATTAGTGATCGAGGTAAAAATGAGAGAAAATGAACAACTATCAAGTATGCCGTAATAAAAAGAACTGTCAAGTATGTATGATGGAGGAATTTTTTAGACGGCCTATTCAGTATGAAATTTTAGATGATAACTTTGTGGAAAACCCCTACGGCTCTGGTTTGAAAAAAAGAAAGGTTGATCCAGAGTCTCCAACATCAGACGATGAGTTTATTCCGTGTACTTATACTGGTAAGGCTAGCACTTTGTCTGTTGTGACTGATCCAGATCCGGCAATATCGGACGAGAGGTTTGTTTCATGTACTTTCAAGGCTCGTTCTAAGAAGTAGTATTATTAGGGTTTAAAATTTGAATGCATTTGAGCTGGAGGCATTTTAGTTGGATGAATTAGGATTGTAAAATTAGGGTTGTAAATTTTTTGAGTTTCTTTAGTGTCTATTTTGTAGACTTTATTTCATCAATTCATAGTTTATTTAGACTTAATGTATGAACATGCATGTAGACTTGATGTTTCTCTACATTTTCATTAAAAGAACCAAATTTGTGATTTAGTAGAAATCCTAGAATTAATTTTTAAAAACAGTAAAATTATAAAAAAAACTTAGATTCACCTAATTCATAACTTAGTCTTAATAAAGTCCATACAAATTGTAAATAAAATAGTTCTACAAGCATCATTTAAATAAACAAGTTCACAACATGCATCAAATGAGAAGAATTTAAATCACCTATTACTACTACGCCTAAAATTAAATCCGAGAAATCGACCAGTTGCAGAAGATGGCCTACCAGATGGCTCTGCTTGGCTTCCAGATGCCTCTCCTTGCACCCCAACCGCCTCTCCTCCTATGGCAACTGCCTCTCCCATTGCTTCTGCAAATAGGCCGGGGGTGTTCCATCGTTCACTCGGGTTGCCAATTCTAAGTTCCACATTTTTGGGTTGTAACCGGTGCATTCGTAAATCATGGTTTTCAAGTCCCAAAGTGAGATATCATCGGTACCATGAATGAATTAACTGGCTCTTTGGAGTAATAAAATCATATGTATTAATAAGAAACTTTCCACCACAGTGTAATGAAATCATGACCATGGCCAACAAACTACATTTTGGTAAATATTAAACAATTGTCAGGTTACTAATTTAAATGTATAGGTTGCTGAAAAAAATTATAAAAATATAAATAAATTAAATAAAAAATAAAAAAAATTACCTGAAAATTGCCTCCGAAATCGCCTTCTCTTTCTCTTCATCTCTTTCTCTTTTGTGAATTGAGTGAGCTGTGAGAGGGAGGAGAGAGAAAGATGAATATTTATAGGGTCTGAAACAGTAAAAAATAATAAAAAATCCTTACCGGCCATTTAATGGCCGGTTTGGGCATTTAAAAAAAAATCCAGCTAAGATGAGCATTATTATTATTTTATAATTAATTATGGATATTAATAAAAATAGGCCAGCACTATCTAACCTTTTCAATTCAATAAATACAAATTTATATCTCTAATTTATATTTATAACCTAATTAATAGAAAATAATAATAATAGCTGGTCCAACGAAAAAATTAATATACGGCCGAAAAAAAAAATTAATATCTGGCCCCAC
Organism: Carex kokanica; assembly: GCA_025461125.1. NCBI lineage: Eukaryota > Viridiplantae > Streptophyta > Magnoliopsida > Poales > Cyperaceae > Carex > Carex kokanica. Next base: position 886,158 of record JAJGRX010001448.1, on the reverse strand, counting down.
CTAACAGACCCATCTTCTCCTTCTCTTTAAAGAAAGTTACTTGGGCCTGCCCACAAATCTCTATTCCCATGGCTAATCACATCATCTACCATTGCCTTTGAACAATCAATCAGTCAGTACGTAACTCGGACGGTGAGTCGGAGCAATCGACCAACCGCTAGTTCACCCCCGTCCGATTGAACCGTTTTCTCGCCCAAGACGCGGCAGTCGGTTTGGAAAATCGCCCAATAATCGCCTAATTTTAAGGTAAGGTACTTCACACAAAAACAATAGTAGAAGGCCTGGGCCCCGCCGGCCACCCCCTCGCTCCGTTTAGTACTTACTGATACTGCTAGTAACAAGGGTTGTGACTCAGGTCCAGAAGCCAAAATTTTAGCTGGTACATAATCAATACCATGATGAAACTAAACAGCATATTGGTCTGGTTATATAAGAATGGTACTAATACTGTACCGAAGAACTTGACCTGTACAGCACCAAAATAAGTGGCATTGTTTCTTGAACAGTACCATAATATAATTTTTTTTCCTTCCATTTTGATGCAGAAACCAGAGTTTACGCTTTTGCATAAGTTGATACTATTAAACATAATAACCTGCCGATGAGTGTGAAGGACAAACCGCCCGGGGTTGCTATGGCACCAGTTCCAGCCTTGGTACCAGTAGCAGTTGTCCCTTCCTCAGTTGGACATGCTAACCCAAACCCTAATTCTAGCTCTGATCCGAACGTGAGTTCCACATGGCCTCACAATTTGGTCCTTTTGTCTCCTTATCCAGCGTGGCCCCAACAGCAAGCTCTCCAGCCACAACCTAATGTTCTGATATTGCATGATACAGTACTCTCTCTCTCTCTCTCTCTCTCTCTCTCCCGAAACCTTGGCAGGGGCTGCCAAGTTGATCTGTTTAGATCTAGATGTATCTATATTAGTGGACACCGTTTATTATTTTCTCTTTCATCTTATTTTATTCATAGCTCATACTAATACTGGATTCTGGCACTCGTGCTCCCCAGATATGTTACCAGATATTATTTTCTGTTCACATCCCACTATGTCTTTTCTTAAGGCAGCACCTTGGCTTAGTTTCTTGTTATTTATTCCTTTTCTATTAAATCTGAAAACAGGAGAAACAAACACCTGGCAGCACAAAACCTGAGGCCTACATCACTGCTGACATCAGTGACTCAAGCCTGGTTCCAAAGCTTGACATGCTATTTGACACTGAAAATGACGCATATGATTTCTACAACACTTATGCTGAGAAGGTAGGCTTCTGTGTGCGCCGATCAACTCTCTGGACTACGTCTAAAAATGTAATTACACGGCGAACCTTTGTGTGCTCCCGAGAAGGATTTCGGGAAAAGAAGAAGGGTGCAAAAGAGGCTAAATGCCCAAGACCTGAAACCCGCATAGGGTGCCCCGCTTGCATGACCATTAGACTGACAAGTAATGGCAAGTACCGGGTCACTGAGTTCATGCCAAGTCACAACCACTCGCTTGCCACCGGCACAACTATTCAGACATTAAGGAGTAAAAAGTTGAGGAGGAAGGCACGTGCTATTAGGGAAAATTTAGTTAATGAAAGTATAAAGACGCCGGAGTTCGAGACGGAGGAGGCAGCATATGAGTTTTATAGCATGTACGCAGGAAAGATAGGGTTTACTGTGAGGCGGGCTAGTATGACAGTAGGACCCGATGATGTTATTACAAGGAGGGTATTTGTATGTTCAAAAGAAGGGTTTAGGGAAAGAAAGAAGGGAGCAAAACGGGTCAAGAACCCTCGACCAGAGACCCGTACTGGCTGCCCTGCTTGCATGGTGGTACGGCTGGGAGAGAATGGTAAATATCATGTGACTGAGTTTGTGACTTGTCACAACCACCAACTATTGATATCTTCCTCATCTAACCTAGTTTTAGAAACTGGAACTGATATAGTAACAGATCCAGATGAGATTTTGGGAAAGGAGGATTCTCTCGAGGAAGAGAAACTTTTGAAATCTTCAAGCAGAAAAAGGGTAAAAACAACAAAGGTGGGAGATGTGGGAGCTGTACTAGAATACCTGCAAAGGGTGCAAGTGGAGAAACCCTCATTTTTCTATGCAATGAAATCTGACGAAAATGATAAAATCACAAACATTTTCTGGGCTGATGCAAAGTCAATTACTGATTTCATGCATTTTGGTGATGTGGTTTGTTTAGATACTGGTTATCGGATCTACGGTTACAATCGCCCACTTGCCATATTTACAGGTTTGAACCACCATAAGCAAACTATCATATTTGGATCTGCTTTGATGTATGATGAAAGTTTAAATTCTTTCAAGTGGCTTTTTGAGACGTTTAAAATTGCCATGAATGGGAAAGTGCCAAAAACAATATTGACTGACCGGGATGAGGAGATAAAAGATGCTATACTATTGAGCTGGCCAGGTACCACACATAGGTATTGTGTTTGGCAAATTTACCGGAATGCCCTTGAGGAGCTGAGCCAGGCATTTCATGGGTCCAGAACTCTTGGGTTTGATTTTAGTAAATGCCTTTTTGACTGTGAAGAGGAAGAGGAATTTCTCTTATCTTGGGATGAAATGTTGGAGAAGTATGATTTAAAAGATAATAAATGGTTGTTAAATTTGTTCAAAGAGAGAGAAAAATGGGCTCTCGTTTATGGCCGTGAGGCTTTTTATGGAGATTTCAAAGCCGTTCAACAGAAGGACAGCTTGAGTTCTGAACTTAAGAAAATGTTGTCAGCAGAGGAGGATATGATGTGCTTTCTTGACCAATATGAAAAGATAATTGAAGAGAGGAGATTTGATGAGGTGCAAATTGAAATAATCTCAAATCAAAGCACAAAAAAACCACCTTCAATGCGAATTTTGAGGCAAGCCGCCAATTCTTACACTCCTACAGCTTTCAAAATGTTTGAGAGAGAATTTGAATTATACATGGATTGCATGGTGTACAATTCTGATGAAGGGGGAGCTATATCTGAATACAAAGTCTCAGTTGAGGAAGAAGATTCCAAATTGTCCAAGGACCATTTTGTAAAATTTGATTCCCTTGATGGCATGGTGTCTTGCACATGCAAAAAGTTCGAGTTTCTTGGGATCCCTTGCAGGCACGTGTTAAAGGTGCTTGATACAAGAAATATCAAGGAATTACCTGAACAGCTAATTCTAAAAAGATGGAGGACAGATGCAAAAACTGGTTCTTTTGAGGGTGACTTTGCAATTTCTCGCGGAAAAAGAATGAATTACCTTTGTCGGGCTTTTGGTTTGTTGGTTGCACGTGCAGTGGGTAGTGTTAATGCTGCTGCATACATGGAAAGTGAAGCAGGTGCATTGTTGGATCAGGTTGAGCGTGCTCTGCAAGAAAGAAACCCAGATTTGTCAGCTCTTGCTGTGGAGAATGTTATTAGTGTTAGTGGGGGGTTGCCAGGGCATGCAAATTATATAGCTGGCACATCTGAAGGTACTTTCTTGTCAATTAATTATCAGTTTAATACATGAATTTTTTTAGAAACATAATAAATATACTTTTAAGAGTTCTATATATGCACTTGTAAAGTGAAGTAATACAATTAATTTAAGAGGGAGGAGATTTATTGGCCTGCATCTGAGTGGACTGTGGAATGTCTTTTTTCCATGAAAAAAGAAAAACAAGCAAAGAGATTACAAACCACCTACATATCGGTTAGTGCCCGGTAATTTAACAAGACTGTCAGACAGCATTTTACCTGGCAAGGTTCAATAAAAGGAACAGTGTCAGTTGATTTTAGAAAACAATGTACATGCTTGTACCCAGCTTAGTGGGGACCAAATATTTTAGTATTTTGTTACAAATAGTAGGACATTGGTGTCATTCTGGTAATTCTTACTTCGGGTGGTTTGAATAACTTATTTTGGTATTGAAGAACATGCAAAAGAATTGATGCAGTGTAGTTTACATTTCATGCAGGCCCTTTGACTTTTCCCTTCACACTTAATGCCGGTGCTTTAGACTATCGGTAATCGTGGTTAGAACTAGCTTCTCTCTCTCTCTCTCTCTGGCTCGCATTAGCGCATGCACACACATGCACCAAAAGCCAAAAGATAACCGAAAGAAGATGATATGTGGATTAGTACAACTTACACCAATATTATAACATTGAATCTGCAGTGCTGCACAAAAATTTAGTGAACTAACAAATGGCCTGATCAATTTCAGGTAATTCTAGTGACATGGAGTTAACTCCAAGTGAAATTACTGTTTGGTTGAATATTTGGAAAATATTTGAAATGAGAATGGAAGGTTGGTTTGCCTTTCTCCTCTGTATAGGTAGGTATAGTTTGAGAGTACCATCTATGTACAAATTGCACCTGACTAGTGAGGAAGTTGTTTGAGAAGCAAGCAGAAATGTAGAAAAGATTAATGAGTTGCAAAGTCTTCTATTTGTGTCTGTATGTGTAATATGTGCAGTTACTTTTAAGTTTCTAATCAGTTAAGTACTAGTTTTCTAATCAGTTAAGTTACTAATCAGGTCACTAAACTTAATTTTGGGTCATGATTAGTTACTCAAAAACTCTGATCTGCCCTTTCTGAGTCTAAACCTTGTATTTGTTACAACCAAGTATGTCAGAGTCTTTTGACTAAATAAGAAATAAAATGAACTTCTATTTTCTTTTTCCACACTTCTGTTTCTCCTTTTTTTCATAATATTTTTTTTTCTTGTTTAGAAACCTGAGCAATTTTCTTTTGTCCCCCCTTTTAGAGAAGGAAATTTGTCACGGCGTGATCAGTCACGTCACGTAACGTCACGTTCACGTCACGTTACGTCACGTCACGTGTGTCGATTACGTGACGTGACTCACGTGTTGCGTGACGTGACTATTCGCGTGACGTAACTGTATTTAACAAAAATTATACGTCACGTCACGTAAACTAATCACGTCACGTGATCACGTACTGTCACGTGTAATCACGTAAACACGCATAGTCACGGATTGCTTGGCTGGCTTGCACTAAAATAGTTTTGAAATTTTAAAATCAATCCGATCTTAATACCCTAATGCTATGTTTCTGTAGTATATTCATAGTATATTCAGACTTTTCTTTTGTGGCTGTTTGTAAAAACTATGTTTCTTAATGAAACGGACTTAAATATCTTTTATCCAAAAAATTTGGCAATTTTTAGAATATTATTTACTAGTTAATTTTTGCAACATTATTTACTTATTTTACAAATTTTATAATTTTCATATTTTTTGATATATTTTTTCTGAATTTTCAACAATTTAAATTAAAATATAAAAAAAGTTCAATGTGACTAATTTATGTCACGTCATATCACGTCACGTCATATCACGTCACGTTATATCACGTCACGTGTAGTCACGGCGTGACTACGCGTGACGTGACCATTCGCGTGACGTGATCGTCTGCTACTATTTTGATCACGTCACGTGAAAAAAAAACACTGATCACGTCACGTCACGTCACGTGACCAAATCACGGCGTGTTTGTCACGTCACGTCACGGCGTGTCACGTATTTCCTTCTCTACCCCCTTTCCAGTCAAATTTTTGTCGTTGTTGATTGGAACTTGGAGGATGAAAGGTTGGCATTAGATAATGAGGAACTTGAACGATGAGCAGATATGAGGTTTACCTTGCCATAGCAAGTATTTGTGGGCCTATGTTTGCATAATACCAAACAGAAGCTAATGCATGTGTTTTACTGGCCTAATATGATCCGACTTAAAAAATACCCATTCGCTTATTCTCCAAGACAAAAATATTGTTTTGAAGTTGGAGAGAACAAAATTTGAACCAAAAAAAGAAAATTGAGAATGCTAATGCGTTTCAATTAAAAGCTATCCAAATGTTTTTTTTTAAAAGTAAAAAGAAGGAAGAAAATTGCATTTTAGCTTATTGAACCACATGGTTCCCATTCGGTTAAATTCAGTGACTGAGTCACTAAGATTTGCAAACTACATTTTAAAATACTAGTATCATGCCCGTGCGTTGCAACGGGAACATTATTACAAGAATCACTAACTGCATTTTCATATTTATTCCCCTCCTCAAACATAGGTCTCTTATTCTTATTTATTTACAGTTTTTTTACTATAATTTGTAACAGTAATCTTGTTTATTTTATAATCACTAAGTGCTTCGCCCTTTGCCCCACAAAATGTAGTATAAAGCCATGATGCCTCCATTTACTACTGTAGGCACTACCTACATGCACATAAATCTTCTCCTCAATTTATATACTTCTATTTGGTACAGTAAACAAACAAATAATAATTGCATGTATTGAAAGTTAAATGACACAGAGTCACAATAAAACCCCTCGCATTATCGATTATACAAAGCAATCTTGCAATAATAGTAGCAAAAGTTGCTAGTATTTATTGTTACCAGCCATAAACACACTCGATATATGGGTATGATAATAGGTAGTTTAGGCAAATTTTCGTAAATATATTTTTTTTAAAAGAATCTTTCTAAGCATGAAAAAGAACAACAATTCAACAAAATTTCGTGTTGCTTTGTGCTTCTATGAATTTTTCTTGGTTTTTGGAGGGCTTTTATGATTTTCAAAGGGTCGTGGATTAGATCTGTATACAAACAAAATTAAAAATATATTCTAGATTTTCCACGGCAATATGTATAGAAACAAAGTAAGAGAAATAAGAAAATTAGGAAAAAATAAATTCGTTTAAAAGTGATCCATATAGAAACGCAGAAGAAGTTTGAAAACAAAGAAATAAGAAAACGGAAGGTGGAATCTACTCTATTGAAGAGGGAGGAATAAATAAACAAAGAAATAAGGAAACAGAGATATATATCGCTAAATTTCGGACTCTACTCAATTTTAATTGTAATGTATTGTGTGGCAGTACGTGTGGTGAGTATGTTTTTAACTAAATTTAGACTTCTACACATAAAACATATGTATTTAATCAAAAAAAGACAGATTATGTGATTGGAGGGCTGAGATTAAATTTGAAATTTCATCTTTCAATCGTAGCTGTTGGCGGATCGGACACCCAACGTGCTTAATAATGGAATGGAGGTTGTATTGATAATTTTTAGTTGACAAAAAAAATTTGCTTAGGAATAGTTAATTGACACGGCAACAATAATATTAAAGCTCTGCTCCTGCCCAAAATAATCCGAATGCTTGGGCACAATTATGTTTATTTGTGTTACCGATCCATTGCCACAGGGAAACCCGGGCTGATGAGTGATGACATGCGACTGTAGTAACTCGGGAGAAATCCGAATCGCCTCATTTCGCAGCCGACAATGGCCGCGGCACTTGCGTTTTCCTTCTCTCTCCTCAGGTACTTCCTATACCTACTCAGCTCTCTCTCTCTCTCTCATCTCTCTCTTATTCGAGTTCCCTTTTAAATGGTAGGGCCTCTCGTTTGGCACGGCCTTACGCGATACGCAACAATGCCTTATCGCATCTCTCTTTCGGCTCCCTCGGTGCATTTTCCGCTCCTCTTCGACCAAACAGGTCTTTCTCTCCCTCTCTTCTCTTCCCTCAATTTACGGGGTTTTTTTTATGAATTATCCATGACAAATGGAAACACGAAAACATTGGTGATACAGTGAGATTGGCTTAGTTGCAAATTTTCTTTAATCAAATGTGGAGGCTCAATTAAGTTCGGGGCAACTTAAGCAATTAAATAGATTAAACAAATTACCTACGATGAGATTGTAACGTAAAGATCAGCCATAGGAGAATTAATTGAAACATTAATGTTTTTAAGTAAAGCCTCAGTTCAGTAGTGATTTTCAAGCTTTTGTACAATTGGTACAGATAAGATATTTTTCCCTTGTGTAGAATTAAAATTATGAGTTATTTCAATTGGTTATTTTTCCTCTTCAAAATTTGTTGTAAATTAACAGTGGTACTTGTGTTATTCAGATTTGTACGACACATAACATCATCTTCTAATGAAGAGGCTGCTGCAAAATCTTCTGTAGATACTGGCGGCCCCACTATGTGTGTACCATACATTATATTTTATTTAGCTAATTATTTAATTCATCATTTTATTGCTTTGTCATGCCGAACAGTATTTCATATTGGTTGACTGCAAATGAGCTACTTTTATTTATAATTCAATTATTTGTCAGCTACGGTTGTGTGCTTGCAATTTCGAGGATTCATATTACATCCTAATTAATTAAACATTGAGGGTTCATTGACAGAAAGTTTTGAGGTCTAAAATTGTGGCTCAATGTCAAACAAAAAGGCAACTGAGTCTTACTAAACTTTTTGGCCCAATAGTTTTTCATTCTGTAAATGATCAATTTAAATAACATGAATGGTGCTAATTTTCACATGTAGTCCATTCTATTAGCTTCGCATCTCCAAACCAATGGATTTATCATTTAATACGAAAGGTTTTTCTAACTTCTACATGTTGACGAGATTCTATACTTTTTTTTTTAAGGTTAGATGGCTTTATGCCTGTAACAATTATATTAAAATAAAAATTATTTACATGGTCCTACTGCTATCCACCTCTTATAACTAAGTTACCCTACATTACATGATGTACTATTTATTAAACAACATCACTATACTTACCTTGTTGTATAATCATTCTGTTTCTAATGCTAGATTTGACAAGATAATTGCAAAGGAAATACCATCAGATATAGTATATGAAGATGATAAGGTGTTGGCATTCAGGGATATTAACCCCCAAGCCCCCGTTCATATTTTAATAATACCAAAATTGAGGGATGGTCTAACACAACTTGCGAAGGTAATCTCTTAATCATTTTAGTACTTTATTGTGTTGTTACTGTATTATAACTTTCTGTGTACCAGACTTTAGCTGATACAACTGATAGGAGAATAGATCAAATGCCAAAACCAGTCTGCACAAATATTGTGCAGTTGATGCCATTTGCTGGTACTGAAATTTTGTAGGCTAACAGTAAATTAAATTTGATTGAGTTGAAACTTGAAACTGTATTCTAATTCCATATAATGTTGAGGCTATTAGATTACAACTGGGCAGTCCATATCCCACAAAAATATAGTGCAAACACTTTTTTCATCTTTGATATGGCAGTCTTCCAGTGGAAAACCAAGTTGTCATTGTTTAAGCTGTTTGTTTTTTAGGCCGAAGCAAGGCATGGTGAAATTTTGGGGCAGCTGCTTTATGCCTCAAAAATAGTGGCAGACAAGGAAGGCATAGCTGAAGGCTTCCGTGTCGTCATAAATAATGGTCCCGATGCCTGTAAGTTGTCTTTCTTCTTCTGTCTCTCTCTTTTCTTTCCTATTATTTTTTTTTTTGGAAAACTCCAAAAGGCATCCTTATTAGAGAATTGCAGAAGTACCCTCGTATTTTTGTTATTTGCTGAAAATTCTTCACCTTTTGAAAGCTTAGATCCAGCTCCTATATAACTCGTTCTTTAACTACTCATCTATATATTGATGAATGTATGTGTTGGCATGAAATGATTTTTTTATATATAAGGGCCCCATTAACCCGAATGTCCTTTGAATGCCTCTTGCGGGAATTTAACCTGCGTCTCTGCGTAGAGAGGCAAGGCCCCTCACCATGGTTCCATAACATGATAACTGTGATCTTAATTAAATTAAAGATTGCTTCACTAAATACTACACATGTAAATAATATGCAGGAAGTTAAAAGTAGAGGCTTCTTCTTCTATTATTAGGACATAGTCAAGTGGATCTATTTATTGCATCAATACTTGAAGTGTGCAAGTTGCATCTTTTGGGATGCGAGCATAACATGGACTTGGCTGTTTGTTCCAATTTCCAATTGTAACCACAGCTCCTGGGCACCTAGTCATAATCTTAGTTTTTCCTAGTAAGCATGTCCTATAAACGCCATGTAATGGCCCGAGTCAGTAAATAGCTGTACCAGCCCCTTTTTAAACTGCATTGGTTCAGTCTGCTACTGGTTTTGCATATTTCTTCTGGAATTGCTTGGCAAAATCATAAATTTGTTTGATCTCAGGTCAATCAGTGTATCATTTACATTTGCATGTACTTGGAGGAAGGCAGATGAAGTGGCCGCCTGGTTGATTTTTCATTTTGAGCTGTACTTGTTTCATCTTCCTGTGTATAATACCTGCGATTCACTTTCTTAGCAGACAGTTGATATTTAATTCACTTTACTTCAAGTACGGTTATACTTGAAACTTGGAAAGGTACTTTAGAATCTTCAATGATTCCAAAATGCTTATTGTAGGGGTTTTAATTGAATTATCATGCAATTCCAATGAGGACCTTTTTTTTTGGGAAACTTTCTTTAATGGAAATTAAGTGTACTCGAATGATTTTTAATGCTGGCAGGCCTTCCGTAGTGCATTTATTCATCAAAAAGAATTTTTTACAACAGATACAATCCTAACTTCCTTCTTTTTTGAGGAGACTATTGAATTCTCCTTTTCTATATATCACCATAAATAAACCAAGAAAGGTAAAAGCTGCTGAACTTCTGTAGATCAGGCAGAGAAAGTATTTCTTATACAAACGCATCCTAATTGTTGTGTAAACGACATCTACTTAACTACGAAGAATCACTAACAATAGTTGTTCTCTTTGAATCTGAGTTTTTTTTTTTTATTTCAAATGAATAACCTAAGGACATGGAGCCTACTATGGCTGCCTCAAAAACTCAAATCCAAAAACAAAAAAATTAAATAAATAAATAAATAACAAATTAATAGTTCATGAACAGTAGGGGTGATTAATGAGCGAGTTTGAGCGAGTTGGGGTATGCTCATGCTTGACTCATTAGCTTAATGAGCGAGTTATAGCGAGTTGATATGAGCAAGTTGTGGTATGAGTGAGTTGATAATGAGCTAGTTGGAGTATGCAATTTGAATTTTGTTTTGAGTTTTTTGTTTAAAATACATCATTTAAAAACTAATTTTCATTTATAGAATTTAACAAATTGTAATAATCCAACCTAATTAAATAGTACATAATTTAACAAAAAATTGTCCATAAGTAAATTTAACAAAATCAAACAGCTATCTTCTTGTCGGTTCTCATGACCCTACATGTCACATACTCACAACTATCTCTTTATCACATATCTACAAATTTGCATTACACTATGAGCTATCTCTTTGTCACATACTCACAGCTATCTCCTTCTCACGGCTCTACAAGTTCTTAATGAGCGAGTTGGGGTATGCTCATGCTCGGCTCATTAAGTTAATGAGCGAGTTATGAGCAATTTACTCACCCCTACTGAACAGGCTCCATGGCAATTTGGGGCCCGTCTCCTATGAAGCAACTGCACCTCTGAAAAGCAAAATAGAGAGGGTTCCTATGGTGAAGTATATGAAACAGCCACACTGGTGCGTCACGAAACAACTGAAATCTCTTCCTACAATGCACTGCCACCCCTGTCCATACAGCCGATCAAACTCCTGCATTAATATTTACACTTTGTTGAGACAGGTTCAAGCATTGAGGAAACAATATGTACTTATTTCATTGTTATAATTGATGAACTACCTTTTTAATGAGACGGGCTATCTCGGTTGAATCGGTGACATCATACTGATCAAGTGCCTTCCCGGCGATACGAAGTGCATCTTGCTGCATCACTTGCAACATGTCAGTTTCACCAATGACTGCCTTGTTTTCCATCATATTTAAGTTCCAAACTCACCTTTCAACAAATAACCTTTTAAGAATAGTTTTAGGTCTCTACTATAAAGAGAGAGAGTGGATATGAAGCTTGTGGAGAATAACAACTTGAAAAGTGACATGGAGGAGATACAAATGGATGGATGGAATAAAGCGACCACGATACATCGACAAGTGGCGTCAAGTAGTTTATGGGTGTTTTAGGAGCCACGAGTTAGCCTTGAGCTGGTTCCTTGATTTGGAGAGGAGGTTTGTTTCCTTTTCCTTTTCGTCTTGTAGCTCTTTGCTAATTTTGTTTTACGTGACGAATTCAAGAGATTGGTACCTGGTTGCTCTCCAGTATTCTTCTTCGTTCTGGAGAATTGATATATATGAGCTAATTTAGGCATCATAAAGTCTTAGAATAAGGGCGCTGTATATAGGGCTGCTAATGAGCCAAGCTCAGCTCAAAACTCAGCTCGGCTCATCATATAACTAATTCGGCTCAATTGAATGAGTTTGAGCCTTCAGCTCGGCTCAAACTCGGCTCATGACTCGCGAGCCCAACTCATGTCATAACTCGCGAGCTCAACTCATGCTAAGCATTAGAAAAACAAACATTTACTTGATTACAAGTTATAACATTACCTAAACTATTCAAATCAAGTTTTAAAATAATGTGATTGAACCGAATTCAAATCAAACTTTTTATAATAATGCGATTGAACCAAATTCAAATCAAACGATTGTTGTTTTTAATACATCTAAATCTCGCTCACGCATAATGCCAAGCATAAAACGTGCCGCAAGGAAATTATATTTTTTTTCCAACCCTTAGTCTATTACATCATCAAGCACAAAAAGAAGAGACTCATTGGCTCATGAGCCGGCTCGGCTCGGCTCGGGCTCGACTCGGTTTGAGTGATAAAATATGAGCCGAGTCGAGTTCGGACTTTATTTAGTTTAGGGCCTAGCTCAATACAATTTATTGAGCCGCTCAACTCATTGATTCATGAGCCGGCTCGGCTCATTAGCAGCCCTAGCTGTATATATGCAGCTCTTCAATTAACTTTCCAATGATAACTATTTATTTTTTTCTTTTTTCAATAATTATTACATTTAACCAACTTATCTAAAATTGCATGTCCATCGGAAATCGTAGAAATATGCAAGATTATATATTTTCAAGCACGGGAAAACTGTATAAGAAAAAGGACGTAATAACAAACAGGGATGGCATCCACATCCACAATCGGATAACAATAGATAAGAAATTCGGTTCCCAAGCACAAAGAAAAAGTACTCATTATATATGTTATGTAACTCAGCAGCACCTACTCAGTAGCAGTGTAGCATGTAGCGACCTCTTGCAGCAAAATCAGCTCAACACTTGTGTGTAATTTAGCGGAAATGCCATAAAAATGATTGGCAAGGATCCGGCCCACAGGCCTGAGATTCAATAGCGACCGGCCCATTTTCGGCCTGTAGACCTATGAACCACCTGGTCCGGCAGATTGCCATCGACTCGCAGTGATAAAAGGCTGTTTATTTGGATATCTGATTAGAGAGAAACATATTATATTTGAATAAAGTTTAGAATAAATCTCATAGAACTTTATGTATTAAAATTATTAGTTTAAACTTTTGGACAATCTGGTTAGAGAAAAATATGGGTGATGCAACTTTTTTTAACCTTACTCTTGTAGTAATGAATGCCTCAGGAAGTAGAAGAGTTGCATTTTCAGGTCATGTAAGCTTAAATTAAATTAATCAATTCACATATAAGCTTAAATTAAGAAAAGCTCTTTATAAATCATGCCTGACATAGATCCGGTTGATCTAACTTAAAACGTTTATATAAAAAAAAAAGCAAGATACGAGAACAAAACTACAAACACATGTCCATTTCTATAAAATAATTCACACGTCGATAAAATAGTTCGAATGATGTCTACTAACATTCTCAGGGGCTCATCCAGCTGCTCCTTCTGGATTTTGAGTTTTAGTAGAGATTTATTGGTTCCGACCTACTTCGACCCCCCTTGGAATTTTTTTTGCCCCTCTCTGGACGTTTGATTTGTAATTCGAATTAAATTTAGGATTAAAATTGAAATAAATTTGTTGAATTTTGATTGGTAATTAGAATTATAAGTCAGAGCATCAGAAATTACAAATCAAAGCATTGAAAAGTATAAGTTAAAGCATTGTTTTTTCATCGAGTACCCAATTGGTTAATGGATTTAAATTCGATTAGATATTTAAACCCGATTTGATATTTTTTTGCCCCCCTGACGAAAATCCTGGGTCCGCCCCTGAACATTCTGACCAAATAAACTCCAATAAGGATTGATTTCATTTTTAATATAATAGAATACAGAACAGGTAATTCAGGATTGAATTTTCTTCATCTAATACAGGTGCCTGTTGCTGAGAGAATTTGTTAGCAAAGAATCTGAAAGAATCTTCATAGTTCTCTTAATTAAAAATATTTGTCATAAGATTTTCTATTTACACCTTGTTTCGATGGAGAGTAGAAGATGGGAGGGGAGGTGAAGAATGGAATGGAATAAAAAAGAAGATTAATATATTTAACATCTTTGTGTTTGGATGATTAATGAGAAAAAATAAATTTAATTTTTATTTCCGTCTTGTTTCTTGTTTGGTTAATTAAAATTATAGAAGTTTAATCAAATGGTTTTAGTATATTTGACTATTATACTCTTTACAATCTTAAAACACAATTAGATAATTTAAACAAACAAGAAATACATTTTAGTGGTATAAAATAAAACAGTGTACCAGTTCTTAATGAGAAGATATGAATTTGAGTGGAATAAAATAAAACAGTAAAGCTTGAGAACCAATTCGATTATACCCTCTATTGATATTGGTACCATGTGTACCAGTGTACCAGTTCTCATATCAATTAAAGCTTGAGAACCAAAAATATCAGTTTATAAGCACATTGTTGGGGTATACAAATAATGCAATTTCAATATGGTTCAATAAGAAATTAAGCAACAAATGATCATAAAGCAAGGAAGAAACAAAACAAAACAAAAAAATAATAATGTAGAAACAAACAACCAAACTCATTAAAATGAAATTGCTATTATCTCAACATTCCAAGAACCAACATTAAAGCATCATTTTACTAAAAATAAAAAACAAAATTGATGATCAACTACATCTTACTTAAAATATTTTACCACTAATGATATAGTAATGCAATGCCCAATGACACATTAAAATAGATAACTAACTAGATATCATACTCATGAGTAGTTCATTGCGTTCTTCCAAAGGACAACCAAGTAAAGCTCCAAGCATATTAAGATTTTTAATTAAGAAGAGATATGCTGACATTTTATCCAATAAACAAGTAAACATAGTACTTGCACTAATTGCATCACATGTTGACGATGAATGATTACACAGATTTTTCTTTTTCAAATCTCTTGAAGCAGCCATTTTACAAAATCTATGAAAAGAAGGACAATATTTATATATAAATGAATGACTACAACAAACAAAATAAATAAACTACTATACAGCAGCTTAATACGGTAAAAAAAAAATATATAAATTGATTCTTGGTTATAAAAATTGGTATGCCCCAAACGTAACCAAGTTCATATCGAACTATGATAAAATAAACGACTTTGATAAAACAACATATCCAACTTTGATTAAGCTATTGTAAACAACTTTTACATATCCATCACTGATTTACATATCCAACTCTGATTTAGCAACAACCTGATGTATAACGACTTTGACAAAAAAAAAAGCTCCAAACTTGATGTTTAAAAAATAAACAAGATCGATAATAAAAAAATAAACAATAATAACCTACTCAATGAAGAACGTGGTGGGCTGGTGGCTGCTGTTTAGGTTTGTTGTAAAAAAGTTTGATGACAATTATATATAGGGTTGGGCATTTGTGTCTTTTTCTCTCATAATATTTGTATCAAATTTTTTTTCATCCGTTACACCTCAAATTAGAAGGAAAATCGATTCTATTAATTTCAATTATACAAGGTTAATCATTTCCCCTCCTGTACCCCTCACCTCCGCCACAATTTTGTCAACCAAACACGATTCGAGAATTTTTTTTCTTTCCATTCCATTCCCTTCCTTCCATTAAACTCTATCCAAACAGGGTGTTAGGTTTGGTACACGGTGAAACTGAGGTTTCAACTGACAAAGGAAAATGAAAAGGAAAACGAACTTAACTTATTTTTGTTCCACCGGTTGAACAAATATTAATCTTTTTTAAATAAACCACCGTGAACATAACGTTTGGATTATGTTCCGAATTTTTGTTAATTTAATACTATAAATTTAAATTTATCTTTTGAACACTGTTTGCCTTGGTGTGAGGCAAGTAGATGAGCGGTGCGCATCCCTGATCCCCACGATTTCATATCACCTAAGGTAACAGAAAATTTGAGTTTAGATTCAGACCGTTCGATTTGATTTTGCACGAATATTAAAGGAGTCCCATTCATTTTACCTCGGACCGGATTGGTCCGAATTTCTGATGGACGGTCATAATTTAAACCCAAATTTTTTGTTACCTCAAAAAAAATATGGACTTTCACCATTAGCCACCACTGCTTAGTGCAGACGGTTAAGGCGTTAGTTCTTCCATAGGAGAACAGGGGCTCGATTTTGCAAAGGGACAGGATTGAGGTATGGGGTGTTGTGTGTGTGTGTGCGCGCCTACAGGCTGTTCTAAAAAAAAAACTAGTGGCCAGCTTAGCCTAGTCCAGCATCTACTCTCAAGTCTCAACTCTACTACTAGTGGATTTGTCTGTTTTTTATTGTCATCGTTCCCGTATATGTGATATTGTAGCGGGTTCAATATGACATAAAAAGCGACCCTTCGTGATGGTATATATAAAGAGATGGTAACGGAAGAAGCAGAATATATAATTCGCTTGCTCCGGACACCTGACCCTGTCAGTATGTCACCAACTTCAAAGGTGGAATTCACATCCCCTCAGGTTACCGGACTGAGTACAATTGAATCGGATGATTTAAAATTAAATCTGGGACGTCCATTTCAAATGTGTTGAGTAAGGTACCTGGGAGGATACGGATCCTCAAAGGTGGTGGTTGGTGGGTTTCTGAAGACGACAAAAGTTTGAAATAAAAATGACAAAACATAAATAGGTGGTTTTGGTTTGGTGCGCTGTACTTATAAAATAATAAAAATATATTTTAAACTAAATTGTGCAGCGAGCTTTATTATTATCGTTGTGTGTTATATTCAATTGCAACTTGGCTAATGAGACCCAGTTATTTTTATATATATTTTTTTAATAATGGTTTTGTTAATTTTGACGTATGTTATTTTCAAATGTTTTAACTTAACATATTTTTTTCCACGCAGAGACGAATGATGTTATCTCTGCGAGACAAATTAGTTAAGCCATGCAGGGAATGACATTATTTTTGTACATACATTATTTTCTAGTTTAAAATAAAATATTATAAGTATTGTCATACGTAACATGAAAAATTTATATAATTAATCTTTATTTATATTTTATTTTATAACTAGAAAGTCTAACTCCGTCTGTTCCTCCGAACTAAGCTTCAAAAAATCACCTCCACATTCGTCGATTCATCAGTCATCAGTCATCACCAACGGTTACAAATTTTTTTTTGTTATCTATTTATGTTAAGAAAGTATTCTTCATTACCAAAGTTGTCTGTACCACATTAAATTGAATCTGGCGCACAATTGGCGGCCATGTTTATTAGTTAATGTTTCATTCTGTGCCATTATATATATTATACAATGACATATAATTGCGTTTAACAAATCTGGGGTGATACGTGAGGAATACCATATCCAAAAATTCAATGACAGATTATTGTGTTTATCTTTTACTATTTTTAAATAATCTGTCCCATAGATCTGTGAGCAGTGTCAGCGATATCAGATCCGAAATTTTTATTAAACCCTAAAAAAATAACAAATCTACTCTCGGTATGAAAATATTTTTAAAAATATCCTGACCGCCTCATGTTTGGACAGTCCACTCTCTATACAAAACCGCCCTACAGTGGGACGGTATGCTGCTTGTACCAAACCGCCCCATACTGGAGCAGTTTGCTATTGCCTATATATTGGAGGGTACCTCTCCCGTTTTTCACCCCATTCATTTCAAGTTTTCAATCTCTCTCTCTCTCTTTCTCCAACAGATCGCCTCCCCTTTTGTGTGTAAGTCCCTCAACTTTTTGTATTTTTTTTATTTAGTCTAATTTTTTTTAGAAATTATTAGGAATTAATATAAATTGTTAGAAAATGTTCAAAATTGGTTAGAAATTGTTAGAAATTGTTGAGAATTAATATAAACTGTTTAATCCATCATAGTCTGATGAAACCCTAGATCTTACCATGACATCCAAATCCGAACTTCGAAAAGGAGAAACTGAAACCGCACGCAATGCTCGCATATCCCTCGCTAACAATTTTTGGACGGGTGAACCCCGCTTGAGGAGACGTTTATCTCGTTTAGGGTTTCCACCCAACGAGGTTGAAAAATATGCTACCATGGATGATCCGACTATTAGAAGTGTTATTTACGAGAGAAAATAGACTTTTATATAGATTTTTATAGCAGACCGTTTCAGAATGAGGTGGTTTGGTACAGGCAGCAGACCGTCCCACTGTGTGGCGATTTGGTACAGAGTGTGACCAAACATGAGATTGTCAGAGTGTTTTTGAAAAAAAAAATTATATCTAGGGCACATTTGCTATTTTTTTTCAGAGTATTAATAAAAATTTCGGATATCAGATACGGTGTGGTCTGTCTGTTTGTGCCACAGAATTCACGAGTTGTAATGAACCCTTATTTTGGGGCTTTGGGGATTTAAAGTGCAAAATCATTCCTTGTACGCAGACAAATATTTTGCACCAACTTGGGAAAAGCGTAGAGAGAGAAAGGGAAGTGCGATCATGGCTTCTAGACTTCTGTGGGCATCAAGAGCCGCCTCTTACCTTCGCATCTCCACCTTCAACCGTGCTTTTTCTACTGGTAAAGTGACGATCTATGTAGTTCAGTATTTTTTTCTTTTCAATCTTTTCTGCTTCTCATTCTAGTGTGATTTTGCTTTGACTGATCAACCTTTCTGTATTGGTAGTATGAAGGTCACTTGGGAAAATCTTCTCAATTCGTACCTATTTTATTGCGATCCTTTTCGGATCCAATTGACCAAATTTGTCTTTATTCGTGAGTGAAAAAGATTGATCCTATTCAGCGGTAAGAATATTGGGCTGTTTCATCCTTTATTCATGGGTTTCGTCAAATAGTTTACTGTCCTGAAATGGAAAGAATCGTCTCTTTATCTGACAATGATGGGATCTCTGAAATATTGTGTTCTTTTTTTATTTTATGTGATGAAGGTTGTACCTTTTGTTCCCAATTTTCATATTTTTCTCCACCTTTTTGTATTTTTGAAAAGAAACCTTGTCCGCTATTGTTTTGGCTTAAAATGTGATGGCCTTAACTTGTTACTATTATGTAAAATACAAGTCCTTTTTATGAATTAGAGGAAACAGGTTATCTGTGCGGGATACTATTTTCAATAAAAAAAAATGCATTTTGCGGAATATGATGAGTTTGAACTGATAACCTAAAACAATGATATGATCTAACACATAATGAGTTTAACTTTTTTAGTGTGTTTAACTTGATGCATGTAAAATTATGAAATTCACTACAGCGAACCATGTATCCTTTTGGTCATAGACCTTCCATGTAGTGGTCTCCATTGTTTGAATCTGTCTCTTCTGAATCTACAAAAAGCTAAGCACAAAATTTTGAGGAATAATTTTCACACACTTATTCCAACAATCTTGGTTGTTTCATCTTGCACTACTCCCTTAATTCTTTTTCTTGACTACTGAATGCATACTTTTGAAATTTCATCTTTTGTGTTAGTTGCATCACAATTGCAACCAACTTTAGGCTAATTGATCCTCAATCAAAGCTACTCCTTAGTTTAGGATTATTTAAATGATTAATGTAAATTTGTATAAATTATAAGTTCATACAAAGCTTTTTTGGAGACTTAACAAGGCTGATTGCTTGTTTGTTGATTGTTGTGCATATGAAGATACTTTTAGTCTAAATTGTGTCTTGGTTGCATAACTGAGGGTTAATTGTTGCAAATTCAGATGACATTCATTCTGAAGTGCAAATCAAGGATTTGTATAATTGAAGTTTAATGGGACTCAATTGAGGTTAATTTCGATACTTTTTTGGCTGGTGGTGAAATTTATGTTATGGAATGAAACATGAATGCTCAGTCCTTACTTTTTTATTGAATTAACAGTGTTGAAGGATTTGAAGTATGCTGAAACGCATGAGTGGGTTAAAGTTGATGGCGATTCTGCTACTGTTGGCATAACTGATCATGCCCAGGTTCCCCTTCTCTTTCTTTCTTCAATAGGGTAAAATTTAATCATAATTGAGGTACAGTTATGCATTGTATGGATGGTAGTATTTCCAAAATCATCGATCACATATAAATTTTAACTTTGCTTTTGCAATCGAAGTATAATTCTGTTTAATTGGGTAGTAGCTGCACATTTGAGCGCCGGTACCTTCTGAGTGAGCCCTAGCTGCACATGTTAGAATTAATATGCCTATCTGAATATTCATAGAGCATAGGTGTATATGTCAAAGAACTCTTTTTTTTTGCTTTGTTGAATTTGTTCTGCTTTGATTGTGGTAGATGATGTTTGGTAATATGACACAGGATCACTTGGGAGATGTGGTGTATGTGGAGTTACCTGAAGTGGGTGGGACTGTAGGTCAGGGTGCAAATTTCGGTGCAGTAGAAAGTGTAAAAGCAACAAGTGACATCATTTCTCCCGTTTCTGGTAAGGTTGTTGAGGTCAATGATCAGCTCAGCGAGGCTCCTGGCCTGGTACAATCTCTTGCTATCATGCCTAAGATTATTTTAGACAGAAAAAAGTGTGTACTAGGAAACTGCAGTTTTTTTAATCTTTTTCCTGTTGTCTTAAAGCACCATTATTATCATTATCCTTTGTCATTGCATTTTATATCATGAAAACGATAGCTCTTTCTAGCTTGTACTGGATTTATCAGTATTCTTTGGAATCAACCCCGCTTAATTAAAGATACTACTATCCAGCACTGAATTTTGACCAATCAGGTGTAATTTTAAACCAATTTTGCCCAATTGAATCCTCTATTTTGCTATTATGTCTCAATTCACTGTGATTTGCTATTTTGAATGAAGATTGAGTTATTCTGTCAATTGAGAGTTTTTTCTGTTTTTAATCAACAATAGGTCAATGCAAGCCCATATGAAAAAGGGTGGATAATAAAGGTGAAATTGAGTGATGAAGGAGAGTTGAGCTCTTTGATGGACTCTGACAAATACACCAAATTTTGTGAAGAAGAGGATGCTAAGCATTGATTTCTGTTGCTTTGAACAAATTTTTAGGAAAACAAAAACAAAATTCCCAGTGTTAGTTACACTGGTGTTTTTGTTTACCTTGGTTGTGTGACAGGGAAGTTTTCTCTCTATCCTGTCCAGTGTTGTTTTCTCAAATGTTTCTTGAATTGTGGAATAAATTCAAAATTTCATTGTTATGATTTCTCCTTTGAGTGCTGACTTTTGCTAAATTAGTATTTGTCTGTGAAGTTTTCCTAGAACCTGTCTGTTGAGCCTTCTTATCAAATAGTATATTTCTAAAGTTTGGGAAACGAGTTTAGTTCGAAAGCTAAAGCGATTTGTAACCTAGAGATTTTAAGTAGCACCGCAAATATGAAAAACCTAGACATCACATTCACCATACCAAACAGAAACGCACTAACAAACGCTGCGCACCAACCCCACAACCCAATAGAAAAATGCTCCACTTGATCAGGTGCTGGTGTAGGGGACACACTACAACTAAACAAGTTTGACATGTCAGCGACTTTGCTGGAAAATAAAAATAAAAATCATGTGAGCAAGACAGCAATAGCGGACACCAACTCATCTTCTGAAGCGCATCGGTTGAATATTCCACGGGGAAAAAAAGAAGAGAGATTCAATTTGTGCGAAGTCATTGAAATTGAATATGTAGAACTATTCGCCATTCAAGACCTTTCATTCAAAATCCCTACAAATACTTAAACCTACTGCTGTAAACTAGCTATTGCGTTGTTGACCAATATTTGAAAGAAAATCAATAGAAAACAGGAAGAGAGCAATCTTTAGCAACATATCTACCACACATTGTTTTCTTCTTCAAGCAAGTACCTATAAACTGCAAGCCTGACAAGATTGTATCCCTCAGGTAGGTACCCGAGTTAATCCCAGACCAGCCGAGCAATATTTTTCGGGCCTGCCTTAGATGCACGGGGAATCTTTGAGATTCATGCCAGATTAAAATAAGAGAAATTTAGATATATACCCATCATAACTTCTTCAATTAAATATTTCCCCATCAAAACTTCAAAATTAATTATTTCTCCATCTAAATCTAACTATATTATAAATATACCCATTTCTCAATTAAATCAATTAAAAACAATAATTAATAGTAATAAAAAAAGAAAAAGACAGTTATACCCATCCCTCATCCCTTCCCTTTCAATCTGCTTTGACACTCCTGTCTCTGTCTCTCTCCCTCCTTTCTCGTACTTCTACTGGAGATGCGGTTCCTCCTCGAGACGAGTTGGAAAAATCCTCGAGGGCTAGAGCAGTGATTCTCTCTCGCGCTGAAACTCTGACCGCGTCAAAGCCAAGACCAAGCTTCAAGCAGGTATTGGTACGACCCTGTTAATGCATATTTTGGTTCCTTGCATTGGCAGTTTGCTTTCATTCTCGTTGATGCAGACAAGTGGTGGTGGGGTTTGTCTTAGGTGGCTTGACTGGTGACTCTTAATATGTCATGATGCTGGAGTTTTTTTTTGCAAATTTGATAGTAGCTCAGATATTACTATTCATTTTCGTCTTTTATGTATCTTACATGCCAAGAAGTTAATGTAAATTGTTAGTCATGCTGTGCTTTTGTGAACTTGAAATTGATCGAAGGATCTATTTTCTTATTTTGAAATTACCGAATGTAATGCACTAAGACTTCAAGTAGAACTAGGGTGTTTCTAAGTTCACCAAGTTTTTTTGTGAACTCAACTCTAAAACCTATCGGATTGGCTTCAAACGACAAATTCAACCCGTTGAAATCCTTCTACCTTACGAGTGATGCGTCTACATGCGAAAATTTTAAATTAATTTTGTATAGAGTCAAGTAGTTAAAAGATGTGCAAAAATGAATGCATTAAAATTAATTTATAAACCTTCTAATTTTGACCACTTGACTTTATACTAAATTAATTCAAAACTTTAAAATTTTCACATGTAGACACATCACTCATAAGGTAGAAGGATTTCAACGGTTTGGATTTATTGTTTGAACCAAATTCAATAGATTTTAGAGTTGTTCACAAAGAAGCTTTGTGAACTTAGGAACACCCTAGTTCTACTCCTAAGATTTATAACATTGATTGTGTTTTTGTAAATTAGCTGTTGTTTATTTTTTGTTTCTTTTGTTATACAGTTTTTCGTATATTGCACAATTTTGTCATTTCAGCCTTTTTCTGTGAGATTGATGTTATTTTGCTTAAGTACTCTGAGGTTAATATGTTGTTATTTGAGCTCTCATGTCTGGTAATAACTACACTAGTGATATACTTATCATGTACCAAATTATTTCATGTGAAATTAGTTGTTAGTCTTGTTTTTTATCCAACAATCAAAATATTCATTTATCATATTATAAGCAACATTCACAAGCTCCACTGCATTTTCCTAAAAATACAATTAAATTGCAAAAATAAAATATTGCACATGTCATGAATCTCCTTTTCAACTATACAACAATACAAAAAATATAGCATTAGATGCCAAAAAATTTCCAATTACAAGAACTTTTTAAAGTTTTATCAAAATTGAGGAGCATTGATCTATTCAATATCTGTCTCACACATGTCATGGACCTGAGGAAAAATGTGGAGTTTGAATTAGATTTTTAATCTATACCTTAGCTAACATTAATTTTTTTAAGTATTTCCTAACCAGTAAATTACAATTAAAAAAAACAACATATGTACTACAGAATGAATTGTATTAGAGCTCCAAAATCAGACTTCTCCATTTTCTGGTACATTTCTTTCGTGATTTTCTAATTTGCGAATTTTTTAGTTCTAATAAAATGAGGTAAGTCGCAATTGAGTTTAATTGGATATTTTCAGTTCTAATTCACAGCAATTTCGATCAGTTTGATACGACAAATGAAAAGGTGCAAATAATTCAGAAAAAAATAAAAAAGCGCAACTTACAGAGATATACAGTAAAAAAATATTTCAGCAAAAAACAAAAAAAGTCAGGAACCAAAATCCGAGGGTAGAGGAGTTTCATAAATGTATAAAAAAATGAACCATAAAATGAGGTAATACGTCTATGGCTGAGGCCTAGAATCAAGCATAAAAGGCCCCGATACCTTCTTGTCTTGGCCTTGACACGGATGAGAGTTTCAGCGCGAGAGAGAATCACTGCTCTAGCCTTCGATGATTTCTCCAACTCATAGGAAATGCATTTCCAGCAGAGAGACGAGAAGGGAGGGAGAGAGAGAGAGAGAGAGAGGAGAGTGGCAAAGCAGATTGAGAGGGAAGGGATGAGGGATGGGTATAACTGTCTTTTTCTTTTTTTATTACTATTAATTATTGTTTTTAATTGATTTAATTAACAAATGGGTATATTTATAATATAGTTAGATTTGGGGAAATAACTAATTATAAAGTTTTGATGGGGAAATATTCAATTGAAGATGTTATTATGATGGGTATATATCTAAATTTCTCTTAAAATAAATTGTCCAAATCTCATTCTACCAGGTCAGTCTGAATTCCAAGATTGTCATGGGCCTCATCTTTCAACAAAAGAATGTCAAGTTAACGGGGCCCTTATATATAAGAAAAAAGAAAAGAAAAACAAGTACCCACCAACAAAACAATACTTTGGAATAGAACACGAAAAAGACAGGTATGACAAAACATTTAGACAAACTACTGTGTAACGATACTTTTTTTTTTTTTTGCTGCTAAGCACCTAACAAGAAAATGATACAAGCTTCTAATTTCATCTTGACTTGAAAGCAAGCCAAAAAGAGAAGCCATAAAGATCAGGCTTTAATCTTCCATTTATGAGCCGACCGGGGACCGCTGCTTATGCCCTCGTAATATCGTTGCTCCAACTTTCCACTATTCCACTTCTTAATAAAACCTGAGAATAAGTCATGTGCAGATTCAGATGAAAGATCAGAGAAGAAGATGCTTTTCTCTTCCTTCAACCACGTAGCAAACTCATTGTTCTTAGAAAAATAGTCTTCTTCGGACAGCTGCTTAAAATCCTATTTCAGAGCAAAAATCAAGTAACATTTATTAATGATAATGACTACAGCTTCTAACATTTTCTACTGGTACACGACTCGCACATCCCATTATACTGATAAGGGCATTTTCTGCCAAAAAAAGTCATAAGCTAGTTCAATTAAACTAGGATCAGAGGTCTTCATTCAAACTGATCCAGTACCTCCAACAACATATAATAGTTCAATATAAATCCCTATTTCTTTGTTCAATTTATTTTTGAGCTCTTGTCAAAAAGTTTTACACAGAAATCAAGTTCTATGCACATGCAGTCAGTACTGTTGCCATTTTTATACTGAACCGGTCAGGTCTAGAACCAATACAAACTGATAATTTTGTTGAGTAAAATGAACTTTCAGTTGCTAAAATCAACAATCAAGATGGAGAATTTTACACGAAAAGTGCATATGTAGGAGTTACTTACAGAAACTGTGTCTTTCTTTCTGTGCTTGTGCTTATCCTTTGGCTTCTTCTCTGGTGTCATATGCAAAATAATTTTAATATGAATCAAGTGCTAAACATTGCGACTAAGCTATAACTGAAGTAAATTATTTTCTGAATATCTAAAACAAAAGTAGTAGAAGAGAACAAGGAATAGGCCTTGCAATGGAGAACATTCATATAAAACTCATAGCACAAGTGAATAGTTCTAACTACTATTTAGTAAGCATCAATTACCTATAATTGAATTATATGGTATCAGACATTTAAAGATTTATATTTTTAGTTCATTCAGACAGTTTTTGTGCTATAACTGGGTTTATAGACACCCATGTCGCATCATCTCACTTGAAAACAGACCAGGTTTTCTCATATGGCGCTGCATAACCTGTTTTAGGGCTTCCTCGTACCCTACTTCTATCAGGGACTCCCAAGTTAAACTTGCTATTTTAATATAATTATGTAGGTATGTGTAGGTACAATGTTTCTGCCTAATACCATATCAAGTCTATGATACTATGCATAGCACCAAATCCACCAATTGGTCAGTGCTAGGCCCCAACTCTCTTTTGAGAATTAAACAAATGGTCCGAGCCGTTCAATTCGATCTAAATCGCAGTCTTGTAGCAAATCAAATTTTATCTTTTGTAATATTTTCAAACTATTTCTGGATAGAGAGAGAACCCTTGATTTTAAAAATTCTAGACCATCCAATATGAATGGTTTATCCCATATCAAGAAAGTAGTTAAAATATCCTATAAATGTATGCAAAATTTGGCTTCCGGCAAAATTTGATATGCAAATCGAATTGAGAAGCTAAAATCTGTTGTTTGAAACTTTGAATCTCAAAAATTGAAATTTGGAGCTGTAGAACAGGTCAAATAGAACTATGCAAAGCACCATAGACTAACTCCTATCATATACCCTTGGAAACAAAAGGAAAAGATATAACAAAAGTTTGCTCAGTATCAAAGTCCTTCTAAACATAAATATTATATGTGGCACATCTTAACTGTGTCCAACATTACTCTAATAAACAGCTCCATTTTAATATCCCTTAGAATTAATGTCAAAAATCTTGGTGTTGAAAATAATTCTGGCCCCAAGTGGTGAATAAATGTCGGCCAACAAACCAAGGTTATAGGTGGCACCATGTGTCATGTGAATATAATGGATGGCAAGCTCATGACAAATGCCTCACACTTTCACAGCAGCAAGTTTATAAATTATAACTCTTCACACTGAGTTACAATTTTTAATTGTAATTTTGAATATTTTGCAGATAGACACGACAATTCCACATTTTTTTGTATAATTGATATACCGAGGCTCCAAAATGACAACAACTTGATGCAGTATCACTTGTAGATTTAAAATAACTGCTGAAATAGAAAATAATTAAAAAAAAGATAACCTTTGTCTTCTTCAGAGGTTCTACCATGCTTACTTGATTTCTCTCTCTTATTTTCCTTTTCTCTTCTCCTTCTCTTTTTCTCCTCTTGTTCTTCTTCTTCTTCTCTACCATGCCTCTTCTTCCTATGCTTTCTCCTCTCCTCTTTGTCCAAAATACACAGATGAGCCCCACGAAATCCGTAAATAATTAAAAACTACACTAGGGTCGAAGATAATCTTTGTTTTTGAAATATGTAAAGAATTACCAGGCGAAGGAGTAGGGGAAGATCGCCTCTTTTTCGATTTCTCGTCTCCCATCTTTACAGATTCTCAGACTGCTCGAATTGGAGAAAAAAGGGAACAAAAAGAAAAGGAGATATCGGACTATCCGAGTGATTCAATCAGAGAGATAAAGTGGGCCGAAAGTGCATCTAAATAAATAGAATCAGCAGTGAGCTATACCACAGCCCAGAAACCTCAGCAGCCCACTTAACATATTAGAATCAGCAGGCGCTTTGTCCGGTTTGCACATGTCGTCCACTTAGTCCCACCACACCTAACAACAAGAGAGGGACAACTAGAGGGACTATAAAACACGTCTGGGTACAACGGAGTAAAGCACTTACCTGGACGGGGTCAATGCTCGATCAAGAAGGAGCATGGCCTAGGTTAGTGGCCCACATTGCACTTTAGTGGGAGCGCTGGCCTACCATCTGCCCAAGTGGCAGAGTGGACGTCGCAATTTGTTGTTGAGGGGGTACGCGTTCGCGCGGCCCCTGCCATTTCTGAACCCAAATTTTTGGAATAATAATTTTTATTCTAATTCTTGGATCATTTTTCCGAGTTTTTTATTATTCATTTTTAATAATTGTTGGCGAAATTCTTTTAGTTATGTTCTTAAAAAAAAAAAATTAAAATTTCAACTTTATCATTGCTTTTGGAAAAAGTGTCTGCTTTATTTTAGAATGGTAAATTATAAGGACGAGTCAGGATTAATCAGACGTTAGCATTTGTTCAATTCTTTATTACGAACTTTCTAAACACGCAAGTTAAGAGTTCTAAGCATATCTTTGCTACTCCTATAAAATAAGGAGAAGATAATATTGCTGTTAATCTTTTGCGGCAGGAAAAAAAAAATTGTAGGGAACGGTTTTTGGAGCCAATAGGGCAATTTTTTTTTTAAAGCAAATCCGATTATGATGCAAGCAACACGAGATCAAAGGAGATATATCCCAATTCCCAAACCACAACTAGCATACAGGGCAGAGATTGAAGATACTCGACTTAAAAAACAAACACCTACATCAATAACTACAATGAATTTGTAAGAAAATAATTACTAAACAAGAAGCATACATGAAGATCAAAACTGGTAATTATACAGAAGATATACCATATAATGCCACACAAATATAGAAGTTACATTTTAAGCTAGTCTCACAGGAACCTGCTGTTCCTGCCTTCCCTTGACGACTGAACAAACCTCAACAAGAAGATTTTTTTTTTTGTCCTATCTACTAACTTCTATTCCTTTTTTACAAGCATCTCTTCGGGTGACCATCCTTGCCCCAAATTTTGTTGTCTCAATCAAATTTAATGCATGCTTATTCTACTTAGTGAACTTTTCTATCTGGTCTATGGGTTAATTCTGCATCAAATCCAACCATATAGTTAGTGAGCAGAGATTATGTTTATTTACAGTTATATACCAGAGGAGAGGGATTCTTCAATGCTCCTAATGACAACACTGAGGCTATGACCGGCTTCAAGTGCCTTGACTGCAGCACTGTGTGCACGTTTGTGCCATTTGAGAAGGTTGTATGATTGCATTACTGACCAGCGAGCCCGGTTTGCCATCTGAGATTAAAAAGAAAATGGAGATTCAGTATCTGACCAATTTAAGAAATCTTTCTTCACCAAAATCATGAATATACATAATATGCTTGTACGATTTCAGTTAACACATCTTCAAGGATTAGGGCCAGTACTTACCATTTTAGCTTTTTAAGTCTTAAAAAAAGGGGTTTACGGAATGGAGTTCTTTCAATTTCACTTTTGCAGGCTTAAGTTTTGTGACCTAATATAAAAAAGAAAAGATTTATATATACTTATAAATCTTCAGAATTACACCTGCGACCGAATCTCCTGAGAAAAAAAATATAAGCAGTCAATGAAGTTATTTCATGTTTTTCTGGCAAGGAATAAATTCCAAGTTAAACCAAAAAAAGAACAATAATAAAACAAAAACAACCCAAGAAAGATCACGAGTTACAGTGATAAAAAAAAAAAAGGTTCTAAAACAAATGGAACAAAGAAAAATAAGAGAATAGATGAAGTACAAGAAAACACAAACAAAGCTTATGAAGCATAGAAAAGGTAAGGAAGCAAAACAAAAACAAAAAAGAAAAGAACCATCCCAATAAATCGAAATGCAATCAATAGAAAACCATATCAAGGTATCTAAAACTTGAGATCTTTGTGGTAAAGATAAAAAGGAGGAAAGTATATATCTGACCTCTGGTACTGACAAAGGAGGTTTGAGAAGAACACACAAACTCCTGAACAAGTTCTCATCGTTCTCTCCTCCTTCAGCCTCACCATAGACTAATGCCTCTGCTGCTATTCCAGCAAAAAGCACCATACAATATCTGCAAGACATACTTGACAATGGTCATTTTGACAATATTGACAGTGGATTTTCAAAAAAAAAAAATTCAAATAAAATTGAAATTTAGGAGGTAATTTATAGGTATGTTATTGGACATATAGATAGCCTAACAATAAGATTTCATGCAATTTAAGTATTATTTGATGACGCATCAAGGACATTCAAAAGGCCCCAAAATACATGTTGCCAGCTAGTTGCAAATGTGAGAAATTTGCAAAAAGCCCATTTGATTTTGTTACTGATACTATTGATGCCCCAATAACAGAACCAGACAACACCAGACCCCCATCAAAAGAATCATGTCAATACGTGATGTGTTAACAAAGCAAATTGAACAACTAACTTAATGTTATTTTTAAAGAGCCCCACCCATTAATCAACCTCTACCATGGTAATAGATCTTTCAACAATTAATACTAGTTTACAGCTTTACCTGTCAAAAGCTGTGCTGCTCAGACGACCCTCAGCAAGTTCACTTTCCATCTTTTCATCCCAAAATTGAGTTCCTGCCTATGCATATAAAATAGAAAGAAAACAAATTTTGACCAAAATTATTCTTAGCACATTCCTATTACCGACCCACAAATATACACGTATGGAGAGAAAGCGTACCTGCCCTTGGATGCCCATTTGTAAAGCCACAAAAGGATCCAAAATAACTCCTCGCATTGGACAACCCATCAAATAAGCTGAAAATAAATTTTGGTCAGCTGCCAGGAAAGACTATGAATCAACAGTGATAGATTACAGGCTTTTATCCTGCCAAGAAATAGTACATATCTCTAATGTAATATAGGATGTTTAACAAAGACTACCATCGATATATGATGTTTAATTGCATAAGTGAAAATTTCCTTAAATTGATGTTTTTGTCCACAACCGAGCAATTGAGGCTCAATTGCACCTATATGAACTTGAATCAACCTTAACTGATTTTAAATTGCAAAATGTAGCATAGCAATGTGTTATGGACTAAAGACCAAAATGCTAACATACTATAGAACTATAAATCAAACTTTAATTCCAGCAAATGGACCAAGGCCGATATAATCTTCAGTTCAAGCTAGTAAAGACCAAAAACCCCAGAGTAGAGACCCAAAAGACCTGCATAGTTTTTTATAGCAAGTTTTACTGTGCAACGTACCAGTAAGAAGATGCCCGGCTTCATGAATTATTATACGGCGCTTGTGTGGAGGCCAGAAGCAAGAGATTTGAGCGAGGCACGTGCCCCCAAGAAAAATTGAATCCGCAATTGCCAGTGCAAGAATAGCTGCCAAATTTGGCCGAATTTCGATGCCTTGGTTAACCAAGAATGCGGAACCTCCAAAGAATGCAATCAAAGCAAGCCGAGAGGTTCCGGACATGCCCCACTTCTTTGGCGCAAGCTTAATAGCTGTAATAGAAATAAATTTATAAGAAATGTTGGTTTGCAATGGAAGTCTTCTTTTGACAGAATGCTAATTAGTTAAGGTTTTAGCTGAATTAAGACTTAAGTCAAAGTAGGCTCTCTCATTTGTCTTTGAACCAGGATGATTTGATGGCTGGTACAATTATGGGTGTTTAGACGTCTCACCTTCCAATCCAGTATATTCCTTTAATACCATTGGAGTAACCTCCCTTGGTCCTTCAATAACTGCAGAGAAGCAAATAACATTAGGCATTTCTTCACAGCCTTCAAAGTAGGAAACAGAACTGATGATCAATTTCAGATGAAAAATAACACACGGAATAAAATGATTACTATTTATAAAAATACTGATATATCCAGCACTACTGATCCAATGCGGGATTGAGAACAAGTTGAACTCAATATAGTGTTTTCCTTTCATCTATATGTCTTGTTTATCTTGATTTTGACATAGATTTTCAGAAATTGACTGTACTGATATTTAAAAGTTTAGACTTGAGCAGTTGCAGAAGAGCTTTTCATACTTTTGACATAATCAAAACTATAGACAATAAAAATATTATATGGGCTTCCAAATTATACCTATATCCCTGCACTTTGCAAAATTTTTCAAGAGACCCCGACCTTGGAGAAATCCATAAGCTCTACCAACGAGCCTCATATCATCAGCATTCAAGCAAGTATCCAGCATTTCCCAATCCCTCTCCGGCCTCTCCCAATCCAGCGCACTAAAACCGGAGTTAATATTGAGACCTGGATTGGAATTTGAGGAAGAATCGATGGAAGAGGATTGAGTAGATTGAAGAAATCGGAGAGCACGAGCGAGGTCCTTGTCTTTGACTGCATCCTCGTATTCTCGCCATTGTCGGAGAGCGTTTATACGGGAGCGAGACCGGAAGTGGTGAGGTTTGGAAAAGGGGAGAAATTGGAGGGGGCAGAAGACAGGTGATGGATAGATGCCAAAAGAAAAAGGAGAGAAGGAAGAAGAAGGTGCCATTGTAGAAAAGGAAACTGTGCAAGGTAATTGTAGAGTCTAGCCAATTGCACGAATTGTCGATGAATTATGCGAGTCCGGATTCCCTCAGGTACCGGACTGAGTACAATAAGGTGTTTATTTAGATATAGGGAATCCAAATTGTGATTCGTGCCAGCATAAAACTGACGATTCAGATGTCATTATGCACTGTCAGGTATTGCACAGGATCTGAATTCGAATTTATGCATGATACCCGCAGTTATTTGACCCGATAGAGCGTTGCATGTCCGAGCGGACCGAGCCCAATAAAAATATTGATTTTTTTTTTATTAAAAATAAAATAAAAAATATCGAGAAAGGTTAACAATTTTAGAAATTTTCATGATCTAAGAAAATCATTATAGTTTATAATCTTTCTGATATCACTAATACAATAAAAAAATCTGAATATTATGGACTATAACGTTGAGCACTCTTGTAATTATTTTTCTTTTTTATTTCATTTAATACGATTGAGAAATTGCTGCTGCTAATTGTACCACTAGTATTATAACATAGGACTCAAACAAAATGATATTAATAAGATTTACTTCCACGTGAACTAATCAATTGTTGACCCCAAAACCGAAACCAGGAGAGAAATGATATGCGGATGCGTTGCCATCCAAACAAACTGTATGTTTGAACGAAACCAGTACTGGACGTTAGGATCATAACGTTCAATTTTTTTCTTTTTAATTTATTATTTATATGTTATGGCTCATAACGTTATGTGGATGTTGTAAATCATAATAGTCTTCATACATTTTAAAATTTTCTGAAATAGTTCATCTTTTTCAATATTTTTTATTTATCTATTAATAAAAAAAATCAGAATAAAATATGCATGAACCTTACTTCAAAACCTAACTGGATTTAAATTTTGTCTTTTATATCTTTTTATTCGAGTTACCCTACTCACCCAAGTTACATTCAATTGAATAGAATAGAGATAATTTTAAGGCAAATTCTTCTATGGACAGAATTGAGCTGAGTACTGTTCATTCCATGTTGATCCAACGATTCAGAATATTTTGTTAACACTGTAGATTTTAACTCAAAAATTTTGTCAGAAGGGTAAAATAATAATTTGACGCAACCCATTCTCTCCCGCGATCTCCTTCTCCCCATTTCTTTTTTTTTTTTGAATAAAGTGGGAAGTGCCCACCTGTTTCTTTATAGAAACAATAATAGTTCATTACACAAGTTGAAAACTACTAAAACAATGAAGACATAGAACCTCTAAAGAGATCATCTAAGGTATCAAAGTAGCATATATCCAAATAACAACAAAGAGTAAACCTAATAACAACAGACAGTTTAGACATTACAAGTAGAACAAGCATCGCTATCAGAGGTAACCAAAAGCAGAAGACTCCGAATCAGAGGGAATAGTAATAACAGCAGTATCTTCAATGTCATCTAGGGCTTGAAAATAGTCTGATAAATCAGATCGCTCCAAGTTCTAGATCTTCCCCTGATTCCGACTGGTAATTTCCCCATTCCGAAGTACTTGTAGCTGAAAGATAGAGCGAGCTGTCTACCTGATTCAAAACAGAGACATCCATAGGCAAGATTAAGGTTAACCTTTCCCCATTTCAAAAAAGGGAAAATCGCGACCCCTGCGTTCTCCTGAATCCTAAACTTCCATAAACGCATACCTAAACCGATCTGCTTCCTTCTCTCCCGCAATCTCACGATCTCATTTTCCCGCGATCTCCTTCTCTCTGGCGTCGCGACCTAACCCTCTCTTTGGCAACGCCGCCGCGCAACGTAATCGTCTTGTGAGGTCAGGCGACTCGTCCGATACCCGATCTACCATGGCGTTCTCTCTCACAAGTCCGGTACATGACAATAAACTTTTTTGTTTTTTCTACTTCCATTTTTCTTTCTTTTCCAATTCGAGACTTGTAACTGGGTTAGGTTTTTGAGGTTGTCATTTTAGAGAACTTACTTTCTAGACCTCATTTCTGCATAATCTCTCAGTTGTGTTAATTTTTTTTTTCTTAATATTTGTAGAAGAAAAGAAGATGTCAGAAGCGGAGAAAATAGTAGGAAGGTGGGAAAATGCAATTTCGAGTTGCCAGCTTGATGCCTCTGTTGGATGTCCAAATCCAAACAAAAAGAAGAAATTCAAGCTCAGGAGTTCATGCCAGGTATTTCATTTGTGGTTTAGCAGCTCTTTCTGGGCATTAAATTAATACCGGCAATGAGCTTTTTGGCCCAATTAAATTGTTCTTTTTCTATCTTACATTGTAAATTTCAATACACCTCTTGTTATGCTTCACGGCCCCAGAAATTTATTCATTGTTTTTTCTTAGCATAAAGTCCTTAAACAACAACAAAACTGTAAAATGCTACTAAATTATTATTTCAGCTATTGTGTATGGAACATTTATCCTGTCATTTCCTTTTCATGATATTTTGAAATAAAATACCCAGGAGATTTTATATATGATCCAACAAATGAAAACCATTGGTATCTAGCACACCGTACACAACGTACATTCACAACACCTGAACCACCATCCACGAGAAACGAAAAACAAAAAACAGGTACGTATAATAATAAATAAATAAATAAAACATAGATTGCGTTGATGAAAATCTTCTTAATTGTAGCACAGCATGCTGTCATAGAGATAGGAGTAGGTCCGATGGGCATCGGACCTACATTTAGGTTCAATTAGCTCTAGGACCATATGATTAGCATCAAGATCTATATGCACTGAAATTGATACAGATTTGCACGGATTTTGATGCAGAGCACACGAAGCTTGATGCAGATCGAATGGTCATCACACCCATCAAACCAAGGTAGGTCCGATGGGCATCGGACCTACTCTGATTCCGCTGTCATATCATCATATGTGACCAAATAAATGAATAACAATCTTTCAATCAACATTTTTGTCAAAGAGTTGGTAGCACAAAAATCATCAACATGCCAGTCCCAACAAACCATCCAAAATAAAAGTTTCCAGTTACCGTACCATCATAGCAATAACTTATCGAGTTTGAAAATCTTTGCACCAGGGTTACGGCATGACAGAGTCAACTGCAGTTGCCACACGCGGTTTTAACACTCCTAGTTGCAAGAAGTACACTTTTGTAGGTCTACTTGCACCAAATATGGAAGCCAAGATCATTAACTTAGAAAATGGGAATTATTTGCCCCCTGGCAGTCACGGTGATTTACTTCTGCGTGGACATTTTGATGTTATATCCTTCTCTATTAATGCACTGATGTATACACTTTGTAATGTGGTAGTCTCTTGGATACCCAATAAAACGAAGTACTATGTACGTGACTACTAACTAAAAAAATAATTCTTAGTGTGCTGCTATAATATCAAAATATCATGTACATTTCTTGTAAAATAAGATATCCCATATGTCTGTCCTCTGAAACTTTGAAACATTACCCCTTGTCTGTTCTTTGAAAAATGTTGAAGTGTAACTCTACTTACTTTCCCTATTAAGTAACTGGGGGTTGAAAGGGGTGTTTTGGGTGATCCTGAAAATAGTTGAATTGGGTTATTGAGGATAACTTTGTTATTTCTTGTTGGAGTACAGCTTGTGTCACTTTTTGTATGATCATACAGGAAAATTTTGAGGTGTTAAGGGTGATATGCAGAGAGCATGAAATATATATATGACAACATTTGGACAATGAATAAGCAATATCCTTAACATGCAAACATGTTTTCAGAAAGCTCGGCTTTGTCTTGGGACAACGAGCATGCTTATACACGGGAAACTGTGGAACTGTACTATCAGGTGTGCTTCTGTATTCAATAATTTATTGATTTTCAATTGGTACAGAACAAGGGAAAGAAAGAGAAAAAAGAGAGAGGTTATTTTAGTAGACTCTTCAATAAACCCCTCAATCTGCAAAACCCAACTGATTAGAATTAAACGGAAATGATTGAAAGGAGGTGAAAGGAGTGGTATCTTAGATGTTAATCTAGACATATCAGTGTCTTGTACTGATAGCAGGTCGCTATGCCAACTCATTTTCTGAAACCAACTGTATAGTGTATATGTGCCGATAGTAGGCCGCTGTACTTCATTGCCTCTAGTTTCCTGCTTTGTTATGGTAAACTGTGTTAACTGTCTTCTGAACTGTTGAGAGATGCCAGGCTGGTATGGGGAACATATTGCCAAAAAAGGAGGCCCTGAAGTATTTTCTTGAAGGTACTTTTGATTCAAGTGCACTTTCTAACATCCTTTCTGAAGAAATACATGAAGAGCATGATGCTGATGATGGTTCAATGTCATCAAAAGGTATATCTTTCAAATCCTTTTTTTTGTCACTCTTTCTATCCCATTCTCTCTTCTTCTTTTTTTGTAAGAAAGTGGGGGAAACTCACCGATTTCATTAGAAAAAGTTTCAAGAACTACAATTGTATGAATGCTACTGATGTTTGGAACTTGGCTAGAATATGGGCATTCTGTTACTTTTAATTTTTAATTTAAGTAATTGGATGTTTTTATTAAGGGTGGAAAAAGACTGAATAAACTACTGTAGTGTAATTTAATTTTTTGAGTGGGGGGTGACTAAAAAGTATTTGCACCTGCCAAAATTATACAGGGATGAACCTAAAATTGAGATTGGAGAGGCTGAATAAACTACTGTAGTGTACTTTTGCTTTCTGAGAGGGAGCTAAAAAGTATTAGCACCTGCCAAAATTATAAGTGTAAAGGACAAAATTGCTAATTCTATTTAAAGGGAAGGCTTAGCCGCCCTCAGAACCTTCCTAAATCCGCCACTGTTTAGAAGACCTATGATGGTAATAGGAACTTTTTTATTTGCTTTTTATATGTTTGAACGAGGAACTTACTGGTGTTGTGCATGTTATAGACCATGTTTACTTGCATCTTTATCATGCACGCAATATTGCAAATTGTATCTTTGTGTCATCTTATCTATTTGTAGGCTTGGATCATGGGAAGTGGATCAAAGTAAATGAGAGAAAGACTCTTCTGGAAGTTCTTCAGCAAAGGAGTATATAATAAAATACAATTTGAGAAACAATTGTAGATGGTGGTTGGTTAAGAACTGGAGATCTAGCCCATTTTGAGAATGAAGGTTACTTGTACATACTTGACCGATTGAAAGATACAATAAAATACAAGGGCTTTCAGGTACAATTTTTATTTTTGGAATTTGTCAAGTACAACCAGAAAAGAATTTATGTTAACCAATACTTGTTAGTTGTTACCTCAAGTTTGAAATTAAGAACTCATCTCAATTGATCCAAAAAATCTCTATAATGCTTCAAAAAATCCACACATACCTTATAGGTCACATTTTCTCTCTCTTCATCTCATCTTATGAAAGCTTCTTGCACTTAAAAGTGTGTATCCATCTGCTTTGTTAGTGATGGATTTGTTTCTCTTCATATTTCAGGAACTCAAAGCTTACACATCTGCTCCAGAGCTCTCTCTGTGAGTAAACATCTGACTAATTTTTTCTTCTACCATTATTAATATCTATCTATCAAGGATAGGATTTTGTTATAATAGTAGTACAAAATTGCAACAATAAGATTAAATAAAGCTCAGAAAACACAAAGCAAAGGCATAAATTCAATTATGCTTGTAATGACCATGCTACATATGCTAGTACTAAATCACCAGCATAATTCTG
This sequence comes from Carex kokanica, assembly GCA_025461125.1. NCBI lineage: Eukaryota > Viridiplantae > Streptophyta > Magnoliopsida > Poales > Cyperaceae > Carex > Carex kokanica. The sequence goes on along the minus strand of JAJGRX010001448.1, from coordinate 848,495 downwards.
CAAGTCCAATTTTTAAGTCTCCTTTAATTTTTTGACGTGATGGATATACTTATTATAAATAGGTGGAGATTGCAAAACCCTTATGTTTGTGCAAATAAGCCCGAGCTCCTCTGATCTGGGAGAAACAACTTGTTCACTGAATTTTGCAACCTGCATCCGTGGGTGATCAGAGTCAAAATGATGATGAATTGCGTAGGGTTTTGGCTTAGATTTTGCATATTATCTCACACTTATGTTTAATTAATTAGAGGAAAAGGCTACTGTCACCCTTCTTTATGTTTTATTGCAGAAAACAGGTTTTGGGACTATTTCACATCAAATGGAGCAAGAATTAGGTCAATCGGATAAGCGACGCTCATCGACTAAGGCTCTGTTACGGTCCGTATTAGTTGATACGGACCTAGCCGGATACAGACCAGGAGATAGCGTGATACGCATTAAACCCCTCAGCGACATGGTGTGAATACGGACCGTATCAGCCAATACGGTCCGTAACCAGAGGCGCCCCTTGGGGAATAACTACTACAAGCGTGTCCAAACCGTGTTTCTTGGCCTCCACTCATCTCTAGACGTCCCCTCACTCCTATATAAAGCCCCCTGGACAGAAGAAGAAGGCATCTTTGTAATTTTGGTAATTAGGGTTAGATTTGATTGAAGTGAGAAAGAGAGGAGTGTTGTAATGATGCCGTTCCGCGGCTAAGTTCTTTTCTTAGGGGTTAGACAGTAAACCTTGTTACTCATGATGCTTTGATATATATATGTTCTGTTGATTATGATTTCTTATTGTTAATTGAAATGCTTTTGCAATTTATTCTCCATTCACCTGATTTCGATGATCTAGTTTAATACGTTAAGGTAGTGACAGTACTTTAATAAGAAAAACTATGATGAACGAGTTAGCCTCGTTGGGAGCTATTAGATTTATGTGAAGAAAACCTTCGTGGGGAAACCATAAATCAGAACCACAAAACGCAAATCAAGTTCCGTCATTTGCGTAAGATAACTCGCAGTGTCCTATGTAGTAACTTGTGTATTTAGATATCTGTCATTTGTGTAAGATAACTCGCAATGTCCTATGTAGTATCTCGATGGAAGTCCCGTCATTTGCGTAAGTGACTCGCAGTGTCCTATGTAATGTCTTCCATAAATAACAACAAGAAATCAGACCCGACAGAAGTAGAATATCAAAGAGGATTGAGTAGCAATGGTGTGCCAAAATCCTAGAAATTCTCATCTCTATATTTATTTTAATTACTTTTAATTGTTGCCAAATTTACATTGATCACAATTTCAAACTCTCAATTTTTAGATTTTGTCTAACATTTCGAAAGATTGTGATTTGATCGCTCAAGACTGTAGACCAATTCCTGTGGATCGACCTCGATAAGGATTGTGCGCTTGCGATCCGAACCGATAGCATTTCCGAGTTTATAAATTTTAAAAGATAACATTGCTCTCTTTTGAGTGATCAGTGGGATAGAGCAGGGGCCCGCCCGTAAGCAGACATATCCAACTAAAAGTTTCAAGCTCAAGCAGATAGTAATGTTTACAGCACCATATTTGCACATTTTTTATTTCTTCATTTAGTTACTGTACTCAGAGGAATTTTTGTCTAATTATTTTCAACTGCAAACTCAGATGTTGGTCTTTCAGTGTTCTTAAATAAATATCTTTGTAAATTTATTTGCACCATTTGAATCAAGTCAATTAAACTTTCAAAAATAACTAGATTAGAAGGATTGTAAACACGGAAACTATATGAGCACAAATCAAGTCAATATTTGCACCATTTCTTATGACTCCTATGCCTTCCTAAAAAATTACAAAATTGTGTATAGTCTGACAAGTGAATAGTGAAATTGATTGAGTAGTGACATCTTTAATATTGGAATTCTAAGTGACATCTTTAATTCACTTCTGGTATGGATCCAAGTCTAAGCTCAGCAGTCAAGCACAATATATGTGCTACTGGTACAGTACAAACACCAAAAAAAGATTTTGACCCAAATTTATGTGCTACTGGTATAGGGACAAAAATGTAAAATAAACCACACTGGCATGTAGAGGACTTCAAAACACACACTTTAGACCCAAATTTTACATTCATAACATTTTCTATGCATTTTCTATGATTTTCTAAAGTTTAGCCTTTGAAATATGAAATACCAGCAAAATACCAGCACAGTTCCCAGTTTACCCCTATGTTTAGATCTCTTTCTGGTACAGCTAGGAAGCCCCAAAATATGAAATTTTATCAGCACGTAGAGTATCATTTCCTGAGAATTTTCATATAAAGAACATCAAATTTGGTTCAGCAGATCTCTCATAATGATCCTCCAAAGTCAGCACTTTATAACATGATTAGAAAGAAGAGAAGCAAAGCTCAAAAGTTGCAGAGAAGGTTGCCAAGGCTGCCAAAGCCGCCGCCTCTGCGGCCGCTCTGGTGGCGAAGGCTAGTCAAGACTTGCTCTCATCCAAAAATGAAGGTTTTCTCTAAAATCAAGTTGCTGATATGATTAAAACTAAATTATAAAAATAAGCAAATAAATATAGATCATTGATTTTCTCTAATATTTTAATTTAAAATTTATAAAATTGTGCAAATACAATTAATTAAGAATTATTTTTATCATATTTTTTCTCAGGATATCAAGATAGACAATAGGCTAACTTTCGTTTTACCTTTTTTATTTTCTAGTGTGACAAATACTTGCTCCTAGCACAAGTTTTATAACATACTTGAATAAAAATCAAGCAATACATGTATGATAGATCATGCAAAATGTCCTTCATTCACACTTTTTCTGATATATATCACAATTCAAGTGCAAATGCTAAATCACGCTGCACAAAGTACATATAATCTTTTCGAGACCATATAACAAATTAACTTTTAACAGCTTATAAGAACTCAATTTATTTATTCGAATAGAAAAACCTACATATGCGAGTATATATACACGCACACAAAAACATGATTATAAAATATTAATATTTTTTATTCGCTGTCATGCAAGTTAAAGAAAATGTATCAAATAAAATAAAATTTTGGAATATTCTCTTTAACAGATCATCTTAATGTATCCAGTCTTGTAAAACAGAGAATAAAATTATGAACTGAATAATTTAACAAGTGCGTCATTTATCCGTAAACAACGCAGTAAACTATAATTTCGGTTAGTGATAAGGACTATTTTCGTGACTTGACATGACACTGAATGCAAGAAAATCTGTTTTTTATGATTTTTAAAAAGATAATAATTATTTTTAAAAAGATATGATTTTTTATGATTTTATTTAATTGATTGTCTACGGGCTTCTTTGTCAAAAAAATAATTATTATTAATTGATAAGTACAAGTGTGAACTGAAAGACCAAAAGGGTCAAAGTCTTATATCGTAATTCTTGGTTTTAATCAAGATCGGGAGATTTCATTTCTCCAGCATTAACCTCTATATTGTCTCCTACATTAGTGCCAGGCAGGTAGAACAACTAAGCACCGGCCTTTCTTATGCCAGAAGGATATTTTCTTAAATATGGAGGATAAACATGAAACTAGAGTTAAAAATTGCATTAGAAATAATGTCCATAGATAAAGTTTTCTATTAAGTATAACACTAAGGTTTCAATTTCGACAGTTTCAATTCATTATTTGAAATCAATTCAATAAAATTTTAGAGTTGAACTTACCAAAGAGCTTGGTGAGCTTTTAGAACACCCTAGTTTTACTCCCAGTAATAGATATTTTTAATTAATTAAATTATGAAATGGAGATATTAATAAAAGAAATGAGTTTAGATGGGAAAATCTAATTTGGAATTTTTGATAGGTAAATATCTAAATAATGAAATTTTGATGGGTGAGTTTATGTATACTGAGTGACTAAGATCAAAATGGTAGTTCCTGAGCCGTGGTCATACTATTTTGGTTTTGGAATTTTCAAAGTTCAAACAATCAATCCAAACTGTTCAACATGATATCTCTATTAAAATGTGTTTGGAGACCAAATTTTACATTTTTTTGGATTTTTTTTCTATTTATTGAAAATCGTTATTTTCAAAGTCCATAAGCTTTTATTGTTTATTAAAATCAACGATTTTCAAACCATCTTAATAAATTGTAAAAAGTTTAAAAAAAATGTAAAATTTTGTCTCCAAGCACACTTTAATATAGAGATCACATTTAATGGTTTGGATCGACTGTTTGGACTTTGAAAATCGCAAAACCAATTGGTAACACCAAGGCTCAGAAACCACCATATATATAGTCTGGCTAAATTGCTTCCGGAAGCACTTCGACCGAAGTGCTTTCGGGGTCAAATTTTAATATTTGATGTTCGAAACGTCGATCTAAGTAGCTCAATAAATTGGTTATATGATAAACATGTAGAATACCGATTTTTACTATTTTTAAAAAAATTTAACTATTTTTTATGATTTTTGAAATATGGTCTCTTTTGACTTAAAAATACTTTTATTTTTAGGTTAAAAAAATTCATCTTTCAAAAATTATAAAAAATAGTTAAATTTTTTTTAAAATAGTAAAAATCGGATGCTAACTTGGCATCGAGGAAGACGCACACGAGGAGAGACTCGTTCTTGAGCATCCAACTCAAATCGGACTGGGACATATCTTGTATTAACAACCATCGCTCTCGAGGAGAGGATGCGTTATGGGTTAGTCGGTCGACCGCAGTCGGGATCGAGACTACGATCCCGCCATCTGCTGGATTGGCCTTTATCAAGAGGTTTCTCGCTTTTGCCATCAAGTCGTTTTAGCGACATGAATAGAGGAGGTGCAGCAAGCGGAGAGCGAAAGAGAAAGTGGACAGTGTGGCGTTTCAGAGAAAATGTCACTATATATAAGAGAGTATTCGACGATTGAAATAAATATTAGTAAGTCAGGAGTTTCTACTCAGAAGCTTAAAACCTTGTAACCAATGATGGTTAATGAAATGGGGGCTAGACCCCTATTATTTTTCAAAAAAAAAAAAAAGTTAGTAAAACCTAGTCGTCTTGATTACTGTGGCGTCATTAATGCTATCGGTTCACCTACTTCATTTATGATATGGTCAATTTAAAAAGTATTGAAATAATAATTACTCTATTTTAATTAACAATCAAAATTTGCAATCAAGATTTGCAAACGAGATGGAAATGAGATGTATATTTTTTTTTTTGCAAGCAATAGAGAGTCAATGGAATTCAGTTCAGCGTTTTTATTTTTGCCATAGTTGTGGGCTGTTCGATCCGTTTCTAGAGGAACTAGTTTTAATCTCGTGCCCATACGGCCATACTGGAGTAAAAGCACCCATCCAGCTGCGCCTCAACGAAACCGCCTGCCTGCCGCCGATTCAATGGAAAATAAATAAATAAATAATTTTAAAGGATGTGGAAAATCTCTCCACGGCTGCCTACTGGCACACCAAACTATATCATTCTATCGGAACAAATCGCCTCCAGGGATTACACTAGGAAAACGATATAACAAACCAGCAGCAAGCCAGCAACCCTTACGCTATCATATAATCACAAAAAAAAAAAAAAGCATTTTTGTTTTTTATATTTTTCTTGTTGAATGTGTCTTCTTTTTATATTTCTTTTATTTTTAACTTTTATCGTATGAAATTTTAATATTTGTAGGTCAAGTTTAACAGCTTGGATCGATTCTTTGCAAAAGAAAAGGCAATATTTTATTTGTTTGTATATCAATTGATAAACTATATAAAAATGATTCAGTTGTAAAAGCTAAAAGTGATATATAATTGTTAATTAATAATATCTTAAAATAATTGTTTTCATCGATCTCATCACGCGTATGGTTGTACGCAGGGGCGAATTCACATTCAATGAATGGAGGTTAATTGACCCTATTCATTTTCAATTTTTTTGTATTTAGACCTTATTTTGAATATAGTTTAAACTAAAATTTTATAGACAGTGCGAAATTGATCACAATTCGTAGTAGAAAAATTTTATATACTTGATCCCATTCATGTTTGACCCCCGAATTTTTTATTTATATCCAAAAAATAAATCAAATTACAAAAAATACCCATGTTATCTTGAAAATTTGAAAAATACCCAAACCGGAAATTTTTTTTCCGGATTTGGCCTCTAAACCCGGAAATTTTTTTTCCGGAAATTGAACTCCAAAACCGGAAAAAAAATTTCCGGTTTTAACATTTTTTTTTTTTTTTCCAAAACCGGAAATTTTTTTTCCGGTTTTAACATTTTTTTTTTTTTTCCAAAACCGGAAAATTTTTTTCCGGATTTAACTTTTTTTTTTTTTTTTTTTTTTTTTTTTATAGAGATTCCGGATAAAAAAATTTAACTTAACAAATTTTTTTTTTTTTTTTTTTTTTTTAGAGATTCCGGAAATTTTTTTCCGAACTAAATAAATTTTTTTTTTTTAAGAGAAAAATAGCTAAAATACTGAAATCTAACGCTAAAATATCGAATTGTTTTTTTAAATATTTGTTTCATTAATTTAAAAAATTTCAAAATGGTGTAGAATAATTTAGAAATTATCAAAATAGCTAAAATACTGAAATCTAACACTAAAAAATCGAATTGTTTTTTTAAATATTTGCTAGATTACATTTTTTTTATATATAATTAGCATATTTATACTAAAACAAGCCAAATTACTTGATTTATGCTGAATTACACTAAATTACAATAATTATGCTAGAATACGGTAAAGTACGCTAAATTACGTACGAATAGGGATAATATCTTCACTGAGAAGGCGAAAAACGACGACGAAACTTCAAACGGCCATAAAACGGCGCTCGAGTGTCCGATTTCAGCAAATGACCACTTTTCGGAAAGCTTGCGAAAATGCACATGCGTCCGGACTCGCTTTGCCAGTTTTCCAAATTCAGAATCGCCAAAAAACAAATAGAAGAGCCTCAAAACTTCAGTTGAAGTTTCCGATTAAGATTTTCATTTCTATTATTCAATCTACGTAGCTCAGTAAATTAGTTATGTAATAAACTTTTAGAACACCAAATTTTATTATTTTTGGAATTTTTTTTACTATTTTTTATGATTTATGAAAGATGCCACAAAATAAGCCCCATTTATACGTAATTTAGCGTAATTTATCGTATTTTAGTAAATTTACCGTATTTTAGCACAAAATCGGCCCTATTCGTAGTAAAAAACAATTCGATTTTTTAGTGTTAGATTTCAGTATTTTAGCTATTTTGATAATTTCTAAATTATTCTACACCATTTTGAAATTTTTTAAATTAATGAAACAAATATTTAAAAAAACAATTCGATTTTGTAGCGTTAGATTTCAGTATTTTAGCTATTTTTCTCTTAAAAAAAAAAATTTATTTAGTTCGGAAAAAAATTTCCGGAATCTCTAAAAAAAAAAAAAAAAAAAAAATTTGTTAAGTTAAATTTTTTTATCCGGAATCTCTAAAAAAAAAAAAAAAAAAAATTTGTTAAGTTAAATTTTTTTATCCGGAATCTCTAAAAAAAAAAAAAAAAAAAAATTTGTTAAGTTAAATTTTTTTATCCGGAATCTCTAAAAAAAAAAAAAAAAAAAAAAAGTTAAATCCGGAAAAAAAATTTCCGGTTTTGGAAAAAAAAAAAATGTTAAAACCGGAAAAAAAATTTCCGGTTTTGGAAAAAAAAAAAAAAAATGTTAAAACCGGAAATTTTTTTTCCGGTTTTGGAGTTCAATTTCCGGAAAAAAATTTTCCGGGTTTAGAGGCCAAATCCGGAAAAAAAATTTCCGGTTTGGGTATTTTTCAAATTTTCAAGATAACATGGGTATTTTTTGTAATTTGATTTATTTTTTGGATATAAATAAAAAATTCGGTTTGACCTCCATAGTCTGAAAGTTTAGCTCCGCCCTTGATTGTACGTTTTAATTTAATGTGTGTTCTATTGTTCCACAAAATCATATTTACTAGTATATAAACAACCACACGTACAAGATAAAAAGATTTATTATTTATTTCATTTAATTTCCAATAAATTTTAGAGTGTTGCCATGATTCAGTGATGTTATATAAGAAAACCGATTTTACAATTTCTCTATGCAAAGGGAGCCAAAATCAAAGAAATTAAATACACTCGAACTTTAGTTTTTGTATAATTTATGAGCGATTTTATGTTTTGTCACAAGTAAATTTAAGTAAACTACTCAAATTGATTGATAATTCTCTGTATTGATTTATTCTAACAGTTTTCAATTTTCACTTTGATATTAATTACAACTATTAGATTATCGGATTTTATTTAGGTAAACAAGTTTGCTACGAGTAAATTCATTAATCATATCTTCAATCTGAAAAATTATATAACTTGAGCATCCTTCCGATGAGATAGGAGTAGGTCCGATGGGCATCGGACCTATATTTAGGTTCAATTAGCTCTAAGACCGTACGATTAGCATCAAGATCTATGCGCACGGAAATTGATACGACTTGTACGGATTTTGATGCAGAGCACACGAACCTTGATGCAAATCGAATGGTCATCACACCCATCGAACAAAGGTAGGTCCGATGGGCATCGGACCTACTCTGATTCCCCTTCCGATTAGTTTCTATCCAACGGACACAAAAGCTCCCACTGGAGACTCATCAGAACATTTTTGTGCATATGCAGCCACGTCATCGGACCGTGGTCCGTGGAGCATCATTTTGTAATTCATTCATGGAGCTCTCCGTTTCTTTCACAATGGAGAGAGAAACAAACAAAACTCTTCGTACTGGCAGTCTGGCATATTATATACTATGAGTTATTTATCATTATTCTCCCGGAGCATTATTAGCCCGCCATTCTAACGTTAAATAGGAACACTTTACATCCCACTATTTTCTACGTCTTTTTTACAATCCACTATCGTGGCACACCGTCCACACCATCCAGGTCACATAAACAATTCGAAGACTCCAAGTTATGCTTTTGTAGGTAATAGTAAAACATTTTGATGTACAGTTTTCTTTCTTCTTCTCCAAGTCGGACCTCAGCCCTCAGGCGTTTCTAGATCTTTCCTCTTCTCGCCCTTTTTCTTTTTTTGGGTCAAATTTCAAATTCGAGGCAGACATTGATTGAATAATTACTTGCCTGAAAACTATTCCACATAATCCCTCGTGACCTGGCTTAATCATTTTTCTGGGCGGGCCCAGTGCACGTAAATTGAGAAAACCAATTTGAGTACATTTTCCAGAAGGAAAATAAGTATATCGCAAAAATTTGCAAATTTGACTGGAATTTAATTTGTAAAAAAAAGTCTTCGCTTACGGCCTTACATTATAGTCAACAGGGTTTAAAGAAAAGGATAATCTGATTGCATAAAGAATGTTAATAGCTAAAATTTGTGGATAAAAGTCAACACCTAAAATTATTCTGTTAGTATATTCCGTAAGAAAAAAAAAAACTAAAATCGTAATATTTGACTAGTATTTATTTTCTGGAGTAGAACTAGGGTTTTCTTAAGTTCATCAAGTTCTTCTGTAAACTTAATTCAAAAATCTATTGAATTGACTTCAAATGATACATTCAAACCGTTGAAACCAATCTACTTCACGAGTGATGCATTTACATGTCAAATTTATAAGTATAAAGTTAAGCGGTAAAAAAAAAGTAGTTTATAAGTTAATTTTAATGTGTTCATTTTTTATTATTTTTTGACCGCTTGACTTTATATTAAATTAGTTTGAAAATTTAAAAACTTGACATGTAAACTCATCACTCGTGAAGTAGATTGATTTCAACGATTTGAATGCGTTGCTTGAAACTAATTCGATAGGTTTTTGAGTTAAGCTTACAAAAAGATTTGGTGAGCTTAAAAACAACCATAGTTCTACTATATTTTTTGAAACTTTCTTGTAAACGCGCGGAGTAGGGCTGCACAAAAAATTCATAGTTCGTAATTCAATTCGAGTTTGATTCGAAAATTTTTGTAAAAAATTCGATTTGAAATTGAGTTCGTTAGAAATTAATTCAAACCAAACTCAAACTGGACCTAGTTCGTTCGAAATAGGTTCGCAAATCAAACTTAGTTCGAAATTAACTCAAACGTGAACCATTGATTTCCGCTGATAACTTATGTTCGCTGATTAAAATATAAGGCCGCCCAGTCTATAATTGCTCTCAATTCTAACTTAATTTGTACTTTGAATACTTTGAATATTTGAAAACTTTGGTGATGTTACTCCTGTTGGCTATTTGGAAAACTTTGGATACTGTGATTGTACTGAACTTTGATTGATTGTACTAAACTTTGGTGTTTGATATAAATTTTGGTATTTGTAATGAACTTTGATATAAATTTAGTGTACTGTGTAATTAGAATTCAGAATGCCCGAGTTTTTATTGAAGTGCTGTAATTTCGAACTATGGCCCAGCCATAAGTCATAACTCGTAAGTAGTAACAAAGTTCGTAAAAGTTCGAAATTGAGTTCGTAAAAAATTCGATTTGAAATTGAGTTCGTTCGAAATTAATTCAAACCAAACTTAGTTCGAAATTAATTCAAACCAAACTCAAACTGGAGGTAAGTTCGATTCGGTTCGGTTCGATTCGTTTGCAGTGCAGCCCTAGCGCGGAGCCGTGGACAGCATTGGACTTCAGAATATACTCCATAGCATATTACCGAAAATAAAAGACAAAAATGCGACTACATAGGATGATGGGAATGTTGATAACTAAAGTACATTATAAAAATTATTCGTCAAGGCAAAACGGCAGAATATCACTGTCAGCACTCGGTTCACCGACATTTTTAATAATACCCAAGTTAATTAAAGATTAATAAAAATACTCACAGTTCCCGAAAATTTTTAAAAATACTCAAACCGGCCATTAAATGGCCGGTACCGAATTAATTGCCCAACCGGCCATTTAATGGCCGGTTCTAAAATTTTTTTTTTTTTTTTTTTTTTTTTTTTTTAGAGAAAAATAGCTAAAATACTGAAATCTAACACTAAAAAATCGAATTGTTTTGTTAAATATTTGTTAGATTACTTTTTTCATAGCATATTTATACTAAAATTCGATAAATTACTTGAAATTATGTTAATTTATGCTTATTGATACTATATTACTTTAAATTATGTTAACTATTTTTTAAGAGACAAATAGCTAAAATGTTGAAATATAACACTAAAAAATCGAATTGTTTTGTTAAATATTTGTTAGATTACTTTTTTCATAGCATATTTATACTAAAATACACTATGAATAGGGCCGATTTTGTGCTAAAATATGCAAAATCCAAGATTTTTATTTTTACCCAAAACAGAAAATATATATAAAATAGAAAATATATATAAAAGATACAGAAAATATATATAAAAGATACATCAAAGACCCTAAAAACTTTAAAATTATAAAGAAAGGTCCAAAAGTCCATGAAGGAAGACTCGGATCGCGAATCTGAGCCCGCAAAATGGGCGAAACAGATCATAGATCGGTTTCGGATCCGGTTTTGGGTTGTGGAGTTCCTGTCAAAATTTCAGCCCGATCCGACGGACGGATCAAAAGTTACGCTCCTTTTCATGAAGCATGCACAAGCCCATATTGCATCATTTCCGATTAAGATTTTCATTTCTATTCTTCAATCTACGTAGCTCAGTAAATTACCGTATTTTAGCATAATTCAACATAATTATTGTAATTTCAGCATTTTAGTAAATTTACTGTATTTTAGCATAATTATTGTAATTTACCGTTTTTTTTGCACAAAATCGGCTCTATTCGTAACGTATTTTCTAACAAATATTTAACAAAACAATTCGATTTTTTAGATTTCAGCATTTTATCTATTTATCTAAAAAAAAAAAAAAATTAAATGGGGGACCGGCCATTAAATGGCCGGTTCCCCTCTTTAATAAAAAAAAAAAAAAAAATTGCGGGACCGGCCATTAAATGGCCGGTTTGGGTATTTTTAAAAATTTTCGGGAACCGTGGGCATTTTTATTAATCTGTAATTAACTTGGGGTATTTTTAAAAATGTCGGCTCGGTTCATTCTACAAAATTCTGCTGCATATATTATCTTTGTTGTTGGTCCCACCAATCAGTGTGATTACTGTGTTTTTTTTTCTTTATAGACATTATTTATTTTATTTCCCGTATTTTTTTTTAGCTAGAATTTTGTGAGCGCCCACTGATTTCAGGTTCAGCCGTCCAGGCTAGAAAGAAACCAAAGTTGCTTTATAAATAGCACCACCCCCATCTTTTCTTCTCCATTCCCATCTTCACTCTTAGCCTGTTGTCTCCAAATCCAATTCATCAACAAATCGGTACGATAGCTTAAACCCTTGATATATCTTCCCTCCTCAACCTATCCGATCCGGATCTATTACTATCGTGTCTCTTCTCTTTGACCTTCTGACCCGATCGATTGTTTCTTCTTCTTGGTTTTTTTTTTTGTTACAGTGTGAAAAATGGCCACAAAGAAGAGCGTTGGATCGCTAACGGACGCGGATCTGAAGGGGAAGAGAGTGTTTCTCAGAGCCGATCTGAACGTGCCTTTGGATGACAACCAGCACATCACTGATGATACCCGGATCCGTGCATCAGTGCCTACGATCAAGTATTTGATTGATCATGGTGCCAAAGTTGTTCTTGCGAGCCACTTGGTGAGCCATCGTTCTCTCTCTTTCTCTCTTTCTGCCTCATTTTGTTTGTTTAGTTACGTTTTTGGTAATTGGTGAATCGATTTGTTTATTTTTTTGGGTAATGAATAATGATACTTTGAATTTACTCGCAATCCGCCAGTGGCCTATGGTTAAATAGAAAGTAAGAAAACCACGAATTAGAAAAAATACAAATTTCAAGGAGGGAAATTTTTTGAAGTCTTGGCAGAAGCTGCCACGGGTGTCAAGGAGGGAAATCATAAGGTAATTTTTTGGAGGTATTAGCCTGAGAGAAGAAAGTTTCCAGTAGTGAATGCTAAACTTACAATTGTATTAATATATTGTAGTAATTCAATAGAGAAAATCACACTGCTCCTGATTTTCTGTTATATAATTCTTTTTTTTAGCGAGGAGGAAATAAATTGTCAGTGTCCATCTTTTTGCATGGGCTTATTTTTTAAACTTGATTGATTTCTATTCTTTATAAGTTGATGAATAAGAAAATTAGAAAGGGGGAAAGTTTGCACATTATCTGATGAATTGACTATCTTGCCTGTGAACTGTGATGTTGATTTATGACAAAAAGAAAAAGATCGGGGCATCCACTGGTGAATTCATGTCTTCTTGCCCTGAGCCCTTTAATTAAGGTCACATGTATAGGAAACTTTTTTGGTGATCTGTGTTTTGCATCAAGCAAACATTTGTGTGGTTGGAGCTCCTTTATAGTATGTACTTCTCCATTTGGCACCTAAATGGAGAAGATCTCCCAGTAACTCCAACAAGATGTGGAATGAGTCTTTGAAATGGTTTAGAATAATAGGAATGGGAAAGATGAGTTAAATCAGTGAATTATACAAATTGATGGCTTCAGACATGACAATTGTGATATATGATGCTGTGTAGTATATATTTTCTTGATCAATATTTGAAAGCTTGATATCATTCTTCTAAGGACCAATCTTTACAACTTTTGGTTGAAATATCAAATTTCAATTGTTACATGTTTGTTGTCTTTCAATGCTATGCTTTAGAGTTGAAAAGTGGACAGAACCTCTACATTTAAATATTTTGCTTTTAGAGAATGTTGTTAGAACATCACAATTAAAATACTAGTGGTTTTGACTTTTGGAGAATATTTTTTATATTGCATCTACTCATCATGTTGCAAAAGCTTACAAGTTGGTTTATTATCTTTAAATTTTGTTTTTTGTCCATTCATTAATATCTTTTCCTGTTGACTTTTTGGCATACATGTCATCCTTTTCAATTTGATTTTGTATTCTCTGCGTGCTTGAACGTGGTGACAACATTGAAATGCATGTATGCAAAAGCTTTTACACTGAATCCTATGTCTAATTTTACCTCTAGTTGGGTGGCATTATAATATTGCATACTTGCCAGTATCTGCAGGCTAATTGCCTGATTTTGGAAATGACATGTGTAAATAGTTTGGTATTGAAATGCAAATGTTACTAATGCTTTTTTTGTGCCTTATGAGGAAATGGATTTAGTATTACTCATATGACGCCATATCAAGTGATATGCTAGTTTCAGATAAAATTTTGTCTTACTCAATTTAATGCTAGATTAAATATGTGTGTGTGTGTTGTTGTTTTCTTACACGTCTTTATTCCACTAAGAATAGTTGTGATATTGATAGATTATTTTCATGATGAATTCTATTTAAAATTTCAGGGGCGGCCAAAGGGTGTCACTCCCAAATACAGCTTGAAACCTCTTGTACCTAGGCTCTCTGAACTCCTTGGAGTTGAGGTATGTTATGATATGCATGATCTTTCAGCCAATTTTAAGATTTGTGGTTTTTCTGTGTGCTTTTGTCATATGGATTGTTATAGTAGTGTGTTTGATCATTTTGATTTTGGGTTGAATTGGTTCAGGTTATGATTCAATGTGTAGACAAGTCCAATTGAATTATGGTCATGTTCCAGCTGGATCTTTCGTATTAAAATCAATTTTTTTTTTTCATTTTTGGTTGGTTCATGTTTGTGTTATTTTAGTGAGGCCTCTACTTATACTGGCTGACAAAGCGTTACCGGTCAACATTTTGACACTCAGTTGCATATGCTTGGGTGCCGGAAGATTTATAGCAGTTAAATACATATTTTGGTTTTGTACATCTTTTGATCTATTGGATGATTAAGATTTTTGTGAATCATGAGTTTGGCCTATCTTACTGATTTGCGAACCTCTACTTTCAGGTTGTGATGGCCAATGATTGCATTGGTGAGGAGGTCGAGGCTCAGGCAGCTGCCCTCCCTGATGGTGGTGTTCTCCTTTTGGAGAATGTTCGCTTCCACAAGGAGGAAGAGAAGAACGAGCCTGAGTTTGCCAAGAAGCTTGCTGCTCTTGCTGATTTATATGTGAATGATGCTTTTGGTACTGCCCACAGGGCTCACGCCTCCACCGAGGGCGTAACCAAGTACCTCAAGCCTTCTGTTGCTGGTTTCCTTATGCAGAAGGTACTCTTTTTTATTTGTGCTTCTGGTTGGTCAATGAGAGGGTTTTTGTTTACTAGGTTTGACAATGAATATCTGTCCGATTTGACCAAGATTTTGATATTCCACCTTTCTTTTAAAATAAAATTGTGGTATTCTTGCCTCGGTGGCATTCTGAATAGTAACTGAATTTCTTTATAAACCCATTTTGTCATCATGTTGTCTTCTTAATGATTTTAGCATTGGCATACGTAATGCATCTGTCGCTCTCTTTCTAATCATAAAAGGAATTGGACTACTTGGTTGGAGCTGTTTCCAACCCGAAGAAGCCTTTTGCAGCCATTGTTGGTGGCTCCAAGGTGTCAAGCAAGATCGGCGTGATCGAGTCCCTGCTTGAGAAGGTCGACATCCTTATCCTTGGCGGTGGCATGATTTTCACCTTCTACAAAGCTCAAGGCTACGCAGTCGGGTCATCCCTTGTTGAGGAGGATAAGCTTGAGCTTGCAACCATGCTCCTTGAGAAGGCCAAGGCCAAGGGTGTTTCCCTCCTCCTCCCCACCGATGTTGTTATTGCTGATAAGTTTGCTGCTGATGCTAACAGCAAGGTATGATAATTTCTTGACTTATGATTTTTTGGGGACACTTCTTTTGCTTTGCAATTGCAAATTTACAGTTTGGAGTCTGATCTAATGTTACTGATTAGTAATTAATTAGATTTAATGTATAAACTATAAATTAGACTGACCACTAACATTGCACGTTCTTCAAGCCCACTAACATTGCATGCTATACGTACTACATAATGATATTAAATTATGAATTTGCAACCAAATAATCTTTTCTTTTTCTTTTTCCTGTTAGGGCCTGAAATCTGAACTTAAAATCCATCGTGCAAGCTCATTTGAATAATATAATTTACCTTTTTGGCATGATACTAATTGCGGCAGTGCTTATTTCTGTAGGTCGTGCCAGCATCAGAAATTCCTGATGGATGGATGGGTCTAGATGTGGGGCCCGACTCTACCAAGCTCTTTAGCGAAACCTTGGATACCACCAAGACTGTCATCTGGAACGGTCCCATGGGTGTCTTTGAGTTTGAGAAGTTTGCTGCTGGTACTGATGTAAGTCCAATCAGCCCTTTTTCCTTTTTTACATTTTAATGCATAATGATTTGTATTGCTTTTTCCTTGCTAAAGTTAAAATTTATAAAATTTAACATAGAAATGATTTTACATAGAATTCCAATATAGGCATAATGGCAGATTCAAGTATTCCTTTGTCCTTAACTTGTTACGCCTGTCACCGATAATGAAGGAACTCTCCTCTCTATAGAGAGATGATGTTTAATTATTGCAAGAGGCATCTAAGAAAAGAAAAGAAATGGTCATGTGTGTATCAGTTGGCTTTACCACTCATTGTTTAACTTAGGTGCTTGATTTTGAAAGTATGGCTAAACTGAGACTCAACTGGTTTGTGCATCAAATGGCATTGTTGCTCAGTTTCATGGGAGCCATTTTAAATTGAGAATTTATTAAGATCAACTGCAAAGATGGCCTTGATTTCACCATGTATAATATGTTACCTCCATTGTCAGGTTTATATTGAACCCCCATTGGAGGTACTTAATTGATCAGTTGTATGAATTTATTTAGGAACTACTAGGAACTACCATTAAATTTAACCCTCTTTCGAGAAAATCGACTGAAATTAAATAATTATAACTTCATCCATTGGCTTGCACAGGCTATTGCAAAGAAGTTGGCTGAGCTAACAGAGACCAAGGGTGTCACCACCATTATTGGTGGTGGTGACTCCGTCGCAGCTGTAGAAAAGGCTGGCCTTGCCAGCAAGATGAGCCACATCTCCACCGGTGGAGGAGCCAGTCTGGAGTTGCTTGAAGGGAAGACTCTTCCTGGTGTGCTTGCTCTCGATGAGGCTTGACTACTTTTAAGCTGTATTTAAGTTTCTGGTTCTAAGAGGCATCCTCACCTTTTGTTTTGGATATGTTTCCATGTCGTGACTCTGAAAGTTTTGCTAGGTTTATGTGGCATCTGGAATAACAAGCGCTGTAACAATAAGTTCTGGCTTGACGGTACAGGATTTGTTAATGTTTATTTTTCTTTTTGTTTATTATGTAAGGACCAAACATGGGTTTTGTTTGATGCTTCAGTGCATACTCACTTTGACAGTTCTGTGCACAATGGTATTGTATGTTCTCAGAGGGGTGATCAGTCACACTCTTGAACCTGCTTTCATGCTTTTGAGAGATCAGATAAGTAACTTTGTTTCCTACATATCCTTTGTGTTTCATGCTTTTGAGAGACCCAACAGATTTACTGAAAGATAAAGGCAAGACCGCAAGACTAGTTGGACGTCTCTGTGCTCAAAATATCCTTTGCGTTTAATGAAACAACTCTCCTTCTAGAATTCTCAAGTTGGATAAAGCAGTGGTGCTATAAAAGACATTTATGATTTCTTCTCCGGACTATCAACCCGGGCCACTGGCACCGGCTTATCCAGTGTCCTTTTATCCATACGAATACAAGCTAAAGGATAGAAATGATGGCACCACTTGTGATAAGAATTATATAATGTCATCGAAATCTTTTTTTTTTTTTTTTAAAGGTAGAGACAAGCCAACTGTTACTCCACGAGACAAACCAATATATGTACTCGGATGATTTGAGGCAGACACGAAACTACTTGCATATAAAATGAACAGACTTGAATATGAAGGGGTTGTTTGACAACAAGAAATTAAATTTCTTTTAAGGTTTAATCCGTTTCCTTTAGCTTTCTTAGCCGCTTAATTCTGTCGAATACTGGTTCTTTAGCACAAATTAAGATCACTTTCTTTAGTATTATTTTGCCTGGATCTTAATTCTCTATCTGGACCTTAAAGCACCTCCACCTTTTTCTTTAGCTTTCACCTACGGATTAAGACAATCGAACATCGGTTCTTTAGCGCTCTTTAAGCTCTTAATTCTTCACTCTTAATCCCTTATTGCCGAACAGCTTCGAAATGATCAATGTAGATACGACCCGTCTTGCCCGCCGAATAATTTTTGGGATAAAATATGTTATTGAATTCCTTTGCATTGCACTGCAGTCTTGGTAGGCACCAAAAAAGATCAGATGATACAAACCGTACCATTCATAACTTTGTGTTCGGTTGGTAACAAAATTTGACGTCACAAGTAGGTTTTGAAATTTTCATCTTTATTTTTAACCTAGATTTTTGGTCCTGTACAATTCAACTGAGCTACGTACCATTTTACTTCTATCCGACTTTCTCTCTTCTTACAAAATAACAAAAAAAAATCAGAAGAACTGATGATCTAAATCTTGGCAGCAGTCAATTCATATCCTGTTTTGCTCGGGAAATAATATTTCCCTCTAGAATTACAAAATCTATCACTGAAACCCGGAAACCATTGCAAATGTGAGCAACGGTAACCCCACTTTAACTCTATGAAGAGGACCAAACATCGGAATGATGGGTTTAAATGGCTGTGTTCTATGGAGTTTTTTTTTTTGCAAACCAGATGGCAATTGTAATCTTTAGCAAGGAATCATAGAGAATGCTTTCTAATAATGGACCAAGGAAAAAGTAAGCTGAGCAATGGTGTAGAAAAACCACCTTCATCCGTGCAAATTCAATGAAAAAAACTTAGAATATAAAGGCCCAGGAAAGGGCCTACTTTTGAACTTGACAAACTGGAAGTCTGGAACAAAACCAAACCAAACCCAAGCCGAATGAAACAGAACCGAACCAATAAATTAAGGAACACGTCAATAATTTCTGACCCAGATTCAAAACCATAGAGCTAAAATAATTAATGAATTTAAGAAATGAGCTATAAGGACAATAACCTTCCTCCCTGTGGAAACTTATTGACAACTTCACAAAATGTATTTGGAATTTTCAATTCAATTTGACCCCAATTTTTCCTCGTTGCCGCCACTGCTCTCGTGTATTGACCTACGGGAGATAGTGTACTAACTGTTACGCTTCTGTTACTGTGAAATGCACCACTTTCTTTTAGTATGATGACCACATAAAATGGACAAAATTATTGTGAGAAATATGACTTACAACCACTTGTGATGTTGTTGCATTTAACTGGCTCTTTTCAAAAGCATAAACACTTTTCTGTAAGTTATGCACAGATCGATTATTGGCGCAAATCCATCAACCTTTTTTTGTTTATATTGTGCTTATTTGATTTTCCCGAAATAGTTTGCATTATAACTGTACCAATATTTATACAGAACAGTTCATACTTTGTACAAGTACATGTAAGTTTTATACTTAAGCTTAAATTAAGACCTTTAATTAACAACATAAATTCTCACAATATAGTTACCTGATCATGTAGCAAATGCAGCTATTTCTTTCAGATGCAAAGTTTGTTCACTGCATAATGCATTCTTTCCTTCAATGCACACTCATACTGTCATACACATATATAACCGATACACACTAATCTACTACGCCAATACACATTAGTGGACTACGGCAATGCACATGCGCTTGCCATGTTATGCACACATAATAAAAAGATATTGTAACATTGAATTATTTTTCCTTTCCTTTGAACCTCCTTTCCTTCGGCTATAGAGGGATTTGATAAATATTTTCTTTGTAGTCTTTATTAGACAGAGAGATGATCAATTTTTATTTATTCATCTTGTTCTCTGAAATATTCATCATGATATCATGTAACCAACTTAATAATTTATACTTATTATGCTATTAATATATCCAGTTACAAATCTGTACACTGTTTATCTTTAATTTGAGCATTAGTTGTCAACTGAACTCTAATTGCCCATCTTTTACAAAAAAAATCCTGATGTAAAATATTAGTTGAAAATATACTTTATTAATGCAAAAGTTACAGAAGTTCACTATATTGAACTTATTATCATGTCACATATATTATATGCTAATACATGTGTAGAGTGACCTCTATTGGTACAGTGAACCTTTTACAAGTGGGGCTCCTTATTTGATATTCTTAGTCAACTACAAGTACTATAAAATGAGTAGAACTTTTTTAAGCTCACCAAGCTTCTTTGTGAGCTTAACTCAAAAACCCATCGGATTTGTTTCAAGCGACGCATTCAAAGTGTTGAAACCGATCTACTACAGTTTTAATTACAGAGAACTACGTTTTTAACCACTATATCCACCGCACAAA
Source organism: Carex kokanica (assembly GCA_025461125.1). Taxonomy (NCBI): domain Eukaryota; kingdom Viridiplantae; phylum Streptophyta; class Magnoliopsida; order Poales; family Cyperaceae; genus Carex; species Carex kokanica. The sequence goes on along the minus strand of JAJGRX010001448.1, from coordinate 828,229 downwards.
ACATAACCCAGCCAGTGGCGGAGCTAGGATTTGAGCTAGGGGTAGGCAAAGATTTGGGTTCGAAAAAATTAACGGTTCGGGTTCGGGTTTGAATTCAAGATACAATTCAAAAAAATAGCAAGCATTTCAAATATTGTAAAAATAGAAATGGTACTATACTACAATTGGCATTGTGTCGTCAAAATTTTTCATATGCCATTATGCCATTATCATCCATGAACTTAAATAAGAAGTCAAGATAATATAATTGAACATCAACGGTTTCGACTAAGTCAAAAGATCATAACAAATATTCTTTTACATATCAAAAAACAAGAAATATATTGGATCCCAAAATTTGACAAAAAATCCAGAAAACTGTCAAAATCAGTAAAACTGCTGCTCAGGTCATCACTTCCCACCCTTTTTTGAAATAGCTAAGCACCATGAAAAACCATGAAAATTGGCTGACTTGTAGTCCATACATCATAGCATAATACTGGAAAGTTTCATTCAAAAACTCAAAGTGAATCAAAAGATATTGGATCCCAAAATTTGACAAAAAATCCAGAAAACTGTCAAAATCAGTAAAACTGCTGCTCAGGTCATCACTTCCCACCCTTTTTTGAAATAGCTAAGCACCATGAAAAACCATGAAAATTGGCTGACTTGTAGTCCATACATCATAGCATGATACTGGAAAGTTTCATTCAAAAACTCAAAGTGAATCAAAAGATATTGGATCCCAAAATTTGACAAAAAATCCAGCAAACTGTCAAAATACTGACAAGTGCCTTTATTTGAAAATTCATAAAATGAAGAGCATAAATGCAAATGTCTCAAAATCACCTCTCAGTTACTCTTTGTTAACCCCTTTATGAAGTTGTAAACTCAAATTGCCCAATATAAGCCTCCAGTTATCTCAAATCTCTCTCACAAAATCCAATTTTCTGCTAAGTATTGAAAGGGCACCAAAATTGCCAAGTATAAAATTGACATAAAACTATAAAAGTCAAATTTGAAACACGAATTAAACCCTGTTAAAGCCTTCTCTGGGCTATGTAAGTCACTTATACATACAGTATAACTTACAGAAAGCACATCCATGAACTTAAACTAAAAGAATAAGCTCCTTTGATAATTCTAATTCTCACCCAAAGGTATCACTCGGCTGAAAGGAGCAGCGTACCTCGTACCATGCTCTAAATTTTGTGAATGCATTTCTCTTGCTAGTCAAAGCTAAAGACACGATCTGAAGACATTTACAAATATAACTTGGGCTTATCTACTTTTAAATTGCGAGAAAGGCCTACCAAATCAACGAAATCGGTACCAAACCGAGATGAAGCAAATGGCAAATCACACCCAACTTTAACCCAGGATCAAATTGATGCTATAATTGAGTTCCCTCCGACAAATGGAGTGCAATGGTGAAAGAATCGTCCAAAACCATGCAGTAATTTGTTCAGAATTCGAGAAAATCGATCGGTACTGAGAAAAGAATACCTAAAGAGGCAAGAGGCGCAGGCGGGCGAGTTCTTCTTCTTCCAGAGGCACAGACGCCAGGCGGGCCGCGGGCGAGTTCTTCACTTCTTCTTCTAGAGGCGCGGCGGGTAGAGGCCAGTGGCGGAGCTTCTTCCAGGCAGAGGCGGACTGGCGGAGCTTCTTCTTCCAGAGCCGCAGAGGAGGAGGCGCGGAGCTTAGAGGTAGTCGCCTAGTTGCTAGTTCGCCTCTCCTCCGTCAGTCCGTCCCCTGGTGATATGATCTCTGCGTTTTTTTTTTTGTTTTCTCCTGACTTCGCGCAGCACAGGCGCTGAGGCGCAGGGCAAGTTGGGCAGCTGGGCAGGGGTAGGCAAAGCCCAAAACAATACCGGTCCAAAAAAAAAAAAAATTTCCAGGGGTAGGCAAGTGCCTACCCCTGCGTCCACGTACCTCCGCCACTGAACCCAGCACAAAACAAAACACATATGCCCGGCGTTTTAATAACCACCAAAATATAGAAATGGAAAAGCATATTACTACTAATATTAAGTCAACTATTGAAGCTGCACAAAAAGGGACTCAAAAAATAATGAAAAATGAATACATTAAATTAACTTATAAACCATTTTTTTTTACCGCTTGAGTTTATACTGAATTAGTTCGAAAATTTATAAATTTAACATGTCAACGCATCACTCGTGAAGTAAATCAGTTTCAACGGTTTGAATGCATTTTTGAAGCCAATTCAATAGGTTTTTGAATTAAGCTCACAAAGAGACTTGGTGAGCTTAAGAACACCCTAGTTCTACTCCTATAAAATATAAATTCTCTAATAAAAAATAATGAAAGCCTACAAACAAGGGCATTAGAGGTTAGTGCAAGATTAAGACATGGCAAACACTTGCAAGTGAGAGAAAATTTCCACCTTTCTATTCTTGAGCATTTTTTTTCTCAGGGATCTTTCCCCTTCCAGAGATAGTGATATCCATTTTAGCTAAACAAGTTTGTATTTTATTGATCTACTTTGAAAGAGTAAAAGTTTTCAAAGCTTGATTATTCAAGAACAGTTTCAAAGTTTGAATTAGGCTTTTTTTTACTCATAAATATAATAATTATTTCAATTTTATTTTTGAGGTAAAATTATTTCAAATGTTATATGCATCCATACCAGTTGAAACATACTGATAGGGTTTTGCTCTAGCACATTGCATACCCGGGTTTATAAAAGATGGCTACTATAAATTTTTTTATTTAAAACTCTGCTCTTAGTCTATGATCTAATCTAGGATACATGTCACTAGTGTATCATTATCGTACCGTTCTTGTACCAATCAGGCTCAATCTTATAATATACATATTGCATCTTAGTCGGTATCTGACCCTGATTTGTATATATTTTGCTGATTTTATTGATTCATATATTTTGGATGGAAGTCATTTAAATTAATTCAAGCTAGAACTCTGAAAGCTCAACCTAAATATTAAATCAACACACAAGTACAATGATGAGAAAAAGTTAGATTAATTATTAACACTAGTACAACAACACTTTTTTTGCACTACAGTTATTTAGTGGGTTATGTAGCAGGAAAACTCCAATAAAGGGACAATATATAATGGTGAGGATTAATTAATGATATATACATTTAATTCAAGACATAAAGAAGTGGACATTAATTATATTAAAATATGTTAGGTTAGAGGAAAAAAGTGTAAGAATGCATAAGCTTTAGGAGGCAGGGAATCTTGTGTGCACATGAAGTATTTGGCTTAATCAGTGACACGTACGTACAAATAATTGAATCGTTATAATGTCACTTGCCATTTCTACGCTGTTGTGAAACATATTTTGTCATTGCTTCATATTTTATGTTATCTATGTTTTATCCTGTAGTATCCACTGCACTTTTAACTGAGTAGAACTAGGGTGTTCCTAAGCTCACCAAGTCTCTCGTGAACTCGACTCTAAAACCTATCGAATTGACTTCAAACGACATTTTTAAACTGTTAGATATTCAATCTATATTAAAATGTGTTTGGAGACCAAATTTTACATTTTTTGGAATTTTTTTACTATTTATTAAGCCGGTTTGAAAACCGCTGTTTTTCAATGGTGCAGAATTTTAATAAAAACAGCGGTTTTCAATCCGGCTTAATAAATAGTAAAAAAATTCCAAAAAATGTAAAATTTGGTCTCCATACACATTTTAATATAGATTGAATATCTAACAGTTTAGAAATGTCGTTTGAAGTCAATTCGATAGGTTTTAGAGTCGAGTTCACGAGAGGCTTGGTGAGCTTAGGAACACCCTAGTTCTACTCCTTTTAACTTATTAGTTTAATTTGCATTTTGCTTTTAATGATGATACAAATTTGTATCCAGCATTATTCTATTTATCCTAAATTATGTGACATGATTATATAAGGTGCAATGCCACATAATTATATCTCAAAATTACTTAACTTTTTTTTATTACCCTTCTCAGTAAGTCTGTGTACAGTCGTGACTCAGAAAATCTGATTATAAAAATATTCTGAGCTAGGTAGGTATTATAGATGAGGTCCATTTACACTATTTTTTTGTGACATCGAATTATCCCCTACATTTTCAAAGTCCAAACAATCGATCCAAACCGTTCAACATGATGGATATATTAAAATGTGCTTTCAGATCAAATTTTACATTTTTTTTGAATTATTTTAATATTTATTAAGATGGGTACAAAATTTAATGGTCTGAAAACAACAATTTTGTAAAATACTTAATAAATAATAAAAAAATTCAAAAAAAAATGTAAAATTTGATCTGCAAGCACATTTTAATATATCCATTATGTTGAATAGTTTGGATCGATTGTTTGAACTTTAAAAACTTTGAAAATGTAGGAAGTAATTCGATATCACTAAAAAAGAATGTAAGTGGATGTGGATCCGTCCTCATTATAAATATATACGTCGTATCTAAGACTAAGAGGTAAGCGACTTGTGACATTTTTGTTAATCTAAAACTGTAAAACATTTAGATCTGTATTAATCCATTAGTTCTGGTAATTAAGATATCTCAGTATGTTGAGTACGTGCATATATATGAATATATTATTTAAATTGCAATGCGAAGAGGTTGTTATTTTTCTTACTTCTTTTAATGAGGAGATCAAGTTTTTGTTTTCTTATAAATAGATCTTTATATTGGATGTACACAGAATCAATTATTGGTGATTTAAAATTTAAAGATTCTTTTGTTTCACTTATTGACAAAGCACATGTGGACTTGAAAAATTATTCATTATCATTATCATGATTATTATGATGATGATGATGATGATGATGATGATTATTATTATTATTATTATTATTATTTATATTATTTATATACAGCTGAACAACTATTAGTTATATTTAATTTCTCCTCTTATGAAAGCGTCCTTTGTGATTAGTATAAAAAAGGATTTGAGAATTACTAAATATAATCTTTTTTATTAAGCTACACATGAGAGAGGATCAACCAAATTGATAAAAATACTGCTGCATAATCGTGTATTATGAACAGATAATATATACCAGAGCAAGCATGGATATTAATTGACTCAAATAAAGTTCAAAACAATCTGCAATTGTATGTTTTGTATAGTCTTTTTGGGTGCCAACCTAGAATATTATATATATGGAGGATTGTCAAGTGATCCCCTTACATATTACCATCATCATATGCTTATTTTTTGGGAAAAAATAACCCCAATATCCTAATATTCATTAGATGAATTAGATTACGCCTGAATTTTTTTTACAAGCAGAGGCCGCAAACTACATGCACGGTAGCATGCAGTTTCAGTCGGTACAGCTGCATACACTAGTTAATTAGCATGTACGCTTAGGGGTGTCAATGGTACATTTTTAACCGTTTACCCGACCGTATCGTATCCGATAAGGCGGGTATAGATAAGGTTTTTTTTCGTTAGCTCATTAGGTATAGGTATGGATAAGAATTTTTTTCGTTAATCAAATGGGTAAGGGTATGGGTAATGACTATTTCGTACCCGTTATAGGGTAACGGTAATTATAAAATCTAAATATATATTCAATTCAATTTCCAACTCACCTAAATATGTATTTGTGTTTTTGAATTTTCTTCCTTTATAAAAAATAATTTAGTTGGAATTGATTACACATTTATTTTTATTTTTTGTTAGAAATATAATTATATATGTGTGAAATGAATGAGTTTTTTATATTTAATTTGTAAAATATAATAAAACTAATTATTATATTAGTATTATCCGTTATTCATCCGCTACCGTTTCGTTACCCGATAATATTAACGGATAAAGGTAGGGTAGGATAAGTTATGAGTAAAGTCAATTTTAATAGGTATGGGTATAAAAATGCCTCCACCCGACCCGTACTGTACCCATTGACACCCATATGTACACTAGCTATTATTGGACAGAAAACTGGTGGAGATGCATAGCATATATCAATGAAATTTACTGTTAAGATCTTTCCTAATTTAGCCTTGCCATATATCAGTGTACATGTGTATCTATCTATTTGTGTCAAACGGGTAAATTAAGATATAATCTTCTGAATTAGGAATTGTTACAACGGATCATTAACCATGTTAATTTGTCTATAAATATCACTTGTAATCTGAATGTACAAGCATAGTTTATAATAAAGCAACAAAATCAAATATTATTCGATCAGTTTATTCCTCAGAATTCTTCAGCTATGATGAACATTAATTACTCGTTAGAGGCTTACAGAGATAGGATCAGAATTTCTGGCATAATTAATGTTGTGATTTATTTTCTGAACCACAAGTATTACATTTACATTTTACTCCCATGGATCGTTCCATCGATCTCGATACATATAAGCAGACATGCACATGTTGAGAACATCTACATCCCAGCAACTCAAATGAGTTTCTAAATAACTGTTAACCACCTTTTAGAAATTACAGTCTTTAAAGTTTCTAATTCTTACATTCCTGAAATTAATTTTAGAGTTTCTATTAAGCCACGTCAGCAACAAATTAAAAAGGAGAAATAATTTGAGCCAATCATTTGGCCAACATAGAGTTTATAAACAGTTTCTTAATAAGAAACTTTACTGCATAGTTTCTAAATAAGAAACTCTCCCACATCTCTGAAACTGAATTAGAAACTCTAATAATACCACGGATACAGATGCTCTAAGTCAATCAAACAGACAGTAGATCCAGATTATTGGATTAATACACATGCGTCCAGCTAAAACAGAGGAATAGGCCTATTTTAATTAGCCATTTAATGATAACATTATCAATAAAAAAAACAATCAAAACAGTGTTATAATTGTAATAGCATGCAGTGTTTAAAGTAAAGATAATAAAATCATCAATTAAAGCACCAATACATTTAAATATTAAAAAAGATACTCTATACAAATTTTATTCTTTATTTATATTGGCGGTTTGATCAATAATACTACAATAGACAACATGAATACACATCCCATCAATAAGGTACTTCATGTATCATAGGAAACCATAATAATTGTTTTTTCTACAACATGTATTTCTATTTTTGAAGCGAAACATGTAGAAAATGTTATAGTAGAGGAACTTTTTCATAAAACTTGAGCAAACTAATTAATCCGCTTAATTGAAAGCTAATTTCTTAAGGATCATAACATCAAATATCCAACGGAATGAAATTTATTTATAGCAACAGAAGAGATTATTTTACGACGACATCAATTGATATATAGTAATGCAAATACTTCATATATTCGAGACCTCGACATTAAATAGCAAAATAACGCTAATAAAACAGGTGCAAAGTATATACAATACATACTCATTGAACTCGTAATAACGAGCATTGTAGGAACTAATTTTAATTAACTTTATAATTTTACAACGAAGGATATACAGATATAAATACTTAAAACCAGAATGATCTGCTGAGAACTTCTCGTGTAATTAATAAATATTTAGGGGGGTTACAAGCAAAACTGACAAATAAAAATGAGGGATGCTTCGGTGGACATAAGGACCTATTTGTAAAATGAACATATTTTCATTTTCAAAGTTCAAACAGTCGATCCGACCGTTCAACATTATCTCCATATTAAAATGTACTTGGAGGTCAAATTTTACATTTTTTTGAATTTTTTTACTATTTATTAAGATGGTTACAAAATCGTTGTTTTCAGACCATTGAAAAACAGTGATTTTGTAACCATCTTAATAAATAGTAAAAAAATTCAAAAAAATGTAAAATTTGACCTTCAAGTACATTTTAATATGGAGATAATATTGAACGGTCGGATCGACTGTTTGAACTTTGAAAATAAAAATATGTTCATTTTACAAATATGTCCTTATGTCCACCGAAGCAAATGCCAATAAGAATTCTGACAAAATTGATAATCTGCCTACAGCCTCCACTGTCTGACATTTGGCGAGCAAAAACCTTTCTAATTGTGAAAAAATTCTGACAAAATTCAGGGGAAAAAAGAGAAAACTAGGAGAGGATTGAGAATCAGAGTTGGTGACATTTTGACTTGCACATTTTGACCTACCTATACTTTTATTAATGTCTCGCTGACCTGCACTATTTGAATGTATACAGTAAGAACTTGGTGTTGGATGAAAAGTCTAATATAGAAATGATATAAATAAATTATAGGAGTTTTGTGCAAAATACAAAATATAAACTTCAATTTATATATCTAAATCTATATATTTGGTGTGTGTATATATAGGAGTAATAAAAATATTTAAATGAGAAAGAAGGCACGTACCTGAATGAATTTTCCCCTGCAGAAGTTTTGGTGGTGGTGAGTGAATGAAGCTACAACATGATCTGATTATATATATGTTTCACCTCCTCTTTGGGTCTCTCTCAATTTTTATTCTTTAGAAAAAAAATTATAATTTTCCCTCTCTGTTTCTCTCAATCTCTCTAATTAATAAACCCCCTTTTAGAAAAATAATTTCCTTAGCAGGGAAACATACATGTCCATGACCCCCTTGCGAAGACCAGATCATGCTGGCAGCTTCAGCCTCTCACGCCAACAATTCACTCTCAGTCAACAAAGAATTAAGCTTCACACGATTAATTGTATACCAATTAAAACAAAGAAGAAGAAAAGCATGCATGAATACTTTGTAATGACCGAGTAATTAATATTCATTTGGCAGAATTATGGGTATATGAAACAGTTGGGAATTCTCCATTTTGTCAGAAAACAATTACTGGAGATTTAGAGAAGAAGAAGAAGAAGAAGAATCGAGAGAGCTAGAGACCATAAATCCACTGTTGAAAGAAACAACAAGGGCTTCATATATGCGCGTCCCAGAGAGAGAGAAGCGGTGGGTAAGATATGATATATAGTAGATTTGTGTGTAATAGAAGAAGGCGACAGAAGGAATAGAAAGAATACAAATGGCTAGGTGTACTGTTAGTTATCATGTAGCACGAGAGGAGCATGCATTGTTGCATATGCTATGCTGGCTGGTGGTTACGTATAACTAATGTCCCTTTGTCTCCCTCGTGACCTTGTCTCTCTTTCGTTCGCTACGGGTTAACGGGTACCGGGTCAAAAAGAAGGTAAGAGATATGCGCCCTGTAATCCTGTATAAAGCTTGGGAAGCACGGGGCTTGTGAGGAATTCAGATCCTCCCCGGAACCTTTTACAATTACTGGATCTCGACCGTTCTTTTTAACTTGGTACGAATCTTAAAGCCCAATAATACTGCCCCTGCGCTAGCTCGAATCTCAAAGCGGCTGGGAGTTAATCTCAAACCGTAAAGTGAAGGGAATCTTTTACAATATTGGAGAGGATACTTGTCGGCTTGTGAGAGCATGAGATCTCAGCTATTGGATTGATTCGAGATTCGCACATTGTACACATTGTAACGGTTCAAATCGCTCCTGACTTCTGATGAAAAGGTTCAGCTGCTATAACTTTACAGACAAACGTGTAGCGAGCTATTGCTCAATTAAAAGTAAATTTAAAATTAAACTGCAACTCCCATGTGCGTACGAAATCACTACAGAAACCCACATAGGGGTGTTCATTGGGTCCGGTTTAGTCGGTTTTGAACCGAACCGAATTAGTTTGGACCAAACGGTTCGGTTTGTTCAGTTTAATGGTTCGGTTCGGTTTACTTTTTAAAACCGAATTATAATTTTGGTTCGGTTCGGTTTGAAAATTTTTAAAACCGAAATAACCGAACCGACCGAACTTTTATATATTATGAATTTGGTCCGGACCATTCCGGTTTATTTCTTAATCAATTGCTTTAAATACTTCGGTTTATTTCTTAATATCCCGGTTTATTTCTTAATACCCCGGTTTATTTCTTAATATAATTCGGTTTATTATAAATCAATTGCTTTAAATAAAAAAATTAATATATTTTGGTTTGAACCGAAAAAACCGAAATAAAACTTTGGTTCGGTTCGGTTCGGTTGCAATGCTAAATCGGTTCGGTTCGGTTCTATTTTAGAAACCGAATTATTACTTTGGTTTGCCTAATTCGGTTCGGTTTCAACCGAGCCGAACCGATGAACACCCCTAAACCCACACTTTAAAAAGTATGGTGGGGCCCAGAATTAAGCAAATTGTTTTTACAAGCATACTCAAAAGATATTTTTTTTAATTCATCAATAATTTAAAAGATACATCCAAATATCCGACATTTTTATTAATATCCAAAGTTAATTAGAAATTAATAAATATACCCAGCTCAGCAGGGTTTTAATAAAAATATCAAAACCGGCCATTAAATAGCCGGTACCAATTTTAATTCATTACCGGTCATTTAATGGCCGGCACCCCATTTTGTTTTGTTTTGTTTTGTTTTAAACATATAAATATCCATCTTTTTGTCTCTCGCCCTCACAACTCACTCAACTCCGTCACTTTCAACCCATCTTTCAGGTAATTTTTTTATTTAATTTAAATTTTTTTTTTTAATTTTTTATTTAATTTTTTAATTATTTTTCAGTAACCTATACATGTAAATTAATAACCTGACAATTGTTTACCATTTTTCAAAATGTAGTTTGTTTGTCATGGCCATGATTTCATTACACTGTGGTGGAAAGTTTCATAGTAATTTATACGGGGCTTATTACGCCAAAGAGACAATTAATTCATTTATGATTTCCGATGATATCTCACTTTATGACTTGAAATCCAGGATTTACGCATGCACTGGTTATAACCCAGAAAAGTGAAACTTAGAATTGAGCTACGGCCGCTATAGCGGGGATAGCGGTCCGCTATAGCACATAGCGAGTAGCGCAAATAGTGCGCGCTATACAATATGGGCTTTAAATAAAGACCCAAAAAAGTCCAAACCGAAATTGAATTTGTTGCTACTTGCTACAGATAAATCAATTTGAAATTGGGAATAGAAATTGAAATTTGAATAGAAAAAAAGCCCAAACCGAAATTGAAATTTGAATAGAAAAAAAAATAGATGATGTCATGAATCATGATACTTAAGATACTTTTAATAGGAAAAATCGATAGTTTATGATATTACTATGAATATTTTGAACTGCAATAGCTATTTGCTATAATTTATGTGGCATAGCTTCTGCTATAGCGACGCTATTTGTTATAGTTTTTTTTATAACCTTCCCACTATAACGCTATAAACGCTATTTAGAACCTTGATTCTAACTTATTGGTACTTTCTTTTTATAACAAGGTTTTTTTTTAAATAAACCTCATTGAATCTGTGAAAGCTGACTGCCTAACATAAATTACATATTGAATGAAACTTATTTTTAACTGATTAGCTTCGAGTTGAAAATGTCATAATCCGACTATATAAAATGGATTGAAAGATCTAAACGAAATCCGACCTACCTGATTTGTTTTCACCCTACCTCCACAGGTTAATCATAAATTATTGCTGCCCTGGTGTAATTAGACCGACCTGTGGGCCAGGAATCAAAATTACACCGCCGAAAGTCAAAGTCATGTTGACCTGGCTGAAAGCTGCATGGAATAGAATAACTTTTGGTTCTCTGTTTATCGTGCGTTCGGTATTTTGCATCACTTTCTCACGTGTCGGTCAACAGATCAACCGAATTTCATCATTTTTTTTGTTATTTTGATCAGCTAACTTCTGATTTGTGTTACATCGGTCATTAACCTCCTTTTTGTTGGATCCGACTCCGCTGCTTTTTATGAGAAAAAAAAAAAGGATTCTTCTTTTCCGAATCTAATGATTCAAAATTTTCATTCGCGTATCTCGATAAAGAAACCTTTTCATACACAAATGTCAACGAATTTTGAATCGTTGGATTCGGAAAAGGAGGGTCCTCTTTTTCTATCAAAAAAGCAGCGGAGTCCGATTCCTTTTTGTTAAAGTGGATTAATGGAGTCCGAGATAAAAAAAAAATAAATGTCATGTAGTTACTTCAAGACGGTTGAATCACGTATAAAACTGTTTTTTTTTTTTATTAAATTTCATCATGACTTTACAAACAATTTCTAAATCTTTGTGCTTGTTAAGTTTTACAATCTGTTTTCATGCATTTAGATTTTCGACATTTTATCATTCATGTCAAATTATAATTAAAAAAATAAATAAAAATGAATACGAATATGAATATAGATATAAATAATTATTCGTATCCGAAAAGTTTTTTTATATTTGTCAAAGCTTGGTAAAAACTACGAGGATGTATATAAAGAAAAAATTCATAATAAGATATTCGACAGTTGGTCGCAAGTGATGATATCTATATAAATTGAAGCCCATAACGTTCCGATCATATCATCTGGTTTAGTACTTTTATTTATTTATTCATTTTAATCTACCCATTATCCAATTATGGCCGATTTACAAAGACGGCCTTGGCCTAATAAATTGATTAGTTAATTAGTATGATATTATCAATGCTTCAATTATTGTTAGCAAGATGTATATGTATGATTAACAAATTTGTTATGAAAACAATTAGGTTAATCTTATTAATTAAAACATTATATGCGGGCCTATCATTTTTTATGATATGTACGTAGTCTTTTCTTAATTATTCGCATTATATTTGCGTTTGTATGAATATGACATCTAATTTATAATTATATTCGACACTATTTAATGAGTGAGGCTATGGTACTAGGATTTTTTTTAAAAACCATAATTAAAAAAATTAAAATTAGGGAACCAACATGATTACCGGAATTTTTCGAAAAATCATAAGAACCGAACAGCCTATTCGGTCCCCACAATTTTTTTTCCCTGGGACCGAATAGGCTATTCGGTCCACCCCTAATTTCACAATTTTTCCGACTCGATGGTGTAAATTTCGTGTGGTACCCTGGGACCGAGATCACAATTCGGTCCAGGGATTTTTTCAGCTAGCACCGAGTAGCCATTTCGGTCCAGCCCTTTTTTTTATTTTTTCCGAATCTGCCTATACCTTCTCTTCTTCGCAAACGCATCTTCCAGAGAGCTCAGACTTCAGACTTTTCCTTCAGAGAGCTTAGAGCCGAATTTTTTTTCTTTCCTCCATGTTAAATAGTGCAAAGTTTGAGTGTTAAAAAAAGATATTATTTACAGATCAGTCCCTGCATTGTGCTTTTAGCTGTTTCGTGAAGAACGCAGTAAGTTTTTTTTTTCAATTACGATTATATTTTAGGTTGTAAAATTGAAAATGATATCGAAGATTGATTGTGGAATTTTTTTTTCAGGAGATGTCTAAAATATTAATAAATGTGTATCACAGACGCGCAATTTCAGACGCACCGACCTGCACATTTCCTGTTACTAACTCAACTAGTCTTGATGAGCTAAAAAGATGTATATATTTTGGCATTCATTTGATCCCGGGCGAGTTCGATCTGACAATCAGGGCACGGTTTAATCCGATGTTTGTAATTAACTCCCATTTGGCGAGGACCAGGACGCAATGCATAATTAGATAATTCCTAAAATTGGCATGCAAAAAAAATTTAACCACAACAATTAAATCTAACTTACAAGTCCATTCGTAATTTTAGATCCAAACGGAAATTAAACAAATACCTGCGAATTCGCCTTTAATAATTTGTGCTGTACTTCAGACAACTGCAATAAGGTCTGGGAGGGTTGTGCATCATCCATTTTGCACTACAATATCAATAAAATTACAAATTAAACCAATTTCATACAAAATAAACTTACTAAAAAAATTACTAAAAATACTAAAACTACATGCAAACTTACTAAAACTACATGCAAACTTACTAAAATAAGTACATGCAAAATTACTAAAAAAATTACACTAAAAAAACTAAAACTAAAAATTTGGTCATATATTTTACTAAAACTACATGCAAACTTACTAAAAAAATTACACTAAAAAAACTAAATTGTTCTATATTTATTAAAATAAGTTTTATGAACTAAATTACTCTACATGCAAACTTACTAAAATTACTAAGACGAAATTAATCTACATGCATTAAATTACCATTCTACAATTACTAAAATTACAATAAAAAAATTTATGACCAAATTTACTCTACAAACAAAATAAATAAATTCTACAATTAGTTAAATTACACTAAATAAAAACTAAATTGTTCTACATTTATTAAAATAAATTTAGATAAACTAAATTACTCTACATGCAAACTTCCTAAAATTACTAAAACTAAATTACTCTATATTTATTAAATTATCATTCTACAATTTCTAAAATTAAACTACAATTCGGATTATTTATTCAACAATAACTAAAATTACACTACAATTACCATAATAACTAAAATTACACTACAATTGCCACAATAACTAAAAATCTGAATTATTAATTCAACAATAACTAAAATTACACTACAATTACCATAATAACTAAAATTACACTACAATTGCCACAATAACTAAAAATCAGAATTTATTCAACAATTAACTAAAAATTCGGATTATTTACTCAAAATAATAAATTTAATTACATACCTTACGAAATTTGTAGATCTGAAGTTCTTCTTGATCACCTCTCAAAATTACACTAAAATATATGATTAGAATTAAAAAAACGAAGTTTTGAGGGTTGAAAAAAAAAAAAAGAGTTAGTTCGGGTGGGAAGAAAGAAGGAGAAGGGAGGAAGGAGGGGAAGGAAAAGAGGGAAGTCAGAGAGGGGGGGAAGCCGGGGTTCTCGGGATAAAAAAAAAATTGGGGGGACCCGAATGGGCTACTCGGTCCCAGGTGAAATAAATGGTGGACCGAGATGGGATCTCGGGTCCCCATCAAAATGGGATTTTCTGTGGCATTGGCCCGCAAAAAATGTGAAATTGGGGGGGACCGAATAGCCTATTCGGTCCCAGGGAAAAAAAATTGTGGGGACCGAATAGGCTGTTCGGTTCTTATGGTTTTTCGAAATCTGCAGGCAATCATGTTGGTTCCCTAATTTTAATTTTTTTAATTATGGTTTTTAAAAAAAATCCATGGTACTATGCGTAGCACAGTTGGGTCCGTGCTACGGTTTCAAATTTGAATTTTCAAAATCCTAACGGTCCATCCAAACCGTTCAACATGATTATAAAATGAATATGTACTTTCAAATCAAATTTTACATTTTTTCGAATTTTTTTACTATTTTTTTAGATAGGTAGAAAATCACTTGATCTGAAAATTCTGGACCATCCAAAAACAGTGATTTTCTACCTATCTAAAAAAATAGTAAAAAAATTCAAAAAAAATGTAAAATTTGGTTTGCAAGTACATATTCATTTTATAATCATGTGGAACGGTTTGGATGGACCGTTAGCATTTTGAAAACTCAAATTTGGAGCCGTAGCACGGACCCATCCGTGCTATGCATAGTACCATAGCCTCACTCCTATTTAATTATCCGTAAACAGTAGCGTACTCAAGAAGGGTCAGGGGTAGACAAGTGCCTACTTCTGGATTCGAAAAAAAATTTAGATCCAGTAGTATTTTATACTCGTGTCTACCCTTGAATGGATATAATGCATATCCCTGGATTTAATTCACGGTCTAGTAGAAGAAAATTGCACGGAAAAAAAAGTCAGTCCAGACTGATTCATGTAAAAGAAAGACAAAAAAAAGACGTAGTCCGATTCGTTAATCTACTTAGAAGAATCGTTGATTTGTTAGGAGAAAAAAGAGGCCCGCTATTAAGAATATAAATATGTACCATGCCGTGACTAATCACGTCATAACTTGGATTACGTCTCGTGTCATGACCAAATTGGAGAGGATAGTCATGGCACGTGAATGGTCATAACATGTTAATCACGCCGTAATCACACGTGACGTGTCCAAACGTGACCGGTCACATTTGTCACGTTTAACTATTTTTTTCATAATTTAGGTTAGTTATTTAAGATTCAACATTCGATCAAGATCTAACAGTCCTAATTACACATGAGCATGTGGCGTGCCGTGATCAAATCTTATGTGTGACGTACCTTGTCTGCCAAATTTTTGAAATATGGTCACGACACGTAACCGGCACACGTGCTGTGATGGAACCGTATCGTGCCATGACGTATTCAGACGTGCTGTGACTTTTTTAGATCCATATTCACTACTCTAATACGATTTGTCAGAAGAAGAAAAAAATATACTTTTGTCAATAAAATATGCCTATCTCTATCAAAATTTTGAATCCGTACCTGTCCGTAAATATTTACGATTGGTCACATCACAACCTCAGCTGCGAGCAACACTTGTATGTCCGCGTATTGCTTAATTTAGTAAATGTTGATAAAAAAAATTATTTTCATATTTCGGTTGTATCTTAATTTAGTAAAGTTTGTATCTTGATTTGAGCAAGGAGTGAGACTGAAAGTTGGGATTTTGTTTAGTAAACTGTGAAGGCCATCGAGGAGCTGGGATAGTCCCTCCCAATCCCCGAGGTTGGCCCGTGTAACCGTGTTCGTCGTGATTCTTCGAAATTATCGAAAGAACAAAATATGATGGATGCTTAGAAAGGTCATTTCTGTTTTTCTTTTTTTCTTTTTTTCTTTGCCAAACTTATACCATCTAGTCAGGCCTGTCACGATCCCTCAAACTTTCATCTTAACAAAATATTCATATTTAAAAAGGTTAGAAAGAGCGAGTTTTTAACTTCTTAGAAGGGCCTTATCCTACTCCTTTAATTGGGCCGCTCAAATCCGGCCCTCATTCACAGAAATAAATCTGCTGCCTGCTCAAATCCGATCCCAACCGTTCACATTTTTCTATGCGCGAATTTCAACAGAAAAACTTTTTTTTATTTTAAAAAGCATGGTAAGAGCTACCAGCACAGAGAAAGAAAAAAACAGAAAAGGAAAAAATAAAAGTAATTAATCTCAATAGTCCCATGCAGCAGCGGATCCGTATCCTCTGCATTAACTCAAAAGGAAATATTTTGAGTTAATGAATTTCAACCGTCTGATTTTAAACGGAGCTAATCCGGCTCTTGTCTATAACATAAAGGGTCTTTTAATATTAGTGCAGAACTAGTTTGCACATATCATAAAACAGATTGAACAGTCAAGATTCATTAACTCAAAATATTCTCTTTTGAGTTAATGCAGAGGATATGAATTCTGCAGCAACCATGCATGCATTTATACTATTCCCATCTTCTAACTCAAGGAGCTGGTAGGGCTGCTAATGAGCCGAGCCGGTTCATGAGCTAATGAGTTGAACAACTTAATAAATTGTATCGAGTCAGGCCCTAAACTAAATAAAGTCCGAACTCGACTCGGCTCATATTTTATCACTCAAACAGGGCCGAGCCCGAGCCAGCTCATGAGCCATGGAGGGTTTATTATGCACGGGGAAAATCAATAAAAATCATGTCTCTACAGTGTGGGTTGCGTTGGGATTAATTGGAAACTCCGTTATCCGACTGCGAGAGTGAGAACGAATTGGATTAGACCGAACCGGATCCGACTCGAGTAATAATCAATTCGACGATTCGTGTAAATTTGAGCTGGTTCGATTCAATTCGTACTTGACTTGCACCATCTCAGCAGTTCTTTTTTAATGATAGGCAAAATACCTAATACGACTTACAATCATTTCCCATTAAATATATCTCCTCAGAATAATACATAATAAACTGAGCAATATACATAAACTTGTTTTACTAGTGACTTGACCCTTTTTTTTTTTTTTTGTATTTTGCATAGTGTAGATTTGGCTCATTGATTGTAATTAAGTAAATGTTTGTTTTTTTAATGCTTGGCATGAGTTAAGCTCGCGAGTTATGAGCCGAGTTTGAGCCGAGCTGAAGGCTCAAACTCATTAAATTGAGCCGAGCCCGAGTTGAGCCTGTTTAGTTATATGACGAGCTGAGCTGAGTTTTGAGCCGAGTTTGACTTATTAGCAGCCCTAGGAGCTGATAACACTTCTGGACCCAGTTTTTTTTCCGCCCCTGCAATGTATTTGCTATTTGCTTCACATAGCAGCTTCATCTCTGATCCTTCTACACAACAGCTCCGGTATCAAATCTTTTCCTCTGAAAATTTTTTCGTTGCGCTGCCTCCACAACCACCATATTGTACACAAAAAATATGTGGCCCATACTCTCTTAGCTTTGACTGTTTGTCTCACACACTTAATAGAGTTATCCCAAATCTGTTCCATTGTGTCTCCTATTCTCATCAATCGGTACCCAAGCATAGCGCTCATGGTTCACCACACTCTTTGCGCATAAGAACAACAGAATAATAAATGAGTTGCATCCTCCCTTTGGCACCTTTCACACAAGTGACATTTCATGTCACAGATCATGCCCCTCTGTTATAAATGTTCTTCGTGCCATAATATTTTGGGTCATAATTAATAGTTAATTATAAAGTTATAATATGAATCAAACCTTATTGGACTAAGCTTGAATTTCTGCTCTGATATGATATGATATGTTCCATCAGGATAAGGTCTTCTGAATAGGCTCGATCAATAGGTGCGATCAAATGATGTGTTGTATTATAAATACACATACATATGATAATTTCGACTCTCTCTCTGTCTGAACTGTTCAATTTTTGGACAAAAGAAAAAGAAACAGAAAATAGAAGAACAGTATTTTCGATTTTATTGGACTGAATCAAATTGTTGCACATATAACCTACCCGAAATCCCTACACCCTCTTCTCCATAATGTCATGTGTTAAGATCCTCTCTCTAATCACCAAAAACGCAAACATCTTGACCTTCAAAAGCGCATAACAATCCCATATGATATTGTACCTCCATTGGATCTTGCCACCCGAAATTATCATTTTGTATATAGAGTTAGCCGAGTATAACCTAGGTGGTGTCCATCCCCAAATCAAATTATCATAACTGGTGCTCAGATAGCCTTGGTAGTGCTTCACTTAGAGATATGGATTGAAATTGCAGTCTAGGTAGACCATCTTTTGCTCTTCTAATTGCTGGACCATCATAGTTATCGTACCAGAACAATATGGCCTTGCCATCCCCTATCACCCAACTAGAGCTCCAGTGAAAAAGTCCCTTGATGTTAATGAGAAATTTCCAAAAAAACGAACCACGCATTTACCCAAATCAAAGTCTGTCCAGCATGTTCAATTCCTCTTAGCTTTATTGCTATAACAGATCATAGACAGTCTTTTGTGTGTGTACGGTTTCATCCACCACCGCAATAATAGAGCCAAATTCCTTAATTCCATGTCTACTACACCTATTCCACCCCACCTTCTAGGTAGACAAACAGTTTGCCAATTTAGAAGAGGGATTCCATCTCCCCTTCCATCCGCCTTTCCCCATAATAATTTTCGACGCATCTGATCAATTCGTGTAAGCACCCTCTTTGGCAAAGGAAATGAGATCATATAATATATTGGTATCGAAGAGAGAACAATATTCACCAATTGTACACGACCTCATCTTGAGATTAGTCTCGATTTCCATCCATCTAATATGCGTTGCAATTTCTCAAGAAGTGGGACATAATCACTTTTCACTGGCTTGTTAATTGTAAGAGGCATGCCAACATAATTAAGAGGCAATTGTGGCAATTGTGCCTGTTGACACCCAAACACCAATCCCACTGTATTAATCTCATCATCTGAAAGGTTAAGGACATATAGAGACTTTTAGAGAAATTGATTTCCAAACCTGAGACTTTTGTAAAAAGCCTTAAGATGATCTAGAGTGATATGATTGTTGTGAAATCCGCCTTGGCAATAATTATGGTATCATCCGCATACTGCAGAACCAGAATGGATTTATTTAATTTATTAGAAATCGGCCCCTCAAGTAACCCATCTGATGCTACAATCATTCTCTGCAATACATCAACCGCAATAATGAATAACATCAGTGACAACGGATCCCCTTGCCTCAAACCTCTTTTGTGCCTAAAAAAAATATGTTGTTTCTCCATTTAAAAAATTCTCAATGAAGCCGTCACCAAGAGATGTTAATCCACTGCACCCATTGCATAAAGAAGCCTTTGACATGTAAAACTTTGAGCAAAAAATCTCAATTAATTGAGTCAAAAGCTTTAGCAAAATCAATTTTAAAAAACACGACTAATCATTTGCCCTTACTAATGTGATGCAGAATTTCTCGAGTTGCCATAAAATTTTCAGAAATCTAACATCCCTTCATAGACGCTGTCTGTTGACTGAAAATAGTTTCAGTAGAAATTGAGCAAGCCTCGTTGCCAACAGTTTGGAAATAATTTTCGGTATCAAATTTATAATCCTAATAGGTCGAAAGTCCTTCACCTCCTCTGGTGACTCTATTTTTGGAATCATCACAATATTTGCTCTATTAAGGTTTCATAAATCCAAGTTTTCCGTGTGAAACCCTTGTACAATCGAAATAATTTTCCCTTTCACATCATTCCAATAAAGTTGTGCAAATTCATTCGGTACCCCATCGGGACCAGATGCTTTGTTTTTTGCTAGATTCAAAACTGTTAACCAAATTTCCCTCCTTCACCCATTCCCCCACGAGTGTGTATCCTCCGAGATATCTCATATTATGCGTGACCGGCATGTTCGGTGCCTATTCGGGGATGCACCGGGGGGCAGTATTATTTGAGCTTTGAGATTTGTGCTGAACGTATTTGAATGATTGTAATTTTCCAAAAAAAATTAAGCAAAATGTGAGATATCTCAGAGGATGTGAATTCTTCTCCCACACATGAACACGACGCTTGTTCGTTCCGGGTCATTTCGTTGGCAACTCAAATCAGGGCCATTTTCTCAGTATGACAGAGATCAAATTCAGCCTGTTAGGACCGTACCTTGACTATTCAATATGTACGAGAATTTTTTATCCATAGAAAATAATAAGAGAGAAAAACAGAAAGAGTACATAGGAATTTTCATGGATAGTAAGATTGATGGGAGTATATAGGAATTTTCATGGATACTAAGATCGGTGGGTCTCCCACCAATCCTATTTTTTTTGTGGAGCAGTACAGCTCACCACTAATTAAAAATTTGTAGCAAAAAAAAAAATTAGGAATGAAGGAAGCCCCACCAATCTTACTATCCATAAAATTCTCATGCATTCTTTATGGTTTTTTTTTACTCCAACCGATCTTACTATCTATAAAAATTCTCATGCATTTTTTATGTTTCTCTTTCTTCTTTTCTATTATTTTCTATAGATAAAAAAAATCTCGATCTATACGGATCTGACCCAAGAGGTTTTGTGACATGCAATCTTTGCTAGGAGTAATGTAATGAGATCCAACGGTTCACGTTATTCCGTACTACAGTATATTATTGTACTAGAATAGTGGTTCTACAATAATCAATCATACCGAATAATTGAGGATATTACAAATCTTAAATAAAATGTCAAAATCACCTTGGTCGTAGTGTTTGATTAACAAGTAACAACCTCTTTGTTCAAGAAAATATCCATTAAAAATAAGAAAAAGGAGATAGATATCCATTGCTGTAAATATTCGCTTTCGGGTATCTTCTTATTCTTGGGAATATTCCTTTGAAAAGAAAAGATGTGCACTGGGATTCCGATATACAAGAGTTCCTTCGTGCAGCTACTGAACCATACTTCTTTTAATAAAGTAGCTGTACACTATCTATATTTATTTGTAAAAAGTAGTGTACTATTATTTTGAGAATTTTTTATTCATATAAACTATTGGAAAGAGAGAGAGAGAGAGAGAGAAAATAGTGAATGGGTGTATTATCCGTAGAAATATCGGAAGCAAATAAGCAATGTCTTCGATTCAAAATTTGAATTGGAGGCAATGTAACCGATCCAAAAAAAAATTATTTATTTTTTCCAGTTGGATACCGATTAGAGCACGGGTGTCAATAGCACCCTTTTATTCATTTACCCGACTCTTACCGTGCAAAACCTGTGAAAATACCATAAAGGCATGTTAGGATGGGACAGACTGGGCTAATTCGATAAAACGGGTATGAGTAAGTTTTTTTTTTTGTAAACTTATCGGGTACGGGTACGGGTAAAGATTATTTTTTTTGTTACCTTAACAGGTAAGGGTACGGGTAAAGTTTATTCCGTACCCGTTACCCGATTGGGTAATTATAAAAAAAATTATATATATTAATGAGCAATAAATATTAATTCTTCAACTATTTTTTATAGTTGTGTTACGCTTAATTCATTATTAAAACACGTAAATAAATTTACGCAAATCTCAATAAAATTTAGACCTTTTAAACATGTGTGTGCGTATATTTGTAAAATGAATGTGCTTTAATTTATTATTTAGGAAATAATATTTTTTATTATAATAACATTACTCGTTATTTACCCTCTACTGTTTCATAATCTGACAACTATAATGAGTAAAGATAAGATACGGATAAGATAATTAATAACGGATAAAGATAGAATACAGATAAGGATAATTTGTATAACCGTTGACACCCCTAAATCAGAGACACATATATGACTTTCTCAACATACATGTCGGAACAAAATCATTTCCTTCTCGAATTGGTGAGACCCACAGGAGGTACAATCGAAAAACCCTATGAATGAGCTGGGAGCCCATACAAAGAAGTACTAATTTGGTGAGATCCACAGTCAAATTTTCTATGAATAAAAAGTGGAAACAAAGAGAAGAGGTGGGCTCATGCGGAAAAGAAGTTTAAATCATAGTGACAATATTCGTGTTTTATTTGCATTTAATTCGTGAATAAAATGTTTTTGAGGTGTTTCTGAATCGAATGGCGTATTATTCGTTGATTGAATCTTTGAGCGAATAAAACGCGAATTTAACGAATTTTACAAATAATACGCGTTTTTCTCATTTTTTTCGGAAAAAATAATTGAATTCTCGCGCACAGTACCCAATTACCCATTCTGCTGGCATTTGCGCACAGTGTCCCCAGGCACCCACGTGAGCACATTTCCCCATTTTAGTATATTTTTGACTATATTGATCTTCTATGGTAAATACAAGCAGTATATCGTATAGTAAATCATCGGTAATGAATTAAATATGCACTGAGGTCTCGTATTGTAATTCCGAATCATTCCCGAATTATACCCGAATTATTCATTTGTTACTATGGTTTAAACTGAAGAGAAAAAAGTTCCAAATTTTGTATCAGCACCAAATTTCCAAATTTTCAAAGATGAAAATTCTTCAATTCAGCCTGATCCAACTCGGGTTGAAATTATTTAACCTGAACCCAATCCGGACCCGACCCCAAATAGGTTATGAGTTGATCCGACCCGTGTATTAATTCATGTATGCAACTAAACCGTAATTAGTGTGTAATAAATATCAATTAATACTAAATTTCAAACTAATTCAACAAAACTCAATAAAAATTGTCCGACCGCGACTCGATCCAAATCAGATAAAAAATTCTAGATTCATATCCGACTGATTTAACCATTGAATCAGTTTGGATAAGACGTACCGTGCTTATTTAACAACTTCTCCTTCTAATACTCGTACCACGAGTCATATTTGTCAAAATTCAAACTTAAACGATCAGGTATATTTACTCTCCACGAGTCATATTTGTCAAAACCTTCTACAACAATTGGCCGTACAAAGTCGTACATTTTGTAAGGCCGCATAACTTCGAAAATGCTTGAGATTTCTCGTTGGCGCGGCAACCGACGAGATCAGTTGCCGCTCTGATTAGAACAAGAAAATTGGAAAAATAAGAAATCGCATCAATGATGGTCTGCACACGGAGCACGAGCGTATAATATACATCTTTCTGACAAACATTTATTTTCATTTTTTTTTTCGTTTCTTTCCCAAATGAAAAATAAAGAAAAAGATAATTCATTGTTAAACATGTTCAAAAGCCAACATTAAAATGACTTTTTCTAAACTAAACGAGTGAGATAATTCTTAGCTATGTTACTCGGATACTCTAATATAGGCTCCGTACCCGTATCGGATACGTATCGGATATCGACACGTGCCCGATACGGCACCGATACGCCAGCTAGCGTATTCGTAACGCGGCGTATCCTAACTCGGCCAATACGGTCGCCGATACGCTGTTGAAACGGCTGGATACGACTGAAACGCTGAAACAGCCTATACGTTACCCGTGAACCGCGCCAGCATCCGTGAATCACGCCCGTGAACCACTCCCGCGCCTGTGAATTGCGCGTGAACCAGCGAAAATGAAGTCTTTTTCTGCCCCACGCGTGACTCGAGCTTGGGAAACCCACATGAGTGTCAAAACCTTTATCCACTACACCAAAGCTTCATCTGTGTTATGTTATACTATAGTATATAATATATTCTTATGTTAAGTCTTTAATTTTTTATACAAATTTGATTTAAGTTATGATTATCTAAATACAATATATAAAATAATAAAAAGTAATATATATATAATAGACATATCGTATCCTTAATTTTTGAAAATTGCCGTATCGCCGTATCCGTATCGTATCCGATACGATACCCGTACCCGTATCCATGCAACATAGATTCTTAGTCTATAGATGCGTGGCAACAATTGTGGACCATGTGCATGCAGCAGATAAAGTGACGAATTACTCCAGAAGGATTTGTCAGATAATCTGTTAAAAAAAGCAACAAAGAGAAGAGAATGCGTAGAGTACATCTTACAACAAGAAAAATAATAATTGTACTATAATCTGAAGAAAGAAAAAGAAATGAAATGACAAGGACACCTGTATATGTATAGTACTCAACAATCAATCAAACACCGCTGATTACGGACTTTTTAATTCATAGCAATTGTTGGAAAAGAAGCGAGAGAAAGAGTGTATCTAGGGGTGTAAACGGATCCGGATAATCCGATCCGTATTCGCTCCGAATCTGGAAATAATCTGTATCCGTTTGATTCAAATTCGGATAATCCCGGATACAGATCCGGATATTTATTATATATGATGAACTAACTCCGGATACGGATACGGATAATTCCGCGAGGGTCAAAACGGAGCGGATATCCGCATATATTCGAATCCGAAATCTGCATCTGCTGAGCCATATATGGAATGAATAATAAAAAAAATATTTCTTTATTCTTTCTTCCATATTCATACATTTACAATTCTTATCATGTTTCATGAACTAATGCCTAATTCTTTCTATTTATTGATATAACGAGTATTTTATTGAAAGATTCAGTAATAACTGAACAAAGAGAGATTCTCATTATAAATGATAAGATCAATTCGGAAGCAACTTTTTAATTATTCCAGCAGACAGAATTCCATTGGTCTTGAGACTCTCCGATGTATCTTTATTCTGTCTACCTCAAAGAAAGATGCCGATAATACCGAACTAGTCCTTGCATTTTTTGTGGCCACAGAAGAGTTGTGTCAAATTTTTTGATAGAATTAAAATATTATCGATAATGATCATGAGGGTTCAAGTCCCTCTATCCCCAATAAAAAGTCCATTTGATTTTCAAAATATTTCTTCTTTATTTTGATTTTGATGAAAAATTCAAATAAAATTCACTATCTTTTCCTTTTAATTCTTCTATTTTCCCATTTCGCAAATAGATCTTAAAAAAATATTTATTATGCAAAATAATAAAATATAAGCATATGAAAAGATCCTAAGCATGTGCAAAGAATCATTCTTCTATAATGAAATCATTACCAATCATATCATTATTTTTTGAATTAATTTTTGTTTTAATTTTATTTGAGCTCCTTTATTTAATTGATATAGATACAAGGGCATAGGACCATAGGTACGAGTACTAAATGAATTCAGAACTTCCAAAAAATTTCATGTACATGCATCACTCATGAAGTAGATAAATTTCAACAGTTTGAATTCGTCGTTTGAAAACAATCCGATAGACTTTTGAAGGTGTGCTCACCAATCTCTCTTAATGAACACATCACACTCTAGCTTTGCTCACTTTAGTTTTACAAGTTCTTTTCCTTGTTATGGTTTTTAACAAGAGATATTACGTTAATATTATTGTTATTATTAAATTTTAATTAAGAATTTGGTACATTCGACATATATCTTTTTTCGGATATCTCTTTTGAAATTTAAAATGCATCTTTCCGCCCCATAGGAAAACAAGTCCTATCATCATTTTGTAATAAGCAAGGCTTGGATGCTATGAATAGTATAAGGTATTCCGTGCTATTGCTTCAAAAACCTATCGTATAAACTTCAAACTTTGATGTAAGTAGCTCATTAAATTGGTTATATAATAAAATTGTATAATACTAATTTTTGCTATTTTTAATTTTTTTACTAGTTTTTATGATTTATGAAATATGGCAAAAATTTATTTAAAAATAAAAGAAAATTGTTAATACTTTAGACCATTTTTTTTACCATATTTCATAAATCATAAAAAATAGTAAAAAATTTTAAAAATAATAAAAATTAGTGTTCTGCAAGTTCATTATATAACTAATTTACTGAGCTATGTAAATCGAAATTTAAAATTTATACGATTGATTTTTGAGGCAATAACACGGAATACCTTATGCTATCCATAGCACCTAAACTTTGCTCTTTTGTAATATACATACAACTCTTGTTATCATCGTTTTTTTTTTAGGTTAACTCATGTTACTATTATTATCAAAATAATTTGACTAGATAATGCTCTATACGATTTATTTTCCTACCCAGATATTTGACGGTTTTGTTCCGAAGAAATTTAAATGGTGATTTGATAAGTTAAATTAAGACACGCAAGGTAAGCTGTAACATGTCTAAAATAAATCCTTTGAAAAAACTAAGCTAAGTTCAACATATATTAAGACACGCAAGCTAGTCTTAACCTGCCTAAAATAAAATCCTATGAAACTAAGCTAAGTTCAACAATGAAGTCAAACAATAAATTCCAGCTTACTCTCGAACTAATGAATATTATAACTTATGAAATTAAGTTAAATAATTAAGTAGAACCACAAACTTAGTGCAGTGGCACAAGCTCTCGTTTCTTTTTTAGAAAAGACACATGTTCAATTCACAAAAATAACATTTACAAAATGTTGAGAGTGTACCGAGACCCTTTAATAAAAAAAGTTAAATTATTAAGTTGAAATTTATTACCTAAGCTGATTTATTATATTAGTTTAGATAAATCCTTATATAATTAAACATATTTTGTATATATTTAACCTGAATAATTATTAGTATAACTTAAGTTGAATACTTATGTAACTCAAATATATGAGGAGGGATCCAATTACACCTTTTTTGGTGACACACTTTGACACCTACCATTTCAAAGTCCAAATAGTCGATCCAAACCGTTCAACATGATAGATATATTAAAATGTGCTTGGAGATCAAATTTTATATTTTTTTGAATTTGTTTACTATTTATTAAGATGGTTACAAAATCGTTGTTTTCAGACCATTGAAAAACAGCGATTTTGTAACTATCTTAATAAATATTAAAAAAATTCAAAAAAATGTAAAATTTGATCTCCAAGCACATTTTAATATGGTGATCGTGTTGAACGGTTCGGATCAACTGTTTGGATTTTGAAATAACAAAATTAATTTATAAAAAAAACAGTGTCATGATGTGTCACAAAAAAAGGTGTAATTGGATCCCTCCTCCAAATATATAGTTTTAGACCTAAGGAGAATCATAACATGCCTAAGTGAATTCTTAGAGGAAGATTATGGTTATTTGATCATCTTGACAATAAAATTTCAAAAATTTAAACAAATTTGTAAATTGAAAGTAAATTCGTCGATTAGTTATTAGAAATATAGATGAAATTATGTACAATGCCTGTGAATTTAAATTGAAAGTAATTTGTTTCAAAATTTATGCATATACATTATTTATTTCAAAATTCAAATCATATAATTTGTTTATGAATTTAATAATTTTAAATCAAATAATCAGTGTCTTCTGAATTGTCAAAAATCACCAAACACATATTTAGTGAGTATTAATAATAAATATTCCATTGCGTTTACTTAACACATACTTTGTATTAAAATTAGACCATGTCCAAAGTGTGACGTGTCCATGTTTTTTCCAAAGATGTCGTGTGGTATTAGTATATTCACTTCATTTAAATTTTATTTAATGACGTAGTCAATGAATCCGGAAAAATCCATTCGTGAAGTGAGTGCACCCATCTTGATGACAAATTTGAATCCCGAGATGATCTCAAGCGACGAATTCGAATCAGACGGTCTCGATTCAATCCAAAAATTGAGTTACTTTAGGGGATCCGGACTCAAGTAAAACAAGCTAGGCTTGTCCATTTTCGTACACTACAATAGATTTTCCAATTTGTACGTTGCCTGAACCGCCGACATTTTTATTTATATCCAAAGTTAATTACAAATTAATAAAATTGTCTAGAAGCGTCAGTTTTAATTAAAAATGTCCAAACCGGCCATTAAATAGCCGGTCCCTATTTAAAAGGAAAATCGGCCATTAAATGGTCAGTCTCTAATTTAATTTTTTTTTTTAGAGACAAATAGCTAAAATGCTGAAATATAACACTAAAAAATCGAATTTTTTTAAATATTTGTCAAATTACTTTTTTGATAGCATATTTACGCTAAATTACTTGAAATTATGTTAATTTATGCTGAATTATGCTAAATTACAATAATTATGTAGAATTATACTAAAATACATTAAATTACGTATGAATAGGGTCGATTTTGTGCCATCTTTCATAAATCATAAAAAATAGTATAAAAATTTCAAAAATAATAATAATAATTAGTATTCTACAAGTTTATTATATAACTAATTTACTGAGCTACGTAGATTGAACAATAAAAATGAAAATCTTAATCGGAAACTTCAATTGAAGTTTTGAAGCTCTTCCCTTCATTTTTTGGCGATTATGAATTTCAAAGTCTGACATGGCGGGCACTGACGCATACGTATTTTCACAAGTTTTCCGAAAAGTGGTCATTTGCTGAAATCGGACACTCGAGCGCCGTTTTATGGCCGTTTGAAGTTTCGTCGTCGTTTTTCGCCTTCTCAGTGAAACTATCATCCCTATTCATACGTAATTTACCGTATTCTAGCATAATTCTACATAATTATTGTAATTTTGCGTAATTTAGTGTAATTCAACATAAATTAACATAATTTCAAGTAATTTAGCGTATTTTAATATAAATATGCTAATTATATATAAAAAAGTAATCTAACAAATATTTAAAAAAATAATTCGAATTTTTAGTGTTATATTTCAGCATTTTGGCTATTTGTCTCTTAAAAAAATAAAAAAATAAACATAATTTCAAGTAATTTAGCGTATTTTAGTATAAATATGCTATCAAAAAAGCAATTTGACAAATATTTAAAAGAAAATTCGATTTTTTAGTGTTATATTTCAGCACTTTAGCTATTTGTCTCTAAAATAAATAAATCAGGAACCGGCCATTTAATGGCCGGTTTGGGTATTTTTAATAAAAACTGATGCTTCTGGACAATTTTATTAATTTGTAATTAACTTTGGATATAAATAAAAATGTCCGCTGAACCGTACCTCCTAAGCGTTTACGGTCTGAATTTAACCGTAAAAGATATCTTTCAATTTCCGCTTCCTTGTTTTTCTTTTTCTTTTTACTAAGAAATTAGGAAGAAAAAAAAACAATACTTCTCTTGGTAATCCTTCCCTTTCCCAAAGAGGGAGCATCACTCTGCTTCCCTTCCGGAAAAAACAAACTAATTCACCAAAAATAAGGCGCTTCTACGCCAAATTTCCTTCTTCGAATATTGCTACCCCTTCAAAGTTCAAGCTCTATTTGACGCACCTCTTCGAGAGAAAATTCTCAATTCGGACATGGCTTTGTTAGAGGAGCTGATACGAGCTATCGAGCTGTGGCTCAAGATTGTGCAGAAGCAAGAGTATGTAGTGAACCCAAATTTGGATCCGGTATTGCTTGTGCCGGGGATAGCGGGTTCGATTTTGCATGCGGTTGATGAAGAAGGGAAGAAAATCGAGCGGGTTTGGATACGGATTTTGGGCGCTGATCATGAGTTCCGTACTAAGCTCTGGTCCCGCTTCGACCCCTCCACTGGTAGGTGATCATTTTTATTCATATCACTTTTAAATTAAAAATAATACTGCGTGCATATACGTGATAATACGTTTCCTAATTGGTTTTTTACATTTTTTTCTTTGCATGTGGTATATCTGATAGGAGGTATTTAGGTATAAAAATTAAATTAGGTACCATACTACCATCTTTTGTTTTCAAATCAATGATTGAAAAGTTAATAATTATATATATGGATGTGTTTTGTATGGAGTTGATCGTTATCATATCTGAAGGTTTGATGTACAAAAAGGGAAAATAACTAGCTACTATAAATGGGGTTAATTATTTTAAGCATTGATTATATTTAATTAGCATGCACCAGCTTCAACATGCCATATTGCTGTTATTTAGCCATTCTGGTCCTTTTGTGCTTTCCGTAACCTGTGGAACCACAATCAGACGAATAATATGCAAAGAAAATTATTTTGCCCATATTTTGAGGTATTATTGGTGCGGTACCAAAGGGCTCATTGCTTTTAATCAATTTAATTTGGTCTTGAAAGTAAACTGACTTTGCCTTAAATTGTTTAAAGTAGTTAAAAAATTATATTCTGAGAGAAGAACTACTTTATGTTCTATTTAGGAAAATCTGTTTCTTTGGATGAGAAAACAAGAATTGTCGTACCAGAAGACAGATACGGACTCTATGCTATTGATGTGTTGGATCCAGATATGGTATCCTGTTTTGTGCCTTAAAGTTCTATTTGAAATTTTTTTCATTTTTAAGTGTTTGTTATGAGTTCATATGTGGGATTCCTTAGTAATTAGCAAAAATGGTTCACAGCCTTCCTGACCCTCAGAAGAAAAATTAATTTGCAATCTTGATTAGCATATAATCTAATAATTTCAAATTTGCCATCATTGCTTCATACATAAAAGGTTGGTCTTTGGTCTCACTTACCCCTCATCTCCTCCTGTATGGGGAGAAGTGTGGAATAAGCTAAATCCCAAGGAATTCATGGAAAAAAATATAAAAAGAAGAAGATCTCGAGAGAGAGTTTGATTAGGAACTATTTAATCACCTTGTTGTGAAATAAGCCAGTCTTCAGTTGGAATGATGGTTAAATATGTCAAATGCTAATTATTGATCCTCACCACCTCCGTTTGATTATTTCCAGCTTTGTTTTTTTTTAAAATAGTGGCAAAGCCACCGGTTTCATTAGAAACTAATGTTCATACAAGTCTTAAAGTACCAACGTACCAACTGCTAGTGCAATGTTAGAAACCAGTAGACAACAGTACAAAAGTATCAAAAAAAAGCATGGCACAGTTATTACAACGATGTACCAAAATGGTAAATTGTTTTTAACTCTTATTTGGTTGCTACACGAAACAACTTGCAATCTGGTATTCTCAGTCCTGATCCCTCTAGTTGTTAAATACAATAAGGAGGAAAGAGCTGTCAGTTCTCGCTCACCAAAATTCCCAAAATGAAAGCTTAAAAAATATTGACTCAGGCCGAAAGATCCAAATTAAACAACTTTACATGTTCTTCAACCCTAATATTAGATGATTGGAAGTGACTGCGTCGGCTATTATCATGATATGATTGCGGAGATGATTAAATGGGGTTACCAAGAAGGCACTACCCTCTTTGGATTTGGCTTCGACTTCCGGCAAAGTAACAGGTACATCATTTACAGAGTTTGCCTTTTGTACTTTCCTTTTGCATAGGAGTGCTGTGTTTTATGGATCTTTTTGGTAATTTGATATAAAGCTGCACTTTGCCTCTCATTTTAAAAAATTTCATGCTTTTATTTTCAGATTATTATGATGTAATGAAAAACAGTGTTATGGATTGATAGAAAATATGAAAAATAAGAATTAGTACAATTGCAGTAGCATCAGGCTGCCTTTTTAAATGGAGAACGTTTCATTTGATAAGTTGTAAATTTGTATGTGCTTTCATACTAACCTTTTATAGAATGTCAAAAATGGGTTATATTTTCTGGAATGTAGGAAATGGTCATTCAATATCTTTAGCTTTTGGAATTGAATTTTACTTAACCTAAGAGGTTAAAGCATTATTTATCTCTCTCTCTCTTGATCAATCGAAAGGAAGGCAGAGGCTGCCTTCATTTTATAAAATACGAACAGGAAAACATACAACCATGAATGTTCAAACCACCTAATCTACACTGAACAGCAACCTGCTTTCTCTCTCCAGGCTAGAGGAAACAATGAAGATATTTCAGGAGAAGTTAGAGTCGGCTTACATCTCAGCTGGAGAAAGGAAATTAACTATCATTACACATTCAATGGGAGGTTTGCTTGTTAAATGCTTCATGAGTCTTCACACTGATGTAAGATCTCTTTTTCCTATTATTTAAAAAGTTGCATTTTGATCCTTGAACTTATTTAAATATGGAATTAGGTTCCCAAATCTAAGTGTGTTGCACTTGGAACTGATCACAACTAAAGTAAGGCTAATTACCAAATCTAAGTGTGTTTCACTTGGAACTGATCACAACTAAAGTGTGCCTATGTGAACATGACTCCTCTTTAGTTGAGAAATAACATAATTTTGCCCTTTGATTTAGTACTATTATG
This sequence comes from Carex kokanica, assembly GCA_025461125.1. Classification (NCBI taxonomy): domain Eukaryota; kingdom Viridiplantae; phylum Streptophyta; class Magnoliopsida; order Poales; family Cyperaceae; genus Carex; species Carex kokanica. The sequence continues at coordinate 795,749 of JAJGRX010001448.1, read as the reverse complement.
ATTTTATTTAAATTCTTGTGACTATTCTTTTACACTTATGTCCCTAAAACCTCATATGCTTAGATATTCGAGAAATATGTTAAGCGCTGGATTGCAATAGCTGCCCCTTTTCAAGGTATGTTTCAGTACCATAAATTTTTAAATTTATTATATGCTATATGCATATTTGTTTGCATAATGCATCTGTCCCTTTTGTATGGTGTGATTTTCTCTACAGGTGCTCCAGGTTACATAACAACTAGTCTATTAAATGGGATGTCATTTTTGGAAGGATGGGAGGCCAATTTTTTCATTTCCAAATGGAGCATGCAACAACTGGTATCTCTTTTCTTTAATTTTATCATTTATCTTTTTCTGAAACGACACCCAATCTTCAGGGCACTTACAAACATTGAATAGCAGCAGAAAGAGTACCAATTGTTTTGTAGTTCTTGTTCACCTTTTCTCACTTCTAATCTTTTTTTACGTTAGCTGATTGAATGCCCCTCAATATATGAGCTAATGGCATCACCAGACTTTGACTGGAATGACATTCCAGTCTTGCAATTGTGGAGACAGAGGGTTGACAATTTGGGCCAATCAAGCTCTCTCTTAGAGTCATATGGACCCAAGGAAGTTATTCCTCTCATGGCTCAAGCTCTTTCCAACCATAAAGTGAGTCTTTCCCACTTTTATTTTTTTGAAGGTTAAAGGGTTTATTGCCCACTAATGAATATAATAAAATAAAAACATATTTTCATCACCTTGAATTCCCTGGTTATTACAATTATCTATATGCTATCTAAACACGAGTCTTTCCCACGTACCAATACTGATTTGTTTTTTCCAGCACTAGACTGGCTCTGTACTACCATTTTTGAAAAGGTTTTAATAATTCAATCCAAGGGAAGTCAAACATGTATTCTTGAAATACCGCAATATATATATTTTTTTTTCTCTGTCATTTTTTTTTTTTGTTCATGAGATACCTCTTTTGATGGATGAATATTTGAAAATGCCCTGGTATTTTGTCTTATGTTTGACAGGTTTCTTGTGGTGGGGCCCAGCTTTCTTTCCCTTTAAACAAGGAGATATTGAAATGGGCAGACGAAACAAGAGAGATTCTATCTCGTGCTAAACTTCCAGATGCAGTCGAGTTTTATAACATATATGGAATCGATGTTGATACTTGTCATAGTGTTTGGTTAGCTTTATATACTCCATATTTATTTTAATTATTTACTGAAATCATCCTTAAACTTCCTAAAAGGAAAACATGACAGTTGAGTTCCTTGATAGAGAGGGTTATAGATGGATTAAATAATGGACATTTACAAAGTTTTTAAACAAAACACTTTCATCTAACTTTCAGGACCAAATATGTGTTAGATTCTAGGGGACCAAAATGGAAATTTCGTGAATATTGAAGGAATATTATTTTCTACTAATCAAATATGCTAATTTTTTTTTGTTCTCTCTGCACAGCTATGGCAGCGAACTTGCGCCTATCTCAGATGTTGAGCAAATTCTATCTGTTCAGGTTCTCCAAGCTAAACAAATATAATGAATGAATGGATAAACAACAAATGGATGAATAAACAGATTAGAAAAATAGAATTAAATACATAGTTCTTCAGTGAGCTTTTAGTTTCATTTTTTTTAAATAAGCAGCTTTTGCTGCCAGTTTTCCTTGACAAAAGCTCAGAATAACTAACATCCGCATTGTACACTGCAAAATCTAAAAAAACTTGTGACTATCTAAACCTTTTTCTAAAAAAACTTGTGACTATCTAAACCCATCAAAGATGTGTTTATCGGTGCTCCCTATTCCAATAAACAGTCAGCATTATCATTCCTATACGTGTTGTATTTGATTTATGTAGAGTGTAATTAGTCTCCACTTGGTTTCTGTTAAATCTACCTTGCACCATTTCCTTTCATCATCTGATAGGCCTTTTTTCTTTTCTTTTGTTTATATTTTCAGCCACAGTTAATCTTCGTTACAGGTGATGGATCAGTTCCAGCTGAATCAGCCAAGGTAAGCATTTATGCTTTATTTTCTAAAGATTTTGTTATCAGATAGTCCAAATTATTGTCCGATAGTGAATGGAGATAAATGTTATTTGGTTATACTGCTTGCGATTTCAGCAACTGTTCTGTGAAAAGCTATTTGAATGTGTTAGTTCTGTTGCTTCCAGAAACTGGGGGTAGATAGTGAATGTCTCGAGTAAATAGTAGAAATATATGCAAGAGGCAGCAAACTTTTATTTTATCATAGATCTGTATATGCTAGCATCCCTATATAAGTGTGAAAATGCCTTTCTGCTTGTTTGTATATATATGTCATGCAATGGTTATTTTCTTGTCATGTAATTTTTCTACAGGCTGATGGCCTAAATGCAATTTCTAGAGTCGGTGTACCAGCCGACCACCGGGGAATAGTCTGTGACAGGCATGTATTCCGGATTCTAAAACACTGGCTAAAGGCTGGTGAACCTGACCCGTTTTACGACCCGGTAAATGACTACGTCATCCTCCCAACAGCCTTCGAGGTAGAGAGGCACCGGGGGGAGAAGAAAGAGATCACCTCCGTCAAGGAGGAATGGGAAATTGTTTCCTCTGAGAAAAATGATAAAAACAATTATACTGACAAGTCGACTGGCATTCCTCCATTTATTGGGTCTGTATCTGTGACATGTGAAGGGGAGAATAAATTGTCAGAAGAGGCTGAGGCCATGTTGGTTGTCGAGCCAAAAATTAATGGTAAGCAGCATGTAGAGCTCAGGGCCAGGGGTGTTACTATGGATACATAGCTGTCTATATGTAAAAATGAATCATACAATTGTGCATAGATATCAGGGTGTGAAATTAATCGATGTGACAAATATTGGCAAATGGTTACATCTGTATATAAAACTACTCAACTCATACATAAACAAGTAAATGTGAATATAGCAGTGTATTGGTAAATTAAGACTGAAAAGTGAAGACTTGCTTTACTGTGCTTGTTTGATTGTTAGAGCTTTCTTCAAGAGGACACCTTTTTATATTGACTTTTCAAACAGGAAGGGAACAATATTTTCATACTATATAATCTACTGTTCACTGCTTGTATATTAGTGGCCTAATGAAGTATGTTTTAAAGTTTGTATGACCCATGAGAGATACGACGAGCTGGCATCCACCTTGTATTGCAATTAATTTTTTAAAATGAAAATTTTCAAGTGTATTTCTCCCCTAAAACAATTAGTATTGATGCCAAAAGCTTTCCCCTAAGGACACTTGAAACACGCACTATAAATAATTCACATTCCAAAAGCATAAACATCCGTCTTGCTTAGCTAGATCTTTGTGCTGAGATTGCTAGCTGCAAACACCTGGAACTCTTATTATAAAGCAACCTTCGTACTTAAAGTACATAAATAATATTAAGTATAAAAGACCCCAAATTTCAAAAAAGTAAACAAAGTCGTATGGAGAATTCGGGTCATTAGACCGCGCACAACAAATCTGACGCCTGCTACATGTGGCATACTGGATCTAATCAGAGTTGGTTCACTGCTCTCTGTTCGAACAATTAGATGGGCTGTGCTAACATTACGGTTCGGTCCAGTTAAACAAATCAAATAGACATAATTATTTTAATTATTTTTTTGGCAAGAAACCCGTAGGGTAATTATTTCTTTTAAAGGAACCGACAAGCTACATTTCTCCCCCCTGATGACCGCAAAATTAACTGTCCTTTATGTTTAACACGGATATATGTACCAAAATAGACTAATTTGAAGAAAGGGAAATTTATTGGGCAATAAAATTTCAGATAATTACGTACGGGCCCCTGTACTGTCTTTACCAGATTTTTCTTAATTAAAACTGAAGTTACTTCGGTCATTTTCGAGAGCAAATCATTTCAAAGAATTATGAAATTCAAATGAATGCTAAAATAAATATAATATTTAAATATGCTTCTTATGTCTATAAATAATAGAAATAACTTGATTAATAATTTCCAATACAAGACACCAATGCCATCTTGTAACTATCTATTATTAGGCTAGCTTTTATGTTTGAATGGCAAAAGACAAAAGAATCCAGCAATACATCCCTCAAATTTGCCAAGGAGAATACAAAGTTTGATCACCAAATAAAATTCCCTTCAATTCACTAATTTTCTTGACCTAACCTAGTATATGATAAATTAAACCACCAACTAGTCATAATACTCGCGACTGAAAAAGAAAAAAAGCAAAGGAAAAAAAGGACCAAAAATGAGAACTGGGGAGGCATCACCTCCTACTAGCAGTAGTTGCCTTGCTAAGGCCTGCCAGCTCCTCGATCAGTTTCCTTTCTTCACTACTCAACCGTTTTGGTATCTCTACTTGAACCCGTACGAGCTGGTCTCCCCTAGCATTGGGCTTCCCCAAGTAAGGTACACCTTTCTTAGCCATCACCAAGGTGGTACCAGGCTGTGTCCCTGCAGGAATCTTCAGATCAACCATGCCATCAACCGTAGGAACCTTCACTGTGGTCCCTAGGATGGCATCAATATAAGACACCTTGCATGTATACAATAAGTTTGTCCCGTCCCGTTTCAGCACTGGGTCTGACAGCACCTCTATGAAGACATACAGGTCACCAGGGGGTCCACCACGTCTTCCTGCATTACCTTCTGATCGAACCCTCAATCTGCTGCCAGAATCAACCCCAGCTGGTACTTTGAGGCTGATACGCTTACTCTTCCTGACACGACCATCACCATTACAGGTACTACATGAGGTCGAGGATTCCCCAGAACCATCACATGTTGAACATGTGGAGACCTGTATACACATGCATATATAACATATTTAAAATTTGTATGGTTTTGGTACAATGCGATGAAGCAAGTCAGATCTGGTCCTGACATGTACAGCTTTAATCAATACAAGTATTACCCAAGATGTGCGGTCGTTGATTCTCACTTCTAGCACAGTTTCAAAGAAACTTTAGGACTCGTGTCTAGGACTGATCTTTTTCCATTTTCTTTGAATTTTAGATTCATTCTATTTATTTGGCTTTTTCCTTTTTTTTATCAGGATCACTTTCAGCCTTATACCCACTTAAAAGGATGAAATCTTATGTGCCCAATTAAGTATCAAAGACTATAGGATCTCTAAAGGACCTCATATAGATATCCCTGCCCGATTAAGTATATTTTACCACCCTCTAAAAAATTTAAACTTGTTTCCATCATGAACCATTAAGCCTAGCACAGATGGTAATGAGCCTCCCCGCTCTAGCAAGGCACAGGTTTTATTCCCACAAGAGACATCTAAAAAGAAATGGATGCCTGAGTTAACGGGAACCCTTTTTTAAACACATACACTACCCCCCTTGCCACCCTACCAACTCTCTCTCACCCATTTAGCATGAGGATTTTACCATGACAATCATCATAGTAAAAGGGGGATCTAGTGCTGGCCTCTCACCTAATACTACTAGGTCCATTCATAAACTATAGCCAAGATAGTCAAATATTTTACTTGTCAAGTGAACCTATCCCAAACTTGATTTTTTCCTTGTACTGGGATAATACATGCTATTCATAGTCGTGGATGTGTAATGACCTCTCCATTCTGCATCCAGGGTAACAAGAAAAAATATACAGAGTTTTTTAAGCAAAGCATAAACGGGCAATGGTCGCCACAGGTGGTACTCAATGGGTTTCAAACCACGCATTCTGGTCCCTTTCCTGGTTTTTTGTTCAAGCTTTCTTTATTTTCTATTGCATGTACTCAAGATATAGATATGGAGCATCGTATTTTGATGGAGACATGCCATATACTTGTATCCACATACTTAAAATAGATAAAGAGAGAGAGAAGCATACCTGCTGGAATACTCCCAGTGGTGTTCGAGCAGAAGAAACCACTTGGCCCTGGCCGCCACATGTACGGCATGTAGTGGGCTTGGTACCAGGTTTTGCACCTGATCCTTCACAGGTGGCGCATTTCTCAAGGCGACGAATCTCGATCTCCTTCTCGACCCCAAATACGGCCTCCTTGAAATTGAGCACAAGGCTGTAGGTCTCATCATCACCCTGCACTGGCCGGTTGCGGGCTCCACGCCCCCCCATACCACCCCCCATTCCGCCAAAGCCTTCAAATAGAGACTCAAATAGGTCGAATGGGTTTGTAAAATCCTGAAAATAGTTAATTTCAGCAGTGAAGTGCCGAGGAAAATAGCTTTAATAATAGTTACTAGGAAGAGAATTCCTTTCAGCAGCAAGTACAACCGAGAACCATCAACCATCACATAATTATATTTTGACAGTATAAATTTTCTTACTTGAATATACATATGCTTGTGTAATAGGTGTAATAGTTTCTCTGTTTATTTTTTCATAAGTGACAAAACTGCCTCTCAGCAAAAATGTTTTTTTTTTCTTTATTCTTTTTCACAAGTCCAACTATACTAAGAAACCCGCAAAAGGGGCCACTGAACCATCCACAGAACCAGTTGATTTTAGTGGGAAGTGCTGGCCCGAAAAACAACGTTCATTTATTTTCATTTTCTTTTGCTTTCCCTTTCCTTTTTGTTTTATAGCAGAAGTTTTCTGTTCATAACTATATTTGCTTAATGTATGTATCCCGAAAAAGGACTTACACCCGTGCCCATGCCAGATCCTTTAAGACCAGCTTCACCATATTTATCATAGATTGATCGCTTCTCATCATCTGAGAGAACTTCATATGCATTGCTTATCTCCTTAAATTTCTGCTCTGCTCCAGGTTCTCTAACCAAAAGAAGATGAAAAGGATTATAAACATGACCTCTGAATTCATCTTAAGCAGGTTGACACTTCTAGCCGAGTCTGTCTAGTATGTTTCTCCCTCATAATACATCATAAAAAAAAGACTAATTATTTTTTTCAAGGACAGACAGCTAGCATGGCAGATTGATCATTATTTAAGCTAATAAATCATCTTATCAAATTAGCACAGTATAGGACTTCTTTTCAACATTTTCTGCTAAAAACTGAGGACGACTAATTCCTACAAAATAAAATATTTCATTTCATTTTATCTTATATAGAGGACAATGCAATTCCACTCACTTGTTCACATCAGGATGATAGCTCCTTGCAAGTTTGCGATATGCTGTTCAATAAAATAAGAAAAAATGATTTTCTGAGTTATTTATGTCTGATACAAAAGACACAGGTATTTATACATAGAGGAGGGTTCCAAGGGCACAAGGTCTTGGTGCCACAAAATGCCACAACTGCACTTCTTCATTTATATTTCAAATTTGAAATCCAAACCGTCAATCTTGTTTATTTACATGAGAGACTTGTGTCCACTTAAAATTTTATGATTTCAGAGTTCATTTCGTAGTAGATAAAAAAGTTAAAAAATGAACAAATCTAGTGATAGATTAATTTCAATACATTTATTTTTTAACATCTTAATCTAGTATAAAATGGAACTCTAGAAATCGTAAAATTTTAATCTGGATGCATCTTCACATGAAAATAAACAATATCAACAGTTTGGATTTGACATTGAGTTTAAAATTTATAACATGAAATGAAAAAGTGAACTTGTGGCATTTTATGATACAAATGTTTGTGACATTGGAACTTTCCTCGTATACATATCTATAAGAAAAAGAATGTCAAGTTAGGTTAATAAAATACTAACCACTTTTGATTTCAGATTTACTAGCATTTCTTGACACACCAAGAATGGAATAATAATCCTGAAAAGTAAATTATCACTTATATTCTTTCTCATGTGATAAAAAGAAGAATATATTAAAAAAGGAGGAGAAAATTGGATCCTGCACTAGCCACAGTCATTTTAGCGCACAAACTTCTAAATAAGTTACAATAAAAACCAAAACAGTTTTCTCCAACCAAGCAACCAATGCAAAATCCCTAAACTGACAAGACCATGTACACCACTTCTGTTGCAACGAATTTATACCATTATTTGTATCCATTGAAATTTGAAACTATTGAGATTGATTCCCACATTGGAACGAGTAAGTTCTGAAAATATTTTAAGTTAAAGGTGTGTGATTATAAACTACCAATTCCAGAGGTTAAATGCAAAAATAAACTATCATTTGTACCAATATGGCACCTTTAAACAATGAATCTATGCCACATTATTTGAAGTCAATGGCCAACCCATAAAACTAACTCTAAATTTATATACACCATCAAGATTACCTCATATATTCCATCTTTAAGACAAAAAATAACACTTGCTTATATAATAGACATCCATTCCAAAGTTAATTCTACTTGGAAACCAATCAATTAAAAAGTTTATTGTAACCAATATGTAAAAATTTTGGAGCACTTTTAGTCACCAAAAAAAACTTACACTATCAGCTCTTACTACAAACCGTGAAGCCCTCTTGTGCCTATAATTTGGTGATGCCACATGGTTGAGCAATGGCACGGATGAACCATTAAATAGAGCCATGCATTTCATTCTGCTTCTGCTGTTAACATCAAAAGAATACAAAGTTCATCAAAAACAAGGATCGTTGTCTAGAATTTCAATACTAGCTTAATCGTTTCTCTTTTTCTATGTAATTTTTTTTCTCCCCTCAAGGTCAACAAGAGACATGTTTCAAATTTACAAGGACTGCATGTGCCCACAACAAAAGAAAAACCTCTGGAAAGACGAAATCAAAATATCATATACACCTGTAATCCAAAATCTATCCCATATACACTATTAAGTATGGAACATATATATAATCCAACTCTCCGAATTATCTTGGTACATACCCAAATTACCACCTTGTCTCATATGTAAAACAACCAGCGAGCAAAAATCATAATCTTGGCATCATTTGATCAACATAGGCTATATGCTATGACCGCAGATGATATTTCCCGTATCATACAAAATTTACATAAAACCTCTCCTCTATTGAAAGCATAGGTAGAATTTGAGGTCTGCCAGGGTGAAAATTTGCCTCAGCCAAGAGTTTCCTTAAGAACAAGACTTGGAAAGGTACCTATTTTGAGAAGGTGGTGCATTATTATTAAATAATGCTACAACTGGGGTTATGTATCTTGATATTGCCCGGGGTTGCACACCCAATTGAGGCATTGATGGAGCTCCAAATTGTACGTTTGACATCCCACTGCAATACAAAACTAGATAGAGTGAGAAAACGAAATCAGGAGCGAGTGAGTGAGAGACATGCAGAGAAAAAAAAATTTAGGAAAACACGATGTTATCTTTATTATTTGATTAGAGAAACTCAGCATGGACACATACTGCTTTCCCATGGCATTACTAAAGCAACAGCTATCTCGGGTTATATTTTTTCCTCCTGTAGCAAACAGCTTGGATGATTGTAGACATGAACCAAATTATGTCTATTACCAAATCAGATCATAAGAATTTTGATAATTAATAGTAGATGATACTATGCCACAATAGAATAAAATCACAATAAAAGTTTGTGATTTTAAACTATTGATAAATGCTACAACTCACTTGGCTAGGTCATTAACCAAATCACATTGTATAGAAGAAAAATTTTGAGTTCTTCAATCCTGACAGAAAAGCATGGAACATTCTGCATTTGAGAGTGCAAAAGAGAAATATTGCAGTTCAGAGCGCCCAGTGAAACAAAACCTCGTTTCAATGCAATTAACAATTGATAAAACACAAAAGCTCTCAAAAAGGGATACATACTAAACTAAAAAAAAAAAAAAACTAACTAAATCCAAACCTAAAAACTTATGTAATACAAAACTGAGACTGCGACACTATAGAAAATCATGTCTTATGCTCATTACGAAGCACTCCCTGATGAACTATCAGCTATGGACTGGGATAGATGGAGCAAGGGGCCTGAAATTAGAGAAACAAAGTATAAACACATACCTAACTGGAGCGAAGCCTGGCAATATGTTGATATTTTCTCAAATTTCTTTTCAGAAATAGAGCGAGAAGTGAGTGCAAGTAAATTGAGGCGGGGATGAAGGGAGAATCGACCCCCGACCTCAGGCTCGGAGAAGGCACAGGCACACAGCAGCGGTTCTTTTTAGGGTTTAGGGAGAGAGACGGAGATTGCTTAATGCATTTCTTATCTGTACTGTTAGTGTTTACTTGTCCTCCATTTGTTAACAAAATGGACATGTCCGGAAACTTCGGAGGCTCAGATTCATTCGTGGAGTCCCAGATGATGTAAACCGTCCACATAATATCTGACAGTCATATCAAAGAGTAACGTTTTAAGGAATTCACATCCTCTGAGATATCTCAACTTTTGCGTGCTTTTTTGAAATATCACAACCATTCAAATAGTTATGCACGAATCTCAAAGAACAAATAATACTGGCCCCTGCACTATCCCCGAATAGGCACCGGGACACGTCGGTCACGCAAAAGTTGAGATATCTCAGAGGATACGCACTCCGTTTTAAGGGCAGATATACGGTCGGATTGTTTATTACCTTATTGTGAAATACCTGAGGGCTGAGGCTATCCAGTGTCCAAACATTCCTTACATGGAGAGGAGACCATCATGTCCATGTGACCAACTAGCTGAGTAATCGTTCCCTGACCTAATTCAAAAGAAAATCAATCGAGTTTTCGGGAAATGTCTGGACATTGCTCGGGTGACGAGTCTTGTTTGCCACTGCGAATTGTCCTGAGGTTCCGATTATTGCAATCTCCATTTGTTTTTTGTTTTTTTGCTGCACAATCTCCATTTGTTTGTTTGTTAGACGGTGTCAAAAAAATTTAGTAGGTCGAATTTTTATTCTTTCTTTTGTGTAATTTATTATTATTTTTGGTTGATTATTTTTTTGTCGTCACCTACAGTATCTATTATTATTTTTCTGTAGTGTGGCCTGGTCGAGATTTGAAATTAAATTTGTACAATAATAAATTGAAATTCTAATCCAATTTTTTTATTAGAAGCCTGATAATTACCTCAAATAAATTCCCGAGCGTGCTTCCTAAGTATTTAATATTTAACTTTCATTTCCAGCACTCATATTTAAGCTTTTAAAGTTATGTTTATAACATTTAAATTTATACCTGCAATCATTTAAATTATAATCTGTGTAGTTTAACTACCAACTACTTTTGTCTTCAAGTTAAAAAAGAAAATATTCATTTTACTCACTCTTTTCTTATTTTCTCTGATTATTATGTCCATTTTTTCAACAATCCGTAATAAATTTTACGAATCTAAAAATACGAACATTTTCTACTATATTTTCTCTTTCAAATGAGATCCATGAAAAAATATTTTTGAGTTATTTTCAAGTCGTGTTTTTTTTATAGTAAAACCCATGAGCACTTTAAATTCTCAAGCTTTTAAATCTCAATCTACGACCTTTTAAACCTGACATGGAAACTATTTAAATGTTTGACACAACTACTTTAAATGATTGTATACAGAGATTTAAATGTGTGATAATATACGATCGACATTAGAGATTTAAACACTCGAACAAGCAGCACCCTGGACCACCATAGCAACACCTTGCTTCGCATTAAACCCTTGAGGACTGGAGTAAGATGCATTTTCGTCCACCGCCACTTCGACAGTAGTTTAAATGGTGACATGAGAGGTTTAAATGGTTATAGACTGAGGTTTAAAAGTTTGAAAAATTTAAAGTGCTTATGGGCTTTACTTTAAAAAAAACATGATTTTAAAATAACTCAAAAATATTTCTTCATGGATCTCATTTGAAAGAGAAAATCGAGTAGAAAACGTTCGTATTTTTATATTCATAAAATTCATCACGGATCATCGAGAAAATGAATGAGAATAATCAGAGAAAAATAAAAAATTGGTAAAATGAATATTTCTTTTTTTAGCTTGAAGACAAAAATAGTTAGGAGTTAATATTATACAAATTTAGAATTTAAATGGTTACAGATAGAGGTTTAATGTTTGCGAGTAGTATGATAAAATGTTATAAACAGAACTTTAAAAACTTGAATATGAATGCTGGAAATGAAAGTTAGACAAAATTAATTTTTTTTTTTCTGTTAAACTAGTTGGGGGACGCGCTCAGGTATAATGGCTCAGGGGACCAGAACATTTCTCTTTCTATTAATATGTAAAAAAATACAAAATATCCAAATATACATCTATTTGTAAAAAAATTAGAATATGTCCAAGCCGGGAAATTATTCTGCGGATTCAGAACCTGAATTCGCAAAATAATTTCTTTGATCCAGAAATCCTATTTCCTGTGAATAATTTACCGAAAATAAAATTTCTGATTTTAATTTTAATTAAATAGAAGATGTTATGATTTTTTTATTTTTTTCTATTAAAATATTATAAATATTTTATATTTCTTTGAAAATAGATGGAATACTATATAACTGAATTTAGAAATAATAACCCGGATCAATATTTTTCAGGCCGTATTTTTTGCGGCTATAAGAAAAATAAAAATATTTCTTTGTGCATTATTGAAAAACAAAAAAATTGGATCTGAGTTATTGATTCTGATTTAAAAGTCACTTCTGGATAAATTAATTTGACATTTGTTTTTAAAAAAAATTCTAAGATACTCCGTTTAAAAGTCACTTCTGGATAAATTCTAAGATACTCCATTTAAAAGTCACTTCTGGATAAATTCCAGTACATTGAAATTCTAAGATACTCCATTTGTTTTAAAAAAAAATTGATTTGACATTTCGGCTATGTCAAATTCAATTTTTTTAAATAGATGTAGTATCTTAGAATTTGAATTTACTAGAAGGACCACAATAATTTATTTATTTACCCATAAGTGACTTTTGAACCGAGATCAATAACTCAGTCCAAAACATTTTTATTTTATTTATAGTAAACACAAAGAAATATTTTAATTTTTCTTACAACCGCAAAAAATTCGGCTTGAAAATGTGGATCCGGGTTATTTGTCGCAATCTTTCTAATAAGTTCAATTATATATATAGTATTCTGTCTATTTTGAAAGGAATATAAAAATATTTCTAATATTTCAATAGAAAAAATTAAAAAATCATAACATTTTCTATTTAATAAAAATAAAAATTAGACAATCCTATTTATGGTAAATTATTCACCGGAAAGGGAAACCCTGGATCTGGGAAATTATTCTGCGGATTCAGGACTTGAATCCGCAGAATAATTTCCCGTATTGGGCAGATTTTGAAATTTTTGCAAATCGGGTGTAGATTTGAAATTTTGTATTTTTTTGGATATTAATAAAAAATTCAAAATTCTAATCACTAGACTACAATAACACATGTGAAAATTTGTAAGAGGCTAAAATAAACTTAAAGAAAATTAAAAATTCAATTAATTTCAATGCATGATTAAAATTTTAAATAATTATATGAATCCTCCCTTCCCACTCCCTTCAAAATTCACGCAACTACCTTCTTCTAATGATGTATTATGGTCCCCACTAATTATATGATCTCTCTTTTCCAGTTCCCGCAATCGTCCCCGCATCAATCTTCATAGATATAAATACTTGCAAAATAAGATATTAATACTTATATGTGTAACTTGATATGATCATCTCCATTTTTCAGTACTCCAATGGTCCCCGCATTAACCTTCCTCTAATGAAGTAGTGAGAACTCATAGGTATAAATACTTTAGTGCATAAGTATAAATACTTGCAAAATAAGATATTAATATTTCGATGTGTAACTTGATATGATAAAACGCCTGAAGATTAAATTTTGTACAGTGCATGTACATATAAATAATATCAAGTTTTGCGGTCCCCCATATAGTTGTGACAATATTAATACTTTTAGAAATGTGTATGGTCCCCCATGTGGTTTGAGTGGTCCTCCCAGTTAGTTATGGTGCGGGGATGTTTGGATGATTTAGTTGGAGGGGGACAGCTATTTATGTAAATGTTTTACTTCATAGGTATAAATATTTCCGTGTACAGTGTTAAATAGTTGAGAATAACAATATTAATACTTGTAGAAAAAAGTTTCAGTGCTGGAGTTTTGCGGTCCTCTGGATAGTTATAGTAGTTATGGTACGGAAATTTTGAAAATATTTTATTACGGGAACTGTTATCACTCAAAAATTTTGAAATTAGAAAGGTGGCTAAGCACCGCTATACACGGATCCGCCCTTGTTTGAAAGAAATTGTGATTAGATCGCATGATATCCTTTTGCGGTAGAAATTATTATACTATTAGTTTTTGAAGGTTTAAGCTGATAACGACTAGTGGATTTTTGTAGGATGATTTGTTCTGTTTACGGTTAATGAAATTAGAGAAATTTTACAAATAAATGCAAGGACTCAAGATACAATATAAATAGGACAATTATCATTCATAAACTAGTTTAAAGTAAATTATGAACATTAATTTCAACATGAGTTACCTTAAAATTGAATTATTAAATTTGGATTGATTAGATTCTTTAATAATTCTTCAATTATATTATTACTTGTGCTCAAATCACTGTTCAGAAAAATAATTTAACTCTCCAGTGGATGGAATTTAGGTACACCTAACCCAGATTAGTTTATTTAATTCACAGCATTTTTCAGATTTGTTCCAAACTTTTTTAAGAAGTCACGCATGAAGGAATTTAGAATATTTTGTCAATCTACATTCTGCCCATTGTGATATAGATAGTTTTCAGAACATACCTGTTTTAAATTTTATAACTTGTAAATTAATCTAACTGTTATAGTTGTGTATTCAGAGTTCGGATTAATTTTTCAGACGTTTTTGTATGAAGTTTTTTAGATTTTAAATCAAAACAGAAATAAAATTTAGATACGATCCATATAGATTGTTAAGATATATATGTATGCATGCATGTATGTATTTAGAAAATTTTGATAGTTAATAAATTAAATCAAAGAAAATCAAGTTGAACGGATAATATCCGGATGATGTACGAGACACTGTACTTAAGCATATTCCGGTTTCTATCGTGCAAGATTTGGAAGCACCACCAAGATAATCCGGAAACGTCACTATTTATAGCACAATTATAAAAGTGATTGACAATAACTCCACAAAATTGATAAGAATTTAATTAATCGAGATAATATGGAGGAGTATTGTGGGGGTGATCAAGAGTTAAATATTTTTTTTCTCTAGGGAACCGACGGAGAAGAAAATCGAGAGACATGTTAAAGGAAATGATATTGTTGGATTTTAATTTAGAGAAATTATTCCGTTTCCTTCCCCTTCTTTCGAGAAATCTCCCAACCCACTTCTTTCTTTTACCAAATTCAGCTTCCTTTTTTTTATTTTTCCGCACAACGTTAGGTATAAATACTTGATATATTATATATAGAGTGAGGCTATGGTACTTCGGCTAGTGTACTACGGCTCAATATGGTACTTTTTAAAATTCTAACGGTCGATCCGAACCGTTCAATGTGATATCCATATGAATATGTACCGCAAACTAAATTTTATATTTTTTCGAATTTTTTTACTATTTTTTTAGATAGGTAGAATTTTCAGTGTTTTATACAAATTCTGGACCATCAAAATTCTACCTATCTAAAAAAATAGTAAAAAAATTCGAAAAAATATAAAATTTAGTTTGCAAGTACATATTCATATGGATATCACATTGAACGGTTCGGATCGACCGTTAGGATTTTAAAAAGTACCATATTGAGTCGTAGTACACTAGCCGAAGTACCATAGCCTCACTCTTATATATAAACACTTGCACGCATGTGTATCAATATTTACATCACAAAGAGAAATTATTTCTTTCATTCCCTTATCACCCGTCTATCTTTTACACGTTTTCAAATGAGGTTTTTTTTCTCCATTCAATCTTGCTCATATTTCCGATGATCTGTGAGAAATTTTATGAATCTAAAATACGAATGTCTTATACACGATTTTCTCTTTCAAAAGAGATCCATATTGAAGTAATTTTGGGTTCTATTCGCTTCGTTGTTTTTTCTTCTTGACATGCTATGTTTAAAAACTTAATATGCTAGATATAAATATTTGAAAAATTAAGTACTCAAACTTAAAATACAAATCTTAAAAATATATATGTATAAATACTTGATACATTAGATATGTTATGTATAAATACATGATAATTTTCTGGATATGATGAAAAGTTAAAAATCAATAATTTTTTTAATATTTACACTAGTTAGTTCAATTTTCGATACAATCTATTTATGGAAGATTTCAATTCAAATTAAAGCCCAAACTAACGCTAGTTGTGCAACCTTCATAGGGTGATAGGGAGTTGATATGTCTAGTTTTTAGAAAGATTTGATATGTTAGATATAAATACTTGATATGTTATGTATCAATACTTATTTGTGTCGGGCTGTAAATTTGCTGGCGATATTCTAGAATATGGTTCCGGTCATAATTTTTTTTTAAATCTTCGCAGAGGCTGCGAAGTCATGAGCGGAGCTCGAACTCTCTATCTTTAGGTAGCCAGTCCTAATACTTTTTTTAGCCAACTGTACTACCATCCCATCCCATTTCAAAGATCAAATTAGTTGGAGTTGAAAATTTTGACTCGGAATTTTTACGAGGAACTATTATCACGTTCCTTTATTTTTTTATTTTTTCTTTCAATCTCTCAGATGCACAATGCATAATATAAAGTTAAGAGAGGACAATTACTTCATTAAGAACGAGGATTTACTTCTATATATAAAGGATTAGAGTAAGAAAATGGAAATCAAATTATAATTAAATGACGGTTATAATAAGAAAGAAACTGAAATGAGAATAAGAAAGAAAGAAACTGAAATGAGTTAATTGGATATGATAATTTTCAGTTTAGCCCTCAAGATTGCAAATATTATAAATGGAGATTTTAAGTAAATTTATTGAATTGAAAATTTTGAGTTTTCATATTAAAGTTTCAACAAAGTTTAATATTTCAAGCTGTCTGAATCACATACCTTCACAGTATATAAGTACGATTTAGATTGCATTAACGATTTAATTTATAATTAAGTTTTAGATTATTTTTATTCTTTTGAAATTTGTCGACAGAAGGGAGAGGAAAAAAAATAAACAAAGAGAAAGTCAGAAAACAAAGAAAAAGGAAGGCATCTGAATGACCAGGAGGGCTTGATTGTAAATTAAAAGGGCTAAGTTGCCCAAAATTTGACGAGGAGGGCCTCTTTGTAAATTTGTAAATCTGTCCTCTTCTATAATTCTCATCACACTACAGTACTACACACAATTGTCTCCCTCTCCCCCCCCCCACAAATAGCACAAATTGTTAAGAGCCCAAGAATGGGAAGATACCTTCTTTCTTCCTCACCCGCTGTGAGACTATCCTTCAGCTCTTCTCAACTAACCAGCTATAGTTCGCAAAGGAGACCTATCCGACATGGCCAAATCAGGGCCGTTGTGTCAGAGAGGATCTTCCCCAAAATTGCCGCCGAATCAACCGGCCCTATACCGGCGTCCGAACTGCTACAAGTCGTCGAATCAGCTGCTAAAACTGGAGCAGAGGTGCAATTTTGTTTGTTATGTCAAATTTTAATTATTTCTTGTGAAACCAAAGGGAATTTAGAAAGAACGTGCGTACTTTCTTTTGATATAATCTGATGAGCAAATCAAGAGTGTTGTGATCAATTCGAATAAAATTGACGCATGCTGGGGACCTACTTTAGATGAATGATAAGGAGTCTCTTCAATAATTCAAATTACAACTTTGTTTTGGTAATATCCTGCACAGATCGGTACATATTGATACATACTGTCATGATGGTGATGGTTGTCGTGGCACATGTTATGTAAGGAACACATTACACATATATATACATATTGGAAGTAGTAGGCAAAAGGCCTACTATGATTTCATTAACAAGCGAAGGTGATATGTAATTACAGGTTCATAGAATAGAAAACAGGTGAGAAATGTGAAATGAAGTTACAGAAAAAAGAAGATGGTCATTAGGGTTTGAGAACATTATTAGGAACTCGTGTTTCAAAAGAAGTCCAGTTCTTGTCAGAAGCAATTTCATTTCATAGTTGTTCAACAGAGATCACCTTTCAATTGTTTTGATTTATTCCACTTTCTTTTTAAGGTTGTGTTGGAAGCTGTCAATAAACCTCGCAGCATCAGTTACAAGGGTATTGCTGACTTGGTAACAGAGTAAGCTAATAATCTTTAATCATTTATGAATGTTTGAAGATTTTACATAAAGCACCTCCATCGAATACCACAGTGATTTGGGGAACCAAATAGTTTCATGCAACAAACCCCCTATGAAATAACACTTATTTCACAAATGGTTGCTAAATCTATTGTAACTAGAGAGGGCATCAAGTGTTCTCAGATATCTTTCAAATTGCAACTTTAAAGAGACATAATTCTCTAGCAACTATAATCAAGTTTTTAATTCAAAGTTGATTAGAGGTCCATGATAGTCTTTTTTATAACATAGTGATTTTCAATATGTCTTGGAAAATTATTGAGGTGCTTTTGTGAGGGAAAAATACTGAGGCTTTAATTGGCCAAATAAGTCATATTTTGAGGTTGAATTCAGTACAGATAAGATGAGTGAATTGGCAATTCTACAAGTTGTAAAAAAGCATTTCAATGACCATCTAATACTTGGCGAAGAAGGTGGCTTAATTGGGGATGCCTTGTCAGATTATCTCTGGTGCATTGACCCGTTGGGTTTGTCTCTCTCTCTCTCTCTCTAGTCACTAACATTACTAAACATCACATGTGACCATACCTCATAAGTACCATACCAGTTGATTTACTTTAAACATTTCCTTTTGCAAATTTTGCCCACTTATGGGCTGGAGTACAACACTCAACATTTCTCATACTTTAAAGTTTCAACTAAATCCAACCATCTTTTGGATCATTTTGTGGAAATGATTGCTGATCAATTGAAACATCTGTGATGTCTATGATGGTGCTTTTATGGTCTGAGATATTTCTCTTCTAGTGATGGGGTGTTGCAGTACCTCAGCTGGTATAGTATGCAACTCTTAGTCCTAGAATGAGAGAGGTCTATGATGCTTTTTAGAGTCTGAGACTTGATATTCTCCTTGGGGATCTTGATTTTGGGTCGGTTTTGTTCTCTTTTTAAGTATGCAAGGCTTATTTCGTTTTAATGAAACATGTAGCATAAGTTACTTCTATTAACAATGAAAGTATACTGAAAGCAAATTCATGTAAACTTGACAGTTTATGCTGAACATATATTTCTTTAGCCTGATTTATTCAACTTATGATAAGTGGGAAGAAAATTCTGAGTAGAGCTGTCAAGAAAAGGTCCAAATTTCATGGCATATACTCGTGCTGATCACATTCATCTAGTTATTTGATGCTTGTTGAAAATATCTGGAAAATGATGGGTGTTAGATAGTATCAGTCGTTCTTGTTGTCTTTTAGTTTTACACAAGCACTCTTCTTATTGGTTTTCATGAGCTTCACATGTGCTTAAGTGAGGCTAAACACAGAGTCTAGCCCCAACGAAAGGGAAAATACTAAATTTTTTGAAAAATCATACACTACCTGCAACATAGCAGCTTAAGGTTGTACATTAATATTTTTGAATATATAGGCTGATTGTTAACTTTTTTTAATTTTTATTTGTTCGTTCTTGTTTGGTTATTACTTTTAGACGGAACAACCAACTTTGCGCATGGCTATCCATGCTTTTCAGTTTCAATTGGAGTGCTTTATCGTGGCAAGCCTGCAGCCGCCACTGTGGTAATTGTTAATTCATATATTAATAGTTCATTGTTTCGCACTTGCTGGAGTAAGCTTCAAAAAGGAAAAGAGACTAGCAAAATTGAATTATTTATCGATTTGATTTTGAAGTTTTATGTACACTATCCATATTCATATGACCTAAGAATAATCCAGTGGAAGTTTTTTTATCACCTTAGTAATGTCTTTTGAACATTGCCCCCTTCCACTATTTGGAGCAACATTGTGTTTATTTCATTTTTCTCTTCAAAATGATAGATTTGGGTTGGATTTTAAAGAAATGAGGTTAGTATTAAGAGGAGAAAGATAGCAGAGGAACTTGACTTAGTGGAGGAAATCATTTTAACGGCCCTAATGAGATTTAAGTTGCTCCAAGTATTTTGGATCACTCAATTAATCACAATGTAATCAATTTTTTCAATTTGGTACAACAAGCACCTGGAACCCATGCCTGTTACTGATGGTTTCCATCAGGAACACATATCATGTATGCTTATTGCAATACTGATATACAATAGGCCTTTTGGCAAGCTATTTTAAATAGTTGTAATTTAATTATGCAAACTGCTTGTGTTGAATTTTTAATAGGTTGAGTTTGCTGGCGGACCTATGTGTTGGTCCACTCGCACATTCACTGCATCTGCAGGTAATAAACGAGTTGGAATATAGCTAAAAGGTGCACCATTTTGTGTAAATTATACCTGATGTAAAAATCCAAAATGTCGTGGATGCAACTATGTTTCTTGTTAGTCCAAATTTTTTTGAGATATTGCACAACACAAGACTTACAACGAATGTGGCAGAATCAATATATTCTGGTGAATGCTGACATTGTAGCCCTTTTCTGAGTTATGCCTTTTTCTGCTTGATGAAAAAATGCTAGGTTATTAAGATGTTGGGTCCCATCTTTTTTCAAACAGTGAAGCTTTTTGGTCAAGTTAACACGACAGACCAAGAAGCATTTTGATAAACTTTTGGTTGTCTTAAGGTCGGTTATGATTTGTGAGGGTTGGGTGTCAATTTAAAATCTGTACAGCCAGGAGGTTTTGAGTGCAATATAATTAATAAAAGAACTGTTTAATTTGTATGTCAAGGAATAGTATCCTTTTTTTTTCTGTGAAAGCAGGTGGCGGGACCTACTGTAATGGTCAGAAGGTTCATGTTAGTCAAACTGACCAGGTACTCCATAATTCATCACCGCAACCTTTTTATTTTTTACTTTTCTTGTATTGTTATTCCTTTTTTTTTGTGTGTGGGGGGTTGGGGGGGGGGCTTATACTTTTGTAGATATTATTTCTTAGACCCCTTCCCCATTTGTTCGAAACTGAAGGCCAGAACTACCTTCTCTCTCTCACACACACACTCAAAGATGGTAGTTTGGGCATTTTTTTAAAGGAGGGATATCTTTAATGTTTAGACTTTAGAGCATATGGGAGATTTATATATATTTTCAGGGTTAAAATTGAAACCTCCTTGTTTCCTCTCCCAGAAGTAGAATTTCTCTTGTAGTTGTGATGCCTTTTCTTAGTATGATTTAAAAATTGCATATTCTAACCAAATTTTCTAGATAGAGCGATCTCTTCTGGTAACTGGGTTTGGATATGAGCATGATGACGCATGGTCAACCAACATTGAACTTTTCAAGCATTTTACTGATGTCAGTAGGGTAAGTTAGTTATATCTAATCATTTAATTATTTTAAAGATAATAAGATCTTGATTATCATGCAGTCTGTTCTGTTAGCTGCCTAATGGGGGCAAAACTTATTGGTTAGCACCTAACTTAGTCTCAGTTTGCCATAAGTTTGTTACTTAATCAGAACGCAGAACTTGATATATTTATATAACATGAATTTCATGGAAGAAATACGAAACTAATAATTTAATTTTCAAGTCAAAAGAAATGTTGTGAGTTGGAACTTAGAATTCTGATTCCACATGCTAAAGGTCAAAGAGAGCATTTAGTTTCACTGGAGTAAATTTGGACCTAGGAACCAAAATTCTAGTAACAGTATAGCCTATACAAGAGTCTAGCAACACAGACAGAATAAAATAAGACAAGTTTATGAAACTTTGGGAGAAGGACTCTTTACTCATATTATAGCTATAAATTAATTAGGAGTGACTGAAAGAACATGACCTCATACTTGCATCGTGCATTCGTCAATTATGCACACCAGGAATTGGGAAATGTGTATTGCAACCTGACCTAGCTGCTTGAAATTCCTAGAAATACACTCTTAACAAAATCTGTGGACCATACAGGGAGTGAGACGGCTTGGTTCAGCTGCTGCAGATATGTCTCATGTGGCACTAGGCATAGCGGAAGCATATTGGGAATACCGGCTCAAGCCGTGGGACATGGCAGCTGGCGTCCTGGTATCTACTGTGTTATTTAAACTATGACTTCTTTATTCATATTCATCTATTAGAATTTTGCAAAAGAATCTTTCTTATCAAGAATTTTTGGGCAAAGCCACTGCATTATGGTAAAAAAGGCTACTCATGGTTTGAATCTTTAAAAATTAGCCCCTTTTTGTTGGTTTTAACTCTGGTACTTCTATAGAATAATAGAAGAATTAATGTCATGAAATTATGAAATAATCTTAATTAAAGAAACTTGAATTTGATTCATTTAAAATGACTTAGCCTTTTTTTTTTTTAAATAATAATGAATGGTTCTCATATTTCATAATCACCTTATTTAATTTAGAAAAAAAAACACCTAAAGACCAAAGTTTAAAATTTCGACTCAATTTCTCCAGAAAGTAACATGCAATTTCTGGTAACATTGGATTTTTAGCTATAAGCTATGGATAGCTTTCCATTTGTTTTAAGTTTCTGATAACTATATTAATAATAACTTCACCTGTAAATCTTGTGCGTAAGCAGATAGTAGAAGAAGCAGGTGGAGTTGTTTCAAGAATGGATGGTGGAGATTTCACTGTTTTTGATCGCTCAGTTTTGGTGTCTAATGGACGCACACATGAAAAGGTTTGACTAGACCTGTACACCTAGCTCTTTTTTTTTTTTTAAATCTTAGCAGCTGCTGCTAAGGTCACCTAGCCCTTAAAATGTATGAACAACTCCTCAGCGGCCCTTTTTAGGAACCAGAATCAGAGTTCTAAAACTAGATGTCAGACACAGATTTCTGGTTTAAAAATTGAACTTTAAATGGGCTTGTTGCTGATGTGATGTCAAGTTGCAGATTTTTTTTTTGAGGGGCTGTCTGGTTGAAGTGTTTGAACAGTAAAGGTCATTGATGCAAAATTTGGGTATTTGAAGGGTTTATTTGTGAGATAAATCTTATCTAATTGTCCCGCTTTCAAACGAGCAACATACAAATAGATTATTTGTCGTTATAGAGAAAAGTTCAAGCATCCATATAGTTCCTCTTTTTCTTTCCTTCTTAGAAGTATCTCACTGGTTATTTAGTAAGATTGTGATTTTAGTCGAGCCTCAAACATTAAGTTCCAGGTGAAGAGTTTGATGGTTTTGGTACTGTGTTACGAGGTAAGGCACCTGTATAATCAGGTACGAAACATGCTCATTTTGACTTGTCTTGTTTGTCTTTTCCCGCTGGTCAATGCTGTAGCTTCTTGAGAAGATTGGCCCAGCTACAGAAGAACTAAAGAAGAAAGGAATTGATTTCTCTTTATGGTTTAAGCCCGATAAATATGCTACCGATTTCTGATTTGCCCGTGCACCATTTTTTGCCACTCATAAGAACAAGCACTGCAAATGTAATGGAAAACAAGCTTGTTGATGACTTGAATAACCTTGTACTTGAATAATGAGGATATTGGCAAGAAAAAAAAGGAATAATTGTCTTCACTTGTCTGAGTTTTTTACTCTTGCATTTTATCAAGTGTGGTCTGCCCAGATACTGAGCTGAGATTTTGCAACTGGCTCCTCTATATAAAGTCATGGAATAACTTAGACTGGTTTTTTTTTATTACCATTTTAAGATATTAAAATTACGGAGTTACCAGCGCTTTGGAAAAAAAAATCCGAAGTTACCAGGAATGCGTGCATTGGCTGCGCACCAACCAGGGATGGCATGTTGACAATGTATGCACACCGGGATTAATCAAGATTTTTTTTTCAGAATGACTGTACAACACATTGGTGTGTCATCGATGTTTTGCAATGATTAATGATACATCAATACACCATTATCGCAATTAAACAAGGTATAAAATATTAATACATCATGCATGTTTTTGCAATAATTCGTTGATGAACTTATTCAAAACTTTAAACAAATATAATTTTTGATAAAAAAAAAATCTGATTTCAGCATATGATTACTTTTCGAAACAAGACTCGGTACTGTATATCTTTCTTATTCAAGAGCAAAAGATGGTGGTGGTGATTTGGACATGGTAGTGGCCCTTGTTGAATTTATACTGCAGGGCTGTTGATGTATAGAACAGCAATACAAGTTGGTGCATTGAAGGTCCGAAATTTTTAATCATAGTAAATAGAAAAATTAAAAAAAAATTAAAAATGAGAAAGAATATACACTATTTTTAAAAATAATGTAAATACCAAAACAAGTTGGTGCATTGTTTTGGTATGACGTCTGTGCAGAACGCCATATTAAACATAAACCTCAGTCCGAAAAAAAAAATATTGAAATAATGGAACGTCATATTGAACCAAATCACTATTAAGAAATCAAAAATAGATGGGACGCCACATGAAATGAAATCTTGCTTAAAAATGAGAAGACACTAAGTAGAACTTTGGTCCAAGATACTGAGCTATTTTGTGTTTTGATATAAATATAATATCTGAATAATAGAATTGAATTTTTTTTTTTACATAAAGCTCAAAGTACACTATTTGAACAGCTAAATTATAATTTATTCTATAATACAAGAGTTCTAAATATGTGTTGTGTTGTGCTGTGATTAAGTTAGTTTTATACGTGTCATATTGTGCTCATTGGCGGATCCATATACAAATTGGGGTAGGCACTTGCCTACCCTTGAATTTGGATTTTTTATTTCGATCTAGTACTAATTGTTCAATGTGCCTACTCCTGTTCTGATGTAGTGCCTACCTCTGGTTCGAGTTAGTCCGATTCTTGAACCGATTCCTTCTAAGTTTTGGTCGATTCTGTGTATTTCGTTTTTTTCGGACATGCGATACTCTATTTTGTAAATAGAATGAAAGAGAATAAGAGAACAAAAGAGATCTGACGATGGGACCTATTATTACAATTCTAAGAAATGGGTTGGCCGAACTTTTTGTGCCTTTTATTATTCAAATCTTATATTTCGGTTAAATTTTTATCTAAGGTTTGACTTCATTTGCTAATTGGCTAAGAACAGTCCCACTTTGAATTGTGCCAAATGAATTTTTAATTAGCTTAATAAAAATATTTCAATACTGTGTCAATCGATTTTATAATTATAACAAATTTTATAATAAACATAGTTATAGGGATTGAGTTGTAATTGTGTACCCGATAAGTTAATGGGTTTGAACCCGATTAGTGCCCTACCCTGATAGAAATCCTAAATCAGCCCCTGATCGTGCTGTGATCAAATTTGGAAGGATGGTTACGGTATGTTAGTCACACAATAATCACACGTGGTATGTCCAAAAATGACTGGTCACATTTGTCACGTTTAATTATTTTCTTTCATAATTTAAGTTAGTTTATTCAAGATTCACTATTTAATCAATATTTGACAGTCCTAATTACACGTACTCACGTGACCATGTGCCGTGTCGTGACCAGATATTTCACGTGATGTGCCGTGATCAAATAATGGTCACGTCACGGCACGGGACACGCGAGTCACGACACCCGTGTCACCGTGACTTATCCGGTTTCGCCATGAGTTTTTTAGATCCCCGTACCTCTCGCACGTACGGCACGACATGTCAAGTCACGTGAAAAATCAGATCACGACATGGCATGTAGTCACGTGAGTCATATGTAATTAGGACAGTTAGATATTGATCAAATGGTGAATATTGAATAAACTAACTTAAATTATGAAAAAAAAGAAGTTAAATGTGACTAAATGTGACCGGTTATGTTTGGGCACGCCACGTGTGGTCACGACGCGACTAACGTGTCGTATCGTTGTGACTTATCCGGTCATGTTTACATCCTCATACCTCTCGCATGTACGACAGGACATGTGACGTCACGCAAAATATCTGATCACGGCACGATATGTGGTCACGTGTAATTAGGACCGTTAGATATTGATCAAATGGTGAATCTTGAATTCTTGATTAAACTAACTTAAATTATAAAAAAAATAGTTAAACGTGACAAACATGACTATTTACGGTGTGACTAACGTACTATGATCATTCTTCCAAATTCGATCATGACACAATACGTATTTAGAACTCTTGGTTTATAGAATAAATTGTGTTATAGAATAAATAATAATTTAGCTGTTCAAATTGTGTACTTTTAGCTGTTCAGTATTTTGGACCAAATCTCTGAAATTAATCGATCTCAGTGGGTATCTATAACGAAATGAGTATTTAATACTCAAAGTTCTACTTGGTGCCTTCTTATTTTTAATCTAGATTTTATTTGGCGTTCCATTTTTTTTATTAGTAGTTTGGTTTAATATGGCGTCCCTGTCCCACTATTTCAATTTTTGTTTTTTTGGAACTCAAATTTCTGTCTGATATGGCGTTCCGACGCCATACCAAAATAATGCTTTTTTATTTAAAAAAAAATAACGTACATTCTTTTCCATTTTTAATTTTTTATGAGGAGGGTTCAAATGCCTCCATTTTTTTGCTTCCATCATGTCTCTATTTTTAAAAAACTTTAATAACTCAAAATTTAAAACTTAAAAGTCAAAATAAAACCGTTGAATATGATCTACATCATTTTATCTATGTGCTCATACAAAATTATCACATTTTGATTTTGTTTTTATGTGAATCAATTAGTTGAAAAATCAACGTCTAGAAATTATCCACATTAGTACGTTTTTTACAACTTCTTGATGACAACCAAAACAAAATTAAAATGTCATAATTTTTTACATGTGCATAGATAAAATGATATAGATCATATTTAATGATTTTATTTTGACTTAAAATTTTAAATTTTGAATTATTAAAGTTTTTAAAAATAGAGACACGGTGGAGACATGAAAAATAAATGCATTTAAACCCTCATCTTTTTTTATTTACTATTTACTACGAATAAAAGTTTCGGATTGAAGGCCCTTATCTATCTAGCTTTTGGTCAACGATGTACTCTTTTTTTTTCTACCTTTTGTCTTTTTCTTTGCAAAATTCAGAATTTATAATGACAAAAAAAAGAATGAGGATGAGCAGGATAAGCCATCTTTTTAAGGTTCAAATATGATGAAAACAATTCTCCAAAGGCGCTCGAATTCAGCAAATGCAATTTTAGCTATAGCTATTGTTCCAAGTTCCAACCAATTGTCGCTCCTGCCATATGGCTATCCTAGAATGCAATTTCCCAGTTGAACGGGATCCACTGGGAGATCATCGCCAGATCTGGACCGTTCATAACGGAACAGCCATGTATTCCTCAAGATCTTGAGATCTGGATCATTAAATTTGACAGGCGCACCCCAAATATAACGAACCCGTATCCTCCCGAGTACCGCACGGAACAGTAAATCACTTTACGGCCCAGATTTACTCTCAGCCGGTGCCTATTCGGGATTCGGGAAGGGGCAGTATTATTTGTGCTTTGAGATTCGTGCAAAGTTAAAAAGAACGGCCCGGATCCAATTACTCCACAGAACAGTACCTTTGTAGTACTCAGAGGATACGAGTTCAAATATAACAAGGACATTTGAAACGGTTGAGAAGGGTGGGCCCATGGTGGAAAGACTGCATTGTTGGGGTGTTCAAAGTTTAAACGGTCAATTCGGTTAAAATAAAATTGAAATAGTCAAATTTTTCTTTCAAAAAAAAAATAGTCAAACCAAAATTTTATTTGGTTTTCAAAAACTTAACCGAACCAACTGAATTAAACTTGTCAACATAATAATCAAACAACAACAAAAAAAGTAAATTTCATTTTGTTTGGTTGATCTAAAATGAGAGTGATCAAATTGCAAAAGGTCGAAACTCAATATATACACAAATACATTTAATAATCATAGAAATAAATAACAAATATATATAAGTCGAACCGAAATAAGAGAGTAAACCAAACCAAATATAAAAACCGAAGCAATTCAAGTAAATATCAAGTAATTTTCAGTTTGTTTGGTTGAACTGAAATGAAATAAAAGAGATTAAACTGAACCAGATATAAAAAAAATGAAGTAATTCAAAATTCAACCGAATTGAACCATTTAAAGTTTTAAACCGAAAAAACGAACCATTTAACTCAAAATTTGTCAGTTTGGTCGAAAACCAAATAAACTGGATTCAATAAACACCCTTACTGCACTGAACTGAGTTGCACCTTGCCAGGTGGAGATCAAGTTTTTTATCTTTTTGTTGCCCTCACAACTTTCTGCATTTATTTTGGGAAAGAGTTATCGGAGGGACTACATGAGGCTTACGTGACCACATGAGAAGAATCAAGGACTTCTTAGTTTTAGAGCTGCCCAGAATCCGGTACCTCTCACAGAGCTTAAATAATTTTGCAATTGCCAGTTTAAGAGTGCATGAGATTTATGGGCAGCATACAAAATTCACCACTAGCATAGATAAAATGATGTAATATAATGTCTTACCATTCAATATCTATTTCCAGACTCTAGTAAAATGAAACAGTGTCAGAGAGGTATAAGAATTTAGCATAATATAGTGTGGTTAATTCCTATTTGTTCAAATGAGAAGCTGCCTTTGCCATCTCTTCTGGAGTCACCTTCTTGT
Organism: Carex kokanica; assembly: GCA_025461125.1. Lineage (NCBI taxonomy): Eukaryota > Viridiplantae > Streptophyta > Magnoliopsida > Poales > Cyperaceae > Carex > Carex kokanica. The sequence goes on along the minus strand of JAJGRX010001448.1, from coordinate 767,226 downwards.
GCAACTGCATATGCAAAAGATTCTTTAAATTAATTGTAGTTTAAAAGCATTACAGTACCAAGTAAACAATATCAGTAGAAGCCAAAATCATAAAATATGACAAGCTGTTTGAAGTTCTGTAATGCAGCAGTGCTTTCATGATCAAAATCAGCATCAATGAGTACTGGTACAGTGCAAAAGTCAACCTGTTTTGGTCCTCTGCTTGGCTTGCTTTATGTTTCTTTGGATCTATGATTAATTTGGCTTTTTAGTTTAGCTGAGAAAATTTAATGAGTTGATGCACAAGAACTCACAAACAACCCAAAAATTTGAACTTACAGCATCAGAAATAGGAAACCAGTGGAAGGATCGCAAGACGGCATCATCAGAGGAGGGCATGTTATCATGGTTCCAGTAAGTGATATTACCAAACTGCCCTCGTGATTGCCAGCAATTGGATTCCCCATCTGAATTTTGTAACTTCTTCCTCTTTCCCACTTGTGGCTTCTCCAATACGTAACCTAATGATAGAACACAAGCAAAAACTATACAATTACATGATATAAGCAGAAACAGCTGTATAACTTGTTGATAAGAAAGTATGTGGGTAGGAACTTCATATACCAGTCAAGTCGTGATTTGTTACATTACCAGATACATCAAATATTGCTTTGGCAGCTTTTTGTCAGTTTTAAGACTAAATCTGGGACCAACACAGAGATGTAGGTATAATAATTCTAGGTATATAACAAAGTTCTTATAAAAATAGCATAACATATCATTCCATGGTTGACATTAAATAATGCAGATCACAAGAAAATGGAATAAGAAAAAAAAGAAAAAGAAACAAGGTTACCACTATAACCATCAGGAATTGGCACTGTAGTTCCATGTAGCCTTCTCCCTCTGAAGAATGCTTCTTGCACATTCATGCCTTCTACTTCCACATCTATTTCATAAGGGAGACACTTTAATTCAATAATTCATGAGGGTTCCAATACCTCATGACTTTTATACCGCATCATACCTCAAATTCTATATCTTCGTTTTCAAAGTTCAAACTGTCGATCTGAACCGCTTAACATGATATCCATAGTAAAATATGCTTGGGGATGAAATTTTATAATTTTTGGAAATTTTTTACTATTTTTTTAGGTAGGTAGAAAATCACTGTCTTTGAACGGTACAGAAAAAAGTGATTTTGTACCTATCTTAAAAAATAGTAAAAAAAATTCAAAACTTATAAAATTTCATCCCCAAACATATTATACTATAGATATCATCTTGAACGGTTCGGATTGACAGTTTGAACTTTGAAAATGAAGATATAAAATATGATGTATGATGATGAGGTATGAAAGGCATGAGGTATTGGAACCCTCCTCAAAATATATTAAGGTAAGTCTTAATTCTGGCCCCTCAACTAATGCAATTGGTTCAATCAAGCCCCTAAACTATACATGGTTCAATCAAATCCGAGAATTTTTTTTTCTTGGTCCAATTAGAGTTCTTATCTTTTGTGTTGATTCAATTACATACATCCTATCATTAATATTACCTAAATTTGCAACTTCATACAGCAGAAAATAAAAAATATTCCTTAACTGAAACTGCCCTCCAAAAATACTGGTTCTACCACTGGTCATGTCTAAAACAATATTTGAATTTTGAAGAACACTGGAAGAAATGAGGGCATGTACTAAATTACTCTGGTACTGGACGGTGCTGATGCAAAGAACTTGACAACTGGAAAGAACAAACTTTTTTTTTTTTCAAGAAGAGAAACATTCAGTGTATAATTCAGCGTTCACTGTCACATAATCACATTCCCACTAAATGTGTAAAATTGACTAAAAAGTAGTAATGGCAATAAAGCATTTAGAGGAAGAAAAAGAGACCTGTCTTTCTGGGCTTGAAGTAATCGGATACTGGGGAGGGGCCATTGTGCTTGACCGAGCATGGCAGGAGATGGACCCTATCCGTCAGATCGACGACTGGGGACTCGTCACGTGACACCAGATCGACGGTTCCCGTGACTCCGGCTGTCTCAGAGGCGCTTGTTTCCTTCTCCATTTTAATTACACGCGGATAAAGCACTGATTTAGCTAAAAAGAAGCGCCCTTTTGAGCTATTTCTCTTCTCAAATTTACGAAACACATTTGTCTGTGTTTTTTTTCCAAGACTGAGGGGCCCACTAAAGCATATTTGAGCTTTTATGGGCCCAGGTTTATGTGACGGCCCAAGAAAAGTATGGCAGCATTAACGGAGGAAAGCCTTAAAAATTGTAGATAATCCTTTTTCTATATTTATTGTCTGACTTATTTTTCTCTTGCTTTCTATTTTGGAATGCTGATTTTCATGCGCTCAATAGGCCCGAAAATCAGGATTTTCGGGACGCCGATTTCCCATCATATTTTTCGGATCAGGTACTGATGAATGGATTAGATGAGAATTGTCTAAATCAGGACCGTCTGTTTTAGATCGGACGGGCTAGATTTGAATAGCAGTGTACGCGTACCAAAACCTACGAGCTTGTATTAAGAAAATAAAAGGAATGAGTAATTGCTGCAATTGCAAGAGATTGTATTTAACCACGCCTCATCATTTCTTTCGATGAAATGTTTTCGCTTTACATTTGTCTTCCCGATGAATGGATTAGATGAGAATTGTCTAAATCAGGACCGTCTGTTTTAGATCGGTGTTTAATTGTAGATAATCCTTTTTCTTATTTTAAATAGATAGAAATCACTACATTTACAGTTCAAAATTGTTAGATTAGGTGATTTTACCTATCTATAATAATAGTACAAATATTCTAAAAAAAATATAAAATTTGATCTTTAAGTACATTTTTTATACGGAGATCATGTTGAACGGTTATATCAATTGTTTGAATTTTGTAAACGGAGATATTGATCCATAGCATGGACCGTTCCACGCTTTGCGAAGTACTGTAGCCTCACTCTTAATTTTGTTATGTTTATTCTGAAAATCACAACAGTTTCACCTATGACATCTCTTGTTTCTGTTACTCAAAATCCTTTATTTTTTCCTAGTTCTAACTAATAAATAGTAAATACTGCTTTCTTCATCTATGTTTCCAGTGTGTAACAGTGGAACTGGTTACCAAAAACAGTTTGGGCTAAGATATGGAAGAGAAACTCACTGTGACAACTTCTGGGGACGCAAAGCAGAAGGGAATAACCAAAAAAACGGGTAAGTCCTCAGAGAAATCTGAACTTGCATACACTTCACGGTCCATGAAGCAAAGCATCTATGAGGGTTCCTCCAGCAGCAAGGGGATTTTAAGAAGAGAAAAAGCAATTAACAAGTGTTAAAAATAACGGTACAAATTGACTTGTAACATCTAGTTGTAAGGAATAGTGTCATGTAATTAATAGGCTAAGAGTTAGTGGTTAGTGTTGGATTTAGAGACGTCTAATTACAATAATTAAGTTGGACATATGTGCATTATGATTATGATATCAAATACTGTCGCAAAATTACATTTATGTAATGATTAAAATATGCCAAACAATGTGATTAATTAAGTCATGGCATTATACGTATTTCACTAAGGTTTTGGATACAAATACATATAGAATAATGTTAATCAATTATAATTGTTAATGGATCGATTATAGTTGATTAAAATAATAGCAGTGATAAATTTAGGCTAAATAAGGAAATTGAAATTTTTCTGATTTATTTCGGAAATGTTATTTTCAGCATTTTTTTGGTTCCTGATTTAGCCTGAAATTTTTAGAAAAAAAGGTGTACACATTTTCACATCTTTTGGCAAACTTGTTTCACAAGTTTGAGCTATTTTCGGCTCTAGGGTTTACCCTAGGGTTAGGGTTTGCACTGCTATAAAAGGGCTGCGTCTCCATAGCCCTGAACTCATCATTGTCCACCGTCTTGCTCCATAAAAGACCAGATATTATGCCTTCAATTTGTGAGACAGAAACAAGTAAGAGAGAGTTCAAGAGTTTTGGAAAGACTCGCTAGCCAAGTAATTTGTCGGTTGAGCGTGCGAGCAAGTCAATCAAGCCATCTTCATCGATTCCTTTGATATTGCTTGAGAGGCAATAGACGGAAGGCCATAAAGATGAAAAGTAAGTAATTTCCGCTGTGCTTATTTAATTCTTACATAGATCTGGGTTAAGGTTTTAAGTAAATTAGAAAAACCTGACCACGGGCTAACATGTCAATGATTTGATCTTTGCCTAAATTGTTCTACACATTTGTGGACCGTATCATAATGAATATATATTGATTGTCTATTACCTTATTTGATCACTTTAATTGACAATCATATATGACAGTAAACAATCCATAATTAGATACATATATGCTCAATGTTGGCATTAAATCCAACGAGGTTGGCAATAAATCCAACAATCTCCCACTTGAGCAATATGTTATGACTTTTTAATTATGCATTGTGTTCCTTATGTACGCACATTTCTTTACTGTCTTCCTTATATATATATATTCCCAAACCAATTCGGTCCATCAACTATATTAGCAAGGACATGTTAGCCCGTGGTCAGGTTTTTCTAATTTACTTAAAACCTTAACCCAGATCTATGTAAGAATTAAATAAGCACAGCGGAAATTACTTACTTTCCATCTTTATGGCCTTCCGTCTATTGCCTCTCAAGCAATATCAAAGGAATCGATGAAGATGGCTTGATTGACTTGCTCGCACGCTCAACCGACAAATTACTTGGCTAGCGAGTCCTTCCAAAACTCTTGAACTCTCTCTTACTTGTTTCTGTCTCACAAATTGAAGGCATAATATCTGGTCTTTTATGGAGCAAGACGGTGGAGAATGATGAGTTCAAGGCTATGGAGACCCAGCCCTTTTATAGCAGTGCAAACTCTAACCCTAGGATAAACCCTAGAGCCGAAAATAGCTCAAACTTGTGAAACAAGTTTGCCAAAAGATGTGAAAACGTGTACACCTTTTTTTCTGAAAATTTCAGGCTAAATTGGGAACCAAAAAATGCTGAAAATAGCATTTCCGAAATAAATCAGAAAATAATTCAATTTCCTTATTTAGCCTAAATTTATCACTGCTATTATTTTAATCAACTATAATCGATCCATTAACAATTATAATTGATTAACATTATTCTATATGTATTTGTATCCAAAACCTTAGTGAAATACGTATAATGCCATGACTTAATTAATCACATTGTTTGGCATATTTTAATCATTACATAAATGTAATTTTGCGACAGTATTTGATATCATAATCATAATGCACATATGTCCAACTTAATTATTGTAATTAGACGTCTCTAAATCCAACAGTTAGTAGTTGTAATTAATAGTACAACGGTTAGTTTTTATTTTTCTTCTATAAATAGAGATACATGTAAAGATGAAAATAAAATTGCAATAATAAGTTGTTTTCTTACATCTCTTCTCTCTTACAAAAGTTAGATCACCAAGATTTTCCACCTAGAACTTGTCTATGGAACAAAGCTCACTTGAGGCATATAATTATGAACATTAAAGCAATAAAAATAAAGAGTGCCTAGTTTGTCATGTCCAATTTTCATAATATAAATCATCAAACCAGGAATTAATTATACATTTAATTTGTAGCACTTAACTTAAGAAATCATCCAAACTGCTACAAAACTGCTGGAAGATTAAAAGGAAATAAATCACAAAAAGAATAGTAAAAATAATGCCTAACAAAAGTTTTACTGTCGCACTTCCTCTCTATCACTGGGAAACTCCAAATATTCTACCAATTAAAGAAACCAGGCCCTGCTCTAGAGAGCAACTCCTTCCCAGCATCTTTTCCCATTTCTACCATCTCATCAAAAGCATAAGCCCCTTGTCTTGAAGTCTCTAACACTATAAAAAGTTAAAAAGAGAAAAATGGAATCAATTTTCTCAAAAATCAGGAATAATTAGGTCTACCATTACTAACAAGAACAAATAAACGATATAGAATGTACGCACTATTTTGTCATATCATGCACCTGTGAGGCTGTGAGGTCAAGTTACAATACCTATGGCTATCAGCATATAGGTGGGTACCCATATGACAGTTCTCACCCATAAAAAGTATAGTTACCTCGAGTCCCATCAGGTGAAGCAACCAAGCCTCTAAACAAGCAATTTCCATCACTGTCTCGGGAAGCATACCCAGCAATTGGAGTTCGACAAGATCCATCTAGTGTCTCGAGAAATGCCCTTTCACAAGAAACTGCTAACCTTGTCTCCTCGTGATTTAGTAGTGATAGATAGTTGGCCTGTTAATGCATATATTTTGAGTTTATAATAAAGAAGCCAAGTATATAGAGTTTCTTACTATATGTAGAATGGTATGATATGGTAAAGTATTAGTTTTGTGTGCCTACTTACACTACTGTTTTTAAGTGGATGGATGCTTAAGCCTTAGTTAAGAAATGAAAAAACTAAAAATTTGGAAGACGAGTGTCTAGCATGATTAATGCCTGATGAAGTTATGAGAGCCTGGTTAAATTAAAGAATCAATTATAGCATACAAAAGCTTGGAACTGTCTGAAGTAGCTTACAAAAAAGAAGAATATCTAAAATGCTAATTAGATAAGCAAATTACCCTTTGATTTTGATGATTTACAATGAAAACCAAGTGTTCCTCGTACCTAAAGAGGCATAACTTAGCACAATTAAAGGCCTGAGTTTACCTCAAACAAACCTTATGTTTCCTCAACTAGACCTAAATAATACAACCCAGCCTCAATTTAGGCATATCAAACCACATTTAGTCTCAAATAGAATTAGTTATGCACAATGTTGAACTCAGTAGAATCCAACATTGTCAAACCTGACAAAACCATATTAAGCAATGACATAGAACATTGTCACTGGAATCCTATTATATCAGCTACTTGACAAATGTGTAGTTTCTACTGATGCACTGAAATGAGTCCCAAATTAGCTCAAACATGTGCAAATAACAACTGAACTCAATATTGTCTCAATTAATATGACAGCAGATCAAAGCTATAAAATACATGATTGAACATACCATTTTATCATCATTGCTTCTGCAAGCTATACCAATTGCACCTTGTGCAATTGCCGGAAGCATTTCTTCAATAGGTAATATGGCTGTGACAGTATCAGTCATGTTCAACCTCTTTAACCCTGCTAATGCCAGCAAAGTGGCCTGAACTTCCCCTTCACCGAGTTTCTTTAGCCTTGTCTGAACGTTTCCTCGGAAATTCACTACCTATAGTGTCAGAGAAAAGTAACTTCTATCACAACATAACAGGAATACAAAGATTCAAAAGCATATTGAACAAGCCTAAAACATGCTAACAATTCCTGTGACTAATTAACAGTAATTTAGATAGACCCAAACCCACACTATAAACAAACAAACTAGCAGTGTCAATGCATGACCCCACCCAACAGTAAACCCCTTGCTCAACCCGACACAAACCAACCTGTTTATTATTTGTTTTTCTTTTTGGGAGATTCAGAGGCTGACTGCATTAACTGGACCTGTATGGAGGTGTGGAAATTGCAGAAAATAAAACTTATTTAAAATGTGGGACTCGAACTTGAGTGATCCGATGGGAGAACCAATAGACAGACCATCTAAGCACAGCAACATATATTGTATTTAAGTCATTTGTTCCACTGTAACGGGTCGGGTCGGGTTGCTGCAGATCCATTTAGTTCAGGAAAGGGTCGACCATTTCCTAACATGTGTTGGGTCAGGCTGGGTATAATAATATTTGTGACTGACCCAAACCCGACCAACCCGACCCATTGACACCCCCAATTATTACAAACTGAGAAAGGAATAAAAAGGAAACACACAATGTAATCATGATACCGGTTCAAAATAATTAACGCACCTTGACAGTATACCAAACTATAGAACAAATAGAGGAAAATACTGAAAACAAAAATGCTTTCGCAAAAGCCAGTATCATACTGGTACAAAGCATGACTAGTAAATATGGAAATGAAGCTCCTACCATTACAGTAATAAAGACCTAGATTAGAAACTAGTAACCTGCATGGCAATATACATGTACTAGACTGAACACTACCATACAAAATCAAGATCCCCAAAAGACATCTCAAACACGGAGAACAACTATACACAAGCAATAAATCGAAGGCGAGTACCTTCAGAGAAGGATATCTGAGAAGGATTTGAGATTGTCGTCTGAGAGAAGCACTGCCGACAAGACTCCCAGCTGGCAACTCAGCAAGAGATTTTGCACTCAAACTGATAAAAGCATCTCTCACATCTTCTCTTGGGAGGTTGCATGGCAAAATTGTCCCTTCTGGTATGTATGTTGGCACATCCTTCATTGAATGGACCTATAAATATAAAAAATAGGTTTCTGTCAGCTTAATCTTTTAGTTGAGCTCATTTAGCCACTTGGCATCAGGCATGTACAAAAGCGCCTCTTCATGTGAGGTGCAGCGCTGAGAACATAATATAATTTGCAGCAACAAATTGCAACTAAATCCCAATGCTTCTTTGGTACTTGCAAACAATGCAAACAGTGATATCAAATGTCTGTTCTGTTTAAATTTGACAATTTGGCACCGATTTAATCAACCCTTTATCAATCAGGCCCAAATTGAACTAAATTAAAGACAAGTATCTGATATTAAGGAATTAAGCAGCATTTTGTTTAACTTGACCTTGTTTTACATTTTTTGTATGATATATAACAACCAAAAAAGTGTTAGTCACTTGCTGCTGCATACGGGATATGTAATAACCCAAAAATATTTTGTGCTTTTTGCAGACAACACCAATATTTTATCATATTTGCACAACTACTAATTTTGCCCTTTATCAACACAACCACTTAAAACATCTTTCAGTGGTTACTGATTTTGCCCTGAACTCTACTAAACTTCCAAATAATGATGAAATTTCTGTCAATAATTTTGACTCAGTCAGGGGGCAAATCAGCATTTATGTCTTTTGCCTGGCGGCTGGGTTTCATTTATAAATACACAAAAGATGCCAGGCCTAGCAGTCAATAAAAGAAATACTAACTGTCATATGCAAATAGCAAGATAAATCAAACAATCAGGAATAGCCTTTGTGCCTTTTTCGAGCAATGCAAACTATTGGAGAAATTGGGTCCATTATCATACCGCAATGTCGATTCTGCTTTCCAACAATGCCTCGTCGATCTCCTTTGTAAAGAGCCCCTTGCCACCAATGTCAGCCAGGGGTTGGTTCAGAATTTTGTCACCAGTGGTTTTGATAATAATTATCTCAATCGCACCTTCTTCGGCTAATTCAGAGTGTGCCGCCTTGAGCTTTTCACGTGTTTCGTATGCTTGTGCAAGGGCTAGTGGGCTGTCCTACGCCAACAAACCAAAGCATTAAATACATAAAAGAGAAGTACAGTAAAAATATAAAATCATGAAAGGTCTTGCTAAAGAATAAGCTAAGGAGATAAGATGTGCAAATTGTGCAAATACTACGAAAAGGGAACACCAATATGCAATGCAGTGCATATTATTTAAAAATGGTTAATTGTATATCTGATTTGTATATTTGGTACAAAAGTATTAAGTGTGAATTATGGGCTTGTATCGAATCTAGTCTTGAGCAAGTTCTACAGGTTATCATACCCAAACTGACTAGAATATAGAGCAATTTTTTTTTTTAAAATTTTAGAGCTTAAATTAGAAAGACAGGTCAGGTCAATTAAGTTGAAATTTAGGTCAGTAAAATTAGAATTAGGGCCGATGAAGCCAAAGTTATATAAATGGCATAGTGTGATCATTAGTTGTGAAATTCAATCCAATTTGGTCTGAGTTGACTTAAATTTGGATCCAGCTTTGTCTGAGTTACATTCAAATAGCTGATGATTTCCTTAATAAATATACCTAGAAGGATAAAAACTAAAATGCTGAAGTATTACCATTTCTCCATCATGCAAAATTTCAAATTACGCCTTTTCCAGAAAAAAATAAAAATTTAAACGAGATATTTCGTCAATTTAAAGCGGAACTGTCAACTGTTCAGAAATAAAGGTAGTCGCAACAAGTGCATTGCAATGAAAAAAATGTCTTATTTTTGTCCAAATTCACTGGCCAAGCAATTAACTAGAGAGAGCTTAATCAAAATTAAGCTATATTACTCACCAACAAGCTACAAAAGAATAGCAAAATTGAATTCGACAAAGCTAAGCTCAAACCTTCCTCTAGTGCCAATTCTGACGAGAGCGACCTTCGCCTGAGTCTCCTGCTCAACTGCGATGGCAGCTCTGGTTTTCACAACACACCTCCTTACTCTTCTCGGAATGTGGATACCACTGGATGAGGTGGGCCCGACGTTTGGAGGAGCAAAGAGGGATCTCATGGCGACAGCTCCAGCCATTGTTGAGAGGAAGGAAGAGAGATAAGAGAGAAAGAGAGAGAAGAGAGAGCAATAGTGGCGGGTTAGATGGGTTTCTGTTGAGATGGAGAAGATAATGTCAGTGGAATAGTGGATTGACCAATCAGACCAGTGCGACTGATATCGGGTAGGGTTTAGTAGTATTAGATCTGAACCCGGTTGGAATTCTCATTATTTGAAGCACTAATTACGCGCTGTTAATGGCTTATAAGTTATAAGGAACTTTTACGAATCTGAAGGCGTACTAATCTTGAGGTCGTCTGCGCGGTGTGATTCTTGTGCAGCATGGTGCAGTGCGGCAGGAGATCTGAATCGGTAATACAAGTGACAGAATCATTACAATGATAATATTTTGAATACCAAGCTGTTTCTATGAAATAATAATATTTTTTTTTTAAGCATGTATAGCTAAACGTTCATAATAATTACAATGAAATTCATATAAATATGTTACAACATCAAAAGTTGAATAATATACAAGCAAACAAGCTCACATGCTTAACAATAATGAGGAGGTTTTGTATTTGAAATTGTCTTGTTTTAAAAAAAATAGCTTCACCTGATGAGGATTTCAGCTTTTCTGCTGCTAGTGCTAGTGTGGTTGTCATTAGTATCTCTACTTAAATTTGTTTGTTATGATTTTGTATAATTTCTGCTAAATTCTTTTACAGTTTACTATTCGATGCTATTGTTAGCTCCTTTGAATAGCTAGTTTTTGTTTAGTTGTTTGTATTAGAGGCTGTGTACCTCATATTTTGTAAGGACAAGTGGTTTTTCAATGAAATAATAGTTTCTTTTTGAATTAATATTTTTTTAAAAGTAAATCCGGAATCAATCCTTGATATGAGATTGGGCATTTTTAAACATCTACACAAAATTGACATTGATTTTGTCACAACCATTGATGTTGGAATCAGGGGCAGATCTCAGTGTATTGAAAAAGTGGCTAAGCCACTCTTATGATTTTAAAATTTTAGTTATGTATATTGAAATTTAATTTAAATTATTTTTTTCAAAACTTTATATATAGTCCAGCCCCCCTCAATAATAATTAAATGTTTACTTGTAATCTAGTAGTTAAAACTCTATTTTGTAGTTGAAAGGTCTTGAGTTCAAATCACACTCACCACATTGTGCATTTTTAATTTTCAACCCCTTCATCAAAAATTTATAGTTCCGCCCCTAATTGAAATGGGCATTTAATTTCAAGTACCATAAAAAAAGAGAGGCTTAATCTATGGGTTTGCAGATGAGGAGAGGTTTGACATTAGAGCTTCGATGAAATGGGTGAAAAAGGAAAAGGATAAAAGGATATGGTAGAGAGATGATAAAGATGGGCTTGAGACAAGAAGTTTGGATTTCTTTTACCAATTTGATACGTCCTATCTCCCGAGGAGAGTAGTCCGTATGAGAAAGGTGATGGGATGATCTCGCCCTGCCCGAGATGGCAGTCCGAGATGAGAGTTGAGAAGTTAGGTGGTTGTAGAGAGATTCTGACTCTAACCTATGCGATATCTCTCTGTGTGTGTAAAATCTCGACCCCCGTTTAATGGAGATTTTTGCCTTATATAGGCTGAATCATAACCGCTCCATAACCGCTATCTCGGTGGTTATCCCGCCTCAAGGCGGTGAAGCGGTTATTGTGACCACGTTTGGTGGTTATCCCGCGTTAAAGCGGTACAGGTTTATTTCGGGCCGAGTTCGACCTTTTCAGGGCCTTCGGCCTGTTCTATTCCTGGGTCTTTTAAGTATCTCGGGCTTTGGGCCTCTTTACCTTGGCTCCGGGCTGGCTCCTACAAGGAGGTCCGAATCCCGGGCTTTCATAGGCCTAAAGTTTATTAATAAAGGGCCTTGGGAACATGGCCCTATCACAATTAATTGATTTTGTAAGATTTTTTTAGCGTTAAACAGTGGTCGAGTTTCTCCTATATTATTAAATTCTGATTTTTTTTCTTTTTATAAATATGATGAATTCATTAGAATTATTGAGAAACTTTATTTGGTTTAAGATAGAAGGATTTCCTATCTGAATATTACAAGAATCTCTCATCTAAATTTCGAACGAAGATTATTATATTTGTCACTAAACCAAACACTAATTCTTTATTTCACCTAACAATTAATTCTAAACATTTACATTAATTATCTCATATTTAACGCCTTATAATCTTTATAAATAACATTTTGAATTATCTTTTGCAATTTTACATCTATTAATACTAGTATTGTGCCTGCAGAAACATATATATAATAGATAACAAAACTAAACTAACATAGAAATTAATAAATTTTTATAAAAAAAATTGGACCAATGAAAAGAATAATTATTTAGCCATCGACTGTTTTTTGTCCGATGGCACCTTGCTTCGACCTGAGCTATGCAACAATGTTTTTTCATTTTCATAACAATTGAATATATAGTAAAAAAACGTCAGCTATCGACTCGGATGGATTCCAGCTCGTTATTCAGCAATATCCAAGAATAATATTAAAATAGATTTGAACAGTGACATATTATAAGAAAACAAATATGTTTAAAATAAGTTGAAGGACTTTTAATTCATACATACGTTGATTTTAGATGTATTTTCTATTATAACAAAATATAGCAATTTGTTATTTTACTATTTTATCAATCTATTATAGTATGGTTGCATGAAATTTGTATAGTTTTTGCAATTAATGTGGATTTGTAATCCTTATTGCTATTACGTGTGGATCTCAATCCTTGTTACTATTAATATGGATATGTAATCCTTAATTCCTTATTGCTATTATGTTATTGCTATTATGTGTGGATCTGCATTTTTAAATTTTAAAAATGAAAAAAAATCAAGTATTTGACAATAAAATAAGAGGGGTTTAAGAAAAATTTTGAAAAAAAATAGAGAAATCATGACATCTACATATGCAAGTACGTGTCTAAATAGATTTAGACTTTTACATGTAGAAAAACATCAAAAAGATGCATATATTAAAAAAAAACGCAGTCAGTTTAATTGGAGGATTGATATTCAATCAAAAATTCATTTTTTAATCACAGCCATTCGCAATTCAAGACATCTACGTGCTTAATGTAAAAATGGAAAAATAGTCCAATTTATTAATACCAACAGTTATATCACCATATAAGTAACAAATTTAAAAATAGTCTAATTTATTGATACCAACAGTTATATCACCATATGAGTGTCTAACATTCAGTAATAAACTACTTGAGCTATATGACGAAACGATATTGCCTTCTGATCAACATAATTTGAACTAAACAATCAACACCGAATCAAACTAAGGTATGAGCGGAATTAGTTATATACGGCCAGTGTTGTAAAGAGCAGCTGTTTAGCCTGATTGATCGGTCAATTAGTTGGTGGCAGTGATCAAACTGTCACGAACATATTTGTCAGAAGGTTATTTGCAGATCGGCCGATTTGTCCAATAAATCGCTTGTTTTTCATTTTAAACGGCCCGATTAATCATTCAGTTTTTGTTTATACGGCTGATTAGTCAGTCATTATTGTTTTTCTGTATTTATTCTTTATATGCACTATAATTTATTTTGTCTTATATGAATATTTTATAAATGACAAATTTTATGAAACTTTATTAATAACAAAAAAAACTAAGTATAAGTTTATTTAATAAGTTTGATAAGTTGAATTAATTATTTTTAATTTAAAGAACTAATTCCTCTCTTTCATTCGGAATTCTGATTTTTTTTATTTCACCAAAAATGAAGAAGCAAGAAATACTATCTATATTTGGACATAAACTTTTAATTTATAAACTAGTTTCAATCTTTCTTTCGGAATTCTATTTTTTTTAACTTTTAAACTTTTAAACTTTTAATTTCGAAAATTTTCTTGTTACATTAAATAAAGTTCGGTCCAATAGCTTATAAGCTTTCTATTGGCAAAACGCAAAAAATAGGTTTGCGTTACGACTTGCGAGAGAGAAATAGAGAATTGGAACGTTAGCAAAAAAATGACACATAAAAAGGACACAAACAAATAACAGATGAGTGCAATGGCGGAAAAGGTTTTATGTTTTTGTCTTATAACGGCTTCCGACATTTTTATTAATACCCTAAAAAAAAAAAAATATCAAATCTACCCTCAATTTGGGAAAAATTTTAAAAATACCCTAACCGCCCCATGAAGGGGCGGTTCACCATACCCACCAAACCGCCCTATGGTTGGGCGGTTCTGTTGGCCGAGAAAACCGCCCCCCTATGGGGCGGTCCACTATACATACTATAAAATCCCAGCAAACTGCGCACTCTCTCCCTCACACTTCATTTTCGCTCTCGCCCCGCCTCTCGCTCTTTACTGTGCTCCGAAGGTATTTTTTATAATTTTATTTTATTATTATTTAGTTAATGTGTATTACTGTAGGTTACTGTAGATACTGTAGATTACTGTAGGTTACTGCTGATTACTGTAGATTACTGTAGATACTGTAGTTTACTGTAGGTTACTGCTGATTACTGTAGATTACTGTAGATTACTGTAGCTCACTGTAGATCACTGTAGATCACTGTAGATCACTGTAGCTCACTGTAGATTACTGTAGCTTACTGTAGATTACTGCTGATTACTGTAGATTACTGTAGATTACTGCAGATTGCTGTTCATTATTATCGTTCATTATTACTGTTTATTATTTATTATTATTTTTGTAATTTTTTTTTATTTTAATATAATTTTAATTGTTGTTGTTTACTAATAATTTAATTGTGTATTGTTATTTTGTAAGTGATAAAAAAATTGTTTATTAATGTAGCTATCAAAATGTTGGTTACACTGCATATGGGCGGGAAGTTCGTGGTGGGTGTGGAGGGAGTATATTACACGAAAGATCCAACCCACGGCTTTGAGGTTAACGAAAACACCTCATTTATGGAACTTAAGCAAAAGGTATTCGAAAGGATTGGTGTAAACAACAACCGGTATGACATAGATTTAGTTACTCGGGTTGACACAGGGAGGGATAGACCTTACTATGTAAAGTATCCAATAACAGATGAGGATGGTTGGAGATGTGTTTATAATACTTTTCAATCTGCGGGTACCCCGATAATGGAGTTATATTCCAGAAAGGTCTTGCGTCGGTCCGGGGTTGGACCTTCTATGGACAATACAGGTCATGATAGCCCGGTACAGCAGCACTCGGGTTTTGAACACTCGGGTTATGACAACTCGGGTGACCGAAACTTCGGTCATGCACCACCCGTTCATACTGATTACACCGCTGATTACACCGCTGATTACACCACTGAGTATACCACTGATTACACCACTGATTATACCACCGACCTACCACCACCGCCGCCGCCGCCTCCTATTCAACCCGTAATCCAATCCAGATTTCCTTCTGTACCACCGTCCGTACCTATAATTGTACCTGTTATGGTTCCCCGGAGAGATGCTATGTTGGAGGCTGAAGGGGTTGATGCCATACCGGAACATGAAATTAACTCGGGTGATAGTTGGGACGGGGATTGGAATTCTGATGCATTATCAGACGGTGATGGAGATTATGCACCCAGCCATGACAGATTTCCTATTAGAGGTCGGACAGACAGACATCCGGTCGCCACATTCAACGATACTACTGCTTTTGAAGAAGCAGACATAAGTTATTTTGGGAAGCGTGTCGTTTACAACACAGAACTTGCTCCGAATCAGGTTTATACCAACATAGAGGAACTTGTGAAGAAAGTCCAAGAAACTCATATTCACGGCAACTGGGAGTGCACAATACAAAAGCGAGATCGAAAAAGGTTAGTTGTTGTTTGCAAAGACTCACCGCGATGCGAGTTCCGACTGTATGCAACCCCTGTGGGTAAGGGGGACGCATGGATCATTAAGAAATGTGAACCACCTCATACATGCAAGTCTGCGTCGTCAAGGACAGACCATGCACAGCTTACGGCATCACTTATTGCCGATGTAATTGAGAGGGATGTTAAGGACGACCCGTCGATCAGCCTTAAGGAGGTCGGCAGAGCGGTGAGACACGCTTACGATCATGTAACCCCAAAGTACAACAGGTTGTGGAGAGGGCGTGAACTTGCGATTTGCAGATTGTTCGGTAGTTGGAAGGGTTCATACAACTTGCTTGCACCACTGCTCCATGCCATATCAAGTACAAATCCCGGCACAAAGTTTGAATGTTGGAATGTCACCGATCCTGAGAAGCGCGACGCGATGCAGTTCAAGGCCATAGCATGGGCGTTTGGTCCGTGCATTCAAGCTGTGCCATATATTAGACCTGTTATCAGTATAGATGCATGTTTCTTGTCTGGCCGTTACGAGGGGAGACTGTTGATAGCATGTGCATATGATGCCGAGAACCAGTTGTTGCCTTTGGCATTTGCAATTGTCGAGAAGGAGGACGGTGAAAATTGGGGTTTTTTCATGAGTTTCTTGCGAAGAGAGGTGGTTGGGAACAGGTTCTTCTGCGTCATATCAGACCAGCACAAAGGAATCAAGTATGTCTTTGATCGAACAGATTTCGGGTGGTCGACAGCTCACGGCGAATGTGTGCACAGGCTGTGTATGCAGCACGTTGCAGAGAACCTCCACAAGCATGTCGGGAACGACCAATGGGTTGCAGAAACATTTAAACTTGGATGCAGAAGGAAGAAGCCGAGGAGGCTGGAAGAGATGTTCAAAGAGTTTGCCAAGGTATGTATATTTTAGATGAAATTTTAATAAACTATTTACTTATATTTTTCTAATCTGAAAATTTATTTCTGTGTAGTACTGTCCGAAGGCAAATTCGTACTTACTCAAGGTGGGGAAAAATAATCCGAGAGATCTGCAAGAAGCACCCGCATATGAGAAAATATTTCAAGCAAAAGATGGAGGTTGGAGATGGGGAATAATGACGACAAATGGGTCCGAGTCCTTGAATGCTGTTTTCAAGCAGAGCCGAATGTTGCCCGTGGCAGCCATTGTGGAGGACACTTTCTACAAGCTAAATGCATGGTTCGTTGACCGGCGTGTTAAAGCACGAGAATTACTCTTCAGGAACCAGGCATTTTCAACAAGGGTGGAGGGCAAACTACGTAAACATAGGGAGAAGGGTTCAGTTATGACCGTTGTCCCGTATGGGGATCGCACCTTGGAATTCGAAGTGCACTCTCCGAATGAGTATGTTCCAACCAGCCGTAGAGCAGATGGGACTATGGAGTTTATTAAAAGACCATACAAGTATGTTGTCATTATCGGAGTGGACAATACTGTAACATGTACATGCCAAGGAATCCAACTAGCTCACCTACCTTGTTCTCATGTTATGGCGGTGTGCCGAGTGAGAAACTTCCGTGAGGATGATTTTGTCGCCGACATGTACCGTACCGATTACCTTGCGAGTACTTGGGGTGCATCCTTCCATCCTTATCCCAACCAGCATGCTTGGCCAGCCTACGTTGGGGATGAACTTAACCCACCCAAGAAGATCAGGTTAGGGAGAATACTTTGTATATGCACTGACCATCTTTTTAATATAGTTATTTAACTTCTTTTTATATCAGGAAAGGGAGAAGGCCCCACAAGCGTGCTGTAATGACAATGGATGAGATGCAGGGTAGGCGAATGGGACATCAGGCTCGCCGTTCAACTTGTGACAGGCAGCGAGCAGGTACATTTCATCTTGTATTTTATAATTCATTTTATATTTTTCGATTTCAATAACATATCATTTTTTGTGAACTGGAATGCAGATGCCATCAACGAAGCCAACGAAAGAGAAAATGCTAGAGTTGTTGCTGAGGCCACCGGTAGCGGTAGTAGTCATGCAGAGGCATCCGGTAGCGGTAGTAGTGTCGCACAACAGACTGGAAGCAGATCCAGAACTCGTCGATTTCTAAATTTGTTCGGTCGTCGTCGATGAGTTTGTGAACTAATTTAATTCGTAGTTTGTAACTATTTTATATGCTTCAGTTTTGTTATTTTCATAACGCAATTAAATATGCACAGATTGACAACATAAAACATAAATAAACAATAACTAGATGGAATAAATACTTCAAGGAATACAATATACAACATAAATCATTAATAATTAGTACAAACAACAATAAAAATACCTACGTCTTAAAAATATATACATCTTAAATCATTAAAAATATATATATCTTAACAATATATCTTAAAAAAGAAAAATATATCTAAACAATATATATATCTTAAAATATATATACATCAATATACATTTCCTTATAAAAATATATAAAATCTGAAAAAAAAAAAAAAAAAACACTGAACCGCCCCATTTCTGGGCGGTTTTCTGGAGGAGGTGGACCGCCCAGAAATAGGGCGGTTTTCTGCCATAAGTGGACCGCCCCATTATGGGGCGGTTAGGGCATTTTTTAAATTTTTTTAAAACTGAGGGCATTTTTAATATTTTTTTTTTTTAGGGTATTAATAAAAATCTCGGTAACGGCTTCATCCGGGTCCACATCAATTATTATTTCACGCGATAAATCCTTTTAATTTAGATTAGACGGACCAAATTCGGAATACAAAGTTTTAGTCGGTTTAATTATGACAATTCGTTCTAACTCGTACAATAAATATCGACGGCAAAAATCAAGGGCGGACCCAGTGTATTCCGGGGGAGACAACTGCCCCCCTGAATTTTGAGTCCCTCCTGAATTTTGAGTTTTAGTGGAGATTTATCGGTTCCGACCGACTGTCTCCTCTGGAAATTTTTTTGCCCTCCTCTGGACGTTTGATTTGTAATTCGGATTAAAATTGAAATAAATTTGTTGAATTTTGATTGGTAATTAGAATTATAAGTCAGAAAATCAGAAATTACAAGTCAAAGCATTAAAAGTATAAGTTAAAATATTGTTTTTTATCAAGTACCCAATTGGTTAATGGATTTAAATCCGATTAGATAATTAAATCCGATTAATATTTTTTTGTCCTCCTGACGAAAATCCTGGATCCGCCCCTGATAGAAATATCTCAATGGCGGCTTATCCTGTAAATATTACCAATATTATATTTCAAATTTAAAAGATCAAATGGACCAGGCAAAAAGTTTTGAAATTACAAATTAATATAATAATGCTAACATATTTTTACACAAATATTCATAAGAAGTATATATTACTTGCTGTTGCTGATATGACCAAATTATTTAACAATTAGCTTTACAATATAGTAATATAGTATTTCACTTAGGTGTCGTTTGATTAGTACGAAAAAATATTTCAACAGTTGTATTAATAAAAGTCTAGTAGAATAATGACCAAAATGAAATAGTGCTATTTAAAGTGAACCATTTATTAAAGGAAGCTGATATGAGTATTCGCATCTAAATTGTCATAACTGCTTGTGGAGACAGCAACGGTTCTACAACATTAGCTTTTGCAGATTTATTAATTAAAACTAGAATGATTTTTTTTTTCAAAGATATGTGTAGTTCGATCCAAAATTTCCCTCCAAATTTTTTCTGTCGCCGTGTGGATTCCGATCAGAGAATTATCAATTCTATGTTTCTATTTTTCATTTTAAAGGAAAAGAAAATCCGATCACATCCGAAATAAAACTCCTACATGCAGCTGCATTGAAAAATAAAAAATAAAAGAGAAAAAAAAACCATGACCTTGGCGTTCTCAGCGCTCGCCCCTTATCAGGTATCCTTGCCGCCCCCTCCCCAGTGCCAAACCCGGAACCAAACCCGGATCCGCTCAGACATCCAAACCGTTAGCCCAGTAAGTCTAATTACCACTAGGAGATCACTCCTCTGTCATTCCTCAACAATCCTTCTCTACTTCTTTACCGGCGGCGACGCCTCCGCCGCATCCGCCGGGAAGTTCTTCGAGATCGCCGGCTCTGGCGGGGTGAAAGCCTTGGAGCTCCTCGCCGGGTCTGGTGGAACTCCAAGAGATGGTGATGAGGTTATCAGAACACACTCTATCTATTTCTCTCTGTTATGTTTTGATTCTATTTTTAATCAAAAAAAAAAAAAAGGAAAAATGTTCTGATTCTATTCTCCCTCTAGTTTTGTCATCGAAATTTAGTTACACTGCTCCTAATTACAGGAATTGAAAGGAAACTGATGAAGAAGAAAAATGGTAAAAACAATAAATAGATCCATTCATTCAGTTTAGCTTAGTTCGATACAATAGGAGAGCGATACTTACCGTTTTGCGGAGAAGACACTAACAACACATCCTCTCCAGTTTATTCATATTTTAATTCTCTCCATTTGCAGTACAAATTTGCGAGATCAATCTCGAGCCCCACAATTACTTGCACATAACTAGTTAAGCCTCTAAATGTTAACTTTTTTTTTCTCTAAAATTACTATAACTCTTAAAACAACCATAACTTGGGCCAGACAAGTCTCTGCTAGCTTATGAAATGTCCAAGGAATTTGACTCTTTTGTACCTACAATGTATCCACCATTATCATCTTGTTTTAGAAAGTTGATTTGAGTGGTTTGGTCCATGCATTGATGCTTAGTTTTAATGCTTTGATCCGTATGTAAACCTGGAGCCAAGTTATCATAACTAGAAAAAAAAAAGCACAATAAAATTGGGTGGAGTGGGGAGGAGGGGGTTACACCTTTGGTACCAATTTGGTTGAGAAATCCATGGTTACAATATTACTTGAATGGTTGCTCCATAATTAGTTCTTAGCCATAATAATAGTTTCAAAATGATAAAATAAGAATCTTACATAAATTAGTATTCTAAATGCTGTCTTAAAATTCGCTTTCTGTGTTATCAACTGTGCTCTTATGTTCTGAGATGAGTTCGGAAATAGCCTCAATCAAACAATTGATGAAAATCTGGAAATCTTAGACTGCCTTCCTTGCGTAAACTTTTTGCACCATTAATTTCAATTTGTCTATTCAAGGTTGCTATCCATTACTATGGAAGGCTGGCAGCAAAGCAAGGGTGGCGATTTGACTCGACTTATGACCATAAGGATGAGACAGGCTACTCCATTCCCTTCGTCTTCACGGTTGGGTCAGGAAAAGTGAGATTATCACTTTTTTGGGGTTTTGTTCTCATTACTAATTGTTGAATTATTGTTGAGAAGTCTTTCAGTCACAAAAGCAGCAGCACCCTTCTGTCAGTAGCGTACCCCTTGTTCCAACATATATTCTTGTTTAATCCCATACACCTTTTTCTTCCAATTTCGATATAGCTTTTGCAGTCATCTGGCTGGTATTTGTGTCTCTGATTTATTTTCTTCTGGCGTGCTCATTTGCAGCCGTTGGGTTTATTCTCGGGAATGTACAGTTCCGATTCTGGGAAAATCCAACATTTTTCCATTTAATGAACATGTGGTCCCAGGCTCATGACAAACCAGTTAGGTCACTAGTACCAGCAAAATTTAGTGGTTTATATGAAATCGTGAATCTATACCAATATGTGAATGTTTGCTTATTTAACTTTTAGTTTAGGAGTTAATAAAATCAAGTTTTGTTTAGGTACTTAAAGTTAGAAATAGGGATAGGTGTAGTAAGGATTTTGAACGAGTATTGGAGGTTAGGATCTTTCATGTAGCAGACAAGGAGAATGAAACTGTCCTTTTTTTAACAAATATCTTTTTTATTTTACTTTGTTTATTGTATGGAACCAATTACTTTTTATAGATTTTTAAGAATCCAGATAGAGAAATGGAAACCTAAAGTAGAAGCCAATTAATATTTAAGATAGTTAGATAGTTGCTTGGGCACCAGTCTGCACGGGTTCACTGTTGGGCCTGATCTGTTCACTACATAGATATGACACATTCGTGTCTTTGTTTTGTATGTGTATAAGATCCATTTGACATCTGTTAATACCATTAAATTCAAGCACTAATATTTTTATTATTGTATGAGAACATTTGAAGGTTATTCCTGGAATAGAAGCAGCTGTGAAGTCAATGAAAGTAGGAGGTATACTTCGTGCAGTTATCCCACCTTCACAAGGATATCAGAGCACATCTCAAGAACCTATTCCACCAAATGTAAGTTACTGTTTTGTTAAATTTTGACTTGTTGGGGTTATGCATCTGTACTAATAATGACACATAACTGCCGGCACCAGTCAGGTTTATCTTTGCTTCTTTTCATTTATGTGTGTTAACATTTATTTTTCTTCTTCGTCTTTTAGGTTGTGTTAAACACTGTTTGTTAGTTACTGTTTAAAATTTGATAATATCATTGTCTTTACTGTTCTTAAACTTATACTGGAAGTACTTCACCCAAGTCGGAACCTATATTTAAATTAATAATAGAGAACCCTCTTTTATTATTCAGTTTTTCGACCGGCAAAGGCTTTTTACTACTATTTTCAACCCAACACGCCTTGCAAATGGAGAAGGCTCTACACTTGGTACTCTTGTATTTGACATTGAGCTTGTGAGCATAAGGAAGCCGTGATTTAATTTTGCTTGTTCTTTTTTTGTGTATATATTTGACCATATTCATCCATTGGTTAAAAAAAAATGAGAGCAAAAGCCCTAAGGAGCCTAATTTATCATGAAATTGTAGATATAATTTAATTGAGCTCTTTTTGTGTTCTGGGAGAGTTTTTTTTCCTCTTGCATGAAATATAATTTGGGTTTGCATTTGGTTGTCTTTTTTTTTCCCCGGAATAACTCAATTTGGATGCTTTAATGGGATATCTTGGAGATTATAGCACAAGTATTTTATTGAAGTTGGACCTAGAAAAGAGCAATCTCCTTGTTAGCAGTGTAAACCATAGCTGAATGGTGGTGATATATACATCTTTTCCTACATCTGCACTATAGTTGTCATTTTGACTGTATGGGTTCAGTTGTCTCAAATAAGAACGACTAGAACTTTTCTGCATTTAGGAAACTTCTGCAATATCAGCTGCTGTCGATAGATAACAAAAAAATCTCTAGTCCTGATAAGAGTGCCACCACTAATACTATTTATCCTTCCAGATTTTTCATCTTTGGTTCTCTCTCTGTTTTTTTTAAATCTTGGCAGGGGCTGCCTAGTTTATCTTTGGTTCTCTCTCTCTCTCTCTAAGCAAGTTCATTTTAGCAAAACTCTAAAACCCGTGCATGTTGCTTCTGGTGCCTTCCTCCTCTGATCTAACTAGACCAGTCCGCACCACATCTCGTGGCAAGTGGCTCACACAGTAATCCAATTAAAGAAGGATACTTCAAAGTAAAGGTGTATTGTAGTTTTTTTTTTTTTTTTTTAAATTCAGATGTTGTTGACTACTCCGTGGGGTTGTATTTGGTTCTTACTCACAAGGTATCTGGTATCTGATTCTCTATCCTCTAAATAACTTTTGTCTATATTTGCAAGATTGTTGTGATTCCTTCTTAGAAGAACTAATACAAACTGAAGCAATTGTTTGACTGCATAGGACAGAAGGCTTGCGTTGGTGAATTGTATTGTCAACCTGATATAACAAAATTTGTAGCACTCACTTCCAAGTCTGATATTCAAATATGTCGCTTATTTCACGTAAGTATAAGATGGCTGCTAAATTGCTGGTGGTAACTTGAATATGAGAGGTTGCACTTCAAAGGTTATCCTTTTCTATGTGATGTACCTGACATGACAGGTCCAAAATGAAACCCAGAAGTACCCTTCATTTTGGTGTACATTATAAATGACATGCATTTCTAGATACAATACAGGAGTGCTGATTTAGGCGAGCTTACCCCTCTTTATTTTTACAGTAGGTAATTTTGCTCAAACCTCAAAGCCCAGTTAATTCCAGTTAAATCTAAGATTTTTTCCTTTGTTCTAAAGTATAGAAATATAATTTTAAAAATAACAATCTGTATTTTCCTAACTAATAACGGTTGAGTATAGAAAGGTCTTGACAATTGGGTACCATTGCTTTCATACTTTTTAGGAAATGCTATATAATTTATTGTTATTCAAAAAGCAACTGAAAGTAGGAGCATACAGCTACCTTCCTTAAGAGAGATATATATATACATTTGGACAGACAAATGGGAAGAAAACAATGGAAATAAAAGGTGACTTGATTTTTCTCTGTTGAGAGTTGAGACAAAGATGGAAAGTACGAAATGCAACTGAGTGGAAAAATGGATTTCATATTTCTTAATGTTACTCTTGTAGCAAATTGAGTATCAAGGAAACAAGAGGTGTTATAATTCATGTCTTCTCCTTGATTGACTGTGACGTTGCAGTTAAACAATCTGTTTTTTTTATGCCATTTATTTGGAGCACTATGATCTTGAGAAAAGAAGCTCCTTTAAAATAAATGCATGTTGCTGGTGACATTCAGGTCCAGATAAATAATTTATAGATTAGTTTATACTTTGGAATTAGGTTATTGGAATAACTTTAAGATTAGAATACAATTTCTGGTGCAGAATTTCTTTGGTATTCTTAATTACTCAATAGGAAGGTTCTCCATTATTCTAAGCAACTTTGCATGCTTTGTCCATGCCCACGTACTTTTAAACCATTAAAGGAGATTTGGTGCAAGGCAGAGTTGATCCAAACTAAACAGGTACAAGTTCTGTTCTGATTTTTTTTTTAAAAACATTTGTCTATAGCTTTGGATATATAACTGAAAGCATCTATATGCAACAATTTACCAAATTTTCTCCCAATTTGATGGAGCACCTGTCACAAACCCTCATTTTGACGCCAATATAAGCTAATCAGCTTCGACCCCTTTCAGATAAGTTTGTGCTTAAAAAACACTAGGCCAAGTCTGTTGAACCCCTCAATGCAAAATAATAAGGCCCAATAGGTGCAATTACCTCCCTAATTAAAATGACTAGTACTTTACGGGCCTTTAAAACTAGAAAAACAAACAAAATAAAAAATAAATTTCTGTATCATGAAAGATGACAGTGTACTGCATGCCAAAATGCTTACCAGATGCCATTTGCTGATAACGGCACAATCATGCAATCACAATTATAAACCCATATCAATTTAGGTAACGAACTGCTGCTTCAGAATCTTGAATTGTTTGTTGCATCAACATTAGTATTTGCACTGTCCTCGCTACCGGGACAGATTCAAGTAGAATGAATGGGTTAATTGATTTTTATTTTTTTTTATTTTTTTGTATTTATATATGATTTTCTATATAATTTAGGATAAAATGTCATGGGTACTGTAAAATTAACGTCTATTCTTAGTATGAAAATTTTATATGATTGATTTTCAAAAGAGGAGGGTTCAAATGTCTCTATTTTGATAGGATGTGTTCATGTGGAGTTGCCAACATGCATGCACCTCGTGTCTTAGCACAGGGAAATAAACTAAGATGACAACTTGTGAGCCTTCTAAGAAAAAAAATGAGGTCTCACCTGTTGCACGGGTGGTGGGGAAGCTATCCACCAAAGTGCATGCAATACATATTCACTAGTGTTTTTTTAGTTCATGGATGAGCTTAACTAGAAAACTATGTACAATTCTTTTTTTATTTAATTGTTTGCAGCATGCCATTTCTTTTTTCTTTTTGAAGTGAACATATATACAATTTTTTACTTCTACCCGTTTTAAATTTATCTCAACTACTTGAGTACAATACGATACATTAGAATGATGAAAGAAACAGCCATACATATTCCTGATCGGAACAAAAATCTTGCAAAATATTAAATGATTAAAATAGAGATTTGGAATTGGAAGTCTTTTCGGAGCGAGAAGGTACCTTATTAATTAAGCAATACATGACACAAGAAATGCGTTGGGTTAAATGTTTTTTTTTTTTTTTGAGATAATCAACGAAGGTCCGGCCTTCGTTTTTCATTTGCGTTGGGTTAAATGTCAATACCTCTGCTAGTAAAGAGAGAAGCGTGGGTAAAAACGACCCATACAACAAAAAGACAACAATATTGAAGGCTAACACTAATTTCTTTTGAAGGTAAGGTGGCAAGTTGCCATCTATATTTAATTAGTAGCACATATAATCAGAATTCCCCACTCCCCACCCCTTAACAAAAGGCGTAGATATGTGGTGTCGGTGAAAGAAGGCAGTTTAAGAGCCGAGGACAAAATAAATATTTCGATAGCAATTGTTAGCTAGTGAGCTATTTAATTAGTAGCACATATAATCACAATGCCCCAATCCCCACCCCTTTAACAAAAGCTTTTATCCGAAAGTATTCAACCACAGTATCACCTTCAATGAGTACTCCACAAGAGAAGATGAGCAATTCCAAAGACTCTGTTATTGTTGCTGCAACCAACAACACCAGCACCAACAACAAACTTCGGGTCTTCTTCATCCCTTTTATGGCAAGAGGACACCTGATCCCTTTGACAGACCTCGCATGCCTCCTGGCAACATGTCACCGAGATGTGGAGGCTACGGTTGTCGTCACTCCAGGCAATGTTTCCTTCATCCGCTCAGCCCTAGACCGTGCAGCTGCTGCCGGTAATACTGTGCAACTAATCACATACACCTTTCCTTCCGAGGGCCTCAGCTCTGGAGCCGAACCTGTTAATTCAGGATTAGACCCATGCTCTTCACATATCGACAAGGCGTTCCATTTGACCCAACCAGTTCATGAAGAGCTTCTCCACCGACACAAGCCAGATGCTGTTGTGGCAGACACTAATTTCTGGTGGATCACTGCAATTGCAGCAGACCTTGGAATCCCCCGACTTGCTTATCTAATTACCTCGACTTTCTCTTGCCTAGCTGTAAAGGGTCTTTGTGGAATGGGACCAGATATATACCTCCATGACCCGGTAACAGTGCCAGGCATTCCAGGCCCCGAAATCCAGATACCGCTGTCTGAACTCCCAGACTTCGTGCTTCCTAAAGAAAACTATCTGGGACAACAAATGCATAGCATGTTTAAGGCAGAGTCAGAAGGCTTTGGTTGCATAATCAATTCGGTGTATGAATTTGAGAAAGAATACTGCGAACACTACAGCAAGACCGCAGCGAATAGGTCCTACTTTGTAGGGCCAATGTCATTCTCTTACAATTGGGACCTCCAGAATTCCGTATCTCGCGGTGGGCATGGTGATGCTGCTTGCCTGAGTTGGCTCGACGCCAAAGAGAATGGTTCGGTGGTTTTTGTTTGTTTCGGGAGCCAGAACTCTTTCGAAGCTGCGCAAGTTCGAGAGTTAGCTTTGGGTTTAGAGAGCTCAAGAAAGAACTTTTTATGGGTCCTTCGAGCCGATCCTGGGGAGGGGTGGATGCCCAATGGATGGGAAGAGAGGGTGGCAGATAGGGGATTCCTGTTTAGGGGATGGGCCCCACAACTGACAATTTTGAGACATGCAGCAGTCGGAGCATTTGTAACACACTGCGGGTGGAACTCTTGTTTGGAAGCCATTACATTTCGCGTACCAATGCTGGCATGGCCAGTTGAATTCGAACAGTTCATTAACGAGAGGCTAATAGTGGATATCAAAGGATGTGGTGCGAGAGTTTGGGAAGGTGGTAAGCGAAGCACGAGGGAAGAAGAGAGGGAGTTGGTGCCTTATGAGGTGATCGCTGAGGCGGTGTCGCGATTCATGGAGCCCGGGGGAATCATAGAGAGAGCACGCGCGAATGCACGAGAGGTGGCGACTATGGCGAAAGCTGCAATGGCAGAAGGCGGGAGCTCTCGCAGAGATCTGAACCGTTTGATTAGTGATTTGTTTGAAGCAAAGCGTAACAAAGCATGCCGCTAATAATGCCTTATGTGTGGATGTAGGGGTGTCAATGACACCCGTTTACCCGTTTACTCTACTCGTATCTTATTCGATAAGATGGGTATGGGTAAAGTTTTTTTTTCGTTAGCTTATTGGATATGGATAAATATTTTTTTCGTTAATCTAATGGATATGGGTATTGGTAAAGGTTGTTTCTTACCCGTTGAGTAACGGATAATTATATGAAATAAATTATATATCAATATATCAATATTATATTCAATTTATTTATTTCTCTATTTTCCATATTGTTGTATCAATGCTGGAGATGTATCAACGCTAATTCATTTTCTTGTTTTCTTCCTTATTCATTGATGTTGCCTTTTTTTTTCAATTCTGAAAATGGAAATATTATACTGTACAATATGACTCACATTTCAATCATCTTTCATCTTCCTCTTTTCTCTTGAACTATTCTTGGCCTCTTGGGTATTACGGTACAATCTGGTATCTCCGATTTATTCTCCATACACAGTAAGTGTACTTCTCCTTTCTCTAGGATCAATTTTTAATTGTTAGTATTGACAAGGTGTGCTCCAATATATTTGATGAAGTTTTTTATTTCTATCTAAAGTGAAATAAAATCAAGCCAAGGCAAGGAGATATAAACCGTGATTTTTATTTTTACCCAAAAACAAAATTATTTTAATATAAATAACTAAGATTTTGTAAAAATTTTATTTCTGCCCAAGTCGTAAATATTATTTACGGCTTGAATTTTAGCATATCATTCCTTTTATTAGCTGCTGCCCAAACTTAATATTTTATTCTCTATTTTGATTGGTACGAGTATTTTTTTTAATTTAATGAATCATTTCTTTGGTCAAAGTTTGATTTGTGCCAAAATTTGTAAGCCATTGATTAATTGTTTATAATTTGAGCACGGTACCAGTGGTACAAACCCAGAATGTGATTATGGTAAATTAAAGATTATTATATATAATATAATAGAAATGATTTCAATTGAGTTGAAATGACACTTGTGCCCTTAAACAAATAATTAGTAATGGTATGATGACAAATAATTAGTAATGATTTCAATTGAGAAATCATCATACCATTACTAATTATTTGTTTAAGGGCACAAGTGTCATTTCAACTCAATTGAAATCATTTCTATTGTATTATATATAATAATCTTTAATTTACCATAATCACATTCTGGGTTTGTACCACTGGTACCGTGCTCAAATTATAAACAATTAATCAATGGCTTACAAATTTTGGCACAAATCAAACTTTGACCAAAGAAAGGATTCATTAAATTAAAAAAAATACTCGTACCAATCAAAATAGAGAATAAAATATTAAGTTTGTCCTCAGTAGGCAGCAGCTAATAAAAGGAATGATATGCTAAGAATTCAAGCCGTAAATAATATTTACGGCTTGGGCAGAATTTTTTTTTTTTACAAAATCTTGGTTATTTTATATTAAAATAATTTTGTTTTTGGGTAAAAATAAAAATCACGGCGATATAAATGTTGGGTACAGTCCGTACTGATGTTGTGTTTTAAAGAATCCTGTTTTTAATCGGAAAGTGGTTTGGTGTTAGTTGGATTATAAGATGGTTTTGAATATTTCTTGCAAATAAGTACGAATGTATTGGATGTATGTTGCAAATTCACTTTCTGGGCCTGCTATTTTAGTGGGCCTACTATTTTAGCAATACAGCTATGTTTCGTACTATGAAGTTCAATTAGTTTGCAAACATATTTTGTTTCAAAGCAACCATTATATTTTGAATGGTTGGATGCAGAAAAGCAGGATCCTGCTTTTCTGTCGGAAAAGTAGCAGAGTCCATTCCTGTGCTGACGGGGTAGGTACAGAGCGTCAGTATTTTGTATTATCCAACTAAAAGAGTTAGTGCATAGTAGTGCTGCACTAATTCCTACTTGGTATTTTTGTTATTCGCCCGCTACCGTTTCGATACCCGTTAATTCTAATGGGTATGAGTAGGATAGGGTAAGACAAATTCTTAACAGGTATGGGTAAGATTAATTCTTAGTAGATATGGGTTTGAAAATGGTTCCACTTTACCCGTATTGTACCCATTGACACCCCTATGTGGATGCCTCAGTTTGAGGAGGGTTCAAATACCTCATGCTTTTCATAGCTCGATCACCAAGTCTCTTTGTGAGTTTAATTCAAAAATCCATCGGATTTGCTTCAAGCGACACATCCAAACCGTTGAAACCGATTTACTTCACGAGTGATGAGTTTACATATCAAATTTATAAATTTAATTATAAATCAAGCGGTCAAAAAATAATGAAAAATGAACTCAATAAAATGAACTTATAAACCATCTTTTTTGACGCTTGACTTTATAATAAATTAGTTCAAAATTTTATAAATTTGTCATGTAAACGCATCACTCGTGAAGTAGATCAATTTCAACAGTTTGAATGTATCATTTGAAATCAATTCAATAAATTTTTGAATTAAGCTCACCAAAGAAGCTCGGTGAGTTTAAGAACACCCTAGTTCTACTCTCTCTGTATGTATACACACATAATATATACATATTTTTTTTGGGCGTTTCTAGCTTTGTATTTGCAATTATGTGCAAAACTTTATGGGGCTTTGTTAGGTTGCAATGTCCTTTCAGTCAACAAATATGGTTCTAATCCAGATTAGTACTATTTTGAGCTATTATTCTTAGTTTGGGTATGTTTGGATTAGCAAATATGGACTATTTTTTGTTTGACTTTTGTGGATTTTCTCACTATTCTACTAATCAAATAATATGTTGAGTTAGCTACTATTCTCAATCTTGGAATTAGCTCTATTCTTACTTTATTCCTTGTTTCATCCAAACGTCCGCGTAGTCTCAGGTATGTATGTAATGTCTCAAAATTCTTAGAAACAAATGAATGAATATTTATTAAAATATTTATAAGAGTCGGGCCGTGGGTTTTGGTAAATATTTATTAAAATATTTATAAGAGTCGGGCTGCGGATTTTTGGATAAAAAAATCATTCTCAATTATAATATTTTTTTCAAAAAATATAAAATTTGACCACCAAATACATTTTAATATAAAGAATATGCTAAGCAATACAGATCAATTATTTAAACTTTGAAATCGCAATAATGAATTAATAGAATGAGGAGGGATCGGATGACACCCTTTTTTTGGTGACATTGGATGACACCGTGCATTTTTAAAGTTTTCAAAGTCCAAACAGTCGATCCAAACCGTTCAATATGATGAATATATTAAAATGTGCTTGATGATCAAATTTTATATTTTTTTGAATTTTTTTACTATTTATTAAGTATTTTACAAAATCATTGTTTTCAAATCATTGAATTTTTGTACCCATCTTAATAAATAGTAAAAAAAATTCAAAAAATGTACAATTTGATCTGCAAGTACATTTTAATATATCCATCATATTGAACGGTTTGGATCGACTGTTTGGACTTTGAAAATGTAAAGTGTCATCCGATGTCACAAAAAAAGAGTGTCATCCGATCTCTTATCTAATAGAATACATGCATCTATTCTACCAATAAAAACTTAGCCAACCTTAGGCTTTTACATACATAGGCTAAGCTCATAGTAGTAGAATAAAGACCGGACTACTACCAAATCATTTTTATAATTTCAATGATGAAACAGTCAATTCGAATAGTTCAACTTTGATCTCAAGATTTAAATGTGCCCGAAGACAAAATTTTATGTTTTTTTGGAAACTTTTACTATTTTTTTTAATATCTGAAAATCACTGTTTAAAAAAAAATCATCATATTAAATAAGTAATTTAAAAAATTCTAATAACATATATTTTTCCAAAAAGTGTAAAATTTGTCTCCAAGCACATTCTAATATGGAGAAGGATTGGACTGTTGAATTTTAACATTTTAAAAATAATGACTTGATAATACTTCGGTCTTTATCAAATAGTATGAGCTGAGCCAACCTCTACATTTGTGTGTGTCATATTTATACAAAATTAAGTAAACAAATTTCATAAAATTTATAAATAATATAAAACTAAGAGCATCTACATCCCAGCAACTCAAATGAGTTTCTAAATAACTGTTAACTACTTTTTAAAAATTAAGATCTCTAAAGTTTTTAACTCTCACATTCTTGAAATTAATTTTAGAGTTTCTATTAAGCCACGTCAGCAACAAATTAAAAAGAAGAAATAATTTGAGCCAATCATTTGATCAGCATAGAGTTTATAAACAGTTTCTTAATAAGAAACTTTACTGCATAGTTTTTAAATAAGAAACTCTCCCACATCTCTGAAATTGAATTAGAAACTGCCACATCAGATTATAAATTCTAATAGTACCAGGGATGTGGATGCTCTAATTAGGGGTGAGTAAATCGTTTATAACTCGTAACTCGCTCATTATTCGCTCACTAAATGCTCATTAACAACCCGCTCATTTACTTAATGAGCCGAGCATGAGCATATCCCAACTCGCTCATAACTCGCTCATTAGCTCATTAAGAACTGAGTTATATAAATCCTGCCACATTTAATTTCTTGATTCTTTTTTTTGGAATGGCCCAAGAAGCAAGTTTAAAGCATGCATGCCATAGGATTGATGGACTAAAGAAAGCAGGCCCCAGAACCATCCGTAATATTCATTAACAGATTAACTACAGACCCAGACTCAGCTACTCTAGCTTGAAGCCTTGAACGAGAGTGAATAATAATGAATATTATTTTGTTTTGAACTTTTAGCTGAAAATTTTGGAAAGTTTTCAGCGCGGCTGCAAAATCTCATAACTCGGCAACTCGTTCATTAACAGCATGCTCATTAACAACTCGCTCTAACTCGCTCATTAAGCTAATGAGCCGAGCATGAGCATACTCTAACTTGCTCATGCTCGCTCATTAATCAGCCCTAGGCCTCTAATATTATATTACCCGTACTCTTTTTTGAAGGCTGGTTGCATGGCAAGTTGGCAACCAACATTTTTATAAATTTTACCCGTACTCTTAAAATATTCTCCTCTTAATACTCAGATGGTAGGTGACTTTGCAGTGAAATACCTTCTGAAAAAGATCTTTAATGATATTAAAATCAATCAATGCCTGAATGCTGCGTGCATATACGAGGAAGTCCTTTCGGATGAACGGCCTAAATGCTGCCCCGTTGACAATACATTTTTTTTTTCTTTGGTAAACATCGTCGTCCTTACAACGTCACATGAAATTATTGACACGTCCTTTTTAATATAAAGAATAGAGAAGAACTAGGGTGTTCCTAAGCTCACCGAGCCCTTCGTGAGCTCGACTCTAAAACCTATCGAATTGACTTCAAACGATATTTTCAAACCGTTAGATGTTCAATCTATATTAAAATGTGCTTGGAGACCAAATTTTATATTTTTTGGAATTTTTTTACTATTTATTAAGATGGTTTGAAAATCGCTGTTTTCCAATGGTGCAGAATTTTAATAAAAACAGCGATTTTCAAACCATCTTAATAAATAGTAAAAAAATTCCAAGCACATTTTAATATAGATTGAACATCTAACGGTTTGAAAATGTCGTTTGAAGTCAATTTGATAAGTTTTAGAGTTGAGCTCACGGAAGGGCTTGGTGAGCTTAGGAACACCCTACTTCTACTCTAAAGAATATGCTAAGCAATACAGATCAATTATTTAAACTTTGAAATCGCAATAATGAATTAATAAAATGAGGAGGGATAGGATGACACTCTTTTTTAGTGACATCGGATGACACTGTGTATTTTTAAAGTTTTCAAAGTTCAAACAGTCGATCCAAACCGTTCAATATGATGGATATATTAAAATGTGCTTGCAGATCAAATTTTATATTTTTTTGAATTTTTTACTATTTATTATGTATTTTACAAAATCGTTGTTTTCAGACCAATGAATTTTTGTACCCATCTTAATAAATAGTAAAAAAAAAAATGTAAAATTTGATCTGCAAGCACATTTTAATATATTCATCATATTAAATGGTTTGGATCGATTGTTTGGACTTTAAAAATGTAAAGTGTCATCCGATGTCACAAAAAAATGATGTCATCCGATCCCTCTAATAGAATACATACCTCTATTCTACCAATAAAAGCTTAGCCAACCTTAGACTTTTACATACATAGGCTAAGCTCATAGTAGTAGAATAAAGACCGGACTACTACCAAATCATTTTTATAATTTCAAAGATGAAACAGTCAATTCAAATAGTTCAACTTTAATCTCCGGGGCTCGCGACATTCGAGATGGCACGCCTTTCTTTACCCAATGAGAAAGGAGTACAAGGTGGAACTGGTGAGCCCTAACAAAACTTGGGAAGTCACACGACCAAAGCAAAGAAATGGCTCACGAGCACTAAAGGCTCAAATGTATGAAACAAACAAGATGATCACTAAATGATCACTCTACTTCTTACACAAGATTGATTGTGGTTGAGTATGCTTGAGATTGTAGTATGAATATTGAAGTTGTGTGCACAAGCAACAATGACTTTTTCTAGATCTGAAAAGAATTCATAATATTGCAATTGTGGGCGGCTCGAGTGATAATCCAAACCTATATTTTGCTTCTATTTATAGAGAGATGAACAAAATAAGGTATCTGGCCTTAACCGTTGTAACGGTAAATTAGCCGTTACAACGATTAACCCAGATAGCAGGTTTGGCTACGCTGGGAAATTTTGGGGAACCGTTGCATCGGCTGTCACAATGGAACGGTTAATTAATTGTTGTAACGGTTTAAGTAAATTATTTCAATCTCAAGCATGCTTTACTAATTTTACAGATTTTTAAACCTAATCTTGAGGTTATGCTTCTACATCCAATGCTTGGTTCTTCGTGACTCATCCTTGATTAATATTGCAATTCATCATGTATCCTTGATGTGTACTTTAACAATTCATATCATCATGAACCTGCACAATATCTCAAGACACGAAACTGTAAAATTCAACAAATATATATTTTGCAAATTTAGTCAAACAGACAAGTAGATTATGACACAATCCAACAGTTTGTTCTAATAAGACAAACAAATTTGGTTACCTATTATAGCTATTCTAATCCAACCAAACACCGAATAGCTTGTTCTCAAGAATAATATATTCTCAATCCAACCAAACATACCCTAAAGAGTATTTCTTCTTAGATAATTGAGTCCCTTGCCTTAGAAAATTTCTCCTAATTTTATCTATCTCTTTCAAATCAGCCTCTGAAATTCTATGTATAAAAATGGCATATAGTGGAATAGAAGAGAACACGGAGTTAATCAAAGTAAGTCTTCCCCCAATAGACAACATATTCCACTTTCATTTTTGTAATATACTTTCAAATTTTGCTATCAAAAAGTACCAATCTTTTTTTTAAGCCCTGAGTCTTGTAATGAAAGATTAAGATATTTAATGGAAAATTTAGCTAACCTACATCTAAACATTAGTGTCTTCATCCATTCAAAGTTTCAAACGCACCTAGTGAATGGAGGATCCGTATCCTCTGCATTAACTCAAAAGGAAATCTTTTGAGTTAATGAATTTCAACCGTTTGATTTGAAACGGAGCCAATCCAGCTCGTGCCTATAACATAGGGGTCCCTTTAATATTAGTGCAGATCTAGTTTACACGAATCTTCAAACAGATCGGACGGTCTATATTCATCAACTCAAAAGATTCCCTTTTGAGTTAATGCAGAGGATACGAATTCGTGAATGGAGAGTCGCATCCCGGATCAGTGATGAAGTCATATTTGACCCAACGAAGACGGATAGAGACCAGAGACAATTATGAACGTGGGCCCCAATATCAGTGACTCGTCACATAGTATTGGGGTCAGTCTCCGCCACAGAAGCATCGCTACTCCCAAGCGTGATCCCTCCCCTGAAATTCGCATCCTCTGAGATATCTCAAACTTTGCGTGACTTTATGGAAAATCTCAACCATTCAAATAAGTTCTACACGAATCTCGAAGCACAAATAATACTGGCCCCCGCGCTATCCCCAAATAGGCACCGGACACGTAGGTCACGCAGAAGTTGAGATATCTCAGACGATACGGACTCCCTTCCCTGTGCGTCTCGTTCTTCACGAATCCGTATCCTCTGCATTAACTCAAAAGAGAATCTTTTGAGTTAATGAATCTTGACTGTCCAATATGTTTTAAGATTCGTGTAAACTAGATCTGCACTAATATTAAAGGGTCTCTATGTTATAGACTTGAGCCGGATTTGCTCCGTTTAAAATCAGACGGTTGATATTTATTAACTCAAAAGATTCCCTTTTGAGTTAATGCAGAGGATACGGATCCGTTCTTCACTAGCAAAAAGGAAAGGAAAAAAAGAAAACTTTAGAGAGTACAGACTACAGTGCCCAGAGATCTCTCTCCCTTATCCACGGTTGATGAATGATCTGAATTTAGGGAAAAGTTAAACAGGAGCAAACAACCCGTGAGTTTCTCTCTTTTACATTATTGCGTTGCATTTGCAGCTGTTCATGGGGGTTTCAGCGCACAATCGTTCGAATTTTATTAGTTACTGGACCATTCGATGTTATATGAAGAGCTAGGATACGATTATTCGTGCACAATTTGCCATAATTTATTGATATGGAATTATTGTTCTCGATTTGTGCTTAGTACACTCCACAGGAATTTAGTTTCTCTTTTGTTGATTTAAAAATATTCACAGGGCTCTATGTTATCTATTACTGTTGGTTAAAAGGATTGACCAATTACAGCTTACCCCTTAACTTTTGTACTCATGTTTTCTTTCTTAATTGCTATTTTTTTTTTCTTTTTTCCTTTTTTGTTTGTTTGGTTAGCTTGCTTTCTTATTCAATTTTTTTTTTTAATTTGAATCATTGACTTTGTATTTGTTTTTTTGTTTTAACTATATATATGTTGGTATGTAATTGCCTCAGGACCTTCACAAAAAAAAGAAAAAAGAGATTAGTTACGTCAGTTTATAGTGCAATTAAGATTGGATTTCATTGAAAATATGAATTACTGAGTATTCTAAAAATATTATGTTTAGGTTACCAATAACTAGGGAATCTTTTTTTACCCTTGAAGGATCTATTAATCTGAATTGTTTTGTATTATAAAAGCATATTTCAGCTTTAAACAGGATCGTTTCTGATAAATTTCATTTGACTTAGTTGGTCCATTCCTTGTATAGATAAACAAAGCATCACTAATTTTGCTAGCATCGTAAGATCACATGTTTATCACATGTTTATCACATGATCTTCTTAAATCAATGCTTGATTATTGTGAAATTAATCATCTTTTCCTGGAGAGAGAAAAAAGCAAAAAAAAAAAAAAAGTTAGCTAGTATTGCAACATCACATGGTTTTCTTAATTAAATGCATGCATAGTTTATCTATTGTAACAATGTGGCATGGTTTTCTTAATTAAATGTAAAGTTAATGTGAAATTGAGCCGCACTTATTCGAATTTGCATCCTCTGAGATATCTCATATTTTGCGAGACTTTGTGAAAAATCTCAACTGTTCAAATATGTTCTGCACGCATCTCAAAGCTCAAATAATACCGGCCCCTGCGCTATCCCTGAATAGGCACCGGACATGTTGGTCGCGCAAAATATGAGATATCTCAGAGGATACGCATGCCACTTATTGGTGCAGGAGAATTGGTGCTTAACAGAAAGAATCAGATGCATACCAAAATGGACACACTTTCTTGGTTTTTTTTTTATTGAAAAATGTTATATTAAATCACCCATAAGGACTAAAAAAACCAATCCTAGAGATAATTATGGTACAGTACTGGTCACAGTCATGGGAGGTGGCAAACTGTCTGGTCAAGTCAGGTCAAACCTGGCTCGAATTGTAAGTTGAGCGCTGGTCTAGTTGCCCGTTGGTTCCATGTTTGGTGTCATGTCAGGCCTAGTTGTAGTTGTTTTGGTTTAATTAGGTTTTGCAATCTGGGTCGCATTGCTTGGGTTTGGGTCTGGTCAGGTTCAATAAGAGCTACTAATTTTGATGGCTTTATGTATAGATTGGCGCCGGAGGCTAAATGATATTGTAGATAATATAAGATGTCAGTACAACAAAATGCTGAGCATGGGTCGAAAAGCTCGAGCTCGAGTCTGAGCAGCTCAGTGCCAGAATCAGATGATGATGTCACCATCGGTACACTTTTAGCTGAGGCCAAAAAGACTAGTGAGAGAAGTCTCGGCAAGCGCTTATCTCATCTCGATTCTATCCCGGTATTAGTTAATACTTAACAGTTTCTGTTTATTTCAAAAGTACTATTTTGTTTTAAACCTACACCCTAGTTTTAGACAACAAATTACAAATGGCACTAACATTTTTTGCACCTTTATATTTGTTAATTGTACCATATGTGATATGTTGTAAACTATTTGCAAATGGCACCCCAAAGTTATTGTACATTTTGGCATAGAATGACTTTGTGGATGCAAAACAATGGTCAAGTCGAAATAAGGTGACTTAATGTTTTGAATTCATTCAATTAAATCATAACTTGTTCATATAAATATTAATGCGGCACTATATTTTTATCACTACTTCATAACTAATTCATATTGGGCGTAACAAGACCTTGTTGGAATCTGGTGCAGAACTGATACTTGCTATCAGAATAGTCTAGTAGTTATGTGTGATTATAATATTTTATTGTTACAGCATACTCCTCGAGTGAATGGCAAAATACCAGACGTTGACAATGCTACTTTGGACCATGAAAGACTCTTAGAAAGGTTCTCTCTCTCTCTCTCTCTCTCTGTGACAATTGATGCAAGTTGAATTTTGGCTATATGTTTTACTACCTTTCATTCTGGTTTTGCATTTTCTCCCAATTTTTTCAGGCTGAAAACTTATGGTTTAGCTGAATTACAAGTTGATGGTGATGGGAATTGTCAGGTCTCTTGCTTTGACAATATACACCTGTTAAATAATATAAGTTAAATTATTGAGAAAATAAGCTTACAGAAATTGATTATTTTTTAATTTGCTCATTGTATATTACTGCAGTTTCGAGCTTTGGCTGATCAGATATTTCGCAATCCTGATTATCACAAACATGTCAGAAGAGAAATTGTAAAACAGGTTATTTTAAAGCCTAAGTTACATGCTGTTTTGTGTTTATTTATCTTAAAGATGATCCCAGAAACATAAAAAATCATTAAATTTTATCACTTGTTTAATAAGTTTATTATCTTTTATATAGCTGAAGGAGTGTAGGAAAAACTATGAAGCATATGTTCCGATGGATTACAATGTATACCTCAAAACTATGAAAAGGTGTATTAACCTTTTAGCATCTCATTTCTAGTCCTAATATTATCCTTTATTTGCAAACAAAGAACACTTTTTCCATTTGTGCACTTGACAAACAACTCATTTTTGGTTTTTTTCCATGTAACACTCTATTACTACACTGAGGTCAAGTCTGTTAAGCTCACTAAATTGCTTCTAACTTTTTTGATATTTGTAAACAAATTTGATTATCACCAGTTCATGGGGAGTTAGAACCCGACTTCTAGACCCTCATGATTAGATTTTAGTTAAATTAGGGAAGAGTTGTAGTACCTTTCGTACTGCAGCAGTACAATTGTTTGGTGTTTTTACCTCTGCTAAGTTTAAAAAAAAAAATCTATATTTTGTGCAAATTTGAGAATTTTGTTTATCATTTTAATATACCATATATTTGTGTATAATTGGAAAAGGCACTCTTTTTTAGTACAACAGAATTTTAGAGTAATTTAGTCAACTGGTTATTTAGTTGGTCAGCTAATTTATTTACTTTGAAACCAGGTCTGGAGAATGGGGAGACCATTTAACACTACAAGCAGCAGCTGATCGGGTAAAGCTGCATTGATTAAATTATTTTATTTTGTTTTTAAATTGACTGTAGGTTTTGCAGCTGGTTCAGTGTGCCATGTCGGTACAGCTGCGGTTCCAATTTCAGCCAAGTTCTTGTTGGATTATAAATGAAGATTCTTTGAACCAACAAAAAAGTTTTTTTTCTCAGTTTGGTTGGTATGTACTGGTAATGTTGTACCGGCCTTGACTGGTGTGATGTTCGATTTAAATACTCTTCTCTTATTTCTTTTGCTCTAATATGTTTTTAGTTTCTCTGTGGTAACATCTTCAAAATTATCAATATCGGCACTAAGTTACTAAATTATCAAGTAAACTTAGTCTATGTGTACAGCTGCATATTGACCTTCTCTGACATTTATGTTGGTTTTGCAATGCCTCAGTACATTCTAAGTACCGGGCCAACACTAATACCCGTGGTCCTTTTTTTTTTTCCCCAACACAATATATTGTTAATTTTCGTTGTGTTTATTTGAGGAAAGATTGTGTGACAGACTTGCCTAGCTTGTTTACTGAGGGTTATTGGCTAATCCCTGATTTAAAATTTTAGCTAACTAATGAGTTGACTTGATCGGTGAATTAATTAATTGATTAAAGTAGTGCAGTTTGGTGCGAAGATATGTCTGCTGACATCATTCAGAGACACATGCTTAATTGAAATTTGTCCCAAGGACAGTCATCATACTAAAGGTAAGCTTCTATGGAATTATGCAATTTATTACTTCATTTTAGGAACTTTTTTGTTGTATATGAAAACTATATGCCAAATCCAAATGTAAACATCAATCATTTGCTTATGATAGCTTGGTACATCTCTTTTTTCTGGGTGGGGACAGGTATTCATGTATTGAATTGCCTCAACAAGTAAAAGTTTGAGAAAGAGATTGCCGTATCTCATCAATATAGCCATCCCATTTATGCTATTTATCAGGGATTATATAATTTCAGAGTTCTGGCTCAGCTTTTGGAGCGAAGTACATTACAACTCATTGTATGCTGTTGATGGTAAGTTTTTCTTTACAAATTGTCCTATTGGGCAGTGGAGTCAGTTGGGCAATAGTTGGGTCATACGACCCCACTGAGAGTTGCAAACTCCATCTCTAGACTATCTTTTGCTAAAAGCCCCCTTAAAAATAATTGATTGACACCCCAGCAACTCAAATCTACCTCCGCCATCTTGGGTCCTTCAGAAAATCAAAATATCCTCTACACTCGAGCAAATTAATTCTTTTGCTCTGTGCACCTATAATAATGGTAAGGATTGAGAACTCCTAACACTGCACCTCCAAGCACACACAAACACACCCCTGCACAAAAAAATAATACAATAATAATTATTATTACTGTTATAATAAATGTGTATACCATTATCATTCCTCAATACTCTCTGTTTGTTTTTTAATATTTGTCTCCTGGGGACATCACAGATGATAAATATGTTTCACAGGGGCACAATGCGTATATTATTCTTAAACTCCGTATCAGTTGTATAGAAAACGTTTTATAATCAATCCTGTGGTATATCTTTCCATTTTTGACCTCATGCTTTGTGAACATTCCCATGTAGATCTTCCCACTCGGGTTGCGAAGAAAAAGCACTGGCTGTTCTAGACTTTTTTTCTTTAACATACATGTATCCATTAGTTTCTGTATGTTTATTTGGAATATTAGTACATATAATACAAAGTTTGCCTAAAATGCTGTACAGTTTTGACATTTTTTTTTCTTAGCCATAGAAAATTCACCTAGTAGTGTGTCTCTGCTTCTTGTCTTTTAGTTTTTTCAAGGATAGAGAATTTGAGATGGAGTTAATTATACTGGCTTAAGCCGCAACAAAGTCGTTTCCTTGATGGAACTGAGCCATTGACCTTGTAATATCCAAGTAAAGCATCGCTAAAAGAGAGGACCACACAAGCGCCAATTATTTTAACATAGTCCTTGAACGGAGAAATTACCAGAGGAATTTGACCTAGAAGTTGCTAACACATACCGCTAAATGGTAGTATCATTTAATGCAGAATCCCTTTCTCATATATGGTATCATTGGCTTAAGTCGTTGAATTAGATATGATCAGATATTTGATTATTTAATAATAATAGACGATAGAATCAAAATTGATACAGACGGGTTCCAGATATAATACCTAAACAAGATTGTTATGAATTTGTTCCAACATTGAAACACATATTGGATGCAGCTACCTAATTTCATGCAAACGATCTTGATATCATCATATATTTAGCAACTGGGGTTTAGTTAGTTAGAAAATGGGTAGTCTTTTTTGATTATGAATATTCATTCAGATACTAGAGAAAATACAAAATTTCTATCCAAAAATTATATATATATATAGAGAGAGAGTGGCTAAGACGCAAACGTTTGCACCAAGTCCTTGGTGCAAACGAATGGTTTTCGGATTTTCAAAGTCCAAACGGTCGATCTAAACCGTTAGATGTGATCTCTATATTAAAATCTGTTTGGAGACCAAATTTTACATTTTTTGGAATTTTTTTACTATTTATTAAGCCACTTTGAAAATTGCTGATCACATGGTCCAGAATTTGTTTGCACTGTTTTTACTGTTCATCCGGATCAGCAATTTTCAAAGTGGCTTAATAAATAGTAAAAAAATTCCAAAAAATGTAAAATTTGGTCTCCAAGCACATTTTAATATGGATTAAATATCTAACGGTTTGGATCGACCGTTTGAACTTTAAAAGTCGGAGAACCGAATCGTTTGGACCAAGAGCTTGGTGCAAACGTTTGCGTCTTAGCCTCTCTCTCTCTCTCTCTCTCTCTATATATATATATATATATATATATTTTTGAAAAAAATTGATTGTCCATCTTGAGTCAATAATTAAAATAACATGCTTTGATTAAATTAATGTGGAAATATAAAAAAAAATAGTACCAACTTATTTGGAATTTAATTCAATTTTTTTTAACATTATAGTGGATAATTTTTACAAGGACATGATGATCATAATTGTTTTCCAAATTGTGTTGTAGTATATTTGGATTATAGTGTTAGACTC
Source organism: Carex kokanica (assembly GCA_025461125.1). Classification (NCBI taxonomy): domain Eukaryota; kingdom Viridiplantae; phylum Streptophyta; class Magnoliopsida; order Poales; family Cyperaceae; genus Carex; species Carex kokanica. Next base: position 724,324 of record JAJGRX010001448.1, on the reverse strand, counting down.
TAATCAAAATTAATATGTTACGAAGGAACGGGTAAACATGTTATGGTTATAAGTTTCATTATCAGAAGGGACGAAGAACAAATTCAATTGACATAATTTGTACGGACCAATTTTGCATTTTAAAATCTCAACAAATGAATTCAGATTTGACAAGAAATAAATTTGTTTAGGTGAAAAGACAACTTCACCTTTTTTTTTCCTCCCATCTCTAACACAAGATCCGGATAAAAAAAAATTAAACTTCCAATTCACCAATCTTCTTTATTTTGTGACCTCTATGTTTGAACAAAGTATATCTATTATCTTTTAACTTTTTCAGTGGTAATCTGATTATTTGGATTAGGTTTTCACGAGCATCCTATATGTAAAAATGAGCGTATTATATTCAATTCCTTGAGATTGAATTCATTTTATCAAACTAACATTAAGGATGCGATTTTTAAGAGTGTTATAAAAATAAATTTTTTTGATTAATGAGTTTTGATGGTACCGTTGGAGAAATAAAACTACTATATAATGGCACCACGAGTTCGACCGTCCTGGCAAAATTTTCTAGAAAATATTTCAAATGTATTTATTTTGTGTGTCTCGGTCAATGTATCAACTTTTAATTTTTTAGTAACAAAATTTTTAAATTTTATATATCAAAAGAATTGTTAGTTGTGATCTATATTTTATACCTGCACATAAAACTTATCACTTATTGATTTTTTTTTTATATGAATCAATAAGTTGAAAAATCAACGTCTCAAAATAATTCACATCAGTATATTTTATAAGTTCTTTCAAAATAATTCACATCAGTATATTTTATAAGTTCTTTAAAACAAAGTTAAAATATCATAATTTTTTACATGTGCATAGAGAAAATGATATATTTCATATCTAATGGTTGTATTTTGGCATTAAAGTTTAAATTTTTAAGTTATTAATTTTAAAAAATGGAAACATAATGGAGGAAAATAAATGAAAATATTTGAACCCTCCTCAATTTGTTGTTTATCGTAGAGGGTTAAAATGTCTCATGTCTTCTGTGCCTCACATCTTTTATCTTTGTTTTAAAGTTCAACTAGTCGATCCAAATAGTTCAACATGATCTTCATATTAAAATGTGTTTGGAGACCAAATTTTATATTTTTTTTGTATTTTATTTACTATTTTTTAGAAATAGTCCAGAAATAGTGATTTTGTACATATTTAAAAAGTTTTTAAATAAGTAAAAACAAATCAAAATAATATTAAATTGGTCTCAAGAACATTTTAATATAGAGATCATGTTGAGCGGTTCGTATCGACACTGTTTAAATTTTGAAAACAAAAATAAAAAATGTTTGATACAATTAGACATGAGAACCCTCTTTATCGTATCCATTTTAACGAATGAACAACTTCGGACTTATTTCATTTCTTGCTTTGGAATGTCCAAATGATAATTAGAAGAAATGATATTGTAAGGAAAAAAAAAGGTCACTCCAGTGTTTTATGGATTTGGAGGCCTATATAGTTAAGAGGAGGGATCAAGTTACAACATTTTGAGTTACAACAATGTTATAACAACTATTTTTTGCGATTTCAAAGTCCAAATCGTCGACCCAAACCGTTCAACATCATCTCCATAATAAAATGTACTTCCAGATCAAATTTTACATTTTTTTTTAATTTTTTTACTATTTATTAAGATGGGTAGAAAAACTAGTCAAATTCAGACCATTGAATTTTGTACCCATCTTAATAAATAGTAATATACTAATATGAAACAAAATTAATATGTTTTAGTAACGTTTTGAAGAAGAACGCTCTAAATAACCACTAGCATCAAAACTCCTATTTAGTACGAGTAAACGATGAAAGCACAGAAAAAATAAAAGACTTATGCTTATTATTCTTTTTCCTCTGGTAAAATTAAGAGGAAAACAGAGGTTACAAGTCCAGCATAGTGTACACTTAAGATGTTTCCTCTATGCTGGTTTGGCATAAAGGCTTCCGGTGCTATAATTTTGCACCAGCATCAGCAGCAGCAGACATACCAGTACCATTATTTTGTAGCAAATTCTACCATTTTATCATAGTCGTACAAACGTACTTCTGTACTCTTTCTTACAAAGAAAAGAAAAATTAAAAGATTATTTGAGTTCTGTATGCATTAGTGGCCAAAACAAGAGAATTGGTAAAATGATGTCATGACAAATTTCTTTTAAATTTGTAATAAATAGTTAGAGACACAAAATTGCAGTTAAAAACTAAAGAATCTACCAGTATTAACTATTGGACATATTCACATCACACGAGACATTATTAGTCCCATAGCTTATTTTCTGGAGACTCGAATCAGACATATCAGTCATCCATTGTTTTGGAGCCCCGCTCATGTCCCCCAAAATGTTATATGCATAGGAAGAGAACCTAACATCTAACCCTTTGTGATTGTCACACAGGTTTGTAAACCCTAATTTCAACAATTTCTGAGTTCTAGACAATACTACAAGACCTGAAAATGTAGAAAAACTATTCCCCACAAAAATATCTGCTCTTGAACAAACCTCAAAATCAATTGCCGATTGTATTAGGTAAGGGTACTTCTTGTAGATTTCCCAAACTCCAAGCCTCTTTTTCTCACAAGGCAACAACCCAGTTTTCCACCCTTGTAAAATTGAATCATCCTCAAGTAAGCTATCAGCTATAGCAAGATAAACTACAACTGGTGGGTTTATACCTGTTATGTGTGAAACCCGATCCAAGATTTCTTTCTTGCTACTACAAATTTGGTTCATTCCTGTTCTGTGTTCCCATTTCTTGCAATGAATCATCCAATCCTTTTCAATTCTCATGTGCACTGCCACGTACTGCATGGCAGGTGTATATTTGGCATTATTGGTGTTATTTTTCGCCTTTGTACTTGCCTCTCTGATCTTAGAGATAACCTTGACCACATCATTTTCTATCTCATTTATCAAAACCAAACACTCAAATATCTCAGCATAGTCTCGCACCGGCCAGTGGTCTTGCCAAAGAAAAGGGTTCTTCTCTACAATTCTTACCAATTCTAGATCATGCAATTTTTTATCGGTCACAATTTCTTTCAACTGTTGCAAATCTCTTTCCTTTGTCCATTTTCTTCCACTTCCCTTTTGCAACACAAACGGGTTGGTTTTGTTTGAAAGCTCAGAATACTGACCCAACCGAACAAACCCATCACAAATCGAATTGAATTTTTCAAAATCGAAAATCTTGTCAAATTGCATTGGTTGCAGCAACTCAACTTCCTTGTAAAACAGAGTTGCACTCAAGCTGGGCATGAGAAGGGTTCGGTTGAGAAATCGAGCAGTTAAGAGGCCTCTCGCAAGTGCGATTTTCTGATTGTTTAATCCCCATACAATTTGAGGGACTTCGAAGAACTTGTCTTTTCTGACAGTTGCACGCAAGTCAGGTCCAGTTAAGTGGTTAATACCATAACTGGATTTACTTTTTTGAAACCAAGCAAAACCAGGGGATGAAGAGAGGGTTGCTCTAAGCAAAAGGATGGATATTATTATGACAATAATTGATTTTATTTTGAAGTTGCATGGCCTAATTTTCAAATTTACTAAACCCATTGTGAATTGCTTTCTAACTGATTGTGGGTCCATCTTTTGTCGTAGCTCTTCCTGGAAAAAAAAAGAGGTAAGAATAAGATGCTTGCATAGCTCATTTTGAAGAGAATAATAAGTGTAAGATAACTTAATGAGAACATCAAAGGAAACTTAGTTCTAATTTCTAAATCATAAATCATTTAATAAGTGTTTGTTGGTGAATATTACGGAAATGAAGTTGAGACTGAACTAATCCCTACTTGATATGGTGCCAAGCTATGGGAGTTTCATACAGGTAAGAGAAATCAGATCAGGCAGCCATTCAGTGATGCCAATCTGACCGGGTACAGAGAATTTGTGCCAACATCATTTTAATGTTCTGCAATTGAACACCAATGACAGAATTTTGCCTAAATTGGTCCTCAGTTCAGAAATGTTGTTTGAACCTAAAAAATAAATAAGAAATGCATTTGTTTGAACCTCCAAAATAAATTAAGTTTTGGCAAACGAACAGAAATTAAATTAAGAAATCAACAGATCATACCTTTTTTTTTCTCACGGACGTCTGAATCTTGGGCTCCAGAGGCTTGCCATCGACCCCCCAACTCAGCTTAAGCAGTGTTGACCGAACTTAATTTGAGACGCCCACTCGGAGAGAGAAGAGAAGATTGAAGAGGAGAGTTCAGATTTAAAAAGAAAAGGAGAGCGATTTTAGAAGACGGAGAAAAGAAAAGAGGAGCGATCCATGGAGACGGCCAGACGGGCATGATGTGCTGCTGTGTCTCCTGGGCTGCGACAATTGACAGCCCAATTTAAGCTCAAACAGCGCAAACAACAGAAAATAATCATCGCGATGTTGGTTTTCGATTGTTATTAGAGGCAATGAAGATTAATTAGATTAAAAATTGGAAAATATTTACTCTATGCTTGTCGACTTTATGAATATTATTAGCATATATACGCTAAGTAAAAATTATGTTTTAGTTAGTTGTCTAATTTTTATGGTAGAAGAATGCATTGTTTGTACTCATTTACGTACTTTCGGATTTCGGTTTGGATAGGGGTGTCAATAATATCATTTTTTAACCGTTTATCCTATTTGTACCATATTCGATAAGACGGATATGGGTAAGTTTTTTTTTTCGTTAGCTTATTAGGTATGAGTAAGAATTTTTTTTATTAGCTAAACGGGTAAGGATACGGATAAATGTTATTTCGTACACGTTACCCTACAGGGTAATTATATGACAATGTTTGAGTAATAATTAGTGATAGTAAAATTTATTTGCGTGATATTTTATATGATAATGTTTGAGCAGTAATTAGTGATGTATTTTTGTTATTTTGTTTATGTTTTTTGTTATAAGAAAAATGTTAAACATATTATTTTATTTGCATGTTTTGTTATTTAGTTAAATAATTGAATTTGTCGGAAGAAATATTTGTGTTTTTAAATTTCTTGCTTTGTAAAAAATAATTTAGTTGGAATTGATTTGCACATTTGTTTTTGTTTTTTTATTAGTAATGTGATTGCATATGTGTAAATAAATGGTACAGAACACTTTTATAATTTTGGAATTTTGACGATTGAAGGTAATAATAACTGCATTATCTGCGAAATTAGAATAACAATGTTTCCTCCTAAAATAAGAATACCAATAACTAGATATAAATAATTCCCAAGTTTTATATCTGCCACTAGTAACTAGTGTTGTTTTGCGAATTCTGTTCAGCAATAAGCATGCTTACAGAAAAAAAAAATCGTTTTAAGGATCAAATGTGGGGAAATGCACTAATTGTAAACAAGAAAAAGGTATAAAAACCAAACTGTCTTACAAAGAGGCATTAGGTTTAAAGAAGTTAACAACATCTCTATGTTTAGAAGCAGAACACACAAGGACTGGTCATACTGCTTTTACTGCCCATAGAATTTGGAAAAATATTTTTTTCATCAAATCATCAGAACTTAGAACCAACAACTTCTTTAATTGATGGCATTAACCACAGCATGCAAATAGAAGTTCTTTTGCTGTCCATGTTACCTCTGCAAGATCTTGCAATAAACGTATTGTCGCTTTATCCAATGGAAATAGCTTAGGTAGGCATTCTGTTGAAAGAAAGAAAGAAAGAATTAGAAACAAGGACCCTTGATCTTGCACAAAATTGTAAGAACCTTCAATCTTCCCATACCATTCTAGAAATGTTTTAGCTTCACCTAAAATGCACTTGATTAACAATTACATAGGTATACCTAAAGTAAGCTTCAATGGCATTTAGTTTAGAATTAATTCATGCTCAGTTCCAGAGTTAAGCACAAAAGAACCCCAACAATATCCCAAAATAAATGCAAAACCAGTACCCAAAGAAATTACAAGTCACCCTTTCGTTGTGCAATTTGTTTAATTTTCCCATTAACGTTCAACTATGTACCACGCCTTGAATAACACCCCATTTAGCCTCTAACTATCTTCAATTTTCAATTTATCAAATGCACATAACAAACCCAACACAGAGTAAAATGAAATAATCAAATTTACCTTCGCATTTTGCAAAATTGAGAAGTGAAATAGAAGCAAGGACCCTCTCCTCCACAGTTTTATCATAACCTAGGCTCTCCAATAACCGAGGTGCTAGAATGGAGCACGCTGATACTAGGAAGCTTCTAGAATAATAGGAGGCGGCGAGGGACCCACTCAACAGGGCAACAGTAACAAGGCATGACCGTGCCAGGGTAGGTGTAGAGTCTGATATGCAATTTGATAAGGCGACTAAAAGCCTTTTGTTATTGCCAGTTTTCGATAGAACAGTTGCAAGGCTTTTAAGATGTTCTTCCGTTAGTTCCTCTTCCTCCTATTAAATGTGAGTGTCAATTAATGTCTCTTTTTACATGTGTATAACAATAGGTATATGTATTCTGCATGTTTATGCGTGCGCACCTGCGCACTTTATGGGTTAATCTGAGTTTGAAGTCTGTGGGCAAGTGTGTTTTTGCTTTTTTATTTGGTAAACTATCTTTGTTGTATGTTCATATAAGTGGATATATGTCAGTTATTTGGAAATATCTCGTTCTAGAGTTATAAGGTTCATGATTAAAAATTTAGAATTTGAGCATTAGGTTTTAGTGTGTCTTTGTGTAATAATGGGTTTAGAGTTTAGGATTTAGGTTTTAGTATTTTAGGACAAGTGCTTGTGAAATAATGAGTCAGTGTAATATGTATAAATCAGATGTGAGATTGTTGTATAATGCACAATTCATATGCCAGCAGCATCAATCTAAGCCAGTAACATACCAGTGTCAAATCCTGAACTTTATATGGCTCCACGCTCCTAAAGGAATCGCCCATGACAGTATCATCCAACCCAGCACGCCTCAACAATGTGGCCTCTGACGTTGATTCGCCTGATGAGGAAAACCGGCCAGCCAATTGGAGAAGAGCCTTGGCACACTGCTCCTGCAACTTTCTGTTCCGCGAGCTGTTCTCCAATGCTGATACAATGGCATCAACAGCCTCTTCTCGGTATACACTAAATTGCAAAGGGTCTCCCTGAAATTTGTTGTACAATTGAAGAGTAGTATCTCATTTTTCTTGTTCTTTTGTTTTTTTATAAAAGTGGGGTGAAACCCACCTGCTTCATTGAAACAATTGTTTTTACAAACTAAAGAGGTACCAAACAGTATATACCATGGTAATGGTCCATACAAAACAAAGTCATTTTTTTTCTTGTTATCGATTTTTTTTTTTTTTTGAAAAGATACAGATTTAGTTTTAATTGAGGATTTACACCAGTTCAATTTTAAATATTGAAGTTAATCGAGCTTCTTGCTTATTGAGGATTGATAAAGGCTCAACTCTGGCTGATTCCAAATAATATCATTGTTTGTATATCAATAGTATAGGCAAAAGGAAATCAAATGGAGCAATCATTAAGGCTTAAATTGAGGTGCTATTAGCAAATAAGGGTGCAGGAGTTACTTGAGAATACTTAAAGAGTCAAGTAGAGGCTTAATCAGTTAGTTGCACAGTCATTCGGTTACGCAAATCAATTGCTACGATATATACAAGGTTAAATAATTGATAGTATAACCTATTGAGCTCAATTGGGTTTCAATTGCAAAGTGCGATCATGTAGCACCAGTCTTCTACCCGACATAATTTTAATGGACATGCACTCAGATTTTCCATGCTTCCTTGATACAAGATTATTGATGTAAATAAGAATTTTTATCTTTCTGAATGAAAATATCCATACCAGGAGATCAAGCTGCAAAAGAAGAGCTGCTGCCAGAGGTCTTTGTTGGATGGGAGACTGTTGGAGGTATACCAAGAGAATATGCATTGTATTCAAGCTTCCTTCTTGCTTCAGCTCTTTTAAAAATTTCCTGATCTGACTCGCCCTTTCAAAAAAAAAGTAAAAAGTGTATTTGAATAAGGTGTAGAGGGAAATAGCACCTTGCACTCTATCTTCTAGTAATGATAAACTTAATAACCGTACAAGCTGGTGCCAGTATACATAATGGTATACAAAAAGACTATAAATAATCTTCAACAAAAAACAAAGTAAATTGAATTTGACCTCTATGGTCATAAATTACATCACAATGGTACCATACCTGTCAAGACACACAAGCTCGCTCAGCAAATAAAGTGCAGCCCCGCTTGACTTGAGTTGGTTTCCAAGAAGCCACTTGATGACACACTCCTTTCTCATATGCTCTACTAAGTATCTCCGACAACTCCCCTCGTATCTTACACAAGCAGACAGTAATATAACACAACCCTTCCTTTCCTTAACATCTCCCATTTCAAGTCCCCGTATGAGCACCTTCAATCCACCAAGCGCCACCAGTTGTTTTGCATTCTCACTATTTCTATCCACGTCACATCCCATTAAAAGCTGATATAATAAATATAAACCAGCAGTCTTTGGTGAGCATTTAACACGGAACCAGGTCTGTGGCTCCTCTCCAAAATCCAGAATGCGCAACACTAATTGCATCCAATCGAATGACAGCATTTGTTTTGCCTTTGGCTTTAATATATACAGTACCACAGCTGTCTTTAAAAAGAGGTTTTCTATGTGCAAAAGGCGCAGAAAAATCTCCAATTGAGGATCTGCATTTAGAATTATGTGCTTGATAATTTCATCTTTTGTTGCCAGTTCAGCTAAAAGAGAGATTGCCTTGTCTAACACTTCTTCATCTTTTGAAGTAGAGGAAATCTCCAAAATACCCTCTATGAAGGACGAAGTGGATAAGAAGGGCTGTAATGTGGGTCCCACTTGCGAATCTGACCAAGCTTTGGTTAACTCATGTATAGCTGTTTCACATAATTTGAGGTTGTCAGAATTTGAGATCAAGCTGATAGCCTTTTCTGGGGTTAATGGAGAATCTTTCCCGTTTGAATTTGTAGGACTTTTTGAAATTGACTCGTCTTCTTCTCTTTTTAATGGTTTTGGAGTTACAGTAATCACATTTCTATGTGAATCACTTCGGCAAGAGAATAGCCGAAAAGAGTAGGATTTGCGCGAGGTTGGCACCACACCAGTATTCCGTGCCATGCCAGCAATTGGAAGCACTTCACTGATCAGCTCTTTCTCTTTATACCCTGTGCCACTCTGTCTACACAAAAAAGCAAAAAACAGCTTAGAATTTGTAAAATTTATATATCATATAGGACTTGTCAGAGTCAATAAGTTAGAGATCTTAATAGTATGGCACTGCTCAGTTTGGCACCAGTCACTAAAAATGTTAGAGACCATAACTAATCTAGAAGTTCAAAACCAATGTAAAAACCCTCATCTTGCAAGTCTCCCGATAGTATTATGTATCCAATATACATGAGCACTGCTTTGTAGGGTAACATTATTGAAACAATTATAAATAATTTTATTTATGTTGTGATTACTTTCCCTACAAGCAGCTTGCAATCCTCCAGGATCAAAACAGCTATACACAATTATGATTAGCTCTATTTACCATCTTTGCGCTGATAGCATCGAATTATGTCTCAATTGAAAACCCATGTTATATTCAAATGATTTGCGAATTGGAACATTTCCATAAATGCCTTTGGAAATCATCAAAGCATCACAAAATTCGTTTGTAAATGAGAAATGCCTCACATCACATACCCCCATCCTTGGTTAATTTTCTCTAAGCCCCCCCTCCCCCCCCAGTCATTCTTGAAGAACCCATACTGCCCATACTGCATAGTGAGGCAAGAAGTCTGCTGTCAAAACTTTTGAATATAATTGTAATGATAGGGGTAGAGATGATGTGGCTTTTTTTCTAGGGTTATTTTAGATATTTCTCATCCAGAGGGATATACATGAAATTTTAGATGTTCAAAGGTATGGAGGACACTGTCCAGTTCCATAAAATAAAGAAAGAAAACAGTACACTCACATGATCAAGGTCCCTATATTTGCAAATGTTTTGTTCCTTATCTGCATGCAGATCCAATTCCAGATTGTCTGATTCTAGTTTAGTGCCATAAATCTTTTCTGATTCTATATCTTCCTGCTCTGCAGTTTCTCCAAAAACGGCTCGGTACCTTAAAAATAAGCAGATGAACAGGTCCAAACTAAATTAAAAATTTCGCAAAAAAAAGGTGTATCTACCATCTTATCTAGAGTTGAGAAATAAAGAGCTTTATGCCCCTTGAGAAGCTCAAACTTATTTTAACTTCAAGAGGGGCTTATACGTTGATACTTAAACTTTCGGTGTTCAACGTATCAGTCCCTGAAATTTTCATCATGTTGCACTTGCCTAAATTTATTGTCATGGAATTTTTACTGCATGGTCTTTCTATTTCAAGATCAGAAGAAACAGGATAACAAAGTTGACGATATTGAGGGGTAAATTGGGAAAGAGTTTGGTTTTCAGCAGGCAAAGATATTAGATAGCAAAGTAACAAGTTAGAAAGTTCAAATTTCAAACTGTACAGGTACCAACATTGCATTTCCCCTTGAAACATGGAACTTTCCACGGATGCAATTGATCAATCCTAAAATCCAATATTAACAAAAAAAAAAAAATGAAGGGTATTTCATGTGCATATATGGAGAACTTGGTACTATCAAGAATACCAGCTCGAGATAAGATGCAAAACACATAAGAGATGGCATGCTTACTGTAAAAGCCATCAACAGTATCTTCTATGACCCTTCCCTTCTGCATTACTTCCTAATAACCAAAGCAACCTTAGCATCTCAACATCTACCTCGTAATTTTTTAGCGGATTAAAAGCCCTATAATTTGTGTATTGCTCAATGGAACTAGGGAGAAAGGGAACAGGTGACCTTTATCATTCTATAGAGGGGAATGAAAATGCATCTTTTACAGGGGCCACATAATGATATTTTCGTAGATTTATAGGGATGAAAGAATATGAATTTAGATAAATCTCACACACAGGCTTCTGTTGATGGTGCCCCTGGAGAGAGAAACTGATCTTTGACCTAATGTCTCAACAGAATCAGTGGGCCCTTGCGGCAGAGGCACGTTGGGAACTGGGATAGGGGCATGGGCCTCAGTGCCTCCCTTCAACCAATCCTTGTAGTAGGTTGCAAAGCGGGTCGTGCCGTGATCTAACTGATCATTGTATTCCCGTCTCAGACTCTTCATGCGTTGGTTCTGCTGTACTGAGTTGCACTTCTCAGTTAACTCGGCCTCCTTGTTGTACCACACCTGGCACAAGAGATGAGTAAAAATAAAATTAACAAACTGGCTGTTCAGGATAAGATGATTACATAAGCATAAAAAATATAAGTAGTAAAGCAGGCTCATAATTTAGAAGATTGGATATGAAGGATAACGATATAAATCCAGAAATAATAAAGTGAATTGACAAACACTTATAATGACATTAATTGTTTATCAAATGCCCACTTTTGAAGATTATAAATATGGCCTCACATGATACCTTGTTTTTTACAATATATTCCTTAGAAAGATAAGAACACAATACTTTCATACTCTCTTTTGTTCCAATTATCGTAAATTGTAATAAAAAAGCAGAAAAGCCAACTGATGCAGCAAGAAACCTGACCCACCTTTAGGTGTAACAAATGGGGCAAGAAGAAATGATCCCACAAGTCAGGGAGAAGGCTCTTTCTAGCCAGGTAAGGCGCATCAGTGAACACCTGGAGCATATGCCGAGCCGAGGCCAGGTCATCTCTCTCTATCCGGTACAAGACTGAGAGATACAGATGTGCACATGCTGAGAGGTGTGAGTTTTGTACTCCACACGTGTACCCGGATCCGTTAAGTGCTGCTGCCACACTCAACAGCCTTATTGAATTTCGCAGAGACCGAATCTTTAAATCACTTTGTGTTGTAGATTGCTCCTCACAGAGCTTATTGGTGGCCTCCATGCCGAGCTCAAGATTTGTCAGAACTGCACGAGCCCCACGTGTACAAGCCGTGACAGCGAGGCACTTCTCCCGAACTGTCTGTCGGAAGCTGGGATCTTTTATGAAGCGGCCAGCATAGCCCGAGAGGATGGAGATGACTGTGTGGGCTGCATTCTCGTCGGCCAATAACAGCTCGTCACATGGCGAGGAGGGGCCGGGTAAGTCAGGACCGGTCGGGTTTGCATGAAGTCTCTTTGATTTTCTTGCTTTTCTGGGTTTTGGGGTTTCTCTGTCGATTGAGGCTTCTTGGGCTAGGAGGTCTCTTAGAGAGGAAGCCATAGGTTAATTTGGGGAGGAGAGGAGGAGGAGGTTATGGCAGAGGCAGTAACAAGTTGAGTTTCTCTGAGGCATTTGAGCAAGCAGGTCGTTCGCAAGAGAAGTGGGCCTAACGTTATACAGCAAAGGGAGGAAGCGGACAAAAGAAAGGGGGTGGGAGGAGAGACGAGAGAGAGGGGGGTGATCGTGTGAGACTCGAGCGTATGTTGGGAGAGTGTGTTGTCGTTGTAATATGCTCTTGGAATTATGTGGGAATTTTAGAGGGAGAGAGAGAGAGAGAGCGCAAAGAAAGGACCGTTGAGGGATGGTAGTATGGAGGTTGGCGGGAGCGAGTGCGTATCCTCTGAGATATCTCAACTTTTGCGTGACCGACGTGTCTGGTGCCTATTTGGGGATAGCACGGGGCCAGTATTATTTGTGCTTCGAGATTCGTGTAGAACTTATTTGAATGGTTGCTATTTTCCATAAAGTCACGCAAAGTTTGAGATATCTCAGAGGATGCGGATTTGGCGGGAGCCACCTTGCTAAGGTCAGGATCCCATATAGTAAACCAAATTTCAAGTTTAGATATGGACCGTCCGATCATAATACAGACCAATTCCTGAGATGGAATGCACGGAGTCAGAAGCGGAGGTATTGATCAATTGAACGGGAGTTAATTGATTCTATTTTTTTTTTTTTATAAAAATATAGTTTTGTTATATAAATTATACTTAAAATGTTATGGTTACATGAAATTTGACCTCCATAATTTTTGTGAAATTTTTAGACCCCCATTTTATTTTTAAAAAAAATAGCTTGTGTATAATCTTGAGAGACTTCTATCAATTTAGAATATTTTTTTAATAAAAAAAATCAACAAAACATTCTTATTATATCTCTCTTTTATAATCTTTGCTTCTGACCTTCTGGGTCTCACTCTCTCTCTCCCAATATCATATTCTAGCGAGACCCCCAAATCACTAATTTTTCCACTGAACTTTTGTCTTATTTTAAATATGAAAATTCAAATCATTGCACGGTTGTGCCAGCGCGCCTGTGCTCCTGTGCCTCCTCGCCACGTCTCCGTTTTGCGCCCGTCTCGCCTCACTGCGTAACTCTCCTCTCGGCTCGCTCTGTCCTGCTGTGACGACTACCGCATCGATTTTACCGGTAGCATCGATTTTACCGGTAGCTACAGCTTCTGTAGAAAGAGTATTTTCCACACTGAAAATCATTAAAGACAATTTGCGAAATAAAAATGTGTGATGAATGGATGAATGATTATTTAATAACTTATGTTGGATAACATTGATTTTGCTGTTTCAGACCCTATAAATACCCATCTTTCTCTCTCCTCCCTCTCACAACTCACTCAACTCACATAAGAGAGAAAGAAAGAGAAGGCGATTTTCCGGAAGCCAAAAGGATGAACAATAGCAACAGAGGTAGATCTTCCTATCATGGCCTAGCGAGAGGAGGGTCAATTAGTGATCGAGGGAAAAATGAGGAAAAAAATAACAACTGTCAAGTATGTCGTGATAAAAAAAACTATCAAATATGTATGATGGAGGAACTTCTTAGACGGCCTATTCGGTATGAAATTTCAGACGATGACTTTGTGGAAAACCCCTACAGCTCTGGTTTGAAAAAGAAGAAGGTTGATCCAGAGGCTCCAACATCGGACGATGAGTTTGTTCCGTGTACTTATACTGGTAAGTGTAGCACTTTGTCTGTTGTGACTGATCCAGATCCAGCAATATCGGACGAGGAGTTTATTCCATGTACTTTCAAGGCTCGTTCTAAGAAGTAGTAAAATTAGGGTTGTAAAATTTTTGAGTTTCTTTAGTGTCTATTTTGTAGACTTTATTTCATCAATTTAGAGTTTATTTAGACTTAATGTATTGATATGCATGCAAACTTGATGTTTCTCTACATTTGAATATGGTAAAAAACAGTAAAGTCATAAAAACTAACATTCAACTAACTCATAACTTAGTCTTAATAAAATCCACACAAATTACAAATAAAATAGTTTTGAAAGCAGCATCTAAATAAACAAGTTCACAACATGCATCAAATGAGAAGAATTTTTAAATCACCTATTACTACTACGCCTAAAATTAAGTCCGAGGAACCGACTAGTTGCAAAAGATGGCCTACCAGATGCCCTTGTACGTCTATCAGTTGGCCTCCTTGGTTGGCTTCCAGATAGCTCTCCTTGCACCCCAACCGCCTCTCCTCCTATGGCAACTGCATCTCCTATTGCTTATGCAAACATAGCAGATGCAGCTAAATGGCTTGTAGTTGTGCTTTGCTGTGAATAGGTGCGTATCACAACTCGGAGTCTTGCACACCACCTGAATCTGATCCCTGTCACTTTTCTTCATTCTAATCTCCTGATTCTTATCAATATGGTACTATCTAATCTTCTTAATAAGCTCTTATTTGCTTTGAAAAAATTGTTATGGCACCAGCTCACCTTTGTACTCAATCTGTTTCCCATAGTAACAACATCAGCTTCTTGAAAAGAAGATATATCATTGAAGTCTACGAACGGGTGTGTATCAGTCCGGCCACTAAGCGTCATATTCTCATACTCTCTTCGAATGGGCACTGTATCATCTTCATGACAACCCTTCAGGTGATTAGAGTCCCAGTTTGCTCCCTCAAATTCATCCCCAGTTTGCAGATCTTCCTCCGGAATTTCGTTAATCTTTTCAAAATCCGACCCAGTTTCGTCGTCTAATAGTGCCGGTCTGGGGTGAGGTGATGGTGGCGGTAATAGTAAAGGCGCTACATGCACGGGTCTAGGTGGGGATCTTGTATGGGGTCGTGGTTGGGATGATGGTGGAGTGAAGTGATTGTATGTTTCTGGATCAGGTACGAATAAATGAACCATGGGAGTGTATGGTTCTGGTTGTGTTGTATAATTTGGCACAATTGAATTTTGGCTAGAACTTCCAACCCCTGACTCTATCGGAACTCTCTCAATATAGATTTCTATGATAAAATTTCAAGTGACCTTTAACCGTCTATACAGGCCTCTCCATGAAGCATCACTTAGTACTTTCAGTATGGTATAGGTCGGGGCCTCGGGGGTGTTCCATCGTTCACTCGGGTTGCCAATTCTAAGTTCCACCTTTCTGGGTTATAACCGATGCATTCGTAAATCATGGTTTTCAAGTCCCAAAGTAAGATATCATCAGGAACCATGAATGAATTAACTGGCTCTTTGGAGTAATAAACCTCATATGTATTTGTAAGAAACTTTCCACCACAGTGTAATGAAATCATGGCCATGGCCAACAAACTACGTTTTGGTAAATGATAAACAATTGTCAGGTTACTAATTTAAATGTATAGGTTGATGAAAAAAATTTAAAAAATATATATAAAAAAATTAAATTAATTTAAATTAAATAAAAAAATTAACTAAAAATCACCCGGGAAATCGCCTCAAATCGCTTCAGAGTTCGCATTCTCTTCCTCTCTTTCTCTTCTGTGAGTTGAATGAGTTGTGAGAGGGAGGAGAGAGAAAGATGAATATTTATAGGATCTGAAACATTAAAAAAAATTGAGAACCGGTCATTTAATGGCAGGTGGAGAAAAAAATGGGACCAGCTATTTAATAGCCGGTTTGGACATTTAAAAAAAAATTCAGTTAACGTAGGTATATTTATTAATTTGTAGTTAACTTTGGATATTAATAAAAATGTCGGCAAAAAGTAAAGCCACACAGTTAACTAATTAATGAAAGAAACGAGCAGTTTTAGAAATCGTTGGTGTGATTTAGTGTAGAAAATGAATAATTAGCACCTGTACATGTGAGAACCTTTTTTTTTTTTTTTGAGAAAAGGCCCATAGGCATGTGAGAACTTCTTTGTAATTGCAGGAGATCAGTAGGTTTTCCCCGAAGTATCAAGCTATCAGTAGCCTAGTGGGGACCACAAACAGATGGATATACTGCGAGTCTGCGAGACTGCATCCCCTTGATCAAGCCCCACACCTCTGCTGATGTTCGCCATTTTACTTGTTATATTCCGAACTAACAGTAGCAAAGATGGAGCTAGCAGAGAGTGA
Organism: Carex kokanica; assembly: GCA_025461125.1. Classification (NCBI taxonomy): domain Eukaryota; kingdom Viridiplantae; phylum Streptophyta; class Magnoliopsida; order Poales; family Cyperaceae; genus Carex; species Carex kokanica. The sequence continues at coordinate 708,002 of JAJGRX010001448.1, read as the reverse complement.
GCGGGTCAAAATTAGAGTGAAAAAATCTTGACGTGTTATGTCGTGATTAACACACTGTGATTTTAGTTCGGTGTCGTGCTGTGATTGAGTTAATTTTCACGTGCCGTGTCGTACTGTTACCACAATGACGATGAGTGGTCACGGCATGCAAGTCATGTCGTGCCATGACTAAACGTGTCTTGACAAAACGTGTCGTAACCGGTCAAGTTAGTCACCTTTGATCGCATTTGACTATCTTTTACGTAATTTAAATTTGTTTATTAAAAAAGTTTAGAAAATTTTTCAAGAAAATGTGGAAGGTTCTTTAAAATATTAAAATAAAGAATTAATGTTAGAAAAAATATGTCGTGACTAAACGTGCCGTTTTTCGTGCCGTGTCATGACCAAAACGATTTTCGTGTCGTGTCGTGTTGTGTCTTTTTTACCAACAGCTAATCACGACACGCGAATAATCACAGCACGGAACACACAAGTTACGACAGGTAATCGACACGCGTATCGTGCTGTAGCCATGTTGTTTCGTAACAGAGCCGGTTCTAATTTATCATTTTTTCACTTTAGAGTCAATTCAATTTATAAAAATGTATTTAATAGTGTAAATTTTAGATATAGTTTAAAGAGATTTCATAGATCTCTCAAATTTGACTCCATTAAGAATCAATACTAATTTTAGTTAGGTCCTCATCATATAATTATAATTGCTTTAAAATCCAACATGATAATAAGGCCTTGCATAAACTACTAGCAAAACACTATAAATATATTATCTAGTGTTAACACAAGTGTACAAATTTTAGCATACATGTATACTGTGTTTAGTTTCCTATTAAATAAACTTATAATAGAAAAATCTTTTTAATAATTTAGGAATGCGGTTATTTTTTATTTCTAAAATGAGAAATTTAGGAACTTTCGGAACAAGCTAAAGCACACACTATTGGTTGAACTGCGGACTTAGTGCAGAAGTGCGAGTCCCGTCTTTCTACAGAAATATAGGTTCAATTCTCAAAAAAATTTCTAAAGATGTTGGATTATTAGAGGTATACTGGCACCCTTTAATTAAAAATAAAATAAAATATTATTATTATTATTGGCTTGTAAATAGTCTGGTGGCCTCAAATAAATATATTTATTATTGGATGAAAGTGTATAAAATTAAGCTATTGCAGAAATGACTTTTAGTTCCTTTAATTATATTCCATTACGTGGAATTTTCCTTTTTTTTATTTTTAATGTAGCTCGTTATGACGAATTGATAAATGATAGAATTTATGGATATTTGAAAAGTTCAATGTACGATTTTCTGTAAATCCTTTAAAGTTCCATTTTTTTATTTCTAGGTGCCAGAAATATTTACCTAATATTTTCAAACGAAAAAAGTATATTTTCTAAAGGATAATTTTCAAAAACAATAACGACAGTATATATGAGGCGATAGGGCTGTAAACGGATATGGATATCCGTCCGGATATCCGCTCCGAATCCGCTTATTATCCGAATCCGAATTTAAATGGATACGGATATTCCGGATACGGATACGGATATTTTTTGCATAGGAAAATTTGATACGGAGACGGATAATTGTTTGAAAGTATAAACGGAGCGGATATCCGTACTATCCGGATCCGAAATTTCAACTTCTCCGCTTCACTGTAACTTGACTTTCAGCGGTTAATATTCTCTAACTCCTCTCCATTCCTATATCTTCTCCATTTCTTTACCTTTTTTTAATTTACTTTTGTTTTTCTTAATTGTTTTTAATTGTTTTTAATTTAGTATTTGTACTTAAAGTTCATATAACTCAATTATCCAACATTATTCATTTCGTAACCGTATTCGAATCCGTATCCGTGAATTATCCGCTCCGTATTCGTATCCGTTTAAGACGGATTTGATTTGAATTTTGATATCCGTTTACTATCCGTATCCGTATCCGCTCATTGAAAAACAATACGAATTTGGTATCAGTATTATCTGCTCCGAATCGCGAGCTTTTTATAAATTAAAAAAAAAAAAAAAAAACTCACGAATAACAACTTGTACTGAGGTCAAGGAGAGAGGACATGTTTGGACCGCAAAACAGAGATGAACAAGTGTTTTTGGCAAGATGCTGCTTGCATGTTGCATCTGTTTGCCATTCTGACAATTTTGTCCTTTATGCCCTCCGAAACCTAATTATGTTTTTATTACCTAAGTACGTAGAATTATTGGTGTTCGTTCGGATAAGGTTCTTGATTTTCTGTGGCACTAATATATGATCTTTTCTTTTTTTACCATAAATAGGTTAGCATATATAGAATTAAGTATGAAGTGTTTTGGACCATAGTTTAATATTTAAGATGAATCCGGTACGTTTAAATATTTTTCTTAAATATTTAAGCTTCTCATTATTATTAGTTTATTTCTTACTTTATTATAACTTACCAATTTATACATAAAGTAAAGCTAGCGTGCACTATGCTCACTAAGAAGGTTTGGTGAGCATAATTTCAAAATATATCGGATTGGCTTCAAACGACGAATCTAAACCGTTGAAACCGATCTACTTCACAAGTGATGCATGTACATGCAAAATTTTCAAAATTTCCGAATTTATTTAGTACAAAGTCAAACGTTCAAAAAATAAATAAAGATTCATGAGTTATTTTAATGCATTCATTTTTCATCATAGATTTTGAAATTATGTTCACCAAGAAGTGTTGATGAGCATAGCGCACACTATCTTTACTCTTCATACATATATATTCAAACTTTTCAAAAAAATCTTACACTTACTGAATAATATTCAATACTCTCATTAACCTAATTTATTTTCAAAGCATGAACTTTTAGCTTTCCAAGCCAATAGAAAACAAACTATAATTTCTCATCTTATGTTTAAACTCTTCTAATTAACTTATTTTTATATATTTTCAACATAAAGAACATATTTTTGGTACTAACATTTATTGTACAATTATGTAACGAAATAAATAAATAATTTTATTTCTCATTAGCAGAATATAATATAGTAATCTTGGTATTTATTTTCCACGACGAGACATTGAATAATAAATAGAATGCAAAATTGATAATGTTTTCACGTCTTTTAGCAATAACTTGATGAGTTTTACTAATATACTAATGTTAATGGTTTATATTATGCTTTTTATAATGCTCGAACGGTCAATTTAAGCTGCTAATACCTGTTCAGCTGAGAGGATTAAACTCTTTACAATTCCTTAATCCTTTAATCTTGCCGAACAGTTGCTTCTTAGATGAGATTAATCTGTTGAAGAGGATAAAATATGGAGGGCATTTAAGTCTTTACATAATACAATGTATATTTTATCTATACTAAATCTTCATTCTTAATCTTACCATCTTACCGAATAAGTGCTCCTTAGTGAAGATTAAATTTTTAATCCCCACCTTCTTAAGAGGGCTGCCGAACACCCCTAAAGGTGATCCACACATATCAAGATCTTATAGAATACAATATTTTACTTTCTTCAGAATTTAAAGCTATTTTTTCAAATTTGTTAAAAAGGAGCACAAAAATGTAAAATATATATATATATATATATATAGAGAGAGAGAGAGAGAGAGAGAGAGAGAGTGGTTAATATCAAAATGTTTGTACCAAGGCTCTCGTGCAACCAAGTCGTTTTTGGATTTTCAAAGTCCAAACGGTCGATCTGAACCGTTAGATGTGATCTCTATATTAAAATTTGCTTGCAGACCAAATTTTACATTTTTTGGAATTTTTTTACTATTTATTAAGCCACTTTGAAAATTGCTGATCCGGGTGAACAGTAAAAACAGTGCAACTAAATTCTGGACCATGTGATCAGCAATTTTCAAAGTGGCTTAATAAATAGTAAAAAAATTCAAAAAAATGTAAAATTTGGTCTGCAAGCAAATTTTAATATAGAGATCACATCTAACGGTTCAGATCGACCGTTTGGACTTTGAAAATCCAAAAACGACTTGGTTGCACGAGGGCCTTGGTGCAAACGTTTTGATAATAGCCACTCACTATATATATATATATACACACACACACGCACACGCATATTAAATAGGTAATCTTTCAAGATAAAATAAAAAAAATTCAAAATATAGTAAATTTTGATATATTATAAGATTTTGATACGTAGGTTACATTTAGCGACTTGAATTATTGTTCAGGTATAAAAAAAGGGTAATTATAATTTAGACCGTTAACATGTCGGATAAATTGTTAACATTAATATATTAGTAAAATTCATAAATTACTAATATATTATGTGACATAAGAAAATAACCACTAAGTTTACAATTATTTTCCTTATGTAGCTGGTAAATTTATAACGTACAGTTGCTTTAGTCGTCCTCTGATTTTGGTCTTTTACTGACCTGAGCCTTAAATTTTGTTCAGAAATTATACAAAGCATGCCACAAAAATTACCAAAGTGCTACAGTAAATGCATGAACCCCCATCTCACTTGACTTTGTCAGAACTCAGAACAAGGAAGAAGTTTTGTCAGAAAAGCCAGTTGCGAGACAATAATAACATAAATCCAACTGGTCAAACTTTAAATAGAATAATCAGCTTTATAGCATGCATAATATATAAATTGCTGCTGTATGAGTTTAGGCATTTTTGTTGTTTCTGCTGGAGATATGCTGTTTTTAATTTACGTAGGTGGATCCACAGTTTTGAACCGCCATTTGAATTTAAATTTTGAATTAGATGATTAGGCAATTTGTTTTATACCCTTGTTGTCTTTCATATATCTGGGTTAGCATAATTTGTACTTTAAAAAAGATTTGAATTAGGTGATGAACAGAGATGAACCCATCTTTTTTTTTTGCTCAATTTTTGTTGTGTTGTGACTTGTGAGAGTTGAAACAGTGTGTTATACTTATACCCGTGACTACAACCATGTTACTGTAACTTTTATTATTTTTTTGTCCTCTTTTATTTTGTCACTGCTTGAAGCAATTAGCTTCGGGTACACTTGAATCAAGGAAATTAATCATATTAAGCAACTTGATTTTGATCAAGATTCAACGGTCGAACTCGGTCTCTGTCTTTGTGTACCTAGGGACTCACTAAATTAGTCTCCACAAAAGAATTTTAATGGAAGGATCAACTTCACATCTTCTATAATATTTCACAGAATATTAAAATTAAGAAGGATTTGGTCATTTCAAATTATGATGGCCTAATTAAGTTATTCTTATTTTGTGGAAAATTAAAATTAAGAAGATCTAAGTTTATTTAAATCAAGCAAGAGATATAAAGAATATCAAAAACATTATTTCAGTGACGGCGAGCAAAATAAATTAAATTATTTAAATAGGCAATTTAACTTGAATTGTTCTAAGGTTAAACTTACGTCATTTGAATAGCTTAATTATTTCGTATTTGATGGTTAAATAATAATTAAATAAATATGTGGCGGGGAGCGGTTAGGAATGTGAGATACGTGTCGGTCGTGTGATGTGTCATGACTAGTCACATCGTTAAAAGACGTGAAGTATTATAGGAAATTAATCAATCAGGATCCGGGCACGTCGGATCCGTATCCTCTGCATTAACTCAAAATGGAATCTTTTGAGTTAATGAATTTCAACCGTTTGATTTTAAACGGAGCCAATCCGGCTTGTGTCTATAACATGGGGGCCCTTTAATATTAGTGCAGATCTAGTTTACACGAATTTTAAAACAGATTGAACAGTCGAGATTCATTAACTCAAAAGATTCTCTTTTGAGTTAATGCAGAGGATATGAATTCATTTTAACTGCTCTCTTAATTCTCTATCGATCCTCGGTTGCACATAATTAGGAAACTAACCAATAAACTATATACTCGTTAAAGAGCTTGAGAATTAAGAGAGCAGTTCCATCAATCAAATGTAGCGTCGCCCAAAAAGGCTTTCGATGGAGGAGCTCATATCCAGTGCGTTGCGCAAGGATACAAGGCTCAGAGTAAAACCGAATCTTAGCCCGTCCGATATGATCATTTACTAACTGCTAAGATCCTCTTCCTTTCCTTTCGAGTGCAGCCTAAATTTACATTAGGTGCCTATCTGAAATGGAGGGGCCCAGTTTAATATGCTTTGAGATTCGTGCAGAAAGTATTTGAATGGTCCAGTTTTGCACATAATCACTCAAAAGTTTAAGATATCTCAGAGAATGCGTATTCAGAATAGGTCCGATGGAGTGCGTATCCTCTGAGACATCTCATATTTTGCGTGACCGATGTGTCTAGTGCCTATTCGGGGATAGCGTAGGGGGCCAATATCTTTTGAGCTTTGAGATTCATGCAAAACGTAAATATAACGGTTGAGATTTCTCAAAAAATCACGTAAAATATGAGATATCTTAGAGGATGTGAATTCGGTCCGATGGACATCGAACGTGGCATAGGAGCCGTTCAATGTGATTTAAAATTTACTAGTATCGTGCCCGTGCATTGCAACGGAATATATAATAAGATAATAAAAATAAATTCTCATACAAAATGACAAATTTTCATAAATAAATAAAATTAGAAATAATTCTAGATTTATCACTATAGAAATAAGGAAGTGAACAAAAAATTGATTTGCATTGTGATCCGCCGTATAGAAAATATCAATTGTAGATGGAGAAATAAGGAAGCAAATAAATAAGGAAACGAATAATTATATCGCTAAATTTTAGAGTCTGTTTAATTTTAATTGTAACGCATATTAAAGTGCCACGAATATTAATCGTCCGATCTGTGTTGACACGAATATTAAAGTGCCCGTGCGTTTCGCTCGGACAGGATTGGTCCGGATCCTGATTGATTGGACGGTCGAGATGCTAAGCTCAAAATCTGAGTTAATGCAGAGGATAGGGATCCATCGAACCTACACTTTTCTTTCTTTCTAGTACTTACATTTCTGCTCTCTCAGCACCCCCACCGCAGCGGCGCAGCCCCTTCCCCTCTCTCTCCGCAAAACCGGGAGCCCTGAAACCTAGATTTCGATACTCCTCCTCTGTTTCTCTTACTGTCGCTCGAATTCTTCTCTTCGTACTTCCCCGTCGGATTCTCTACTTGTCTATTTCGTTTGAGCTCCGCTTCGACCTCGATCTGTCTCTATCACTCCCTCCGCTTCTCGACCTGAGGTACCAACTTTATTAAAGAAATGCGATCCTGTCAATTTCAAATTATGCCATAACCGATGTGAATTTATAATATTTTGTTCCATTCCACATCAAGTAATCGTTCAAAACAAAAGGCTAACAAATATTGATCGAAGTGTTGTCTTTCAGTAAAAACTAACACTCCATCCCCACACAATTCGTACAAACCGTACAGTATTTACATTTGTGCATGCTTCCATCTGTTTATAGTTCACGAAAACAAACATGTATTAATTATTTGAGATATGTGATTATAATTATGCTGTAATTCTATTAGTATTATTAGACTATTCTTTTCTTTTTAGAAAGAAGTGGTTGTACTATAAATTGTAACAATTAAGAAGGTATCTTGCGTATCATAGTTTGTTATTAGGAAATTTAAGTTTGTCAAGAGAAATTATATAGTAGAGTAATAAAAACTTTTGAATAAGAAATAATTGAAGAGCTATTATTATAGTTTTCTTATCAGCTAAAATAGATGGGGAAGGGTTGAACTGCCGAGCCTGGAGTGCAGTCACCATAATGTGATGTGCATTAAATTTTTGGCAACTAATATAAGATCTGACTTAAAACATCAATAAGACAATAGTACCTATATAAAATTAATTTTATATGTGCCGAATATTGTAAGCCATGCGCTCTAATGATTTATTCATTAAGTGCTCCTCAAAGACCTGTTTTGTTTTTCTAAGCACACAGAGGAAGATATGTTATCGTGATTCATCTGCTTTTCTCTTTGAATCGGACAGCGCTGTGCAACAATTGTTGTTAAAAATTTTGTTGCGTGACATTTTTAATATCCCATCTACATACTTGAATATGCATTTAATATCCCCTCCAAACTAGCTCAATGTAATTCTAAAATTCCTTTTCTTTATAATTTGTTTTTTTATAATAGAACATTTTGAATTGTGAAACTAGTGTAATATACCATATAGTGACATCTTAACTGTTCCTTTTTATGAAGTGAGATAAAGTTTTCTTTTAAGGTCCCAACAATGCCATTAATAATTAGTTTCATTACGAAACTAAATAGAGAGAACACAGTAACTGCATTTTACAAAACTTTAAATATGGACATGATTAGGCCTCTTCTTAGCGAAGTTGTATAATTATAAGACATTATTTATCTTTTGGACCCAAATAAATCCTAGAGCATTATGTAAATTGCTATGCAAGACAGCAAGAGTGGGAGTATGGATAACTTTCAATAGTGCCAAGGTATTTTCAGGATTGTACATTAAAAGTTAATTTTATTATAAAAACCCTTGCACTTTCTCTTTCTCCATTTCTACTTAACTCTGTCTCCATCTTATCTTTCGGTGTATGAAGCTGGCTTCGAAGTACAAAAAATAGAGAGTATGAAGCTGGCTTCGAAGGTGATCCTTCTCTTTCAAGATCCCGATGGGTTCGGATCATCCATTGCCACTGCACTTCATCCAAAACCCGAATCTGATGTCATCCGGTAACATCTCTGACTTCAAGCATTTTTCTAAGTTATGCTCTTTTCTTAATAATAAGTATTTTATTTGAATTACTTTACAGGGAACAGTCTTCTTTTGTGATTGCATTGGACAAGTATGGGGCCAATGGGTCTCAGATTTTGGGTGATGTGGTTCACTTTCTTGATCCGAGTGGGTCTCCTCATGTCAGTCTCTGGTCAAGCAAATTTGTTTTATATCTCTTTATTAATTTTTTGGTTAACAAGTTATTCAACTGAGGAGTCAATCCCACTACTTCCCTTCGAAAGATAAAAACCATGATTAGTTCCTAAGGATTTGATATTTGGTATGTTTCTTTAATGAAAATTTGGTTAGAGCATTAAACAGGAGTAATTATTGAGGTATGAACCCAGCTAGTGACTGGTATCATACCTGTAGTATGATGGAATGGTTTATTGTTATTGGATAATTTTGGCTGAATTTTTGTTATTGCATTCTTCTCTCCCCAGTGTTATTGACTTTCATTTTTGTATGCTTCCTTTTTCAGGTCTCTATCTTAGTTCTACCGAACTATGCTCCACCAATTGCTTCATGTGCCATGAATGAAATTCTTTCTCTAATCAGTTCTCAAAATCCCAGTAAACCAACAATAATACTTCCTTCCATCGCAAAAACCATAGTCACTCCTGGGATTACACTATATGGGGCTGAGATAGGTGCTAAAACTGAATTTTCAAGAGTCCTGATTGCAAAAACCGCTAAACCTCCTTCAGATTTGAAAATTTATGACGAACCTGTAGCTTGTTTGGTGCAAATGGCATCTGTATTGAATATAGCGACAGTTCTTCTTTTTGGTTCAAGGGGGCAGGGGCAAAGTGGGAAATCTAATGGTTTTTATATCGAGGTATGTAATCTGGGTTACTGATATTAAATTTTGATATATATGACTATGAAACATGAAAGGTAGGGGTGTTCAACCGGTCGGTTCGGGTCAAACCGAACATTTTTTGCCGAACCGCGGTTTGAACCGAATTTTGAAAACCCAACTGAACCGACCGAATTAAAATTCCAAACCGTTTAATTCCAAACCGATCTAAAACCGAACCGATCAAATCGATTTAAACTTCGGTTTGTTCGGTTGAACCGAATACAAACATTTCAAGTTACAAATAAACATTTCAAAACCGGTTGGTTCGGTTCAAACCGATTTGGATAACATTTTTGATAACCACACAAGCCGGTTTTTGATAAACCGATCCATTTTTTATTAAACCGGTTGGTTCGGTTCAAACCGATTTGGAGATCCCAAAACCGAACTGAACCATTTAAACCGAACTTCTTCAAAAACTAAACCGAACCGAACCATTTAAACCAAACAACTGATCCAATTAAACCGAAATTTGCCGGTTCGGTTTAAAACCGAATAAACTGATCCATTTGAACACCCCTAATGAAAGGTACTGCATAGATTTTCTTTTCTTTTCTTTTTTCCGGTGCAGCATTGTTTTTTACTTTCCCATTGCAATACCAGTACAGGTGTTGTACTGGTCCAATGAAAATTGCAGATCTTTTATTTTGGTTTGATTTTGCTTTGCTTTTGGACTTTTGTTTGTATTAAACTTACCAAACGGGTCTTCTCTGTGGTTCGATTTGCTGGCACACACATGTCAGCTTTTGGGTGTTTTGGCACATACTAGTACAGTACATTGATCATACTTTGTTTTGTTTGTGTGTAAGTCGTATTGGCTTTGTATATTCAACCCTGCCTTTGTTGATTGCAAGTTTGCACCATGCCTTCTGAATATTTCCTCTCTCGCAGTCACGTATACTATTACTATCTGATGAGAAATATCAATTTTTTTTTTCCAGACAATTTGCAATATGGGAGATTATTTAGCTGCTCATATCAATCTTGAGTTTAGAAAAGAAAAGCTCAAAGAAATGGCTCCAGGAAAAGTAAGAGGAGCTCAGGAGCCGTGGCGTGAGCTCTATGGTTGAAATACTTTTGTTTTGTTTTTCATTGTGACCTTTTAGGTTCCTTGCAAAGGATATCATATGATGATGCATGCAGCATGCACCAGTTTACTTCAGGTTATGCCACCATTTTTTTTATCACAAAAAGAAAAATGTGCCCTCTTTGGATTGGAAAAAACGAAAATTGGACTTGACTGTTTATGGTGAACATATTAGTTAAAAAGAAACAATTCAATTTTGGTGCCTGCTTCTTGAAATTCCATATATATGTTAGACTTACCAGCTTTAATTTGATTATGACTTCAGAAATTCCATATAAATGTTAGACAAGTTCAATTAATATTATTATGTGCATGTTGAGAAATTTTTTTATGTACGTGTAGAGAAAATAATATAGATTATATTGATGGTTTTATTTTGGTGCATGAGTTTTTTTTTTTGATAAAAAGGCTTTGAAAAGCCCGTTTCATTAACATGAAACCACAAGTCTTACAAACATAACATAATATAATCTGAGCTCACACCTCAGAACAAAAGTTCACATCTTACCAACAAAATATAGTTGTTCTAACACAAAAGAGGCTGAAAGAGCCATCACTACTGAATAACTAGTAAACAAACTGCTCTACTGTGATCCTGCTTCTGAACTACTACTGTAATAAGACTGTCGTTACTCTTCTCCCTCTTGGATTGTCAGCTGTCTCTTCTGTATTGCCAGTCTCTCCTCCACCAGCTCTAGTGTACACCATCATCTGATAATCCTCTTGATTCCAAATCTGCAGTGGAATTTCTTCCAGTACTTCAGGCAGCCACTCTTCAGTGGAGGCTTTGAATTTCTTCAATGTATTACCTATTTAAAAAGTAAATACATGATGGAAGTACAAAAAATAAAGGCATTTGAACCCTCTTTTAATTTGATGGTTTTTATCTAAAATTTTCATTTGTTATTCTATCGGCTTGTATTAAAGTAGGCAGTACTACATATATGTGCAAAATCTTATTATGAAGTTACGCGTTATAATAACGTATTTCAACTCTTTATCTTAAAAAAATAAAAACACTATAAATAACTAGTAAAATATGCGGAAGCAACGCGAATTGTCAATCACACCTGCAACGACTAACTAATCGATTTTCTCCCATCTCAATTCTATTCAAAATTTGGAAAAGAAGCGTCAGGTGGGCCGGTACATCATGTTCTATTTGAAGGCAAGAGAAGCCACAAGGACAGGCATTTTTTTTTTCCCAAATATAAAGATGGAGGAGCCTCTGGGCTTTCCTCCCTTTTCAGAAATGAGGGCAGCGCTGATCAAGAAAAGTTTTTTTTTTTTTTTTTGCTCTGTTAACTGTTTCTTTATCCTTGGAAAAAAAATTGCACATGGATTCATATCGACTACACTGGCTTTATCGGGTCACTGATCCCGTAATAAAACACGGATTGATCGTGTGGCAGAGTGCAAGCCTCAGATAGTAGGCAGGATGTTCAATTTGCTTTTATGAAGAATGTTCAATCCTTCATATCCTTTTCTCGTTTTGGGTTTTACTCAAATATATTGATAGTTCAATTGCTTTTATCAATGAAACTGCAACAGGCATTCGCAACTGGTAGGGAAAATATCAGTTTGATGTAAATAGGGGTGCAAACGGATCGGATAAAATCCGACCGTATCCGGATCCGTATCCGAAAATTAGATACTGATATCCGATATCCGAATATCCGTGCGGATACGGATACGGTATGGTTTTGAATATTAATTATCCGTATCCGAATAGTATATATATACCATATAGTTTAATATATATTATGAAAATATTTATGTATATATCTACAGATATCCGATATCTGATCCGTATCCATACGTATCCGTATCCGAAAAATAAAAACGGATACGGATATGATTTTTCCACTATCCGATCCGTTTGCACCCCTAGATGTAATAGAGCTCAAGGACCAGCTTCTGTCTTGCTAATTGCTAGGCGGCATTCTATCGTAAGACTTGGTTTCTTATGTTGAGTAAGGCAGATAGTATCAGCTTTATAGTTTCTGTAATATTGAAGAGAAACAAAATCGGTGCATGCAATCTCATCATATTATCTATTTTAATGGTAAAAGTTATGGGTTCATGGACACAGACGACTTCTAAAAAGTCTTTAATACGATCCACTGGTATCTAGAGTCCAAATCTGCTGTGATCCTGAGAGGGATTGCAGGATTCTAAAATTCCGAATCAATTGTTCAAATTTTTCCGTGCGCGGATCTCGAAAACGTTTTAGAAAAGTAAATTTTCATGCACACATCTCGAAAAAAACCAACAGTTGAGATCAGGATCGCAGGGTCCTGTGATTCCCGAGAATCACAGCAGATTTATTTTCCTGGTATCTAGGCGGACAAGAATTTCAACAAAGGTGAAATGTCAAAGTTCAGGCTTTGAAAGCGACAAAAGATTTGGAGTAGAACTAGGGTGTTCTTAAGTTCATCAAACTTCTTTGTAAACTCATTATAATATTTATCGAATTGACTTTAAATGATGAATCTGAACTGTTGAAGCCTATCTATCTTACGAGTGATGCGACTATATGTGAAAATTTAAAAATTTTAAATTAATTTTGTATAGAGTCAAATAGTAAAAAAAAACGTTCAAAAAATAAATGCGTTAGAATTAAATTATAAACCTTTTAATTTTGACTGCTTGACTTTATATTAAATTAATTCGAAAGTTTAAAATTTTCGCATATAGACTCACCACAAGGTAGATGAGTTTCAACAGTTCGAATATGTCGTTTGAAGTCAATCCGATAAACTTTATAATTGAGTTCACAGTAACTTAAAAGGACCTAATTGAGTTCACACTAACTTTATAATTGAGTTCAAATATGTCATTTGAAGTCAATCCGATGAACCTAAGAGGACACTCAGTTCTACTCAAAGATTTGATTCACCGACTGTAAAAAGATGTGTTAAGGAAAAAAAACTACATACAATTTTGCTTTCCAAAGAAAAAGTTTGTGTATGCATTTTTTACATTTTACAATCAAGTTTGGAGTATGTCAGTTGGAACCTGAAATTCCATGCTATTTGATAACATAACAAGGGCACACAAGATATTTTCGTCCCAACTTGTTTATCAACTATAAATATGTCACCAGCAAAATCTTTACACGTGCTAACTTCGCACAATTTGTGAAGCGAATACAGTTTTGTTGAGGGTGCATGTGCATAATTATGACTCTCTAGTCTCTAGAATCAAGCTCAGGTACTTTTCCGAAAGAAAAGTAGGATCCTGCTTTTTCGGATTCAACCATTCAAATTTTTTTATTCACGTATCTCGATAAAAAAACTTTTTCATGCATGAATCTCGACAAATTTGAATGGTTGGATCCGGAAAAGCTGGTTCCTGCTTTTCTCTCTGAAAAGCAGCAGAGTCGGACTCCTAGTCTCTATTCCCTTCTCTCTACTATCCAGTAGACTGTCGCCTGTCGAAGTGGCCGAAATTTTTATTAATAGAAAATAAAATAAAAAAATATCGACATTGAAAAAATATTTGACGAAAATTCGAAATAGAGTTAAAACGTCTGGACGTTATGGACCATCACGGCCTGCTTAACGAAATCAAGTTAACACTAATTAACCGAAATAAACACTGTAGCTGGACGTTATGGTCCATAACGTTCAGCTACAGTGTTTTTTATTTTTCAAAAAAATTCACAAACGAAGCAGCAAAAAAAAAAATATAGCTGGACATTATGGACCATAAAGTTTAGCTACAATGTTTTTTGTTAATTAGAGCTCATTAGTGATCAGATTAACTAGACGTTATGATTTATAACGTTCAGCTACAGTATCCTAGATGTTATGAACTATCACGTTTTAGCTATATATCGAATTTTCGCTAAATAATTCTTCAATGTCGATATTTTTTTATTTTATTTTCTATTAATAAAAATTTCGGATCGAAGTGGACATGTCACATGTACAGGGATAACATAATAAACAAAACATTTAAGCTACAAAATTATTCCTGTAATTTAATTTCCTTATCGGCCCCGATTGGAGCGAATTGGAGAGCGGGAAGATCAGCCATGGCGCTCTCGAGCTCCTCCATCCACTCCTTACAGCTGGGCCTCGTCGCACCCAAGTCGAAACCATTACTATCTCAACCTCTCCATCTCATTTCAGCTTCTATCTCTTTCCAATCCTCGATTCGGCCTCTCTTCATCACCAGTCGCATCCCTCATCGCCGCCTCTGCGCCATAGAGAAATCCAACGACTCCTCCAACCCCGCATCTGAAAAGATTCTATTAGAAGAACAATCGCAAACTCCAACTCAAGCGCAGGCTCAATCTGAGGAGAAAGAACCGGATTCCTCGACACAAGTGGCATCCGAGCTGAAGCAGATGCTGAAGGAAAAGAAGGAGAGAGAGCAACAAGGAGACAATTTGTGGATCGGCGTTGCACAGGAAGTGAGAGAGATTGAATGGCCCGATTTGGGAAAGGTGCTGGGGCTCACTGGAGTTGTATTAGCTGTGATTGTGGGGTCCACAGCTGCCTTGTTGTCAGTAAATGCGATTCTGGCCGAGCTCTCAGATCAGGTGTTTGCTGGCAAGGGGATACAGGATTTTTTCTGACAAGCATCTCTTTGTGATGTTCTTCTTTTTCTTTGGGTGATGCTCTCTAATTGCACATTTGAGACTGCTAATTAAGGTTTAATTGATAAATTATTCGTAATATTTGGGTTAATTTGTGCAAATTTGATTTTTGTTTGGCAGTTAGTCTGAGGTTTATATTGGCGGGTTCCATTAAGTATCGTACACTTATACTAAATTTATACTAAATTGAGTACTCTTTATGTATGTTTTAGTGATAGGTTAGGTTACTATGCTTTTGTGGTACACCAGAATGAGCATTTTATTAGTTAGAATTAAAATAGGGCTAATCTTAATAAAATTGATCATACAAACGAAAACCTAGTCCATGATCAATTTAATGCGCATTGCCCAATATGATCCTCTTTTTGTACAGCTCCAAGCCATAGTATTCAGATATGGACCATCTGATCTAACTGCATGAATCCGATTGCATAGAAACCAATCCGGACCATTTGTTTAAATTAAGTGGTCGGATTTGAACAGGAGGCCCTGTTTTCTCGGCATGAAATGTAGCTGTTTTCAATTGTGCACTACTTGCATGAGCATCTGAGACAAAAGTCAAGCCTATTTAAAAAAGGCATGTTAATTAACCCCAATTCAAGTTCCTGAACCCAAACAGTAATTTGTTGTCAATCATTTCTAGAATGTCAACACTGATTTGGCCCCTTGGTAATTTCACTCGTTTCATTTATTTGTCTTGAACTTTCTCTGTTGCACTTAATACTGTGTTTGGTGGCATGCCATGAGGTGAGGGAAAAAGGATGTTAGAGAGAAGAGGTAACAGAGTGGACGGAAAGGGAGGTTAATATATTTTTCAAGCTTTATGGCAACTCCTTTTCTGTAGTTTAATTTACTCTTAGCATCTCAGTGTGATTATGTTTTGAATTTTGGTACTGGAATGAACATGTAGAACTGCTTTTTGTAATTTTTTAATTGCAGGTTAGTGTTTCTGTCTGTCATGTTACTATCTCTGTGTTCATAGAAAAGCTGAAATCTTTTATTTTTTATTCCTTGTTTTTTTAGTTGGGGAAATTAGACTTCCGATATTTGGAGCCGCCTTAGGAATACAAAAAATCATGCTTTACTTGGTTTCCTGCTGTATCCGTGCATTTTGCAGTTAGAACTCTCTTTTTTTTTTGTGAAAGATTTTAGTAGATATTCTTACTGGCATTGAAATTATTATTTTCTGAATGCATGGTAGTGTGACTATCTTTGTGTAATTTTTTTTTCTTTTGCTGATTTGTTGTGATAGCATAAGCAATTAAGCATAGTGCTTAGCATTTTCTCTTGATATGAATCAATAAGATAAAAATGAACATTCAAAAATTATAATCAATGTGTTTTGATAACTCTTGATATCAATCAAAACAAAATTAAATTGTTGCAAATTTGTAAATGTGTATAGAGAACTTTATTTTAACATTTAAATTTAGAAAAGTGATGATTGGAATTTTTTTAAAAAGAAGTAAAATTTGCTTCATATTTCCATATAGTTGAACAAATTAAGATGGATTCAAATTTTATATGTACCTGTCTAGGCGCACACCCCTAGTCTGTCCCAGCTAATTGATACAGCAATGCATTCTATGTTTTGGGCTAATTAAAAAGGGATAAACATCCACTCCAAATGATAACAGAGACCAAGTGAGACTCCAGTGAAATTTCCATTTAGCAGCACAACACAACGAGAAATGCTGAATAAGCTAACATTCCAACATATACAAACAGAGAAATAAAAGCACCATAAAATACCACACTAATTATATTTGTTTATACTACCAGCATAACAGTGCAATCATATACATTGCAAGCGCACCAAATGCTCGATGATTACAATTACCTTAATGACATGCAAACCAGAGCTATTACATAGTTTCTCCATACTGCCACACACAAGTTACTAGACAATCTTCTGATTTTGATACTTAATGACATGCAAACAAGAGTTATTACATAGTTTCTCCATTCTGCCACACACAAGTTACTAGACAATCTTCTGATTTTGATTGCAATTGTTCATGACAAACCTGCAATACAAAGATGCCATCAGTATTTAATATCAAATGCATGATACATGATATCAACATACAAAAAAAGTAATCTCTAAGCAGGCAAATGAAAACTACATAATGATTTCAACACAAATTTTTATAGTAGTGAAACCCTGCTTTATAGTTGAAAGGCTTCTTTAAAGATCAGTGCAAAATTTCAGCATTTTAAAACAGTTTCTTAGAAACCCATTAAATTTCGTTCTAAATCAATGGTATATTTCTATCGAACCAGACATCCAAGTTACACATGCAAGCAAAAGGAAAAAAATATTCAATTTTACTTTATCTTCTTGTAACACAAGTTGAACATAAAATCCTAGCCTCAAGGACATATGCACCCCACTAACAAAGAAAGTGTTTGCCTATCTATCACTAAAGGAGATAATACTAATGCATGACGTCCTACAACAAAGAAAGATACAATGTGAAATGTGTTGCATGATGTGTGACTGCTGCCCCATTGAGACAAGCTTGCACCTAATCTTTCACTGCCCCTATGCGCTAGATGTGTGGAATAGCATTTCGGCCAGCCTGGGAACTACCCTCATGGTACCGGACATAATGATTCAAGAGACCCGGAGTGCCTCCTCAAGAAAGCTGCAAGGGGAGGCAAGATGACTATAAAGGAATGGTCCTCTTGGTTTATGTGCACATGCTGGAATATTTAAAAGCAACAGAACAAAGTGATATTTGAAGGTTCCCGCACAGAGGGTAGCAGATAGAACGACACAGGATTTGAAGTTATGGTTGAAATACTGCTGAGAGATAAACACGTGTGCAAAGAGAATTTAATTGCCAGTAGAGGTTGACACGCAATTTTCATAATTTTCTCAGGGCTTCTAAATTTCAAAGGATGTCAAACAGTGTAGCTGTGGTTCTTTTATGTTAATAAAATAGTCTTGGCAGCATCTGCAAAGTTTTTTTTTTTTTAAAGTACATACGCACCCCATGCAAATTCAAAACTCTGCTTGCTTCTGTCTAATCATAAGACATTTGTAAGGGTATACATGCGGGAAAAGGCACAATTCTTTCTTGATTTAGTTTTCCTAATATTGCACGAAAGCCTAACCTTAAGTTCACAGGTGCACTTTGTATAATTCACAGAGACAGAATTGTAATGCACCGGAAAACCTAATCAAAGCATAGCTTAATCTATATGTGCATACAGATGAAAAAGGTATGTCTATCTCATCTGTTTACAGTTGCAAACGAAACCCCAACCCCTAAATACATAACTTAGTATAATTGAAAATTTAACGACCTGCCAACTATTATAACCTAATTTAATTTGGAAGTTATAATTACAACAAAATTGCAAGATCAGATAGTTAAATATATATTTCAATTTCAATTCAAAACAACCAAATTTCGATAAAAATTTAACACAAAACCCCACATTATCTTAATTTTTGGCGACCTTTTGTCAAAATTAAGTACCAGGAATAAGCACAGAGATCATACCAGGAAACCCTCAATTGTAGTAGAGTTCCAGCCCCATCCCATCATGAACCTCATAATCCTTGAGCGTGATGTGGTCCTTGTAAATGTTATACCACTTCTGGATCCTGATCTTATCGGGACGAGTACCCGTTTGTGCCGCCACGAGCTTCTTCAGGTCACCAATGGTGTCATCTTCATTGCACTTGACGCGCACCTTCTTCCCCAGCCGGTCATTCAACACAACCTCAATCATCTTGAGGTGGTGGAACTAAGATTGCAAATTGGAAGAAAGAAAGAAAATCACAAATCACAAATCATAAATCATAAATTGGTATATATTCGAAATTACATATTATTAATTACTAATTGGGCATTTATGAAACTATTAACAGATTTTATAATTTCATTTCAAATCAGCACTATTTTGGACTTTTGCAAATTGCCCCAAAAATTATTACATATTTGCACCTAATAGTTATGCTTGCATCTTCAAAGTTAAAACCAAACCAGTGGACACTTTTGTTTCAGTTGAAAAATTGCAAAATTGCATATGCATAAATGCACAATTTAAGAAAGAAAATTGTAAGAGAAGTAAATGAAGAGTTCTGGTTGATACATGAACTAACGGAAAAATGAGAATTATGAGACTATTATCCATTAATTAATCAATAGTTCAAGAAACAGGTTGATAACAAAATAGCTCTATTAAGTGTCTGAGCAAAACAAGTTTTGTTATGCTGTTCAATTTAACGATTAATTGATCCTCTAGCAGTTCAATCAGTGATAAAGAAGCATAAATTGCAAAAATACATATCCATTTCTTTCAAAGAATTAACCAAGAATTTAGCATGATTGGCCATGAATATCTACTACTTTCCAACTGAGCTCAAATTGGTCAAAAAAAATTGCTTATCAGTAAAGGATCCACCGATCCAGTATGTTAATCCTTCAGTAAAAGAAATTAGGGTTAGCGACTTGGAGTTAAGAGCAAAGAGAAGAGGCGGTACCAGTCACGACGTCGGCAGCAGTAGCAAAGTGAAGAGGCGATCTCCTTCGCGCGCTACTTTTTCTTCGCCGTCGATCTCTTTTTCTCCTCCGCGCTTGCTACCCGCGATCGCCTAAAATCGCCTCAGTTCTCTCCTGTCTCTCTGTCTCTCCGCGATTAAGAAAGATTGCGGGTTGGTTAATGATTAGCGGGTTTGGACATAGAACGGTAGCGGGTAGGGTATATTAGAAGTTCTAAGCCGAAAATAATTAACAAGTCTGGGCTGGCTGGGCTTTTGTCATTTAGAATTGGGCTGGTCTGGTCAGAGGTAGGCAGATTTAGTTTCAGGGATAAACAAGGCCCGTTTTTTAACCTGGTCCGAATTAGATATTCACCGGTTTGAGCTGTTAATAACACTTATTTTATTAGTAATTGCTTGCCTTCCAACTTGGAATACGTCACAGTTGACTGATTTTAAAACTATTATTTTTTATTAACACAATATTTTTAGAAAAATCAAATGTACGATCAATTTTAATTCTCTTTAAATATGTATATCTTTCAAAAAAATTATAATAATCTAAAAAATCGTAGAAAACAATATGATGGTTAATTATTACTAATATGACCTTTTTTTATGTAACTTACATTTTACTTTTAATACAACCCTTGGCTGCGCAGTCAAGTTTTCAAAAAAAGAATATGACCTTTTTTTATTATTTATACAAAAATTCTTTACTTTATAGCAAACTTCTATCTTGCACTCGCGCAATGGCAAATGGACGAGACACTAAAACTCCTAAACTGATTTATCCAATAAAAGCTCTCCTTTTTCTGTTGAGAAAGGGACATTTGCAGCCGACATTTTTAAAAATACCTAAGTTAATTACAGATTAATAAAAATGCCCACGGGTGCAAATTTTTATTAAAAATATCCAAACCAGCCATTTAATGGCCGATCCCGATTACATCCTTTTTTTTGACATATCATGACACCATTTTTTTTATAGGTCAATTTTGCGATTTCAAAATCCAAACAGTCAATCCGAACCGTTCAACATGATCACCATATTAAAATGTGATTGGAGATCAAATTTTACATTTTTTTGAATTTTTCTACTATTTATTAAGATGGTTAAAAAATCGCTGTTGTTCAATGGTCTGAAAACAACGATTTTGTAACCATCTTAATAAATAGTAAAAAAATTCAAAAAGAATGTAAAATTTGATCTCCAAGCACATTTTAAAATATCCATCATGTTGAACGGTTTGGATTGACTGTTTGAACTTTGAAAATGGTAGGTGTCAAAGTGTGTCACCAAAAAAGGTGTAATTTGATCCCTCCTCTATATATATATATATATATATATATATATAGAGTCCGACTAGGCTAAGCCATGGTGTAAAACGACTTGGTACTCCACGCCATATCTTCATTTTCAAAGTTCAAATAGTCGATTCGAACCTTCCAACATGTTCTTCATATTGAAATGTACTTGGAGACCAAATTTTACATTTTTTGGAATTTTTTTACTATTTATTAAGCCACTTTGAAAATCTGAAAATCCTTATGAACAGTAAAAAACAGTAAAAATTTCTGGACCACCGGATCAGTGATTTTCAAAGTGGCTTAATAAATAGTAAAAAAATTCCAAAAAAATGTAAAATTTGGTCTCCAAGGACATTTCAATATGGAGAACAACTTGAGCGGTTCGGATCGGTAGTTTGAATTTTCAAAATGGAAATAATGAGGCGTGGAGCACCAAGTCGTTTTACACCATGGCTTAGCTAAGCCCAGCACTATATATATATATATATATATAGAATTTTGCTATTGTACTTCGCGAAGTAAAACTAATATTTTACTTCACGCTCATATTCTCATTTTCAAAATCCAAAACGTCGATCCGATCGTTCAAGTTGTTCTCCATATTGAAATGTGCTTGGAGACCAAATTTTACATTTTTTGGAATTTTTTTACTGTTTATTAAGCCACTTTGAAAATCGCTGATCCATGGTCCAGAATTTTTTATTGTTTTTTACTGTTCATAATGGATCAACGATTTTCAAAGTGGCTTAATAAATAGTAAAAAAATTCCAAAAAAATGTAAAATTTGGTCTCCTAGCACATTTCAATATGGAGAACAACTTGAACGGTTCAGATCGACGATTTGAATTTTGGAAATGGGAGTATGAGCGTGAAGTAAAGCTTCGTTTTACTTCGCGAAGTACAATAGCCCTACTCTCTCTCTCTCTCTCTCTATATATATATATATATTCTCTCTCTCTCTCTCTCTCTCTCTCTATATATATATATATATATATATAGAGAGAGAGAGAGAGAGAGACACACACACACATCAATAGTACACACTTAAATAAAAATTATACATACTCTTAACCCCGGGCACGTCTTTTTGTCAATGCAAACATAAAGAAACCAACCGATTTTATCCAGCTCAACATCAATAGTTTTTTTAATAAAAATATCATCAGATAAACGTTTTGAAAGAGAGAGGTGCTATACGATCACAAGAGCATGGAAAAGAAAGGTGGAGGTCTAAATTACCAGTATCTAATATCAACAGATGATTTTTATTTGGATTTCCGACCCACGATCTTCTCCACGGATTCTCATCTAGTATATAAGCTAAATTATTGTTTTCTATTTATGTGGGATGTTATAGGTTTATAATTAAATTAACGTTGTGACGCGCATTATCTCTCTCTTTGTTTGTGGAGTGATCCATGCGTTGTGCCCATTGTCGGTTCGGGTCCATCGGGTTTTGTTAAAGATTTATGATAGGGTTTTCTATTATATTTAGGATTATTTTGGGTTTAGGGTTTTTATGATTTTTTAAAATTTCCAAGATTTTTAGGGTATTATTTTAAGGTTTTATCACTCTTATCAAAAGGATAATTCTAATGAACATCCAACTTTTATGGTATATCAAATTATTATTGTACATATATTTGAAAAAAAATATTATTTAAACAAATTTGAAAATGTGTTAATTATGTCCGAGCTGAGCAAAAAAAATATTAAATCAACTTGAAATTATTTATAACTGGGTAATCCAAACGTTCAACGAAATTACATGTAAATATGTTATTTTCTTGAACTTTTTTTTAAAGCCATTTTTGATCAACTGGGTAATAAAGGGCATTGTCTCTTCCAACATCGTATTATTTGAATTAGGTGGCATATATACATTGATGACCTAAAAATATTGGTATTTAATTTTATGCAACAGGATAATGTCAAATGTTATTAGAGGACGGATCCAATTACATCCTTTTTTTTGACACATCTTGACATTATTTTTTTTATAGGCTAATTTTGCGATTTCAAAATCCAAATAGTCCATCCAAACCGTTCAACATGATGGATATATTAAAATGTGCTTGGAGATCAAATTTTACATTTTTTTTGAATTTTTTTACTATTTATTAAGATGGTTACAAAATCGCTGTTTTTCAATGGTCTGAAAACAACGATTTTGTAACCATCTTAATAAATAGTAAAAAAATTAAAAAAAATGTAAAATTTGATCTCCAAGCACATTTTAATATATCCATCATGTTGAACGGTTTGGATCGACTATTTGGACTTTGAAAATGGTAGGTGTCAAAGTGTGTCAAAAAAGAGAGTGTAATCCGATCCCTCCTCGTGTTATTATTGCAATTAAATGCGTTAAAATATTAGGAATGATTTGCTTAAACAAAATAGAAAATGAAAATTGTTTAATACTACCTCCTCCAAGATTTGTTATAATTGCGGAACCCTACAATCAACTTGCAACCATTGACTTCTGATATCTATATATCCAACTAACTCAAATCATCTAAATCAAAATACTGATCACTTTGTTAAACAGAAAAAAAAAAAAAATCTAAAGAAAAAATGCCTGAGAAGAAGCACCACTTTGGTTTCCACCACCACAAGGAGGAGACGCCGGAGGAGTTGGCAGCGAAGCAGAAGGAGAAGGAATTGTACGAGAAGTACAAGGAGGAGGAAGAGAAGCACAAGCACAAGGCACACAAGGGGGAGAAGATTGCAGCTGCTGCTGGTGCCTTCGTTTTGGTATAATTCTTATTCCACAAGTTAAAATTGCGCTATTAATTATATAAAATCTAAGATGGTTGTGTCATGACACATGCAGCACGAGAAACACGAGGCGAAAGAGCACCACGTCTTCATCCACAAGACTGCAGTGAAGGTGGCGGAGACAGTTGCGGTGGTGGCTGAGGGATATGTGATTCATGAGCACAAGGAAAAGGAGGAAGCAAAGGATGAGGCCAAGAAGCACAAGAAGCACCATCACTTGTTTGGATAGAACTCATCACATGAATATTATGTTATATTTTTAAAAGAGTATATTTTGTGTTTGCTCTTTTCTTTTAGTTTGATTTACTTAGTGTGATCTGGATTTGCTTGGTGTACTTCCTTGGATCTTGCTCTTTTGTGCTTCACCAGTTGTATTATTAATACCTATTTGTTAGTAATAATTTTTTTAAATTTGATTTTCAGTTGCATGATTTTGTTTCTTGATCACACTTAATTGGTAATTTCATGATATATTTCAGTCTCAAATTTTTTATTGAACCAGGACTAATTTCCTTTCTAGAATTTTGAGAGGGAATGCAGGGCTCATTTTCATAATCTGTTCATAGAATTTAACTTTTTTAGATGTTATTCGTAATAAATAACTGCTTGTGAAACTATGCTATTTTATTTTTTTTGTTGCACAAAAGTAGTAATTTCACCGCAAAATTTTCCATTATGAAAAGTTGAAAACCATCAATTTTTTATCCACATTATTGGAATAACATGGTAGCTAAAGTAATTAATTTATTCGAAGAGTAAATATAATTTTATTTTTATTTTTGTTATCGTTGCTACGACTACTTTTGTTGTTTGACAATTGACAAGTCATCTAATGAAAAATATTTAGATGGAATATATGCTAAAGAATAGCAGAATGGATATTCCATTATTCCAAATTTCCAAGGCAATAGAACAATATTAAATTTGCCGCAACAGTAGTAGGAAATAGGAATAGTGGATATGATAAAGCTTGCATTAGTGCTCGAATAGAATTGACTGTACCAAAATGCCATCAACCATTATTATTAATTATGGTAGTTCTGTTTATTGTCTAAAACATGATACATGATTGAGAAAGAAAGTGGATACTGTAAAACTGAATAAATAAAAATGAAGTAAACTATAAGAAAAATTAAATAAATTTTTCAAAAAAAAATATCTTCTGTTATTTTTTTGAGGAAAGGATTCCCGTTCTTTTATTGAATCGGTGTTTTGTTAGTAATTATATCTACAAAAAAAAAAATTAATAATATTTGCGAATTTTACAATATATATATAACTGCTAATGCATAAATTCTGTAGATAAAAATGTACTATTTTTAGAATATTGGCTATTAGAAACACTTGTGTCTTTTTGTTAATTGACAACACAAATGGTTCCTGTGTTTTGAGAACTGCATAATTTAGATATATACGGCACACCATCACTAGTAATTATTGTTTCATAACTGCAACTGATACTTATTCATCAATTTTTAGTCTAATAAATGGCAGTTTTTTAATTAAAAGGTCCGGTACACCCCAAAAGATGTTATTCTCAAGAATTGAATCTTTTTTCTCCGTAGAGAGATGGGGCTCGTAACACTACATAATGTTATGACATTTATATCATAAATGACCTTCAGATATGATTTACTAATACCCGTGCACTACATTAATTACAAATAATGATCATCTCATCAGAAAAAACAAAATAATAACAAAAAAGGTGACATTACAAAAAAAAAATAACAAAGATCAGCTCATTAGAACGTGCTACAAGAATCATGTACAATGGCACCTTAAAGGGACCACAACTCCCTCTGGCCGCCTCTTCTCTCTCAGAATCGCCTGCCTTACATTAGGCACTTTCTGGTACACCATCTCCCATATATGATTCACCGCACCATCTCTCAGCACCGGGCCCACCCCGCCCGGAAACCCGTTGTCAAACTCAAAATGACTCTGCACCCTGGCCATATTAGCCCTCAACCTCTCCTTCCTCTTCTCCGAAATGCTCCTCAAATAAGTCACCAAATAGTTCTTCTGTAGTGCTTGGCTTTCCGATATGAAAAGGGAGAACTGCGAATAATCAATGATTCCCTCAAATGGAAGGGGGATGTTATCAGATACAATGACTGGGATGCAGAGGCTTGCGACTGCATCGAAGAGGCGGCAAGAGGTGGGGGTGTCACCGGCCGGGTGGAGGCAAAACTGGGATGAGCGCATACCTTTGATTGATTGAGAGCGGCCTGTTGAGTTCGGGAAGCCTTCTTCCATAATCACATCTGGTTCATTTTGTAGTATGTCCCACAGTTTTTCCCGGACTAAACCTCCCTGTAAGTCAACATTTCAAGGTTGTTTGAGAATTATACCCACTGTTATACCATCTTTGCAAATAAAGTCCAATGACTTGCGGAAGTGGCAGATTTAGTCAATTCTCACCTAGATCTGATCAGATGCAGTCTGAACCTGACTCACAGGCACATACTAATTTTACTTGTACATAAATACAGATATACTGATATACACATATAATGATACGAAGTTAACATGAAACTAATAGCTATAGTTCTTTGGGGGCACGTTTGTGGTGTACCTGTGTTTGATCAATTTTAGATGCAAAATGTACATTTTAACAAACTGTGTTAGATACTCACACTTATCTATTTTCCTAATCAAGACAAAACTGGCACATTTCCTGCACACCAGCAAATTAACATAAACGGATGCATCCATTGTGACACACACATTTGATCTCCTAATTGTACCATAGCAAACAGTGCCTGAGGTATTACCAATGAAAAATGTAATACTTAGTGAACCGCTTTTGTTTGTGTGTGTGTGTGTGTGTGCGCGCTCGCGCATGCTTGTGGTTGTGCATATAAGTTTTGCCTATTCTAGACTGATGTACTTTAATTGTAAGGACAGACCACAAAAATCAGTCTGTACCTAAAAATAGTCACACTTCATTTACTTTTGGTACAAAATAACTAATGTAAGTTCAAGGAAAGGGAGACAAACCCGATGACGGTGCTTCGCTCCTTTGAAGTATAACAATATATGGCGAGTCACTGTGTTTTCCGAAATAGGTAGTGTAGGCAATAGATGTGTGTAAGGTACAATAACATCCTTGATCAAAGATACTTGCGTGTGTTGAATCCTTTCTGGAACCGTACCATTTTTCATGGATTGAGAGTCGAGCTTGTACCAGCCACCAAAATCAACCACTAAAAGCATGGCTGGTGCTATATCGGCCTTCACATGCCACATGGCCACTGGGTCTGAGCTGTCAACAACATCCAATGCAAGATTTAATACAGAAAAATAATAATGGTCTTTTATAAGTAGGGACTGTCTTTAGGTTAAGAATTTCAATCATCAATAAAGCCAGACTGTACCAATCTGATGTTGCTATTGCAGAATTGTTTAGTTGGTACCTTTGTTTTTCCTTTTACATTTTTCCCAATATTGTTTAAGTAGTTTATATGAAGCTGCTTACAACTTCTAAGCTTAAAGGAGTAACTTAGTACCGGTATTAAAAAGCATTAATGCAATTCCTGGTCTAACCGTAATCTTACAAAAGTGGTATGTCTAGGTTCTTGTTATAACTAGTAGTTTCAGCACAGTCCGCTGCATCTGAGTGCCATTTAGGCCGTCCTAGTCCGGCAAGTATTGGCTGAAGGTCTATTGAGTACCAGTCGGTACCACTAACTAGTCTAATATATCACTTTGTTGTTAAATATGTAACTTATTATATATGCAATCTAAAATTGTTTCATACAAGAGCAGATCGGGAATCCTCTATCTTACCAGTTAATACAAAAACATGATCTCTACCACCTGAACGTTTCCACGCTTCTGACCGCTTAATTCTCTCCACAACCTCCTTTTGTCTCTTATAATCCAAGTTGGAGCTCTCGTCCTTCTTCAAAAAAGCCCCCTTTTTGCCCCATCCGAGCTGCAATTCTGCACTCAAGGTCGCAAAAAATGGCACGAAAACCACATCCGATTCCTCCAAATCATAAACCCTAACAGCGACTGAATCCCTCGCCCTCGAATCCGGAGGCGTCTCGAGATCGCCGAGCAGCCAGTACTCCGCCGAGTACTGTTGCATTAATGGATTATCGGGGTATGGTGGGTAACTTGGGTCAGGATTAATCGGTTTCGGGTTCGGATCGGAGGTAGGATTTGCAATGCGGGAATCAGGGGTGGAGAGAGACCAGAATTGATCGAGGAGGCCATAGTTGAAGGAGCGAGGGAGGTCGGCGACGTATACCTTGAGAGGGGGGTGGTGGAGTGTAGGGATAGGGTATGGAGAAGAGAGGGGGTAGGAGGAGAAGAAAAATAGACAGAGAAGAGAGAAGGTGAGAAAGATGGCGATGGGAAGAGACAGAAATCTCCACTTCATCGCTCACTGAAAGAGAGGAGCAAAACAGATAGATCCGAACCAGCGCTGTTTTGTTCTATTCATCTCCTTTAGTCCTTTCTCGTTTTTTTGCACGAATAGGACGAGGCTTTCTGTGTCTGTCCTTCTGTAGTGCCCCGCGTGGTGGCGGGTCAAATTTAGGCCCGTTCGGTTACACCTATTCTTATGAGTTTTAATGGAAAAATTAGTGGTAATGAAATTTTTACCTATATGGTGTTCGGCAGCCGATTAAGAAATCCATTACTGTATCTATTTTGGAATTCATTCTGCTCTCTACGCTATCTTTTGTTGAAAAAAGTAAAATTTACTTGGACATCTGTTTTTTTTCTTCTCAAAAGCTGAAACTCAAAGAATCACCGTCCAAAAATGCAGGAGAACAAAATTGGAGAGCTTATTAAACTACATGATTTATAATTTTATAAGAGATATAGTTAACTTGCTTATTAATTAATTAAAAGAGGGATTATACTTATCAATGCTTATTAAATTAATTAAACTTAACTTGCACATGAGATTATCAATGACATGATCCAATTTAATAATACAAAGGCTAAAAAAGATGATCCTCGTCATCATCATTATTCATTTTCCATTGAAGAAGATGATCCATTATTTTGCTATAAAAGATGTGAAGAAATATTTACTGCAATAGCTCTATATATAAGCAATTTAGATTTTTTTTTAAATGAAAATAGTCATGATCACTCCTTTGTCACTTTGTAGTGTATGGTCAATTATGATATTACTTTTCAGTGTGTGGTCAGTTCACCCATTTATCACTTTACAGTGTGTAGTAAATTCACTCATTTATCACTTTGCAGTGCGTGGTCAGTTCACTCTGATATCTTTGCATTGTATAGTCAAATGCTTTTTTTTAGAATCTGATATATATAATTATATTAATCATAATCAGTGATTAGTATTAATACACTTAATATAGTTTAATTATAGTATTACATCTTCTATAAAATTAAAGGAAAAACAAACTAACATTCTAATAAATTTTCCATACATTTGCTGAACAACTATATTCTAAAATTATCCATAAGTTAAATAACTTTAGTTTTAACAAATTGAAATTTTCATGTTGCCGAACAGACTCTTACTGTCCTTTACAATTTTTTTTTTTTTTTTTTTTTTGCTCGAGTCATGTCCGTAGGCTACTGTCCTTCACATTCTGAAATGGGGAAAAAAAATACGTATTGCAGAATGAGGAGAATTTTCAATTTGATGCTTCTGAGTTCTGAAATGGGAAGTTTTTTTGTGTGACATTCTTCGGTAATTAAAAAGTAGAGTATATAATATCAGTGAGGCTTTGGCACTGTGGATAGTGCATATTGGTATATACTATTTACATAGTCTAAATAAGTGCTGGGCTTAGCTACTCCATGGAGTAAAATGACTTGGTGCTCCACGCCTCATTATTTTCATTTTGAAAATCCAAACGACCGATCCGAACCGCTTAAGTTGTTCTCCATATTGATATGTGCTTGGAGACCAAATTTTACATTTTTTGGAATTTTTTTACTATTTATTAAGCCACTTTGAAAATCACTGATCCGGCGGTCCAGAAATTTTTACTGTTTTTTACTGTTCATCCGGATTTTCATATTTTCAAAGTGGCTTAATAAATAGTAAAAAAATTCCAAAAAATGTAAAATTTGGTCTCCAAGTACATTTCAATATGAAGAACATGTTGGAAGGTTCGAATCGACTATTTGAACTTTGAAAATGAAGATATGGCGTGGAGTACAAAGTCGTTTTACTCCATGAAGTAGCTAAATCCATCTCGTCTAAATAATTCTAAATAACTAATCTAAATCGTTCATGAAAATGCACTTGTAGCTCAAATTTTATCATGTTTAGAATTTTTCATTATTATTTTAGATAGGTAGAAAATAACTTTATTTAATTTGTATGTAGTGATTTTCTACCTATCTAAAAAATAGTATTTTTTTTAAATATATATAATTTAGTAAGTAAGTACATATGATAATTATATTGAACGGTTTGAAATTAGTTGTTTGAATTTTGACTTTAATATTGATTCAAATATGAACTGATATGCTCTATGCATAGTACGCACTGATGTAATCCTTATTATTATTATCAATATAATGCCTATGGGTTTTTTCAAAAATAAATAAATAAATAACCTCGTCCTATATAATAGTCTTGCAATAAATACTGATGGTTTCAACATTCAATCAGATAGTAATAATCATAGCATGAATTTTTCATTTTTTAGAATAAATTTTTAAGATTCGTAACACTGAACAAGGGATAATGATGAACCTAGGTATTGACGTAACAAAATTATTGAAAAAAGTAAATACCAAATAAACACGTATTTTATATGAAAGGAGGGAGAGAATTTCTTTTGACAATTTCGTCTCTTTAAATCATTAATTAAGAATAATATCTTCGGATTAAAAAAGTTTAATAACTTTTCTATTTTAAAACGAAGATATTATTCTTAATGATTTAAAACGATGGAATTGTGACCTTAAAAAAATCTCTTATGCAAAGAGTGTTGAATTTTGTGTTTTTAGTCGATTACAAAAGCAATGTCTTTCGTGTGAGAGATTATATGTTCGAAATCTAAACTATTTTTTGTTTATAAATATTAAATAATTGGTTGGTTTAACATCTAATTTTTACTTAAAAAAATAACTTTGGCTATTTTTTAAATAACATTCACAAGACAATATAAATGCATGCATATAATATGTATTCTCTGAGGATACAAAATATTTCTATTTGAATCACGGCCGTCCGATCGGAATTCAAGTCAATTTAGTCCGAGATAGAACGCATGAGACCGTTTTAATAGTTGTGCGGATTTTGATTGGACGGTCATGATTCAGAAAAAAATATTGGCATTTGCTTCGGTGGACATAATGACCTATTTGTAAAATGAACATATTTTCATTTTCAAAGTTCAAACAGTCGATCCGACCGTTCAACATTATCTTCATATTAAAATGTACTTGGAGGTCAAATTTTACATTTTTTTGAATTTTTTTACTATTTATTAAGTATTTTACAAAAAGTAGTGAAATTCAGACCATTGAATTTGTAAAATACTTTATAAATAGTAAAAAAATTCAAAAAAATGTAAAATTTGACCTCCAAGTACATTTTAATATGGAGATAATGTTGAACGGTCGGATCGACTGTTTAAACTTTGAAAATAAAAATATGTTCATTTTACAAATAGGTCCTTATGTCCACCGAAGCATCCCTCAAAAATATTTTGTTACCTTAAGTGATACGAATTCTTATTTTTGTTACCTCAGGTGATACGAATTCTGCATGCCTATGGGTAGCAAAGTTGAAATGAACAAGGCAGAGAGGACGAGAAACGAATAGTAACTATGCAACCAGATAACCCATCAACCGTAAGATAGGACTGGTCATTGGACAATGCAGAAAGAGAAAGCTAATGTAGACAAGCAATGCTCACCCAGTCCAAAATTAAATATATAAAAATTAGGACAGATTCAAGATTTTCGTCGGAGGAGCAAAAAAAATATTGAATCGGATTTAAATATTTAATCAGGCTTAAATCTATTAACTAATTGAGTACTTGATAAAAAAACAATTCTTTAACTTATACTTTCCAATGCTTTGACTTGTAATTTATGATGCTTTGACTTATAATTCTAATTACCAATCAAAATTCAACAAATTTATTTCAATTTTAATCCTAAAATTAACCCGAAATTACAATCAAACGTCCAGAGGGAGGCAAAAAATATTCCGGGGAGACAAAGTCGGTCAGAACCGATAAATCTCCACTAAAACTCAAAATCCAAGGGGGCGACTGCCCTCCCCGGATACACCTGGGTCCACCCCTGATAAAAATAGATAATGCATGTGCTTACGCTTCTAACAAGTCGGTTGCACCATCTTTTATGCTTGCCTCCTTTGTTTTCGTCTTTTCAGCCGAGTACAAAGCAGCACCTGATTTTTTTTTTAATATCCAACATTAAATAAAATACAATAGAAATATTCAAGTTTTCTGAAATTTTTAAAAAATGCCTAGGCCGCCCAAAATCTTGGCGGCTGAGAAAAGAATAGGGCCGTCGAAATTTTCGGCGGCCGAGCAATTTTTTTTTCTGTGAAATAAGTTATATAAGGGGTGTTTCTCTCTCATCCTAGTCATTTGAAAATCATACTCAGTAAATTTTTTTCAACTACCTTAGATACAACCAATGCAGCCAGAAACCGGACAATTCATAACGTCCCGACTTTTTTTTTTTGACCTGATTGAATTTACCGTCCTGGTTTTTTTTTTTTTTTCTGGTTTGATAATTTGATTAGCAGGAGGCGGATTAGAAATCAGTATCCGGACAGGTTAAAATTTCATGCTCCGTGAGACAGAATAAACCAATCCGTTCTAAATTTCTATCAAAATGATCCCTTCAACGATTTTTTTATTTAATTTCGATTAATAAAAATTCCGGCATAAAACAAGGAAGGGTATACCCCGAGCAGTCCCAACCAATCAACCATTCAATCTCCCGTTCATCGCCAAATTGTCATTTCTACCTCCAATTGGATGGGGTGTGTTAGTTGAGAAAGATACTGCGCATTCTACTTCAGATCGGATTGGTAAGAGAGTTATGATCGACGGTCCCGATCTAATCAAAATTTGAGTTCCGATCTATTTCAGTGACTTACGGTCAGACCAAACCTTTCTGTGCTTTGACTTGTAGTAGTATAAGCAGAATCTTCTTTTCCGTTTGATTTCTCCGTAGAATCTTCGTTCAAACGGAAGCAGAGACGTCATACTCGCTTCTGATAAACTCTGAAAGAGAGAGGAGAGAGAGACTTGCAGCCGCTTCCAACTTCCAAGGTTTTCGATCGATCGTTCGAGAGAGGGAGAGACACCGACAGAGAGAGAGAGAGAGAATGGAGACCAGCGGGCCACCAGCAAAGCAGGAGTTTCTCCGGGAGTTTGGGAATAGCTACGGGTACCCCGATGGTCCCAAGAGCATCGACGAGATTCGAGCCACCGAGTTTAAACGATTGCAAGGTGCTAAATTGATAGTTACGTTTTGTTTTAGAGTTCCTGTGTGTTACGAATTTGTTGTACCGGACTTATATCTGAACCGCTCGAGTGTTCGACTACTTAGTTTATTTCAATTCCTTTTCCATTTGTACCTCAATAATGTAGCACTGTCACCTACCAAAATTTGGAGTTCCCTGCCCAGAATCAAAGAGGAATTGTACCGGCTCTTCTAGAATTGAGCTTAATCCAAGTGGAAAGAAGCGGGGCTTCCTGTGGTTCTCAGCTTCATCTTAAATCCTTTCAAGTAAAGAGAACATAGGGAGAAGAGATGGTATAGTCAAGTGTTGGTTGGTTTAATTAAAGGAGAGACGGGTTTATTCCAAAGTGGTACTTGGAAGTAGGAACTCCAGACTAGTGACCGTCCAGTTCCAGAATTAGTTTTGTGTTTTGCAATAGCAAATTAGTACTTAATAGGGTTGACTCCAAGCATTCATCCAGCCTGATTCCCTCACCAAAGGTTTTCTAGAAACATCTGAACTTTAATTGAATGCAATTTGTTGGAGTATTCTTCAATTATAACTTCTAAGAAGTAATTACAGGGAAGGTGTATTTGGATCATGCTGGTGCAACACTTTATTCAGAGAAACAAATGGAGGAAGTGACAAAGGACCTTCTTTCAAATGTCTATGGAAATCCTCGTATCCTGAATTTCTTTTTAACATTTTTTAGTTAAATTTTAAGAAGTATTTCAGAAAAAGAAACCGTGCATTAACATGATATTCTATATTACACAATTGTGTTGAAAAAAATAAGAGATATCCCTTGTTAATCCTTTGCATTTTCACTTAAGTATTGATGTTAAATTTTATTTCCTTTAATTTATTACAGAAGTTATCATAACTGTACTGAGCTTTTGTATCTGCTACGACCATCAAATATTATTGGATATACCACACTTTATTTTAAGATTTTTTTAGTCTCCTAAGAGATTATTACAGTGAATTCTCTCTTGATTCTTTAAATTATTTTATATAAGATAGCCAAAATGACTCTAGTCTGGCCACTAGTGACCTCATCTCTGAAGCTCGTCAACAGGTGCATTTAAATTTCTGTTGTTGTTGTTGTTATTCTATTTAGGGAACATTTTGGAAAAACATATATCATCATGTATCCTCTGTTCTTACTTTCACAGTATCTGGTACTGATATCCTAAGGCCATAGCTTATGTTAACCAAGAGTTATTGTCTCAATTTTTGATATGAAGTGGTGATCAGGTACCTGCATTTCTGGTCAGCACTAGATTAGATCTGGTTCAAGTAAGAATTTAAACCAAGTTCGTAATAAAAGGTCGTTCCATAGGTGCTGTACTGTAAGGTTGGTTACAGTGCCTGTAGAATCCTGATGGAACAGTTCTAAAATGAGATAGGAAGCTTAACCACTATCTTTTTATATTTGTAAGTCCAGTGCTAACAAAATCTATTTCTTTTGGGTACTTGCTAATTCCACCTTAACAGGTGTTGAGATATTTTAAAGCATCTCCAAAAGAGTACAAATGCATATTTACTTCTGGTGCAACTGGAGCTTTAAAGCTTGTTGGTGAATTCTTTCCCTGGAGTAAGGAAAGCCATTTTATGTATACTTTGGAGAACCATAACAGTGTGCTCGGCATCAGAGAGTATCCTTTTTCTATAAGTATAAGTAAACAAGCTTCCAGCTGTATTGAAATAATTTCATCAATTGCCCATAGAGAGCTCGAGGTAGTATAAAGTTCCAAACAAGAAGTATTTACATTTGGAAAATAATTTTCAGCCCCTTCTTCCTTTTTCTTCAAGGAAAGCAAAGTATAGGAAAAAGATAAATGCAAACTGACATCATTCAAGAGAAACATGGAGATGTGGGGGTCTTTTTCAAGAAAATGGAGTAGGGATAAATTTCAATTTCTGCTGTGTCATAATACCATATTTCTCTAAGAATGTGCGAATAGAGGTATGTATGTGAGATTGTCTCTTTTCTTTTTGATAGTTGCGTAATTCCTAATTTAGATATATATCGCGCGCGCGCACACACACACACATCTGTGTGTGTGATTTAGTTTTTCCTTAATGGAAATAATGATAGATACGCTTTAAACAAGGGGGCAACTGTGTTTGCCGTGGAAATTCAAAAGAATGAGAACCAGTGTGCTAAAACTCGATGCAATGAATCTTCTATCAAATTTGTGAAACATAAGATCCAGAGAAGAAGCCAATATGTTTTGCCAGAAAATGCTCAGAATGGTGGTCTTTCAGGTACGAACTAATATTGCTATCTTGGGAAAAAAAAAACAGAAAGAAAGAAAGGGATATATGCAATCACACCGACACATTATTTTAGATGCCCCTGTAATAACATACAAATACGCAAATTATGCACATCTTATTGAAAAAAATATATCTTTTGTCTTCTGTCTTTAAGGATTATGCATCTCAATTCTGTATGGTTATAATTCATATTCAGACATTGGGCAAGAACTAATTGTTTAAATTAGTCCAAAAAAAAAAAGAATTCTGAAAACGATCTTTATGCATATGTTTCTATGGCTGCTGCAGTGTGTGCGTATTGTTGTTGTAATGGTTAGATGTATGTGTATTAAGTACAATTGATAGTTTTTCTTCTTTTGTTAATATCAAATTCTAAGTAATTACTCGTTGAACTTTTTTATCCTTGTGCAGGAGAGGTGTACAATGTATTTGCATTTCCTTCTGAGTGCAATTTTTCAGGCCAGAAATTTCCTCTTGACATAGTTAACTTGATAAAAAATGATTCCTCAAGAATTCTTGGGGGCCAACATAAACGAGGGTAAGTCTTGAGCATTAACTTTGCCTTATATACTCTACAGTTTGAATGGTACCAGTAACCACAATTTCTTAATATTGTTTGATCAACTCCAAATATTAGTCAATTAACTCTCAATTCTAAATCACTCAATTAAGCTTTTCCACTCTAATATCTAAAAATACTTGGGAAAATGATGCATCATATAGATGTTAATTTGAACTCTATTGCAATAATGCATGACTAAATTTTTTTGTTCTTAATAAGAAAAATGTTTATTTACTGTAGGGGCCAGTGCATGGTATTAATAGATGCTGCAAAAGGGTGTGCAACTGACCCACCAGATTTGGAGAAGTTTCCAGCTGACTTTGTGGTTTTTTCTTTCTACAAGGTGAGAGAGAAAAATGAAAAGGAAAAGTTCTCTTTGATTCAATAACACCTTTTTGTAAGAACGTTGTTCAATCTGACCATATTTTTGCTGTTTTCATCATTTTTTTTGTACCCAACTCTAATTGGCCACCATTTATAGGTTATTTCAAAATTACACAGAGCTTAAATAAATCAATAATTGGCAAAAAAAGGACTAAATTGCCCCTGATGTTTTTTCATATATACTAACTGAAGATATTACAACTCATTTCAGTGCCGATATTGTTTATAGAGGAAGGATCACTGACAATGGTTATTTTGACAATCTTGACAATGAGTTATAAAACAAAAATTCAAATAAAATTGAAAAGTGAAAAGTAAATTTATAGGTATGTTATTGGAAATATTAATAGCCTAACATTTAAATTTCATGCTATTTAAGTATTGTTTGATGATGCATCAAGGACTGTTAATTTCGGCTCGTTTAAATTTCAAATCACTTGATGTACGGTAAAACATACATTACATCTCATTATTTTTCATAGACATGATATGTGGATAATTTAAATCACGCATATAATGTTAGATTTTAAATTTAACTTTTATTTTTTATTGTCAACATTGTCAAGGGCCATTTCAAACACCACCTAGTATTTATGTATGAACAGATAGTTCTTAGTAA
The DNA here is from genome assembly GCA_025461125.1 of Carex kokanica. Lineage (NCBI taxonomy): Eukaryota > Viridiplantae > Streptophyta > Magnoliopsida > Poales > Cyperaceae > Carex > Carex kokanica. Next base: position 670,924 of record JAJGRX010001448.1, on the reverse strand, counting down.
AACCAAACATCTTAGGTCAGTTGTAAATGACACAACCCTAAAACAGAATGTTAAAAGTTGATAAAAAAAATGCATCTGTTTTTTTCATGTTAACTCAGCTTACTAGCTTTGTAACTACTACTTACCCAACATATAAGTATGCTATTTTTAATTAAGTTAAATTGAACTTGATAGGAAGGGAAGGGCTTTTAGGGGTAGGGTTTAATAAGATTGTTGATGTCTAACGAAATAGACCTCCTTAGGAATCTGTTGGATCTGTGTTGCAAATAAGGTAATATTGGCATAAATATTGAAAAAGTTCAATTTTATGTCATGATCTTTTAAAACAAATAATTTGAATTTCAGATATTTGGTTATCCAACTGGTCTCGGTGCACTGCTTGTCAGACATGGTAAAAATACAAAATTCTCATGCTATCAATACATTTATGCTTCTGTACTTATTAAGAAAAAAATTGACAGATGCTGCCCGTTTGCTAAACAAGACTTACTTCAGTGGAGGTCAGTGGTGTACTTTTCTGATCATATTTTCCCACTTATTTCCTTTTGCAAGATTAACACTCTATTTGTCATAGTTGTAAACAAGCCAAACATTTATTTTTCCTTGCAAATGTTTTCCAACTTTAGAGAAACCACTCTCTCAGAGAATTGTAAACTTTCTGCAATTTTCTTATTGGGTGAATATAAAGAAACTTCTATTAATGCAAGTCAAATGAGAAAGACATTCGTATTTGTTGTAAAATGTTGTGGTTACTTTGCGAAAAAGTTATTAAAATCTATGTTATGTAGTTTTCATGCATTTTTTCTTGGAAGCTATGTATTTTCTTATTGAAAAATAATCCAGGTACAGTATCTGCCTCAATTTCAAACACGGACTTTGTCAGAAGAAGAGAGAGTGTCGAACAATTGTTTGAAGATGGTACGGCTTCTTTCTTGTCTATAGCTGCCATCCGTCATGGCTTCAATATAATAGACTCCTTGTCTATAGCAGCCATATCACGGTACGTGAATCTCAATTACCATCACACCAGCTGCTTGTAAGGGTTCCTGACTGACTATTTGTATTGATATTGACCTTTTCCTTTTGGGAGCCAAAACCTGTATTGTATAATAAATTCCATGCAAACTCAAACCCTAAGACTCAAAGAAGAGAGGAAAGAAAAATAATATTGCTGATTCTGAAAGAAATGGTATAATGTGCATCAGAAGTAATTATGAATACTTAAATTAAGAGAGAATTATTTGTTTTGAAGTGATGCTACCAAAATTGGAAGCTTATAACCTAGTTTTTTTATCTCATATGACAATTGTTATGCAGGCACACAACATCCCTTGCGTCTTATACGAGAAAAAAGATGTCAGAATTGAAGCATGGAAATGAAATTAATGTTTGTACAATCTATGGAGGAGAAAATATCAAGGTGTGTTCTAGTGGTGTACGCTAAATCACCTCCTTTTTTTTTCTGATAAAGCCTAAATTCTGCAATAATTTGACTTCATTTGCTGACATAAAAAAGTTGGGGGTTGTTTCTGTAATAATTCCATAGTAAATATCGTCCAAATAGAAGCAAACAGTTAGTATATTATTATTTTGTATTTTTCTTTTTGCAACGGAACAATATGTTCCTTATTGTTCTTTTGGTATTTTACTTTTCCAGAAGCATTTATTTTTTATAAACTTCCTCAATAGTACTTTCTTACTAATAACTCCATATATCAGCTTGGTCCTACTATTGCTTTCAATTTGAGAAGAGAGGATGGATCATGGGTTGGATATCGGGAGGTGGAGAAACTAGCCTCATTATCTGGAGTCCACTTGCGTGTAAGTATAGATGCACAATCAAAATTCATTCCCATCAAGACTATTACCCTTAATTTGTTAGGTTCAATTATTTTTTTATTTTTTGAAGGTAACTAGGTGACAACCAACAAATAAATAGGAAATTAGGTTAACTTAATACTTCCTAATACATCACATGTTACATGTTGAGAGATTGCACTTTTGGGGTTCCTCTTTCTGATCAACCATTTAACACAAATTAGTATGTAATTAATGATCAGTAGCATTCATACTGTATCAGAAAACGCCAATACTTAAAAATTAGCTGATTAATTGACTTTATTTTTTTTAATCTGTGTGTACTTTTTCTGTCAGACTGGTTGCTTCTGCAACCCTGGTGCATGTGCAAAATATCTCGGTTTATCTCACTCAGACCTTATTTCGAACTTTGAGGTAAATCTAAGGTTTCAAAGGCCCTGAAACATTGTTTCGCTTTTATCATCTCTTCCTGTTCATGGTTATTTTAAAATGCAGACTTTTGTTCATTCTATGATTTTCTAATGCTAGGCTGGACATGTTTGTTGGGATGATAATGATGTGATAAATGGAAAACCAACTGGTGCTGTTCGAATTTCATTTGGTTATATGTCTACGTATGAAGATGCTGAGGTGCCACAACTATTGCGCTTAAAAAACTGTTTGATTTCTTTTGTCTGTTTCTGTTTATGCATGACTGGTTTACCCCTGAAATAAATTAGCAAGAGTAAGAGACCTGTAATGCTTGGATCTCAGTCCGCTCTGTGTTTTTTTTTGGGGCTTATTTTAGTATTTAATTTTTGTTTTAGTTATAATTGAGACTACGGGCCAAAACAACACAAAAATGAAGGTGTGATATTTTAAAATAATTTCTTGCAATCTCATTTGGTGATGTACTATTTTGGTATACTGGTTCAGTAGCCCTCAAGTATAAATATTACCATTCTGGATCGCTGCTGATTTCTGCTTCTTCAAATAACTAAACTAACAGTTTTACGAAAGAACTATCTATTGATTCATGCAGCAATTTATGCAACTTCTGGAATCTTCTTTTTTGTCAAAATCAAGAAAGCCATTTGAAAATGGGTTGGTCCCAAGCTTGAAGGCTCTCCAGTTGTCAGGTATATACAGTATCTAGACCTGATTTGTGCACCTTTATTGTTATTGGTATGGATCTGCATGGCAGTGGATTGTTTCTGCTACCAATAAAGCATCACCAATGTATCTGGTATTGGAACCAGTTAATACTGGTATAGGAATTAACAGGAAAATACCAGAAACTAGATTCATATTGTTTTTATGGATATGAAACTGCATGACAGTGTATTGTTTCTGCTACAAAAAAGCATTACCATTGTATCTGGTATTGGAACCAGTTAATGCTGGTATAGGAATTAATAGGCAAATACCATAAACTAGATTCTTATTTGATGTTGTGGTTTATCAGAACAAACCAAGAAAAAACCATCAGTGGAAATTAATAGTTATAATTTAATGAACGATGGAAAGTAATTTGAACTGACAAAATTGTGAGGGTGAAAATTTAACTCAAATTTTATGAGTATAGGGGCTATTCAGCTAAAATCCATCACTATTTATCCCATAAAATCTTGTACCGGCTTCAAGGCACTGAGCTGGCCTTTGTGCAATGCTGGTATGTTCTAGTCTCTGCTATGCAAATTCGTTTCTTTTCTCTTCAATTTTTTTTTTTTCATGTCTTGTTTTACTTATTTTTATGTTTACCATTCACACAGCTTTAATACCTTTGCTCTTATTGTAGGATTAAAGTATGATAGAGAATGGCTACTTAAAGGCCCCAGTGGTGAAGTTTTAACTCAAAAAAAGGTGCATAAATGCATGTGAAACATACTTAAACATTAGTGCTCCTAAATTTGCAATATTGCCCTCATTTTTTTCAATTATTTAACTGACCTTATCTTCATATAAACTAAGGATGTGCAAATAAGCCTTCATTTGATTCATCCTTGCATCAGTGTTCACTAAACAGACTAAAAGCTCTATTAACCTAATTAAAACCAGTAACTTGTGCATACTGGTATTTTCAAAAATTAACGTGCGAATCTGTTGTAGGTTCCAGAGATGAGCTCGATCTGTACTTTAGTTGATTTGAAACAGGAGAAATTGTATGTCGAATCGCCAAAATGCAAAGAGAAGCTAGAAATATCTCTTTTGCTCAGTTCTTCTTGCGTGGCTGAAGAAATTGATGTCTATGGCTACAGGTACTTCCAATGTTTACGCCTATAATCATTAAAAATTGCCACTCTAATGGATGTTGTAATATAACAGATGGCTCTAATTAAATTGTGACTGAGATAGTAAGGGAGGATAATAAATGTATGAGCAGGACATAGATAGTAAGACCTTTCTTTTTTATATGTAGGCTACTTAAATTGTTGTACTTAAAAGGCATGCAACTAGTAAGATTTATTTTTATTATTTTTGTCCAAATATTTCATATGATTTAACTCTATTGTTGGTACTAATGGGTTCAACCTCCATATCTGAGTTACTTCTGAGAAAAGTCAACTAAGCCCATCATAATAGGAACAAACTCAATCCCAATAAGACCCATTAATTTGGAAAAAACTAACGTATATTTTCTTAATTTGGTTACTCCAGCTTGACACCCAAAATATCACTCTAACGTATATTTTCTTATCTCATTTTACAATTTGACGTACCGCAACAAGAGTGATAATTTTGATTACAAGATATAATCTACTGTACAATCCTTAATGTACTAATCTCTAAAAATTCTTGCCCAGGTATCAAGTACATGGTTATGACGATGGCATAAATGCATGGTTCAGTAGAGCAATTGGTCGACCTTGCACACTTGTAAGATGTGCCAGTTCAAAATACCACTTATGCAACAGCAACCCTGTACGAAGCACAGTTATGTGCAGAGAAAACCGAAGCCTTCTCAGCTTTGCAAACGAGGCACAACTGTTGTTAGTGTCAGATGATAGCGTGCTTGATCTCAATAGTCGATTATGCTCAAGTATGCTTTTATTGCACTTGAACTTAAAATTCTTCTTCTTTTACATCTATGCCACCCTAAAACCTCATATGTAGCAGTTATAATTTCTTTATGACATATGCTGCTATCACTTGTTATTTGAACTTTTTGAACTGAAAATCCTTCTAAATTCAATCTGAAGCAACTTTTGTATAACTTTGGAAGGAAGAAAAATATAGGTGGCATGTATGAGTATTTATATAAAATGTTTCGAGTGATGTTAGCGGAAGGGTTGGGATCCATTGACAATAATATTTTGGTATTAGTGGAAGGGTTGGGATACTTTGACAACAAATTTTATTTGACAGTCTTCACAGTGGGATAAAGAAATTTTAATAATCTATATGATATGCATCTCATACTCGAACAGTCTGTGTTTCATGCATGTTTTACAAGAGGTGGCATTAGGGCAGGATAGATTGGATTTTGGGTTGTTCAGATAGATTGAATCTTGGAATTTATTACCAAGCACTTTTTTCTAAAGCTCAATTCAAAGTAATATCAAGACAATAATTTTGGATGCTGAGAAGCACTTTGGAGTTTATATAGACTCTATACAATTGTGTTGAATGTATCTGTTTCGAGGGAGTTTAGTCAATTTTTGTTTTGGTTTAATTTTATTGGCAAATACACCAAAAATCTTAAATTTCTTGAGAAACGAATTGATCTGTGTACTCCTCTCTTTCCAGAAGTTCAAAAAGATCATGTGAATGTAGATGCGACACGGTTCAGACCCAATTTGGTAATTTCAGGTTCAAAACCATATAGTGAAGATAACTGGAGAAGCCTTCAAATTGGAAATGCTCTCTTCACTGTGAGTTTCCTATGTATCTTGATTTTTTTTATTTTATTACCATTTTCTTAATATACTCTGTCCAAGACTCCAAGCAATTAGTCCTGGATGTGGAAAAATACCAATTTTCTGGGAACAGTAAAATTCTATTATTATTTCCTCTGTACTTTTTAACTTTTTCATTAATTAAGTTTGTAACTTTATATATGCTCATTTGGCTCTATGGGCTAATGAATAATTAGAGCTGTATAATTTTGTGTTTGCTAGAACTCTGATGGTATATTGCTGTACCAGTCAGTTCTGGGCTGATATATTAGTCCCTTCTTTGATATAAAATTTTCTAATTTGACAGTCCTTAGGAGGATGTAACCGATGCGAGATGATAAATCTCAGAAATTCATCTGATCAAGTGCACAAATCGAAGGAACCTCTTCTTACCTTGGCATCGTATAGAAGAAACAAGGTATCACATAACATTTACATTTTAGTTCCATTAGTTTTGGAAAACCAATTTGGTCAGTAAAACATTATTATGTGCAATTCCTGTCAATAACATATTAAGAGGTTTAAAGATCGCTCATGGGTGTAAGAACATGTGCACATGCAAAACTTTGGTCCAGTTGATTTACCCATTTAGTGGTGCTATCCTCTAATTCCCAGTAAATGGAAACATATCCTAAAATTTGGGGAATGTAGTTCTTGTTTTAGCAAATGCCAAAAGTCGTCTCTGAACTCATCCACCAAGAGAGGCAAAGGAGGTATGGGGAATATGTCATTACCGTCTCATTCGCATGGATACATAAGATACTTGTGACTGATGAGGTTTTGTAGGACACCTATAAGATTTTTAAATCCATACTATTTTTCAAGTGGGCAATTTGTAATACATTTTTTGTGGTGAAACAGGGAAAAATATTATTTGGCATCCTATTAAGATACGAAGACAAAATTGGAGACGAAGAAGAGTTGATGAATGGGAAGAGATGGCTCCATGTAGGACAAGAAGTTTATCCAACGATCTAGGTCAAAAGATGAAAAAAGAAGCAAAAGAAATAACATAAAAAAAAAGTCATAGATGGATGACAGTCAAAAGAAACACAGTAAAAAGGAAGTCATAGATGACAAATGCAAGTTGTATTGAATCCAAACTAAAGTTGTATTGAACTACATAAACGTGTGTATAAATGTAATAAATGTGAGGAACTTAGCTGTCTTAAGTGCACAGTACGAAAACGATAGCAAATGTCAAATTAAACCCTTGTACATGTGCTGCATTTATTTCTTCTATTTATCTTTTGAAATCAGAGGAAATAATAGAGGCATCATACCGGAAATGGGGATCCCCACCCAGGGCATGATGCTTGATTAGTGTTTGAATGGCCTTAATTTAGCCTAGTAATCTTTTATCTAATCATATCATATATAGTGTTAACACGACTTGACATACTAGGTATGATCTTCTTTTGCGTGGCCATGTTGTTAATACCTAACACTTTGTTTTACGCCTTTTTGCCTCGTAATTATCTCACAACTAATATCATTTATTATAATTAAAGATTCTCTTTGGTCAATTAGTAAGAGATTAAAACTGAGTAAAAAAAACGTCTCATTCTGTTTTGATGATCTTCTACAAATGAATGATTGCATGTATATATTGATTTTTTTTTTAATGGTTGTTGGCAATTGCCGACAACATATATATTGATTTAAAAAGAGTATTTACAAAGTCCTAGTAAACATAAAGTCCCTCGGCTCACTAACTATACAAACAAGGATAAATTTTTATTACATTTTGCAAATTCCGTTAAGCGACTTCGAAAAAGGGAAAAATAAATAAATTCTCAACTACTACTGTAGCCATTTCTCAACTTCTAGAGCAGTATCTTTTTTAGAAAGTCTAAAGCAGTATCATTGATGAGATGAGGAACCGTTTTTCGCTTGTCTGAAAACAATCGTTTGTTTCTCTCCACTTAGTTCCCATGCATCCACCGCCCATACCACATGCCAAAGAATTCTACACCGTTTTTGGAGTCCCTGACTAGCTAGGATTCATATTTGTTGTACGTCGTCTTCACCTTGTAAGGATATATTGTGTTGAGCCATCAAACCCCTCCATAAATAGTGAGCATAGGCGCAATTCCACATAATATGGTCTCTTGTCTCAATAATGTATGTCTCACATAAGTGACATCCCGTTGGGACAGGGCACCCTCTATAGATCAGAACCTCTTGTGTTAGAATTTTATCATCCAGCATCAACCAGATAAAAGATCCTAACCTTCGGGACCTTAATTCTCCAAAGGGCTTTTTGGGTAGAGGAAATGATACCCTATGGTGCATTGCCACATACGCTGAGCAAGAAGAAAAAACCCGTATGGGGTCCATCCCCATTTTGAACCCCTATGGTGTATATATTGATTTATCAAATGGGGCACGTTTAAATTTGAGGGGGATCACTTGGCAACGAGTTTCTTTGACAATCTAATCTGAGCCCTTGGATCAAACCTCATCAAACATTTTGCAAGCTAAATTAAAGATACTGATAAGTTGCTCATCAAACATTAGCATCAGAGATCTTTGCCTACATCAGAGAATAAAGTAGGTGTAAAAGAACAAGCAATCATAACTCAAAGAGACAAAAGTCATTTGTCATCATTCTTGTAATAATATCATATAGAGAACAAAAGAAATTTCTTTAAGTTGACCAAATTATTACAATTTCAACCAAATTAATACAATTTCACCTTGAGTATTAAGCAAGTATTTCATGGCCATACAACTGCTTGAGTAATTGGAGAAGGAAACACAACTCGTATTCAATGACCGAGAAAAAACGGATACAAAAAAACCTTTTTAGGCTAACAAAAGTTCCTAATCCTAAAATCTAGCAATAGCCACTGCACACGGTGTGTTGAAAAAAGAATTAAAGAAAGAATTAAAGAACAGATAAAATCAGAAGTCTAAAAAAAGCACAGTTTTAGTAACTAAGCATGACACTTCAGCTTGTTTTTTTCTGCACAATTGTTACACCATGTTCGCTTTAATCAAGAACACATAAAGGACCTGACAAATCCATCCATACCCGATAAGCAGCACCCCTGTTTCTTAGGGCATACATCATGTTAGATCTAACCATGCATACCCGTCCCAAATGGTGATTCATCAGTTCATCCAGAAATCCACATCAGGACAAGGGACCTAAATAGGGACCTATATTACATTCACTAAAAGAAAACATAAAAAACCAAGAGAACCCTAAATACTAGATACTACCTGCCACCAGAGGCTCTGATATAACACTTTCAAATTCTTCCGGTGCCAACTCATTTGACCTATTTATGCTTGAAATCTCCTCTGTCAGACTCAATATATCGCGTTCAAGCTCAACTGTTGAATCTAAAACTCCTGCTTTTTCCTCCATTAAGGCTTTCTCTTTTTCTTTTAATTCCGCAATACTCTTTCTAATATATTCCAACTGAGCTTCATAAGCATTGGCTGTTGCATGTGAACTCATGTTCTCCATCTCTTTTTTTGCAAGCGTATTCTCCAATTCAACCCGTTTTAGCGCAGACTCTGTGTATTTTTTCTTTATTTCAAAAAGGCGCTGCAAGCGACTTCTTATTGGGTCTACAATGAACCCATTCTCCTCTAAAGACTCGAGGCAGGAAATTTTCTCCTCAAAGACTGTCGCTTCAGTGTGAATTGAGAGCCTCTCGATTGACTCTGACAGGCTATCATAGGTCACCATCATGCCAATAGCTAAACCTTCCCTCTTCTCCTTGCACTCACTGCATTTGGAATAACACTTTTCATTTCAAGCTGTAGACATACTATCTCATACAATTCTGTACCAGTCAGGTACAGATCCTAGCATATGTTGCTTTTGGCTAAACTTTGGAGATATACATTGAGGCTCTAACATCAAGTTATGATTAAAATGGTAGTAAAGAAAAGTAACAGTGGCAAATCTATCAGGTATCATACCAATCACTATAGGTACACTGTGCACCAGGTACCAGTCAAGACTCAAATTCTTAATCAACATTGTCTTTTTCCAAGAGTTGTGTTGTTACAGCAAGTACTTAAAATTCTGACCAGTGACTCAGGTGTCGACCTAAAAAGATAATCAGGTCAGCTTGATAAATAGAGTACCTCTCAAGCTTCATGAAATGAGGCATCTGTGGGATACGACTGAACGCCTTGAGTGTAGTTTCTAGGGTCTTCCATAGGGGTGAAGTCTTTTCAAATGGTAATAGAATGTCAGAAGTGATTGATTCGACTGGAGTGTGCTTTTTAAATTTAGAGTTATGATTTGTCTCTGTTGAGACCGAATTCTCCAAGAGAGATAGTGGAGCTGCCTGGTTACCACTAGAAACTGGTCTGCTCAGGCTAGGGTTTGAACTCTTGTCTTGGCTTGCTGTCGGATGCTCCATAGTTGCACTTGAGTTGAGAGGCTGTGAATTGACCAATTGGCCCTTGCTGATTTTAGCAACACCATCAGTAAAAGAGTCTGCTAGGAAAAACACAAGTTTTTCTGATAAGGACTATTGTTTTTTTACATTAATTACATAATTCCTAGCCATAGTATACACACAATGTTCCCTGTTTGTTTAGTTTCATATTATATTATTTTACTTTTCTAAATAGTCAGGTAGGACCCACATAAAATGAATAAATGATCATCTTTGTTTCGTGTTTTATCTTTATGCTCCACTCTGGTTAGGCTAGGTTAGGCCTGTTTGTCTAGAAATTGTAATCTACTAGAACTGCCTGTTCACAAATAATTTCTCACCTTGAGTAGTAAGCAAGCATTGGCTCTCTGAACCTACAATATGACTCACTGCTCTGTCATGGGATGAGACTCCAATTGCATTCTCCCCAGCAAGATTAGCAGTATAGTTTGTATTAGAAGCTGTCAGAGGGATTCGTTATACCATACAAATAAGTTCCAGGTAAATAAATTGAAACTGAAATACAGGAAAATAAAATAAAAATAAACAAATGGCATTTCTCAATTAATAGTTATTATCAGTTAAGCGTACACAGGTGTTGTTGACATGATGTGGTACCCACACAAGCTGCTCACCATTTGTATTTGGCTGAGGCACATCACTAGAGCTCTCATTAGATAAATTCACATCCGTTTCCTTTTCAGAAGTAGTTCGTTTATTGTGGTTCACCTCATCTTCTACAAAAATGTAAGTAATTAAGGTTGCATGAAGTGCACTTAACAGTATTTTACGTACACAGGGTGTCGATAAAATAAATAAATGATCATCTTTGTTTTGTGTTTTATCTTTATGCTCCACTCTGTTTAGGCTAGGTTAGGCCTGTTTGTCTAGAAATTGTAATCTACCAGAATTGCTTGTTCACAAATAATTTCTCACCTTGAGTATTAAGCAAGCATTGGCTCTCTGAACCTACAATCTGATTCACTGCTCTGTCATAGGATGAGACTCCAATTGCATTCTCCCCAGCACGATCAGCAGTATAGTTTGTATTAGCTGTCAGGGGGATTAGTTATGCCTTACAAATAAGTTCCAGGGAAATAAATTACAACTGAAATACAGGAAAAAAAAATGGCATTTCTCAATTAATAGTTATTATCAGTTAAACATACACAGTTGTTGTTGACATGATGTGGTATGCACATGAGCTGCTGCTTTCTCACCATTTGTGTTTGGCTGAGGCACATCACTAGAGCTCTTATTAGATAAATTCACATCCTTTTGCTTTTCATAAGTAGGTTGTCTATTGTAGTTCACCTTATCTTCTACAAAAATGTAACTAAGGTTGCATGAAAGTGCACTAAACAGTATTTTACATGCACAGGGTGCCAATAAAAGAAGATGGTATATTTGAACTTCAGCTTTTCAGAAAGCTTACTCTAGTAAGAAATCATCACCAAAGCAAATAAGGAAGATTGACTTACTTTTTTTATATGTCACAAAGCCCTTCAAATTTCTTTTGCATTGGCTGCTTCTCCTTCCTGTACTCATCTTCTGAGCCAATAAAAAATACATAAAAGCCAATATACAAATAACAGAATGGAAATAATGTGATAGGGAGCTACTCACAGATTGGCAGTCCTTTAATTCTGTAAGCAGCTTGCGAGATTGAGATATTTTCCGCACAGCATGCCTAATTCTTGGACTAGAGCTACTAGTATTTTTTCTTGATTTTGATTCCACCCTTAAAAGTTCAGAGATGAAGATTTCATTGTCAGATCCCAAGTCCTTTCTGCTACAGCTGAAAATTAGGATAAATTTTAGTGTCATAACGGTAAAACAATGTAGTAAGAGGTAATTATACGGTAAAATAAAATAAAAGAATTTTGCATTGGTAAATGACCTGGGTGCAAATACGTTTCCTGAGGGGCTTTGCAGCTCTTGAACTTCTTCTTGTCTATCCTTCTTCAGTTTTTTGCCCGTGGAAGTCACTGAGCCAGGTGGGGTTTCACTTTCTTCAGTCAATGTAATGTCAGAGGTAAAACTTTTGCTGATATTGACTGATTTTCTCTTCTTCACCTAAATTACAGCAAAGAAGTAATCTAGTCATTATGGGTAAAGAATGCAGTAAGTTTGAAGAGAGAGAGAAGAACAAAAGATAGAATCAACAGTTAAAAGTACAGTGTAGAAAACCAAAAATTAACATAAATAAAAAGAAGCAAAGAAAACTTAAATTAAAAGAACAAAACACAAAATGAAATAGTGCGGTGACTGCTGGCAACCCTTGAAAGTAACAAGTCAGGAGATACCTTAGAAGGGCTGCCCCACTTGCTCCACCTCCTGCCATCCCAATCCAACCACAACCGCATGTTAGAAACATCGAATTGCACTGTCATTGGTCCGCCTTTAGATTCTAGAGTCACGGCATAATTGGAACCATTTGGACCACTCAACACAACACCATGAGACCAACCCCCTTCGTGAAAAACCTCCACATGAGAATCCACCGCGAAGGGGTTTGTCCCGGGCATAGTGTCCTGGGCAGGCCTCAAGAACTGAGGGTCAAGGATCTCAGTCTGGTCGTCATTGTGCAGTGCACTCACGCTTGCATACCTGACCAGGTAGAAGGAGTTGTGTATCACTTTCTCGACTTGTGCAGGGAAGTATGAGGACGCATAATTATCTCTCAAACCATACACTTCCACTTTGTCGCCTTCTTTGAAAGTTTTTCTTTTCTAAAAAATAGATAAATTCAATCGCCTCAATGAAAACAGTTCAGCCAAAAATTCGCAAATGAACACGAAAAGAGAGTAAAAAAAGAAACTCAAAGTCAATAGTTGTTTGTACTGGATCATTGAATTCACTGCTGTCAGTTCTTGTTTCCCAAAGAAATGTAAGGCCTAGCTCCTAAATATGCAAAAGTATTGAAGCTCTGGCCATATGTGGCCATCTCAAACAGGTCAGGACTCGCATGCAAGCAGATCTATATGTGAATGCTTCTTAATGAAAAAAAAAAAAAGTTTTGTAGGTTGTTGTATACTAGGCATACTTGTTCGTTGTTTCCAATTTTTTTTTTTTTTAAAAAAAAAAAATTCCAACAAACACAACTGAAAAACTCTCAAGTAATATACCTGTGCTTGTCCTAGAACAGGGACCCACTTGCCATTGACATAATCTAATTGAGGCCTGATTTCAGCCGGCTTTTTTTGGAAGACCTCCCTTGAGTTGGGAAAAGATACCGTGTATAGACCCGTTACAGGGTTTCTTAGACCCGATACCACTCCATGCCACCACCCGTCATTGTGGTTAGCCTCAACAAGGTCATGCATCTTAAAATTTGGGTCTTCATCCTGCACAGAGAGAGAAACAAATTATTCTAACTAGAAATAGATCAAGCAATAAACCCTATTTACAAACCTTTACTCACCAAAAGTACCATTCTTCTAAAATTACTCTAAAAATTTCCAAACAGAACTCCAGTCAATATAAAAAAGACAACAAAAGGAGCCACAGATTGATACCTCATTACCAGCATCATGTGTGCTCAAACGGCGTGGGGCCGGGGGCCTGACATTCTTGGCATAGACATCCTCTACTAGCAGTTGTTGGGATCCATCATCTCCCAAAAGATTGAGGTACTCGACCTTGTACTTGACATTCCGCGTTGTAGAGTAACGGCTCAACACCTTGGCCTCGTACCAGGAGTCATAAAACCCTTCCGAACTGATTTTCACCTCCACCTCTGCACCAGCCGGAAAAGCATCCCCCGTTGAACGCGAAACGGAGGCTGATCCTTGAACTTCAGTGGTATCCCTCGATGGAGCTTTGGTCATGGGATCTGGCTTCATCATTGGAGAATTCCAATCAAGAGGTAGAAGGAACAAGGGAGGGTTTTAGAGTAGAAATAAATGTGTAAAGTTAAAGAAATTTAAGAGAGGTCAGGTCAGGTCAGGTTCTTCCTCCGAGGGAGAACACAGACAGTCAGTCAGACAGAGGTGGAGTGTGTACTGTGCAGTGCGTACATAGCAACTATAGGATTAAGAAGGCGTAGTTTTTCTGGCGCGAATTATGCAAGCCAACTCTGAAAATGGGTCCCGCAAAAGAATATGAATTATCGGTACAAGAAATCGGGTCCCGAGATGAGCATTTCTCACTTCCCAGGATCTCAAAAGATCGTGTTGTTAGTGAATAAAGTGGGTGACGGGATTGGGAGTAGATGGAAAGATGGATAGAGCCCGGGTCGAGGCTCGAGCAAAGGCGGAGTCGGGGAGGCGGATCGAGATTCGAGAGGTCGGGGTGAAGCGAGTGAGGCCCGAGAGAGTGAGAGTGAGAGAGAGAGAGAGACGGAAGGAGAACCCTAGCCGTTTTTGTTTTAAACTTCTCCGTCCCCGTTTATCTCATCCAGCGTTTCATCGGAACGCAAATGTTAAATCAAACGGTTGAGAGATTCAAAAATATATTACTTGCTGAAATTCAAACGAAAACATATTAACCAAACTATATATTACTAATTTATTTTGAATTGCATTCTTCAACTCGTTAATCTGTATTCCATAAGAATAATTAGGTTTCAAAACTTAATAATGTCCGTTGGGTTCATTGTTAACCATTGGAGATGTTTATCTCTTATAATTTATCTTGATCTAACGACTTGTGCTATTTGATTTTCTCTTCAAAACTTGAGAGATTCTCACACAGATAGAAGTTTAAACATTTTAAAACATATTTTTATAATTTTTAAATTTGTCGCATGCAATTTTTTTAATAGAACTTGTCTCTTTTTAAAATTTTAACTTTTCTTCGGTAAATATCTTTTGGGTTGAAGCCTGTAAACAAATTATATTCTATTATAATTGTTTCATTCTTTATTTTCCGACATTTTTAAAAATATCCAAAGTTCATTACGAATCACTAAAAATACTCAGACCCGCCAACTTTTATTAAAAATATCAAAATCGGCCATTTAATGGCCGGTTCCTATTTAAATGCCGGACAAGGATGTAAAATACAATCAACAGATTCTGATTTTCTAGATAAGTTACGATGTATTCGATTAATATATCCAATGTTGTATAATTTTTGTTTAATTTATTTGTTATTGTGCACCTCGTCTTCTTCCCCTCCAATTACAAGCCTTCATGTGTGCAAAATGTTCAATTGGATGCCTCAAAGAGCAGCACTAATCTGATAAAGATGAAAACGAATCAGATAGTGATCTAATCACAATCGCATCTGTTTTTACTTCGGATGCGGTCTTCGGCCCTGTTCGGCAGCACAGTGGGTTTGGGAATGGGCACAGGAATTTTTTTTTTTGAACTGATGGTTACTGTTCACGTGGGAAAAAAAAAATTCACTCTGAGTGAATTTTTTTTTTTTCCACGTGAACAGTAATCGTAACTGTGCTGCCGAACAGGCCCTTCAGGAGTCTGATCCAAGAGCTTGATTTGGCTGTTAAGATTGTCAAGTAATCCCTCTTTTAAATTTTTATTTATATTCAGAATTAACCTACATTTATTATTAATATATGAACTTAAAATATGTGATTGTCAAACATATTTTCATCAGTTTACTTTATTAATTAGTAGATAGATAGAAACAAATAATTTGCATTAAATTTGTGATTTAGATAAAAAGATACTCAAATTTGGCTTGTTATTAGAAATTATTTACTATCCTTTAAATTTGCTGTTATTATTCTGAATACATACTAAGACGTGCATTTAATTAAACTTGTGTATAGACTGATATTCTTATCAAATTTGTTCAAATTCATGAATCATAAAATTGAAAACGGAGCAGATAATATCTGATTCATATTCGAAGTTTAAATACATATATTCGATTTCTGAATATCCATGCAGATACAGATATCAATATGAATTTAAATTTTAATTATCTGTACCCGAATAGTAGATGTATACTACATAGTTTAATATATATTATGACAAAATTTATTCACCATTATAATTAAATAACTATTATAAATTTTAGTATTTGTTTAATAATATTTATATATTTTTTTAATAAGTATTTGATCCAAACTGTATCTGTCTCCGAAAAATAAAAACAGATACAAAATATGATTTTACCACTATACGCTCCATTTTCACTCCTAAATTCAAACATTAGCAGAGTTTAATCACAGACTGTCAGCTATCCGGTGTTGATCATTTCCAAACCCGGAGTGTCAATGTACGATAAAGGTAGGTGAAAGCACTTTCATATCCGTACTTGTTATAAATTATTCTTATCCGTATTCTATTCTTACCTGTTACAAATTATCTTACTCGTACTCTACTTTTATCAGTTATAGTTGTCGAATAACGATAGTAGCGGATAAATAACGGATAATACTAACATAATAATTACTTTTATTATTTATTAAATAAAACATTAAAACATATACATTTATTTTACACATGTATAGTACTTTGTTGAAAAAAATGATTTCTGATCATGTTAAGCGTAAGTAAACTAATTAAAGCACTATTTTCAATGTTTATTAATATGAGTAGGGTTAAAATGCTCTATTGGTTTTGTGTCTCATCATGCTCCAACATCATTATCTCTAGTTTTAAAGTCTAAATAATCGATCCGAACCGTTCAACATGATCTTCATGCTAAAATTTGCTTGGATAACAATTTTTAGAATTTTTTAGTAATTGTTTAGAGAGGACAAAATCAAGTGATTTTGTACCTATCTTAAAAAACAGCAAAAAAGTTTCAAAAAATATAAAATTTTGTATCCAAGCAAAATTTCATATGAAGATCATATTGAGCGGTTTGGATCGACTGTTTTATACTTTGAAAATAAAGATAACAATATTGGAGCATGATGAGGCACGAGCATTTTAACCCTACTCTATTAATATATATAGTATATATATATACTTTTTTTATAATTATCCGATAATGGATATAAAATAGACTTTATTAGTACCTTTATCTGTTTAGATAACGAAAAAAAATATTTACCTGTACCCAATAAATTTACGAAAAAGAAATCTTACTTATACCCGTCTTATCGAATACGGTACGGATCGGAAAAAACAGAAAAATTGTGCTATTGACACCTCTACCCACGTAGAATATCTAAGACTCTTTCTTGTATATTTTTATTTCGTTTAAAATACAAATTTTCTAAAACGATAATACACTCGTTACAATATACAATAAAACCAGTATATTCTTACACGACGGCCTCGGATTTCGAACTAGTTCATTCTTATACACAAAATTTTAAGAGTCGACGAAACCAAAAGCGATTTCGCCGCACCCCACCCCCTCTACCACCCGAACCACACCCCATCCCTTTCCTCTCTTCTCCTCTTCCGCTCCGTTCGAGCAGATATTTTTTTTTTGTCATCCGTCTGAGCAGGTGCTTTTGCTCAGTGAATCTGACTACTGCTTTTCAATACGTCTCAACTTTCTGGGTTCGACTGAGGGTGATGTGAATTCGTTCCACTCCTGTAGTATCTATTATAACTATATATGAATAAGGTACGTGTTTTTATGGTTGTTGCTGATGACGATGATGCTAAGATATTGTCTTTTTCCTCCTTCTCCTTCTTCTCCTGCTTCCAAGTTTTTTTTTCTGGCTTCCACAATGGCGGCTCTCCATATGAGAGGTGACTGTCCCGGTCTGGTTGATTCAGTTTCTGGTTCGGTTTGATTTAGTGCTTTCTTGACTGCATATTTCTCTGAGCGGTGACTGTTCTGGTTTGATTGATTTATTTTCCCGTCCGGTTTGATTCAGTGCCTTCTCGTCTGCACTTTCCTCTTAGTGGAAGATGCTTCGTGCGCAAGGGTCCGATACAGTGTCGTTTGCCAGAAAGAACAAGACAAATATACACACAGGGGTAATAATCACTAGGCTTCTATCATTACAATCAAGTAAGGATGATTAAATTTGTGTCAATGGAATGCACATACCCCTGTGTGTTTTTATTTATTTACAGCCGAATGCTATCAAAGACACTCGTTGTTTAATATCATATAACAACTAGCTTGTAACTCTTTGAATCAATGCAATTGGCTTTCAACCAAAATTTTTTTTTTTTACATAACAGAATTCCTATCACCTGAGGTAACAGAAATTTTATGTTTAGATCCGGACCGTCGATATGCTTTGGCACGATATTAAATAGGCCCGTGCATTCCACCTCTATGGGTTTCGAATCTCCAAAAGGGCGCTCGGCCTGCCATAGGCGAAGGAAGGAGAATCGAGACTGGCCCGGACTCTGATCGGACGGTCCGGATCTAAACTCAAAATTTCTATTACCTCAGACAATTCGAACTCGGACAGGACAGGGCATTAAAGAGCCGTTTCTAGTGTGTGTAACGGCTTTGATTTCCAGATTTCTTTTTCAAACGAATCCGGTTCAATCTGCAATTTTTAAAACTTATCCGGTTCAGCCCGGTTCAATTCCCATAGCTTCGTTCTTAGTTCTTACCCATTTAAATTTCGAATCAAGGCCATAATATGTTTCTCTCCCTCTCTCATTCTCTCCTCCTCTCTTCCTCCCAGAGCATTCCAGACTAGATTCGACAAGGTTTCCGCTTGATTGATGAATTGTTTCCGGTTTGCTGCAATCAAAGCTTTCGTTAGTTTCTTTCAATCAGTTATCATGGGGTGTTTCGCTTCCTGCTTCCGGAGTAAGGATCGTGATCGAAAGATTCAATCAAGGACCCGTGCTCGCTCCAACTCGGATACTTACTTTGACATGGTTAATTTTTCTTTGATTTCCTTTCTTCTTGATTTGTGCGTATTTCTTGAACAGCAAAGATGTGATCTTTCTTGATATTTCTGTGCAGGAGAGTTTAGAGGAGCGATTGGTGGTAGAGAACCAGTCAGTGACTGGTTCTCTCTTTCTCAATGGAGAAAATGGTGCGATTTTTTTTCTCTAAAATGTTATAAGATCTTTAGCGATAATTTGTATTTGGTAATAATATTGCTTGTACCAATTCGTGTTTTTTATAATGTTAGATTCGAAGGAGGATCTTACTCATCCTCATACCTTGGAGGAGGAACTTAGGCTAGAGGTGTGTATTTAGTTTTGATTTTCTTTGTGAACTATTGTTTCACCGAGGAGTTATGTTTACTTCAGACCTTTTAATTCAGTGATGTTGGAGTTTAGTTTCTCAATAATGATGAAGAAAAAATGACATGTCTAATTCCTATTTAAATTTCCCTCTTCAGATTAAGCAAGTTATACAGGAAAAAGAAGATACTGAACTGTTTTTTTTCCCTTGTTAACACTGTACACTCTGCTTGTAATGAAAATATTGCTCCCTCAACAAAGAAGAAACTTATATTTATCAGAAAGCCAATGCATTTCTGCTCTACTGCTACTAGGTCTACTTTTCGAATTAACGTAAGAGTAATACAATATTACTATTCTTATTTCTGTAAAAACAGGCCAAGCACTTGAAGCTATGTGGTGCAATATTAGAGACCCCAATGGAGATTCGCAAATCAAACAAAAGAACAGCTTTACGGGATCTTAATGGGTCGGATCAGTCTCCAAAATCTGCTCATACCTCGTCCAATAAGAAGATCCAGTTGTATGCACAGTGTGAGCAGGAAAACAGCCCTGACCATGCAATAACGGGTACACCTAGTCCGGGAAAGGAAAACTCAATTTCACATCAGAGCACACCTGGAACGGAACGGTATGAAATTGCAGAATTTATTAAGCCTTATAAACCAGTAAATCACCTTAATTTAAATTAGATCGACAATAAGGGTCCTGTGTCAGTCTTAATCAAATAAATTGTGACTTATACGCTGTGTTTCATAAAAGGATAAACAACACACATGTATTTGTCAGAAGAAGCATAGGGAGTTTCCAATGTGCAGACACATGCATTTGTGACTTATACGGTGTGTTTCTAATGGTTGGGAGTTACTTTGAGGTGCTATTTTGCAACTATCGGAAATGTTGGTTTAAATGTGCAAATGTGACAGGATATCAAGTGGTAATGGCAACAGCTAGAGAGAAAAGATAAACTAATTGATTTTCCCAAAATTTTGTTATAACAGTGCTGAAGAGATGGGAGGTGATAAGTTGAAGCTAACACCAGTTAGGTATGGTATGGGAATTCGGGCTTCAGATCCCAATTCACCATACCCGACTCCAATAGCTCTCAATGATGATATGCAGACACCAGCAACCATTTACTCTTCATATCAGGAGGCCTCAGCAACTGGCAAGCGGGCTCGTATCCGGGCGCAATATGTCTACCCTGCATCGAAACCTGCACACAGACTGGAGATCTCCAGCGGCATCAAGTCGGTTGAATTGGAGAATGAAAATGAGGCGGCTGGAGAATTTTCTTTCGGTACCAAAAAGAACTCCGAGGAGACCCCAAAAGTTCTGGTTTCAGGCCTTTCTGGGTGGCTGAAACCCACAACAGCTTTGAGGGGTAGAAATGGAATTCCAAATTCCACAACCAAGTATAAGGAGGTAATATTAACCTTCCTGCAAAAATATTTTGATTGGTGTAGAATAATATTGCAAGTAATTTAATATGGTGGGTTTTGATGCCATGGAGATGTGGTCAGTACCGGTATGTACTATCTCGGTCAGAATTGCACAGTTGTTTAAAAACTGATCTCTGACAATTGTTGCTGGATATAGGTATCTCTTGGGTTTTTAAATTAAAACTATCCTGTTTTTACTTGTCATTGTTAGAGAACTTATATTTTGAATATACATCAGGATCAACAGATAAAGTGGCATACTACCCCTTTCGAAGAGAGACTCGAGAGGGTTTTATCAGATGAGAAAATGCCTGTTTCAAGGTTCGACTACTTTTTTCTTTAATTAGTTCTCCTTACTTTCTTGCCTTCTTATTATTTTGGGCCAGACAATTGTACGTCTTTGTTCCATCTTGAATTTTTCTTCTCACAGTTGCTAATACAGAATCAATAGTGGAACTGAGAATTATATGTTAAATTTTCATTTTGGTTTAATAGGAAGTATATTTCAGGCAGGCCGATTGAGCTCGAGGAATAGCTTGAAGAGATGTGAACCTGGCTGATTCAGGCTGAAATAAAAATAGAAGGGCTCTGTTGAAAGTAATGGAATAGATAGACATGCAAATATGATGTTTGCAGAAAATTAGTGTTGTTTTAGTATGGTGAACTTTTTTATTTTTTTTAATATGAATTCATTTACCATTGTTGTTGTTGGACTAGCTTTCTTTTTGTCAATAAACTTGACAGCTTAATACTGAGAAACACACATTGGGCTTGAAACTGTAATTGAGTAGGCCCGATATAAATTGGGCCAGGCCTTTTTAAGCCCGATATAGATTTACAGGCCGACATAAAATAATGAGGAGCTATAATGAGAAGGTTCACAAATAGCACAGGAAAGGGTCTGTTTCTTCTATGACGAACTGCGGGATTTAATTTATGGAAACTAATTATAATTATTTCGTAAAGTGAAATAGCCGTTGTGTTTTCCATGAATTGCTTCTTACTTTCGCTATTTTTGAATAAAATGTTTTCCATTAATAGCACACGGTTGAAATTAGGTTGGATAATATTCGCGCACACCTAAACTAGTACCAGAAAAAGGAAGTACGAATTTGGATAATAAATGCTTGTATTTGGAATAGTCGTATTCATATTGGAATTTTAAATGTTGCTGAAAAGTCGTAAACAGTATTTACATTGGAATTTTAAAGAGAGGATTCTCCTTAACTCTTAACAAAGATTAAGGTTCCATCCTTTAAGCTCATTTTGTTCGGTTTAAGGCACATCAGCTTCTGAATTAAGCCTCTTTATTTACACATTAAGACAACTAAACATGAAGCGGATTAAAATTTAATTCTACTTCTATTGCCGATTGCCTCTTTAGATAGTGTTCGGCAACCATGACTTAGAGCTTCTTAGTGCTCCTTAGTGCTCTAAGGAGTTTTAAGCTCACCGAACGGGTGCTCCTTTATCAAGCTTAATGCTACCTCCTTAGTACTCCTTTTATCCATCTTTCTTAAACTTGTTCAAGTTTTTAAACCATTGTTTCACATGGCTTAAGCATTTTGTCAAACTTAAAATTTTCTTAAAAAGTTACTTTTCTAACTTTCTTGCGGAACAGGTGCTCCTTAGTGCAGCTTAAAATTTAAGCGTCATATGGTTGCTGAACACTACCTTAGAGTTTAGTGTCATTCTCATTCAGTGCAAAAAGGAAAAATTGGTCAGGTCAGTTGCCCGTTTTCTCATAAAGACAAACAGTGAAAGAAACATCTAAAAATTGAAAGGTCGGTAGAATTCCCGTACACATTCCATCTTCCTTTAATGCTTAGTTTTGGTTGAACAAAAATTATTTCCATGGATATCCTTTTCACACTTGTTCAACCGACATTTTTATTAATATCCAAAGTTAATTACAAATTAATAAATATACCCACTAACGTTAGAAATTTATAAAAATATCCATACCGGCTATTAAATCGCCGGTTTCAATTACTATTTTTTTTTAGAGACACTATGAATAACAAGATATTGAAATCTAACACTAAAAATTCGAATTTTTTTTAAAATATTTGTTATATTACTTTTTTTGATATATAATTAGCATATTTATATTAAAATACGCTAAATTACTTGAAATTATGTTAAATTACGCTGAATTACACTAAATTACGCTAAATTACAATAATTACACTAAATTACACTAGATTTCGCTAAATTACACTAAATTACTCTAAATTAGGCCAATTTTGTGCCATCTTTCATAAATCATAAAAAATAGTAAAAAAATTCCAAAATAATAAAAGTTGGTATTCTACAAATTCATTATATAACTAATTTACTAAGTTACATAGATTGAATAATATAAATGAAAATCTTAATCGGAAACTTCAACTCAAGTTTTGAGGCTTTTACCTTTGTTTTTTGGCAATTCTGAATATCAAAATCCAGCAAAGCAAGCGTTGACGCATGCGTATTTTCGCAAGCTTTCTGAAAAGTGATCATTTGCTGAAATCGGACACTCGAGCACCGTTTTATGACCGTTTGAAGTTTCGTCGTCGTTTTTCGCCTTCTCAGTGAAGATATCATCCCTATTCATATGTAATTTAGAGTAATTTACAGTATTTTAGCATAATTTAACATAATTTAGGGTAATTTAGTGTAACTCAGCGTAATTTAACATAATTTCAAGTAATTTAGCGTATTTGAGTATAAATATGATAATTATATATATAAAAAGTAATCTAACAAATATTTAAAAAAAAATTGAATTTTTAGTGTTAGATTTCAGCTGTCTTGCTATTCATAGTGTCTCTTAAAAAAAAAAAAATTAGTATCGGCCAAAAAATTGAAATCGGCCATTTAATAGCCGGTATGGATATTTTTATAAATTCCCAACGTAGTGGTTACATTTATTAATTTGTAATTAACTTTGGATATTAATAAAAATCTCGGCTTGTTCAATTGATAAGGAATCCGAATCTGCTGCGATTCCAAGAGGGGTCGCAGGATCCTGAAATTCCGAGATCAACGGTTCAAACTTTTCCGTGCCCGGATCTCGGAAACGTTCTCGGAAAAATAAATTTTCATGCACGTATCTCTCAAGACCAACAATTGAGATCTGGATCGCAAGGTCCTGTGATTCCCGAGAATCACAGCAGATTTATTTTCATTGATAAGATAGTAGAAATTTTGGTGCAAACTTTATTCATAAGCTTTCTGCACTGTTCTATTTAAGGTGCTGAAAAGGAGTTGGAGAATGGACATAAGAAAAACAAGATTTTTTTTTTTTTGTAAGATTTTAATTAAGGAAAAGAGGAAATGTCAGCATAAAATTAATGGAAACGAACTTATTACTCATTTTGGCTTGTTCTATGCAAATAACTTGCAATTATTTGGTTTTAGATAATCACTTCATCTCTTACTCTAAACAAATAATTGGATAAATATCTTTCTTAATTAGTATTTCTTTGCTATTTTTTACTCTGTCATATCATTCTCTCTTTTATTTTTTTGTTCTCCTTCCTGGCCCCTAATTTAAAAGCAATTTAGATCTTATAAATTGCAAAGATTTGGAAAGCATAACGAATTCAAAATTTATTTGAGTACTATTTACTAATTTTTGGTTCCTTTAAAGAAAGTATTAGCCGTAAAATTAATATATACGAATAATCTAAATGTCTTTGTCTAAATCTTAAAAATTAACATACACTCAGAACATGTATAGTTTTGCTTTTCTATGAGAAACATGAATATTGTTTTTATTATTTTATATAAAGAGGGATGGAACAAAAAAAAAGAGAAATTAAGTTCATTAAATTAAGCGTCGTTGTTCCTTTGTTTGTTCGTAGTGAAATTGGCATCTGATGCTAGACTGAAAACGAAGGATTCAATCTGAATACTGTCAAAGTCTAACAAGGACAAACTGTAGTTCAAAATATATAATCATCAAACTATACACTAATTCTCATAAAATAAAATAGCGTTGAAAAAGCTTGGGAATCGTACAAATTTCTTTTGTTAGAAATTGTCCTGGAAGAATGTTTACACTTCGCACGTGTATTCAGATTTGCTCAATTTGCATTCAATTTGCTCCTAAAAGCTCCTTGAAAAAGATATATATATATATATAAGTAACTTATTTTTATAAGGGATATTAAGTAACAAATTAAATGATCACACCGTATATATACCTTACAAGAGTAGAACTAGGATGTGATGTGCTCACCAAACTATTTGGTGAGCATAATTTTATAATCTATCGGATTCACTTCAAACGAGATGAATCCAAACCGTTGAAATCGATATACTTCAGGAGTGATGTTCGTACATGCAAAATTTTGAATTTTTTGAATTCGTTTAGTCTAAAGTCAAGTGGTCAAAATTGATGAAAAATGAATGATCCAAAATGAAGTTTTAGAAGTTATTTTAATGCATTCATTTTTCATCAATTTTGACCGCTTGACTTTGTACTAAATAAATCCGAAACATTCAAAATTTTGCATATACGCACATCACTCGTGAAGTACATCGGTTTCAACGGTTTGAATTCATCTCGTTTAAAGTGAATATGATATATTATGAAGTTATGCTCACCAAAGAATTTGGTGAGCACCTCGCACCCTAGTTCTACTCTGCCTTACAATATTAAAGTAAAATTTTGTTACAAATTTCTTCAAATTAAGCGAAAGACTTGACGTATAAAGGCATTCACACTATATTTAATTTTACTTGGAAGCGCTTTTTTAAATGTATTTGAAATAGCAATAATTAATCTGATGCCAACAAAAAACAAATGCGAATTCTTTGATAATAACTGTTAGGTTCCTCTCTGTCACCACAACAGTTAATTGAAAATGAATTCTGTTGACCAGTGATCAGAATTGCATTATTTCTTTCGTAATCAAGTAGACAAGATGTAATGTAAGTAGGTTAACTGTAACATCATGAATTTCCTGATGTTCTCACTGACAAATAATAATTGGCTTCAATTTTGGCTTCAAATTGACTGCAACAAGTGTATCGATTTATTAAGATGCCTAGCGTCCATGTTCAGTTACTACTAAAATTTAAAAAGGATTAAGTTTTTTTTACTCGATTTTAGTCATTCTGTTTTACATCTCGTTTGACAGTTTAAGTCATGACTTAAATTAATTTGTTTGAGTAAAAATAAAAATAAAAAATCTTAATATATGACCGTGAACTTTACAGATGAAGTAAGTGTGAAATAAATTAATTTGTCTAAAGAGGTAGTTTTCGTAACTCCATTTCACTCCTTATGTTTTACACCACGTTTAATAGCTTAAGTGTGTAATAAGAGGTTTAATATTCCACCTCTTACGTACTCCACAGCCAAACATGACCCTTCATATTATTATTGTTGGATTTGGTTGGAAATATCACTAATCCTCCCCCATAAACAACTTAGCACAGATGGAAAATAATGTTGATTTAGGTGAGCGAACTATTTCAAATTATGTTAAATACTGGGTGAGTAGCTGTTCAAAAATCAAAATAGTCGTTAACCCCGACTATTTTGCTATTCTAACAAAAAAAATGTGTTAGCCACACTATTTGAAAATAGTCGTTAACCTCGACTATATTGCTATTCTAACAAAAAAAAATTGAGTTGGCCGCTGTTTCAAACAGTAGCGTGCTAACCTCACTCAGCCACATTCCATTCACACATAAATAATTAAATATATACCCAATTATCTTTATAATTTGCTTAGGTCATGATAATTAAATTTAGCTAATTTGTCAAACTAGGAACTTTTTTCTCGCCGACTTATCTTAATACAACACAGTAATTTTGAAATTTGCGTTAATTAACTTGACCAACTGCCGATTAATTTATTATTATTGGATAATTTTCCGGTTAATTTGGCATGTGGTGCATTCTAATTCGTGGGGCCATCTGCCAGAATATAAAATCAATTTCTCCATCATGCACGTGCCTAATATATATATGAGAAAATGTGCATCTTTTGATTTGAGCAGGCGCCTTAATTCCTTGAGATAGGAGTAGGTCCGATGGGCATCGGACCTACAGTTAGATTCAATTAGCTCTATAACCGTACGATTAGCATTAAAATCTATGTGCACGGAAATTGATACAGACTTGCACGGATTTTGATGCAGAGCACGAATCTTGATGAAGATCGGATGGTCATCACACCCATCGAACCAAGGTAGGTCCGATGGGCATCGGACCTACTTTCATTCCTAATTCCTTATCAGGTTCTTGTCATAAGAATATAATTTAGATTATAATGCACTCATTCAATTCCCCCGTACGTACTTTTCTAAAACAAGATAGAAAAATTCGAGAGCAGTTGTTTAATTAGGACAACTGGACGAGGAAAGAATTTGAATATTTTTACTATTTATTAAGTCACTTTGAAAATTGCTGATCTATTGGTTCAGAATTTTTTACTGTTCACAATGAATCAGCTATTTTCAAAGTGGCTTAATAAATAGTAAAAAAATTCCAAAAAATGTAAAATTTGGTCTCCAAGCACATTTCAATATGGAGAACAACTTGAACGTTCGGATCGACGTTTTGGATTTTGAAAATGGAAATATGAGCGTGAAGTACAATAGCCCTACTCTCTCTCTCTCTCTCTATATATATATATATATATGAGGAGGGATCGAATTACACCTTTTTTGGTGACACACTTTGACACCTACCATTTTCGAAGTCCGAATAGTCGATCCAAACCGTTCAACATGATGAATATATTAAAATGTGCTTGGAGATCAAATTTTACATTTTTTTGAATTTTTTTACTATTTATTAAGATGGTTACAAAATCATTGTTTTCAGACCATTGAAAAACAACGATTTTGTAACCATCTTAACAAATAGTAAAAAAATTCACAAAAAATGTAAAATTTGATCTACAAGCACACTTTAATATGGTGATCATGTTGAACGGTTCGGATCGACTGTTTGGATTTTGAAATCGTAAAATTGACCTATAAAAAAAACGGTGTCATGATGTGTAAAAAAAAAATGGTGTAATTGGATCCCTCCTCTATATATATATATATATGTGTGTGTGTGTGAAATTAGTTGGAGTATATACATGAGAAATAACAAGAGTATATACATAGTTAAGATTGAAAAAAAAATCTGTTTTTAATCTCTATTAAATTAAATTGAGTCCCTAGACTTTTTTTAATATTCAATCGATCACCACCTTGATTAAATTATTTAAACTTGATCCACATAAACCCTTCTGTTTGCTCCGTTGTTAAAACTTAAAAGTCTTGAAATATCAGTTAAATTTTAGGTCTTAATTTGTCTCTCTTTTATCTTATCTCGTCTCTTCCCTTGATCGATTTCTTCTGTTCATCACCCCTTTTTTCTCGGCATCTCGATTCTCAAATGATAAAGTTCCTTGAGCAACAGATCATTCTCCGCATCTGTCATGAAGAATCTACTGTTCTCAAATAGAACTCGATTCATCGAACGGGGAAGAAAGAGTAGAAGAGACAATAGCCTTGACAAACTTGGCCTCATTGTAAGTGAGAAGCAACAACTACTTGATGCGCGCGGTATATGGTGACTCGACATGGCCTCCTCTTGGCTGGCATATCGCTTGAAAAACTTACCCATCACATTAGTCATTTTTTTTTATCCTCACCTTCAAAATATATTCTCGTAGTGTGAGGCATGGCATGTTATATAATTCGATAATATGTTCTCATATATACAAGACATGAGCGTGTGCCTTACCAGTTTCAGTTTGGGACCAACCTGATAAATGCAGTCTCAATCTTTACCTTTTTTTTTTAGTTCAGTTTGTGCATGTTTTATTGCCGAATTAGAGCTTCAATTATGAGGAACCGGAGTACACAATCCAAATTGAAATGGAACCTTCCTTAATTTCTTATTGTATTAATTATGCTGTATCAATTTGGAATATTTACAGATTCTCATGTTTGATTGTGGCCTAAAGGGTGGAATAAGGAGTTAATTTAGTCCTTGTTATTCCACCAAATGAGCATTAATTGAACCGAACTAAGATGGAATAAGCCGATCTTTAGGCCAGCCTAAATTAAACATGGTGGTTTAATTTTATTGCATGTTAAGGCCTAACTCGAATGATTGTAATAATATATTAGTAGTACATAATTAGTATATTATTATTAATAATTATTATTAGTATATAATTATATAATTAATATCCTATATTGTTAATATATTAAATAATTATTATAATAATATTATATAATTAGTATCTTTTTATTAATAATAATTATTAATATATAATTATATAATTAATATGTTATATTGTTAATATATTATATTGTTAATATATTAAATAATTATTATAATAATATTATAATATATTATAGTTATTATTAATATATTAATATTATATAATTAGTATCTTATTCTTACTAATTATTATTAAAAATAATTATATAATTAATAGCTTATATTGTTAATATATTAAATAATTATTATAATAATACTATAATATATTATAGTTATTATTAATATATTAATATTATATAATTAGTATCTTATTATTGTTAATATATAATTATATAATTAATATCTTATATTGTTAATATATTAAATAATTATTATAATATTATAATATATTATAGTTATATAATTAATATATTAATATTAATAATTAACTAACTTAGACTTCCAAAACTTTAGCCCTCCACCAACTCTAACCAAATAAGAAATACCTTAAGTCAGGATTTAACTTTAGGCCTCAACCAAACATGAATAATTTAGACTGGTCTAAGTTGAAATAATCAATTTAGCCCTCCTTAGTTTTAGTCCACAACTAAACACCACCCTAGTAGTCCAATAGTTGAATCGTATTGAAACAGAGGGGCTAATAAATAATTAAAAACCTTCTTATCTTTTGTCACTAAAAAAATGAATTCAAGTAAAGAAATTTATAAATTTTATTTAAGTTAGACGTACGTCAAAATCTAGACTTTTTTTTAGCAATATAGCATCTTAATTTCTTCCATCTATTGAAATTCTCATTCTTGTTATAAAACATAATGATATATGATTTATACTATAATGTCTTTTGTAAAATATAACTTGCACATCCTGCAATTTTCATGCAAGTCCTGTAAATTTTTTTTTTTGTGTGAAAGGCTTGAAATATAAAATTGCAGGATGTGCAAAGTGTGTTGCAACTTTCATGCTACCCAGCGTTAATGTTGCACAAATGTGTAGCAACTTGAGAAAAAAATAGTAACACCAAGCAATACTTACGCAATTAATAGTGATGCGACATTTCATTATTTTGTTATTGGGATAGTGTTCCAAATTAATATTATTCTTGGTGTGAAAGGTTTGAAATCTTGTTTCAGTATAATACAAGTTGGATGAAATTTTTTTATCCCCATCACATCCTAAAAAGAAGAATAAAACTCTACGGCTGCGTTTGGATGTTGCACAGGAATAGCGAGAATAGCGCTGTTTTGGAGTTAGCACTAACTCATGTTTTGGACGGGTTAGTGAGAATAGCGCTAACTCAGATAATAGCGCTATTCTTAGGTTGTGTTTGGATTGGCAATAATAGAGCTAATCCAAGAATAGCTCCACTATTCTTAACATTGGGTGATCCAAACAACAATTAGACAATTAGATTAGCTCAAGAATAGCTCTATTCTACTAACCCAAGAAAATGGTGGGTTAGCAAGAATAGAGTTAGTGGGATTAGTGATATTAATAAAAAAATAGTTTTCATTCCTCTCAATTATAATTAGTTTAAATTAGTATTAAATAAAATATTAAATTAGTATTAAATAAAATATTTAATTAGTATTAAATAAATATAATATTAGATTAGATTAGTGTTATATAAAATATTAGTTTAAATATTAAATTTAATATAATATTAAGTAAAATATTAGATTACTATTAAATAAATATATTATCAAATTAAATTAATATTAAATATAATGTTAGATTAAAAATAATAAATATTAATTTAAAATTTTAATATAATATAATATTAGTTTAAATATTAAATGTAATATAATATTACTTTAAATATTAGATTAGTATTAAATAAACTATTAGATTAAATATAATATAATATAATATTAGTTTAAATATTATATATAATATAATATTAGTTTAAAATTATCTATAATATAATATTAGTTTAAATGTTATATATAATATAATATTTATTTAATTAAATGTAATATAATATTAATTTAAATATTAAATGTAATACAATATTACTTTAAATACTATATGTATTAAATAAAATATTAGTTTAAATATTAAATGTAATATAATATTAGTTTAAATGTTAAATGTAATATAATATTTTAGTTTAAATATTATATTAGTATTAAATAAAATATTATTTAAGTATTAAATATATATAATATTAGATTAGATTTGATTATTATTAAATAAAATATTGAATTAGTATTGAAAAACATTAGTTTAAATGTAATATAATATTAATTTAAATATTAAATGTAATATAATATTAATTTAAATATTAAATGTAATATAATATTAATTTACATATTAAATGTAATATAATATTACTTTAAATATTAAATGTAATATAATATTAGAATAGATTCTATTAGTATTAAATAAAATATTAGATTAGTTTAATCAATATTTTATTCATTACCTCCATCGCTATTCAAAATATACAATCCAAACAACATTTCTACTGACCCGGAATAGTCCAAAATAACACTATTCTCAAATCACTTGAGTTAGCACTATTCTTAACCACTAATCCAAATATCGCTATTCTTGCACTAATTCTTGCACGATCCAAACGTAACCTGTGTGATCCAAACGGAGAATAACGAAAAGAATAGCGCTATTCTCTCCGCATCCAAACGCACCCTACATGAACAAGCTTACAATGAATGACTACATGAAACGATATTAATTGCAAATCTCCATCATAAACTACTAATATAGAGATACTACGTGCGTACATCAAAGAGGCCAGCTTAATCAAACTGAAGGTTTTTTTTTTCAAAAGGTACTTATTGACTGATCAGCTTCATGATGTAATTAACTCTTCGAATCTAGCTCTCTCCATTAAGTTCAATTCCGTACGTAAACTTTCAATGAATTCATTAATTATCGCACATTAAAATAATATCGGCTGCAATTACATATATCTTTATACAAGTATTATTAACACATGCATGCATATATATATTCTTAAAGCATAAAACAATTAATTTCCCCTTCACATAAATTTAAAAATTTGTGCAATTGTATTGTAAGTAGTTTTTTTGTTCTAAAATTGAGAAGAGAGTGGAGGGATGCATGCTATATATAATTAAGAGCATTATTAATGAAGATTTTCACAATCTCGTAGTATAAGGAATGCATAATTACATATATAGTGATCAGTTACAGGTACAGGTGGCAATCCGACTGATTAATTTTGGTCGAATTCAAATTAGTTTGATTACAGATTGGATGAGGTTTGAGTTTCGGTCATTTTGCTCTTTAACATGTCGAGTCTGGTTGGGTCGGACATATTCTTCATGTATGTTAAGTTTTGCTATTATATATAGTGGTGATAATCAAATAGGCTGAGACGCTGAGTTAGGTTCAAGTCAAATCATTGTCAGATTTTGGTTTATCTCAGGTTGGGTTTCAAGCCAGAAAATTTCAGGTCAGATCTTTAGCTAGTTTGCATCATTTTGGCCGACCATCATTAATTGGGTTTTGATTCATCGAGTCAGGTCGGGTCAGGTTTCTAGTCATCCAATTAATACTGAATCGTTTTGAGTCAGATCATATCGTTTTCAAATCATTTAAACCTTTTGAAATAACCAGATCGAGTCAGATTTGAATCCTATTTTAGTCAGATGCATGGCTCCTTGGAGCAAGCGGAATGGACTCTGCTGCTTTTCCGACAGAAAAGCAGGATCATGCTTTTCTGCATCTCACCATTTAAAATTTTTCATTTCACGTATCTCGATACAGAAACTTTTTCATGCACAAATATCGACAAATTTGAATGGTTAGATCTGAAAAAGCTGGCTGCTGCTTTTCTATCAGAAAAGCAGCAGAGTCGGACTCGGAGCAAGCCGGGTCAAAATATGCCTCTACATGATCTGGTAATATCCTCACAAGCCAATAACTAGCTGGCCGAAATTATATTAGGGGCAACAAGGAGAACCCGTTTTTGTTAGGCTTGAGAGGAATGTAATATAGCACGTTGCAAAAAAAAAAAGTGGGTACCGACTTTTGCTGACATGAAAATGATGGCGCAAAAGGTAGAATGAGAACTTTCTTATAAGATAATTATCTAATCTAGCTAGCATTTTCACATGAGTTCCTAACTTCACTTTTCTTCCTATTAATAATTCTTTTTTTATTTTTTTTCTATGTTTGAGGGCGGAGAGGATGTGGCGGTGGTTTGGTGGATAAGGTTATTTAAAGTCCACTGTCAAATATTTCAAAAAAAAGGTTATTTAAAGTCTAATATCTTGACTTATACAACCTCTACTTAGTCACACTTTCTTTCTTTAGCAGTTAAACCTTTGAAATTGGGAACTATTAGGCTTACTTGAGTGAGAGAGAGCACAAAAGACTCATTCAAAAGATATCTAATCATATACAAAAAGAGACGGACAGGTTAACACCTAGAGGCTAGCTAGAGTTAGGTTTTTCCTTTCTTGGTTTCTTGTATACCCTCCAAAAATTCAGAAATACCCTTGAAAAAGATAAAACACAAACAATGTTCTAAATAACGCGCTATAGCGTTATTGGACCCCAAACGCTAAGCTATGACATCAAAATGCGCTATTTGCGCTACGGCCACTATATAATATGGGTTTGTTTAAGCAATTAATATGGGCTTTAAATAAAGACAAAAAAAAGCTCAAACCGAAATTGAATTTGTTGCTACTTGCTACAGATAAATCAATTTGAAATTGGGAATAAAAATTGAAATTTGAATAGAAAAAAAGTCCAAACCGAAATTGAAATTTGAATAGAAAAAAAAAAGATTATGTCATGAATCATGATGCTTAAGATATTTTTAATAGGAAAAATCGATAGTTTATGATATTACTATGGATATTTTGAACCGCAATTTGGACTTTGTACGGGTTCAATATGAATATTATAATTTCTTAATTACTTTAGTGTTATTTATTGTTCTATGAGACTTTAGATATTGTTGATATTTAGTACAAATATTGAATATACGAAATGTAAACGCTATTTATGGCTGCTTATAATTAGCTCATAACTCATGCTTGTTCCACAAAAATTTGGCTTGACATTAATTAATTAGCTCTATCGTTTGAATTCAAAATAAAGACCAATATTCTTGCTAAGCTTGCGTTGGGTCGAGCTTAATAATATCGATTATTTAGCTAGTGGCGGATTAAAGGGAGGGATGGGACTTAGATTCTATATATATGGTTCAAAAAATTGTAAATTTTATGTATAACTTTTATTATTTTGATAAATTATTATTGTTCGTCTTCTTTGTTATAAAGTATTTGATTGATTAAAACAATGAATATGTTTTGTTTTAAATATATCACACTGAATATTATTTTCTATTCAATTCAGTCTCTATTATATATAGTACATTTTTTTATTCCGTTTTTAATTTAGCTCGAATTAAATTATCAAAATTCATCTATACTCTTCTATATTCCAGTCCATGTTACATTATCCATTGTGAAACTATTATTGAGCTGTGTTGTGTACTCAAAAGAAAAGCTATATATATTGGAGTCTGATAATTGCCTACAAAATAAATCTCAGAGCATGTCTCTAAGTATTTAATGTCTAACTTTCATTTTCAGCGCTCATATTCAAGCATTTAAAGCCCTGTTTATAACCTTTTACAATATTACTCGCAAACATTTAAATATATTGCAAGCATTTAAATCTGAGTAGTTTTAACTCCTAATTACTTTTGTCTTCAAGCAAAAAAAGGAAATATTTTTTTCACCAACTCTTTTTTTTCCTTTGATTATTCTCGTCTATTTTTCCAACGATCCGTGATGAATTTTGCGAATATAAAAATACAAACATTTTTTTACTCGATTTCTCTTTCAATTGAGATCTATGAAAAAATACTTTTGAGTTTTTTTTAAAAAGTAAAGTCCATAAGCACTTTAAATTCTCAAGTTTTTAAACCTCAGTCTACGACTTTTTAAACCTAACATGGAAACTATTTAAATGTTTGACACAACTACTTTAAATGGTTGTATATAGATGTTTAAATGCATGATACTATATGATCGACATCAGAGGTTTAAACGCTTGAACATAGTAGTTTAAACGGTGACATCAGAGGTTTAAATGGTTGTAGATTGAAATTTAAAAGTTTGAAAATTTAAAGTGCTCATGGGCTTTACTTAAAAAAACGACTTTAAAGTAACTCAAAAGTATTTCTTTCATAGATCTCATTTGAAAGAGAAAATCGAGTAGAAAACATTCGTATTCTTATATTCGTAAAATTCATCACGGATCGTCGAGAAATGGACGAGAATGATCAAAGAAAAATAAAAAAATAATGGATAAAATGAATCTTTTCTTTTTGGCTTGAAGACAAAAGTAGTTAAGAGTTAAAACTACACGGATTTAAAATTTAAATGCTTGCAAATAGATGTTTAAATGCTTGCGAGTAGCATTGTAAAATGTTATAAACAAAATTTTAAAAGTTTGAATATGAGCTCTGAAAATAAAAGTTTGGCAAAATTGGAAGGCTTATTCTGTTAAACCAGTTGGGGTACGCGCTCGGGTATGATGGCTCGGGGGACCAGAACATTTCTGATATATATTAACACTGTATAGATTAGCAACAACACTAATTAATTAGTCTAGCTGTTAATATATCATCCTCCGTGTCTAATATGGCAAAGTTCAAGCTTCAATACTTGTACGTACTAAAAAATAATTTGTAAACTTTAATCTTTCGTCTCATATTAAATAAAAAATAAATACGTATTGTGTAGATTGAATAATCATTCGTCTCATATAATTAAAGATAAAAGAAACACTGGTTTTATTTTCTAGTCATATATGTTTGCAGGCTTGCAGCACACCTTAACACACAGTGTGCTTCCTAGGTAAAACCTTGCATAGCCTAAATGTCCCTTGAACTTTTACTTGATATTGAGGCAGAATATCTAATTTTAATGACGTACGAGACATATATAAGAAAATAAATTAAAGTGATTAAAATTAGATACTGTACACTACAAAAGACAGGCACTTTTCGTGAGGATAAAAAGTGACTTTTTGCGACGGAGTACCGTCATAAACGTGCTTTTTCGCAAAGAAGTTCCGTCGCGAAAAGTGCCTACTTTGTTGTTGTCGTACATGACGGAGCCCAAATGATACTGTACAACTAATTAATTAAGTGATACTGTACATGACAGTGATTTTGCACCCTTCGATCTTGAAAAGGAGAGCTCTGACGCATGGAGAGATGGCCTATACTTCTTCATTTCTCAGCCTTCCATTTTTTAATGGCTGTAGAATTGTGGTAACCAGGAGTACTGTTTGCAGCTCCGGGTTTTAACATTTTTTTTTTCTGACCTCCATATTATTCTTTTGGGAGAATTTCATGTATAAAATTACGTATTACTATTCTAAATTCTAATAACTTACATATTTACTCAATTAATAAAAACTGAGATTAATTATGTTTAATATTATATAAAATATAATTAATCACTCAATTAGTCTCTTCTCCCTTCCCCTTATGCACAGAATCGCTCCTGCATTCTTTTGACGCGACTTTTCGCCCCTTATGCACAGAAATATCTTATCGTCTCTTCCACTCTCTTTAACACAATCCAATCACTATCGGCTATGGCCAGGATACGAAGAGAAAGAAACATTAAAATCTAGAAGAGAGCTCATGTCGGAGGAGGAAGAGAGTCCTAGATGGGAACTCTGAGTAGATATTAAGATAACTACTGTTTCACATAAATTCTTCTCCTCAAAATCTCTTAAAATTCAACATATATAATGAAGAGAGAAATAGTACTGGGAGGATGTCTAGATAAAGAGGAATTTACATCACCTCAAGTTATCTAACTGAAGACAATTACGATCGGATGGTTCTTTTAACATGGCACGAATCTCAAAATAGATCCTCTACATTCTAGTCTCCATAGGCACCGAATTGAGTTTGGCCCAGAGAAGATTAATCTGGGCCGTCCGTTTCAATTTGCTTGAGTCAGGTACCTGAGAGGATACGGATCCAATAAAGAGAAAGTGTGTACATGATCACAAATGAGAAATGCAGAAATGCAGATATCCCTATTTTTTTTTTAGGAAAAGAAACTATCCCTATTATTTTTCATGTCAGTATTTTGGTTGAGGAAAACAATAATTTTAATATATATCTTGTCCTTTTACAAAATAAATATTGCAGACGTTATGGCTTATAGAATATCTATTTTTTCAGTAATATATCAAAGTATGATTTGTTGAAAATATATGAAATATTATTCTTACCTCCTCACTGTTTCAATTTAATTAGAAAAAAAAATATATATATCAAAGTATGTGATATGTCGACGATTCTTAGTGGGTTTGATACGGCATAATTGATTTTTCTTTTTTTTTGACAATTTCATATCTAAGTTTTAATATGAGACATATACTGGTCCGCAATATTAATTTGAAAAGACTTAAAATGCATTCTTGACTTGAAAATTTTTAGCCTACAGAATGTTCTCATATACTTGAAAAAGCAAGGGTTTGGAAAACAGTGATAGGACATGCATTTAATTGTCAAAGAACCTCGTTCGCAAACTTGAAAGTCATGATTTATAAAATCCAGCCAAATTTAAAACCTGGATTTAGCTTAAAAGAAATTTCATCTATTTTTAATTAAATACAATATTATCAAAAATTATATGCATATACAGCTAGTTCAATTAATAGTGTTGAATATTTTATGAAATGTATGAGTCTTTTTTAGTAAAGGTTGGAGGTCAAGGCACCTGATTATTTAATATCCACAAATGATTGCCTGTTCTGGGTTTTGAACTTACGACCTTTCACACGGAGAGTATTGCCTTTGCCACTAGAACAAACCCCGGTTCTCTTAAATACATGAGTATTTTTTTATAATAAGTTATATGATTTAATATTCCATGAATTCTCTTCATATTGATAAAGGCTTATTTAAAACAAAAGGTGGAATATTATCTATTGATAGATTTGGGAATCTTTGAAAAATCATAAAATTACACGGAGTCATTAAATTAATAATGGTCTCCCATTTTTGGCCCTCAAAATTTCACATGTCATCATTTTGGTATAAATTGAAAATTTTAAGGACTAAAATGATAGTTTTAAGTATTAAGGACTAAAGTAAAAAAATGAGTGATTCGATCTTCAAGTTGTTTACTGAAGTTTGCTACTAAACATTTTTTATTTTTTATTTTTTTAATAACTAGATGTATACTGCATCCAGCTGTACTGTTTGAATTAATAAAATACATATACCATAATTTTTTTTACCTCACAGAAAGCGGGGTCAGGAGCCCCTATGTACATTCGTGAAGACATTTCTTTCGGAAGAAGGATTCTGTCTTCGTTTTGTGTATGCTTCTATTTTTTAATTTTTTAATAACTAAATTTATATATCAAATTTTGTGTCTTTGTCATACTTTTATTCTATTTTTTTTTAATTTAGCATATGCCTGATTTTGTTAAATATATTTTTTAAGAGGAGGGTTCCACTTATAACATTAATTTGAAAGTTATAACATCTTACAACAATTTAGTTTTGTAATTTTCAAAATTTAAACAGTCGATATAAACAATTAAACATGATCTCTATATTAAAATATGCTTGGAGATAAAATTTTACATTTTTTGAATTTGTTTACTATTTATTAAGTATTTTACAAAACCGTTGTTTTTAGACAATTTTGGACCACTGAAAAACAACAATTTTATAAAATACTTAATAAACAGTAAAAATTTTATTTAATATATAAAACGGTTTAGATCGACTGTTTGGACTTTGAAAATCACAAAACTGAATTGTTGTAAGATATTGTAACTTATAAATATTGTAAGTGAATCCTTTCTCATTTTTTAATGTCATATGAATTTGCGCACAAAATTGAGTATGATTAACCACACTAACTTAGTGATATGTTTTTCGTTGAAAACCAAAATGACAAAATTATCCTTTGATGATAAAGTTGAATTTTTCATTTCATTTTCTCTTTTCCTATTTCACTCTTCTCATGAACCCACAAAAAGACTTCGCCGATCCCACTGTTGGCAGTTGTTTCCTAACCTCTCAATTGTATATCTTAATTTAATGCAGCCTCTTATGGTGTGTTATATGTCTAATGTATACGCATAGCACAAG
This sequence comes from Carex kokanica, assembly GCA_025461125.1. Classification (NCBI taxonomy): domain Eukaryota; kingdom Viridiplantae; phylum Streptophyta; class Magnoliopsida; order Poales; family Cyperaceae; genus Carex; species Carex kokanica. The sequence continues at coordinate 631,977 of JAJGRX010001448.1, read as the reverse complement.
ATGACACTGTATATGCATAGCACATATATTTTAGCAGACTATTGAAAATAATCCATCTTTAGTCTAAAACCAAGTACTAATTTTCATACTTATCTGTGTGTAGACACGCTTTATATATATATATATAGAGAGAGAGAGAGGCTAATATACAAACGTTTGTTCCTGGACTCAGGAACAAACGATTCGGTTCTTCAATTTTCAAAGTCCAAACAGTCGATCCAAACCGTTAGATATTTAATCCATATTAAAATATGCTTGGAGACCAAATTTTACATTTTTTAGAATTTTTTTACTATTTATTAAGATAATTTGAAAATCACTGATTTAATTAAAATTCTGTACCATTGAAAAACAACTAACCTTCAAACCAGCTAGGTAGCATGGGGATACCAACCGCGGACTTTAAAGTTTAAACATCCTACGATATCACGTAGCTCTTTTGGCAGCCACAAAATGCACAAAAAGCCTCAATAGAGCACGCAATTTGTATGGTGATGGCGTACTAGGGGATAAAAGAATGTAAAAGGCTACCTACGCTATATATGCTATGCTATCAGTTTTGAAGATAATTCGTTTTGACTTTGCTGGGAATGATTTATGATTTGTTTCTAGCTAGCCGTACCTATATACATATAGCTACTTCATTAAGACTAAACAGCCTAGAAACACGCATTCTGACTATATATATTAATTCACTTTTAGAAACACGCCTATTTCAATTGTCAAACTTATAACTAGACAACACGCATTCTGACTATATATGAAATATATATGAAATGAATTATATGTGGCACATATATAGAAGAGGCATATATAATAAACTCTGATGAAAATCAAATTGAAATGATATTGCTTTAAATTTGATAGGAAACACAACTCATCTTATTATTAAGACAACATTATCTAAATATTCTAATATTAGTAATATATAGACAATTTTACACTTTATGAATTATTTCTTTAAACAAATGTGTCTCTCATATATATATTATTATGGGTTTTTTTCCTTAAAAGTTATGTTTATAAAATATGCTTTTTTTGTTTAAATTTTTTCTCTCGTACATTATTATATGATTTTCTTCCTTAAAAATTCGATTTATAAAATAAGAAAATATCCTGCCATATTCATTATTTGTATTTCATCGCATCTTTAATATTTTTTAAAATACAAGAGTGAAATATTTTATAATATTATGAAAATCTTCAACATTGTATATAGAGTAGAACTAGGGTGTTCTTAAGCACACCAAGCCCCTTTGTGAGCTTAATTCAAAAATCTATTGAATTGCCTTCAAACGATGCATCCAAACTGTTGAAATCGATCTACTTCACGAGTGATGCGTTTATATGCAAATTTATAAATTTTCGAACTAATTTAGTATAAGTTAAGCGGTAAAAAAAAAGATATGTTCATGTTAGTTACCTGTCTCCAAAAAATTTATTGATAATCTATTTCGAAAAAATATATTATTAGCAATTAATATGTTTATTTGCAAAAAAATAACTAAAGCAAGTGACATAAATACTTGATTTTCTTATATAAATTAAACGTGAACTGATCATAAAAAAAACACACTGAATGCAAATTACATGAATGAATTTAATAGTCGACTTATGATTAAAAAATAAAAATAACAATACAACCAAACAGTACAATTGAAAAAGTACATCGATTATGCTAAACTAATAAATTGTTTACACTAAATTAAAATTAATAAAATATCCTAGAAGTTTCTCAATATCATATTGACAAAAAATCCATCCAAGGTGATGATAAATCATTAATTACAATATTAATTACAGGAACCGAATTTTCTGCCCACATGTAAGCAGGAAATTCCTGCCAATACAGTTCATCCATCCACATTCATACTTTAGATGGTCAGGATTAAAATATTAGTTTTGTCTTCTCTAAACTCAAATACTCTCCCTACTTCAAATTTGACCATCTAAATTATGAATCAGGGCCTGTTCGGCAGATGGAGGGGAACGGGAATAGAAACGGGATTCGAAAATTTTTGAACTACCGATTACTGTGCGCGTGGGACAGAAAACACGACCTCAGACTGAATTTTTTTTTTTCCCACGGGCACAGTAATTGTGCCAAATAGGCTCTCAGTGAATAAATGGATGGACTGTGTTGGCAGGAATTTCCTGCTCCCATGTGGTGTGGGTAGGAAATTTGATTCCTTAATTACATTAAAAAAAAATTATGGCAGTTAGAAAGATATTAAAAGAGAGTTAAAATGGTCTAAATATTTAATTTTTTTTGAAGATGTAGGCATGTAGCGTTAGAATTGACCAAACATTAAGTGTCAAGTTTTTTCTTCTCCTTGTTGCGTACGGAAGTCATTCATTTTCCAAAAAGTAAAAAACTCTGGATGATCTTGACCTTTATTTTGTTCTGTTTTGTATTTCCAGCTATATATAAAAGCAGGAGTCTTGCACTAATTAAATTTATGGCACGTAAGCATGAGTTGGTTATTGGATAGGTTTCTAATTGTTAAATTCGTTATGTTAGAAATTTTTGGTAAAACCCAAATTTTAGCACTTCAATCTTTAATTTAATTTAATTACCTTAACATGTATTTTAATTTATTTATTTATTCGGGCCAATGCAGTATATGACCTAGCCTTATTAATTTTGTACATCGATCCATTGATCATTAATTAATGCAATAATATACATTATAATTTTTACCCTTAATTAATTAATTAGTACTAGATCTCAATTAAAAAGTTAGACCGTTCTAGGGCCTTCCCTTTTAAGGTTTAACACAATGTTTTAATGTCAAACTTAATTGACCATGCATATATGTTACAGTGGGATGGGATTTGCTGCCAAGTTTAAAAAAAAAAAAAAATGTTACAGTGGGATAGGCACTGCTAAGCTACATGCCCATGAGTCCAAATCTATCAACAAATAAAATGTTAATTCCCCACAAATTATTTATTTTAAAGATAAACTTGTCTGTTGCTTTGTTGTTGAAAGATGCTACATCAACATGCATCTAGAGTGGAAAAAACGTGCCGTGCCGTGACAAAAATTATGAGGGGTGGTCACGGCACGCGAGTCACGGCGTGACTCGCGTGCCGTGCAAACGTGCGTTAGTCACGTTTGATCGCATTTAACGTTTTAAAAAAAAAAAAACGAAACGATTCTTTAAAATTCAAATGTTTTAATTGAAATTTAAATGTAAATATTTTAATTAAAATAAAATTATACCTTATAGGAAGGTATGTTAGGAGTAGAACTAAGGTGCTCTTAAGCTCACCAAGCCCTTTGTGAGCTTAACTCAAAAACCTATCGGATTGACTTCAAATGATATTTTCAAACTGTTAGATATTCAATCTATATTAAAATGTGCTTGGAGACCAAATTTTACATTTTTTTGAATTTTTTTACTATTTATTAAGCTGGTTTGAAAACCGTTGTTTTTATTAAAATTCTGCACCATTGAAAAACAGCGATTTTCAAACCATCTTAATAAATAGTAAAAAAATTCAAAAAAAAGTAAAATTTGGTCTCCAAGTACATTTTAATATAGATTGAACATCTAACAGTTTGGAAATGTCGTTTGAAGTCAATCCGATAGGTTTTTGAGTTAAGCTCACGGTTTGGCTTGGTGAGCTTAAGAGCACCTTAGTTCTACTCGTATGTTAGTGTATTGCCTCGTGACTATCGTGACTGCCGTGACTAGCGTGTCTACCGTTCCGTGACTCGCGTGTCCCGTGCCGTGCCGTGCCGTGACCAAGGCAATTTCCGTGCCGTGTCTTCTTTGCCAACAATTGGTCACGGCACGCGAAGGACACGCGTTCCGTGCCGTTCCGTGCCGTTCCGTGCCGTTCCGTGCCGTTCCGTGACGGAGTCAGCTCCGGCGTGCCATTTTTCCCACTCTACATGCATCTACAATGAAAGCAGCAACAGGAAGAGAATTTCGACTAACTTGTAACTGTTAGCTAGTGATGGAGCAGTTTATTTCATCTGTTGGAAATTATCCTCTAATTGACTAGCTTAATTAATTATACTGAAGGCCAGGGCATATTGGTCGTTGTGTGGCCTTGAAGAAAATATTCTAATTTCATTGTGTAAGTTTGTAAAATTGACCATTGTAATAAATAAATCGTACGTACGTACCTTAATTTGTTTCTGAAAGTTAGGTTCAAGCCGCAATTATATAATTTTCATGCTGAGACTTTTGGAAGCAATATATAGATCAGTATGCATGTTTGACTGGACTGAGTCAGAAAAGTGAAGATTCATTCCCCTAACCTTATATAGAGAGCGTCCTTACCAAATTTAGGAGGATTTGGCGGATACGTAAATTCTTGCCAAACTTAATTCTGTATACCTCATCCCCAAAAGGTGTTTCTAATTAATCTCAAAGAGGTTTTAGGTTAACAGAGAGAGAGAGAGAGAGAGAGAGAGCTTGAAGAGCTTGAAGAGAGAAGATATATATGATCGATGATGAAAGGAATAGACAGAAGAGGGGTACGGCAATACAACCGATCGGATATACCGCGCATGAGATGGACGGAGGATCTTCATCATCGTTTTGTTGATGCTATAGATTGCCTTGGAGGGCCTCACAGTTTGTACCTCTTTAATTTATTTCTCTTTTAATACTTTTCATATGTTCTGATCATTTCAATGTAATTTAATTTATTAATTAATGGATATGTAAGATTCTTTCAGCTTAATTATATATCATACTTGCCTATACTCTAGCTAGAATGATGGCACATCATCAGCAGAATTGAAATGAAATTAATTAATAGAGTTTATTTGAAAAGAATTTGTTTGAAATTTTATTTGAAAAGATACTTGAGTTATATATGTTCTTAGCAACTTAATTAATTACGTCTGTCATCGTTATCATTAATTATCATTATCGTAATTTGCAATTGTAGAAGCAACACCAAAGAAGATTATACAATTAATGGGGGTGAACGGAGTTAATATTTCTCATGTGAAAAGCCATCTCCAGGTACATATTAGTTTACATACTTCCAATTTTCTTGTTTTCTTTTTCTTATAATAAAGGTTCCTAATTTTTTTTCATACCTAATCTATGACTTGTTTTTCCTTCTTAAATGAAAGATGAAATCTAATTTATTAAGTAGTATCATAAAGTCGATTTTAATGAATTAATTGCAACAGTCAAAATATTATTTCCTGTTAAATATACATATTTTTTTTTATTGATTGTGTAAATTGCTGTTCTATCCGCTTTAATTAATTGTGATTTCTTTCTTATTAATTATCAATTAATCTAGCCAACTAACTCGCTGCACTAGATTTTTATATCAATGACTCTAGTATAGTCAAAACATGATATATAGACATATATATCAAGATTCAAGAATAAAGAATGAATGGACAAAAATGTACCTATAATTACCTGAACAGAAAATGTCAAACTTTCTATACTATTTCTAATTGTTAACCAATTTTTGAAAATAAGTTTAGAGAAGCAACATAAGAAATTGAGGAGGATTCAAATGCCTCCACTGTGCCTCTATTTTTAAAAACTTCAATAACTCAAAATTTAAAACTTAAAAGTCAAAATAAAACTGTTGGATATGATCTACATCATCTTATCTATGCACGTGTAAAAAATTATGACATTTCAATTTTGTTTTGGTTGTCATCAAGAGCTTGTAAAAAAACGCACTCATGTGGATAATTTCAAGACGTTGATTTTTCAACTTATTGATTCACATAAAAAAAAAATCAAAATGTGATAATTTTTTATGAGCACATAGATAAATGATGTATATCATATCCAACAGTTTTATTTTGACTTTTAAGTTTTAAATTTTGAGTTATTAAAGTTTTTAAAATGAAGGCATGGTGAAAGCACAAAAAATGAAGGCATTTGAATCCTCCTCTAAGAAATTTACATGTAATAGACATATATAGTATATGAATGTGATTTAATTCTGACAGTAATTAATATAATTTTGATATAATTGCAGATGTATAGGAGCATAAGCGACCATCCTAGTGTCCAGAAACAAATTATATCTATAAAAGAAACTTATGGACTCAAGCAAGTAAAATGCAAAGACTCATCAGTTTCCCAAAAATACCTTGACTTATCTGAAATGTGGGTACTTAACTATACATACATTTTCATTAAACTTGAATTTATTAGCCTAAATTATAGATATTTGTTTTGGGATTTCTGATTTCATATATTTTTTACTCCAATTTTGGTGAACAGAAGCTCCATTAATCCAGCTCAAGATGATTGTATGAAGACAAAAGATGAGGTTTGTCTATTATTCCCAAATCCATTAATTAACAACACCTCCCAGCAGAAATTTCTTGATATATATATACTATTAATTTATTTATCTATTATCATTAGTTAATTGGGATAATAACTTTTCATTTCTTTGAATTAATATACCTTGAAGGTCCCAAAGTAATTAGATATGCACGGGTCTTAATAACAGAGTTTTTCTGCATAATCATCTGGTCAGAAGTTAATTATAACACTTGCTAATTAAATATTTTTCATAACTCAATGCTTAAGGAAATGATATATTATGCCTAATTCAGTTATCTTAATTTTTAGATTGTTTAAATCAGGTGAAGTAGGCTAAAATATTTTGTTCTTGTGTGAGATAATTAATAATGATCAGGTTAAGTTTTCTAATTTAAATATTTAAAAGAGATTCTCCTGTAAGGAGGCAAGTAGAGACTAAAAAATCTTGAATTATTCATTACGTTATTGAACCTCTATTTTGTTAATCATACCACAATGACCTTCACATCTGATATGGTTTAAAATCTAATTACGTCTTGATAAGTCCTGACCTGAAATATAAAACATTAAAAAAAAAAACACCACATGGATGCAACACTAGCATAAATCAATGCATGCATGCATGTTGCTTGCATGAAAACCTCCATTTCTATAACCACATTGGTTGAATACTTGGATTTACGTTGGAAAATACTGGCCGAGCCACCGAGATCAAGAACACCCAAAAAGAGAAGTAACTAGCTTCTGGCTTAACAAATATTATATCAAAAGGAAAAGTATATACATGCTGCATGATATTCAGTAACATATACTAATTCCACACGGTTATGTCATATCTACAGTTATTTCAGGCGAGACATTATTCTCAACAGATACTGCAAGAACGAAACATGAACTGCAGCCTCAGTCTATCTTCATCCTTCATGCAGAGGCAAACACCCGATCAAAGAACCGCAAACGTTGATTTTCAGGGCACCGAAGAACTTTTACATTATTTGAACCACAAAAGAAATGGCAATGAAAAGCAGCAGAGCAAATATGAAATGCAGCATAGCATAAACCTAGAGCTTACCATTTCATCCCCTAGTTGTTCTTATGGGTTGCTTCTTAATTGAGGTACCGATCGAATCAGTAGACTGCCATGTAAATAAAATGACATATAGAGAAGAATCATATGCTGATATACATCATGTTATAGATAGATACAACAAACACTGTTTTCTTTGTTCACTGTGATATACTATATATTTTATATAACTCGAAAGATCATACTGGTTCCGATGATCATTTTGTTCACTGTGGTACAATTTAGTACGGATAATTTTATGTTCATTATCTGTGTGTGTGTGTGTGTGTGTGTTTTCCCCTATTCTTTGGCTGATATATAACTGGATAACTTCACGGATGATCGCACTTTTTGAAAGAAAGTCAGCATGGTATATAATGTGGTTCTGTACTTACATACATTAATTTTACGAGTAGATTTATATATATATCAAAACGTTTGTTCCCGGGCTCAGGAACAAACGATTCCGTTCTCCCATTTCCAAAGTTTCAACAACAAATTCAAACCGTTAGATGTTCAATCTATATTAAAATGTGCTTGGAGACCAAATTTTACATTTTTTGGAATTTTTTTACTATTTATTAAGCTGGTTTGAAAATCGCTGTTTTTATGAAATTTCTGCAACATTGAAAAACAGCGGTTTTCAAACCAGCTTAATAAATAGTAAAAAAATTCCAAAAAATGTAAAATTTGGTCTCCAAGCACATTTTAATATAGATTGAACATCTAACGGTTTGGATTTGTTGTTTGAACTTTGAAAATGGGAGAACGGAATCGTTTGTTCCTGAGCCCAGGAACAAACGTTTTGATATTAGCCATTCTCTATATATATATATATATATATGAGCAATATATATATAGGGTCAAAGAAAACTGGAATCACTAAGAGTAACAGATCGCTCGTCTTCCTCAAAGCTTGCCTATCTGCTTCAGTTGTACATGTAGAGCGTGGTCAGTGAGCTCCACCGCTTTTTTGGAATTTTCTTTTCTTGATGTAATTAGGTTGTAAATCTTTTTGATCGAAACTTAGCTAATAGCTACCTTTTTTTCGAAAAAAAAATAGAAAAGGGGCTTATATTTGAGTATTTGTTGGGATCATCCATTTGCTTGATAAGAATTGGAATTAGTATGTTGTCTGTAAAATCAAAATCAAATGATTCAGCAGGGATCGGCTAGTTCAAATTGGAAATCTATTTTTTTTTTAGAAAAACATTTTGAAATTTATACAATAATTAAAAAGTATAAGAAGTTGTTTACTAGTAATATGTAAAAGGATCTCAATAATTGATCCACTAATCAGTGGCGGAACCAGGAAATGATATATTATGCCTAATTCAGTTATCTTGAATTCATTACGTTATTGAGCCTCTATTTTGTTAATCATACCACAATGACCTTCACATCTGATATGGTTTAAAATCTAATTACGTCTTGATAAGTCCTGACCTGAAATATAAAACATTAAAAAAAAAAAAAACCACATGGATGCAACACTAGCATAAATCAATGCATGCATGCATGATGCTTGCATGAAAACCTCCATTTCTATGAGCACATTGGTTGAATACTTGGATTTACGAATATGCTTATATTATTAAATGAAAAATGCACCCCCCCCCCCCCCCCCCCAAAAAAAAAATAAAAAAAATACAACAAGTATAAATATGTATCATAACCTTAACTTGTTATCATCTCAAATAAATGCCTGATATCAACAACACCAAAAAAGAGAAGTAACCAGCTTCTGGCTTAACAAATATTATATCAAAAGGAAAAGTATATACATGCTGCATGATATTCAGTAACATATACTAATTCCACACGGTTATGTCATATCTACAGTTATTTCAGGCGAGACATTATTCTCAACAGATACTGCAAGAACGAAACATGAACTGCAGCCTCAGTCTATCTTCATCCTTCATGCAGAGGCAAACACCCGATCAAAGAACCGCAAACGTTGATTTTCAGGGCACCGAAGAACTTTTACATTATTTGAACCACAAAAGAAATGGCAATGAAAAGCAGCAGAGCAAATATGAAATGCAGCATAGCATAAACCTAGAGCTTACCATTTCATCCCCTAGTTGTTCTTATGGGTTGCTTCTTAATTGAGGTACCGAATCAGTAGACTGTCATGTAAATAAAATGACATATAGAGAAGAATTATATGCTGATATACATCATGTTATAGATAGATACAACAAACACTGTTTTCTTTGTTCACTGTGATATACTATATATTTTATATAACTCGAGAGATCATACTGGTTCCGATGATCATTTTGTTCACTGTGGTACAATTTAGTACGGATAATTTTATGTTCATTATCTGTGTGTGTGTGTGTGTGTGTGTTTTCCCCTATTCTTTGGCTGATATATAACTGGATAACTTCACGGATGATCGATGTTGACACTTTTTGAAAGAAAGTCAGCATGGTATATAATGTGGTTCTGTACGTACATACATTAATTTTACGAGTAGATTTATATATATATCAAAACGTTTGTTCCTGGGCTCAGGAACAAACGATTCCGTTCTCCCATTTCCAAAGTTTCAACAACAAATTCAAACCGTTAGATGTTCAATCTATATTAAAATGTGCTTGGAGACCAAATTTTACATTTTTTGGAATTTTTTTACTATTTATTAAGCTGTTTTGAAAATCGCTGTTTTTATGAAATTTCTGCAACATTGAAAAACAGCGGTTTTCAAACCAGCTTAATAAATAGTAAAAAAATTCAAAAAAATGTAAAATTTGGTCTCCAAGCACATTTTAATATAGATTGAACATCTAACGGTTTGAATTTGTTGTTTGAACTTTGAAAATGGGAGAACGGAATCGTTTGTTCCTGAGCCCAGGAACAAACGTTTTGATATTAGCCATTCTCTCTCTCTCTCTCTCTCTATATATATATATATATGAGCAATATATATATAGGGTCAAAGAAAACTGGAATCACTAAGAGTAACAGATCGCTCGTCTTCCTCAAAGCTTGCCTATCTGCTTCAGTTGTACATGTAGAGCGTGGTCAGTGAGCTCCACCGCTTTTTTGGAATTTTCTTTTCTTGATGTAATTAGGTTGTAAATCTTTTTGATCGAAACTTAGCTAATAGCTACCTTTTTTTCGAAAAAAAAAATAGAAAAGGGGCTTATATTTGAGTATTTGTTGGGATCATCCATTTGCTTGATAAGAATTGGAATTAGTATGTTGTCTGTAAAATCAAAATCAAATGATTCAGCAGGGATCGGCTAGTTCAAATTGGAAATCTATTTTTTTTTTAGAAAAACATTTTGAAATTTATACAATAATTAAAAAGTATAAGAAGTTGTTTACTAGTAATATGTAAAAGGATCTCAATAATTGATCCACTAATCAGTGGCGGAACCAGGAATGATCAGTAGGGGGGCCCAGTCACCTCGTCGGGAGACCCGGAGCCCAGTCGTCACTCGCCAGAGTACCATCGTCCATAAACGGGGGTGCCAATTTTTTTTTTTTTTATTAAAGGGGCTCTGTATATTTTCTGGGCCAAGAGGTAGACTCTATATATTTTCTGGACTAAGAGGGGGCCAGGGCCTAGGCTGGCCCCTGCCTTGGTTCCACCCCTGCCACTAATTATATTATATAATACAAAATGTACATAGTACATAGAATCTGATGTAGTTAATTATACAAAGGCAAATGAAAACAAAATATATATACAATATATAATGAAGAATAGGAGATATAAGCAGTAGAGTAGTACAAATGTCAACTGCTAGATTAGAAAATTTAAAATTTAAAATAATGGTTTACCCGTTGCCCAAAACAAGAAGTTTTATATGCTCGATCGAAAAGATAAAAGGTTCATATTTAAACAGTTTTTTTTTATAAACAAATCGTGACAATGAAATTTTGTTTACGTAAAGATTGATACATACATATATATATATAGAGAGAGAGAGAGAGAGATCTGGCATCCTCTGCCAGTTTTTCAAAAAAAGAGAGCGAGAGAGAGAGAGAATTGAGCTATGGTGAGATGTAGAGTAAAAGACTTTTTTACTCCACGCAAAAAAATTTCATTTCTGATCCGAACCGCTCAACATGATCTTCATATTGAAATGTGCTTGGAGACCAAATTTTATATTTTTTGAATTTTTTTTTTACTATTTATTAAGCCACTTTGAAAATCGCTGATCCAATGGTCCAGAAGTTTTTACTATTCACCCAGATCAGCGATTTTCAAAGTGGCTTAATAAATAGTAAAAAAGTTTCAAAAAAATGTAAAATTTGGTCTCCAAGCACATTTCAATATGGAGATCATGTTGAGCGGTTTGGATCGGTTGTTTGGATTTTCAAAATGAAAATATTGTGTGGAGTAAAATAAGGTTTTACTCTACGTCTTACCATAGCTCATCTCTCTCTTTCTCTCTCTCTCTCTCTCTCTCTATATATATATATATATATAGATGGGCTAACTTGCTTTGAGAATTAAAGGGGTGTTTTACTTTGCGCTCATATCTTCATTTTCAAAGTTCAAATAGTCGATTCGAACCTTCCAACATGTTCTTCATATTAAAATGTGCTTGGAGACCAAATTTCACATTTTTTGGAAATTTTTTACTATTTTCTCAGAATTTTTTAAAATCATCACCCTGCTGAATTTTTTATTATTTTTTTATTTATTGAAAAGTTGTGATTTTAAAAAATTATGAGCAAATAGTAAAAAATTTCAAAAAAATGTGAAATTTGGTCTCCAAGCACATTTTAATATGAAGATCACGTTGGAATGTTCAAATCAACTATTCGAACTTTGAAAATGAAGATATTAGCGCAAAGTAAAACACCATTTTTAATTTTCAAAGCAAGTTAGCCCAACTCTCTCTCTCTCTCTCTCTCTCTATATATAGAGAGAGAGAGAGAGAATAGGGATCCACTTACAAAATTTGTAAGTTACAATATCTTACAACAATTCGGTTTTGCAATTTTAAAAGTTCAAATAGTCGATCTAAACCGTTCAACATGATATCTATATTAAAATGTACTTGGAGATAAAATTTTACATTTTTTTGAATTTTTTTTACTATTTATTGAGTATTTTTACAAAACAGTTATTTTTAGACAATTCTAGACCACTGAAAAACAGCAGTTTTATAAAATACTTAATAAATACTAAATAGTAAACAAATAATAAAAATGTAAAATTTTATCTCCAAGCACATTTTAATATAGATACCATGTTGAACGGTTTAGATCGACTATTTGGACTTTTAAAATCACAAAATTGAATTGTTGTATGTTGTAAGTTGATCCCTTCCAATATATATATATATATAGAGAGAGAGAGAGAGAGAGAGAGAGAGGAGGGATCCAATTACACCCTTTTTTTTGACACATCTTGACATTATTTTTTTATAGGTCAATTTTGTGATTTCAAAATCCAAGCAGTCGATCTGAACTATTCAACATGATCACCATATTAAAATGTACTTTGAGATCAAATTTTACATTTTCTTAAATTTTTACTATTTATTAAGATGTTACAAAATTGCTGTTTTTCAATGGTCTGAAAACAACGATTTTGTAACCATCTTAATAAATAGTAAAAAAATTTAAAAAAATGTAAAATTTGATCTCCAAGCACATTTTAATATATCCATCATTTTGAATGGTTTGGATCGACTATTTGGACTTTGAAAATGGTAGGTGTCAAGATGTGTAAAAGAGAGAGTGTAATACGATCCCTCCTCATATATATATATATTATATATATTGATGCTACAGTGCTTTGGGCAGTAAAGATGGTGCTTTACTTCCCGCTCATATCTCCATTTTCAAAGTTCAAATAGTTGATCCGAACTACTCAACACAATCTTCATATTGAAATGTGCTTGGAGACCAAATTTTGTATTTTTTGGAAATTTTCTACTTTTTTTTTGAATTTTTGAAAATCAATGTTTTTCTGAATTTTTTATTATTTTTTTATTTAATGAAAAACTGTGATATTCAAAAATTCTAAGAAAATAGTAAAAAATTTCCAAAAAATATAAAATTTGATCTCCAAGCATTTATCAATATGAAGATCATGTTGAGATGTTCGAATCGACGATTTGAACTTTGAAAATGGAGATATGAGCGGGAAGTAAAACACCCTCTTTACTTCCCAAAGCATGATAGCCTATCTCTCTCTCTCTCTCTCTCTCTCTCTATATATATATATATATAGAGCTGGGCTATGGTGAGTTGCGAAGTAAGATGTCATTTTTACTTCACGCTCATATTTTTATTTTGAAAATCTAAACGCCCGATCCGAACCGCTCAACATGTTCTCCATATTGAAATGTGCTTGGAGACCAAATTTTATAATTTTTGGAATTTTTTTACTATTTATTAAGCTACTTTGAAAATCGCTGATCGAATGGTCTAGAATTTTTACTGTTTTTTACTGTTCACCCGGATCTGGGATTTTCAAAGTGGCTTAATAAATAGTAAAAAAATTCCAAAAAAATATAAAATTTGGTCTCCAAGCACATTTCAATATGGAGAACATGTTGAGCGGTTCGGATCGGGCGTTTAGATTTTCAAAATGGAGTATGAGCGTGAAGTAAAACGACGTTTTACTTCACAACTCACCATAGTCAATCTCTCTCTCTCTATATATATATATATATATATATATATATATATAGGAGGGATCCGATTACAACACTCTTGAGTTACCACATAATTACCCCAACCATTTTCTACATTTTCAAAGTCGAAATTGTCGATCCAAACCGTTCAACATGATCTCTACAATAAAATGTACTTGCAGATCAAATTTTACATTTTTTTGATTTTTTTACTATTTATTAAGATGAGTACAAAATTCAATGGTCTGAATTTGACTAGTTTTTGTAAAATACTTAATAAATGGTAAAAAAAATTCAAAAAAATGTAAAATTTGATCCGCAAGCACATTTTATTGTAAAGATCATGTTGAACGGTTTGGATCGACGATTTGTACTTTGAAAATGTAGAAAATTGTTGGGATAACTTTGTGGTAACTCAAAAGTGTTGTACTCGGATCCCTCCTCATATATATATAATCTGGCTAATATGCTACATGTAGCATAGAGGGCCTTCGTGCAATGGCTCAATATTTGAGTTTTCAAAATCATAACGGTCGATCCGAACCCTTCAACTTGATCTCCATATGAATATGTACTTGCAAACCAAATTTTACATTTTTTTAGAATTTTTTTACTTTTTTTTAGATAGGTAGAAAATCACTTGATCTGAAAATTCTGTACCATTCAGATCAAATGATTTTCTACCAATCTAAAAAAAAATAAACAAACGTATGCTGCGTATTCACACGTTGGGCTCAAACAAAATATTTCACTTTATTGAAATCTACTATACTATAAGTGATAACAATTAGAATGGTAAGAAGTAACTTAATACTTTGCAATTAGAACTAGACAATACTAGGTAGGGGTCAATCTGGAAGTAAGTATACATTTTCAAGCTCTTACCTCTCCTTGCCAGTCTTGAATAAAGCAGTTATCAAAGCCCCTGAACCAACTCTCGTCAGGAGTCAAGCTTCACCAACTTACGTTACCAGGCTACACGAACTGGAACAAAGAACGTGCCTATTATCTATCACAGGGTCAAGAGTCTTTCGAAGGCTCTTATATATTACAGGGCGTTAGCAGGAGAACGAGCATAAAAGTAAAAGAAAAGAGTGCGCGAAGGGGAGCAAGGAAATAGAAACTGTGAAATATACCTTCAGTAAAGAGTGAGCGAAGGGGAGGCACCTAAGGTCAGCAATAAAACCTAAGCTCTGAAATAAGTATGTCTGGTATGGTAGGTCATGTTGAATTTAGTTTGCAAGTACATATTCATATGGAGATCCTGTTGAACG
Organism: Carex kokanica; assembly: GCA_025461125.1. Taxonomy (NCBI): domain Eukaryota; kingdom Viridiplantae; phylum Streptophyta; class Magnoliopsida; order Poales; family Cyperaceae; genus Carex; species Carex kokanica. Next base: position 616,748 of record JAJGRX010001448.1, on the reverse strand, counting down.
GTTCGGATCGACCGTTAGAATTTTAAAAACTCAAATATTGAGTCGTTACACGGAGGTCCTCTATACTACATGTAGCACTGTAGCCAACTCCTATATATATATATATATACATATATATTATTTTATTTTATTTTTTGATGGAAAGGAATTGAGAGTAGGTCCATGCCCATCGGACCTACTTTGGTTTAATGAGCTTAATCACTGTCCGATCCACTTTAAGATATGTGCACTCCACTTTAAAATGCGTATCTGCTTCAATTTTAATTTGTACGCACATATTTGAAAACAGATCAAACAGTACTGGAGCTCATTGAACCTAAAAGTAGTTCCGATAAGCATTGAACCGTTCTCGATGAAAAAACCCGTATGCTGGTCCTAGATATGTTTCAAGCTCACATCACATGTGACAAAAATAAATTAATATTAAGAAAAGGACCAGTCAACAACACTTTTTAGTCGCACAGGACCTCAGGTAAATTATTGCACCTTCTAATTGTCTTATTCTAACCAAAATTAAACAGGCCCAACACTAAGGCCCAGAGCCTACAATTAACTCAAATAAAATTTGGGCTCAGATTTTCTTCTCGATGTCGGTAACCCTGCTGAATGGGCTGACGGCCCGTGAATAAACGGAGCGAACAGTTAATAAACTAATATCCGATTTGACCGATGGACGAATATGCAACCATACGTTTCATGCTTGTTTGAGTAATAGCAGATTGTAATACAATCAGGGCCCAAATTCGATTCATGTTCAAATTAATGTATAGAAGAACGGCCTGTTAGAGCAGCTCATTTCCTGTCCATTGAGTTGTTCATTGAGCAGCCCGTCTGAGCAGCTCTTTTGGTTAGATCGATCTCCCCCCGCCTCTCTCAATCCGATCCATCTTGCCCCCTCTATTCGCCGCTACTCTCAGTCCGCCTCTCTCTCTCGCCGGCGCCGCCTTTCCTCCGTTGCGCCACCTCTTCGCCTCTGCGTCTCTTGGTCTCTGTCGCGCCGAGACCTGTCCATTTAGCAGTCCTACCGGAAATTTCTCAACAAGCTCAACAAAGAGAGAGAAATGTCTGTGTTGATAGTGACCAGCGTAGGAGATTTAGTAATCGATCTGCACACCGACCGGTGTCCGCTCACCACTAAAAACTTTCTCAAGCTCTGCAAGTACATCTCTCTCTCTCTCTCTGTGAATGAATGCTAAATTTTGTTCAATCAGTGTCATGACTCATGGAGCGTTCAAACCACTGGGATTTCTGATCAGCATTCACTTTTTGGGGTGCACAAAAGTGCTACATAACTTGATTAGGCTTTTTATTTTGTCCTTTTGGCCTGAATAGGTTTCGTAATCACCTATTGTAGTGTAAAACTCGAGTACCAGATCATTCTTATACCTCTTCTGGTGTACCCTGGTATCAAATTGTGTGATTAATGTTTCTTTATATTTTGAGAAAAAAGGCTGTTTCTTATACCTCCTTACACATCATCCTTAAAGTTACTCTACTATCTCAAAAAACAAAAACCTTCTAAAAACCCAATGGGTACCCTTTCTGCCTCAGCCACACTTTTTACAATCCTTATTAAGCAAAATAAAACTCACAATCTGTTTGTTGAGACCCTCAAACCCAGTTTAGAAACACACTTTTTACAGGCACATTCAAACAGCACACATCAAATGCCATGTGTACTGCTAAATTCATCTTTGGAGGAGCCTGTGCCAAAAACACTGCTACAGTTTATAATAGAAATCTTAAGGTTTATCGAAGTACCAAATAGCATGATTATGTCTGCTAAGTTCTACTTGTCTCTTTTATTGTCCCCTTGTATGAAAAGTCCTGATTATGGTTCTGACTGCCTCTTGTGCTGTACCTGATTTGGGTTTATCATGTCTATAACATTTGTTACAAGGGAAAGAAATTGTCATGAGAATTGAAGAACTTCTCTTTTCTTCCCCTTTAATGCATTCAAGCATTCAGGGAAAGAAATTGTTAATTTGTACTACATTACAGAATAATGTAGTAATTTCATTAGATATCTTTTCTTATTCTTTGCTAAAATTTGGCAGGATAAAGTATTACAATGGGTGCTTGTTTCATAAAGTGGAGAAGGATTTCTTGGCACAGACCGGTGACCCTACCGGTACGGGAACTGGAGGGGACTCTATCTACAAGTCAGTGTCATTTTTGTTATGCTTTGGATTCAATTGGCCATATTCATTTTTTTTTTTTTTAATATATATTAAGCTTTAGTTGCCAGTAGTTCTGCTAATACAAACTAAGCAAACTTGATAAACCCCCATCTAGCCACCTATGATTTTTCTTTTGCAGAGGTCCTTATTTGTTAGTTTCCTGTTTTTGTATTGCCTATTGTATTAATTTATTCCCCTCTGCGCCTTGTAAAATAAAAATCATTAGTAGACTTTAACCTAATTGTTCCAAAGAAAAAACCCTAGATTTGTGTGTTGTTATCCATCCCATAACTGTAGCTTCCACTGTCACATAACTTGTGTGGTAGTTCAATTAATGATTATATTGCTACTCAGTTTTATTATATATACCAAACTTCAGGTTTCTGTATGGTGACCAAGCACGCTTCTTTGAGCATGAAATCCGCCCTGAATTGAAGCATTCAAAAATGGGTACAGTGTCTATGGTCAGTGCTGGTGAGAATCTTAATGCATCGCAGGTAAATTGATACATTTCTTTTACTCTTTCTAAACTATATTTTGTTTTTCAACTGGTTCAAATACTGTAAAAAAGTTTCTTACCAACTGAATTTTGCTTCTTGGAACACCTCCTGGAACAGTAAAAAGTCACCAAAGACCATTTTGTGTCTTTGTTTATTGACTTGTATTTTCATTATTATGTGCACAACCTTTTTGTAATTTTGTTTCTCCAAATTAGTTTGCCAGCTTATTTTGATTATCTAGATAATGAAATTATCTTTTTGTGTTTCAGTTTTTCTTCACACTGAGGGATGATCTAGATTATCTTGACGAGAAGCATACAGTACATGCATTTTTTTTTTTTTTTAAGGCCAAGCTTCATTAATTGTTTATTTATTTTCAATGAATACGTATTTTTAACTTGAATTTGTGTACATAGGTATTTGGTATAGTGGAGGAGAAGGAAAGTTTTGAAACCTTGGCAAAGATAAATGAAGCATTTGTTGATGACAGAGGAAGACCTCTTAAAAACATCAGGTGATATTATCAAATCAAGCAATTGAAGAATAATAGAAGAAAGAAACAAATAATGAGTTGAAAACGTAACTTCATATCATGGTCTTATCCTTGCTTGTACTTGTATTGATACTACCACTCGTGCTAATCTGTTTTGAGATATTAAATTGTCTTCTTCTTAATTCACAGAATAAAGCATACATACATACTAGATGATCCCTTTGATGATCCGTCCGAGCTCAGTGAACTTGTTCCTGATAGTTCTCCTGATGGAAAGCCACGGGATGAGGTGAATCTTTTAAATTCATAAAACCAATGAAGAAAGATGCTAGAACTTACAAGCTAACCTATAATAAGAGTAGATCAGTATTCTTCAATTGTTAGTGGTGTCAATACCATTATTGGTTTGTAGATTGTGGAATGCTGTGTGGTACATGGCAGGAGTTTGAATCAGCATATTTATTAACTGAACTTTTCGACCTTATTGTTGGTATGATTGTGGAATGCTGTGTAGATTGTGGAGGAGCGTTTGGAAGATGACTGGGTGCCACTAGATGAGAAGATGAAGCCAGGGGAGTTGGATGAATTGATTCAATCCAAGGAGGCACACACCAATGCAGTTGTTCTTGAGAGTGTAAGAAATAATCTCATTTTTTCTGTTATTTTTTTCTACTTGACAGAAAGTAAACTTTATTACCACAGACTGTAGGGATGTTAATGGGTACAGTACGGGTCGGGTGGAGGCCTTTTCGTACCCATAACCATCTAAAATAGTCTTATCTGTACCCTAATTTTATCCATTGAGATTAATGAATAACGGATATTTACCGAATTAATTGATAGCTTTATTAATCTAACCCAAAAAATAGAAAACAAAAAAATATATTAGTTTAAACGCATCATGTACATTATATCATAAAATATTAAAAAAAATATATAATTAGTAGTCTCATTATTTTTAAAAGAATACAAATTACTAATAAAAAGAATATAACAAATCTATTTGAAATGTTGTATAAATCAATCCTGTCATAAATCCCTAATTGGAAAAACTATATAAAATGTTGTATAAATCATCTCATCATAATAACAAAATATAGTTATATGTACAAATAAAAAATTATCATATATAATTTTATATTACCCTATAGGATAATGGTTACTAAATAGCTCATGTCCATGCCCTTACCCGATAAGCCTTGAAAATTTTCCTTGCCCATAACCTGACCTGATAAGCTAATAAAATAAAATCTTGCCCATGTCTTTGTTCCCAAATAAGATGTGGGTAGGGTATACGGGTTTCATTGACACCCCTACCAAAGAACAATTTTTTGAAATCCTGTGATTAATGACTAGTTAATATGAAAAGTGTTTATTGAAAAAAAAGAACAACATAATTATAATTATATGCTATTGCTATCTCCTTTTCTGTTTATATATCTTTTAGAGAGTAGACAGCTTCAAAAGAACAACATAAGAGTACCTTCATATTGTTATTAAGAATAAAAAGAAAATAACTTTACATGAAATATAAGAAACTTTCATTCCTAGTTGGTGCTGTGAATACATTTAAATCAGTTTTCAGAAAGGCAGCATGTGATTATTAAGCATCAATAACTATGCAAATTTATAATACACCACAACATTCTCGGTTGGTCAGTTTTTTAATCTATTTAGTGATATTATGGTTTCAGATTATTGACTTTTTTTTCAAAAATTTTTCAGATTGGGGACATTCCTGATGCAGATATGAAGCCTCCTGAAAATGTTTTATTCGTTTGCAAACTTAACCCTGTTACTGAGGTACACCAAATAATTTGAAACTTAAACAATTACTTGCACAAGCTGTTGCACAGAGATGAGTGCCCATATTTATTGTCAAAACATGCAGTAGTTAAGAGCTATGGTACACCATGTGTGTACAACTGGTTGGTTCAAATATGAATGCATGCCGAGTGAAACAGTAATTTCCCCCTTACTGTGGTTTGAGTATATGAGGTTAGTTTGGACAGTACATTAATCACTAAAATAACCAATTGACTAGTGTCACTTGGCTTCCCACTTATATTTTGTTTTTTTTTCTTCCTTTTTTTATTCGTTTTTTTTTCAATCTTCTTTATTTAGGACGAGGATTTGTTCACCATCTTCTCTCGGTTTGGCACTGTTACTTCGTAAGTTGTACTTTTAACATCCAGTCTTTTGACCAAATTTTACTGCATTTTTACTCATGCATTTGTTAAATGTTTCGAGTTTGATCCTTTGTTTGCAGAGCGGAGATTATCAGGGATTTTAAGACAGGCGATAGCTTGTGCTATGCATTTATTGGTAAGATTTACCTTTCTGTCCTGTTGTTTTTGTTGGTATCTAGTTTTCAAGTATCCCAGATTTTTGTATTATTAAGATTGGGTTTTAAGTGCTGCTTAATTTTTCATTCTTCAGAATATGAGAACAAAGAAGATTGTGAAAGAGCATACTTCAAGGCAAGTCCTTGTTGAATTTGTTCTTGATTCTTTTTTAAATTTTCTTTGTACATTTTTATACCCCCTTCTAAAGGCGCAGATACTAGAATGCCAAATATATAATTTTCTTCAAAACAGATAGTTCCTTGAGTTTTTATTTGTTATAACTTTACAATGACAACCCCCATATGACCTAAACCCTGGATCCATCACAGACAGCCTTACTAAACAACTTCTGATAATTCCTTTTGGAGAGCATTCGAACACACAATAGTATTCTGAACTGAATTGACTGAAATAGTTGTGTTGTTACAGATGGATAATACTCTCATAGATGACCGAAGAATTCATGTGGATTTTAGCCAGAGTGTTTCAAAGCTATGGGGTCAATATAGACATGGAAAGAAAAACCAAAAAGATACAGGTATATGTTTGAAGACTTTGTTTTAGACCCTCTTCCACTTTTTGAGTAGTAATCCTTCCATTGGATAACACAAAACAAATAGCAATTGAGAATGCCGCAGTGTACCACTGGTGTGCTAGAGTTAAAAATTAAAAAGGACCTCTTATGCCCTTGTAAATATATAACATGTTATATTTATAATGTATATAACATGCCTCTTATGCCCTTGTAAATACATAACATGTTTTAGACCCTCTTGCACTTTTTTTTTTTTTGGTAAAATATTCTATCATTGGATTCCACTCCACAAATAGCTGTGTAATGCTGCAGTGTAATACTAGTGTACCAGAGTTAAAATTAAACTGGCCTGCTGTGGTCTTGGAAATACATAACATGTTAAACTTGTAATATATAACAGTGACTTCTGTAAACAGAATCCACACCAAATTCTACTAATTGTCATATTTCCATTGAATATTTTGTGGTCAGTGTAATATGGTGTTCTAAACCTCAATTTAATACAATCTTGCACTAATTTGACCCTTGCTTATTAAATTGGGCTAAAATAAGTGTAGAATATAGCACCATTCATCACACGTCCTGAACAAAATTATATCAGCATCTGTTAACAGTAATCTTGACTTATTCTTAGTCCCATCTTATGATTTATTGGGTTAATTGTTGGCTCTATTCATATTTTCGGCATACATTGAATGGAAGTAATTCTAGAAAATGTACTTGTTTCAGGTGGGTGTTTCAAATGTGGTGCTATTGACCATTATGCAAAGGATTGTGATGGGAACAAAGATGGCAAAAAATATGTTCTAAAAGATGAAAATATTCAGCGTGGCGGCCTTAATAGTCAGAAGTATCTCCTTTTCTCTGCCCCCACACACATTGACACACATGCACATGCTCAAATGTTCAAATTTTTGGTCCAAACTAGCCTACCCAGAATATCCAGTTAGGCTCTCTTTACTGTGGTTGCACAAGTAACAATGACTACAAAATATAAATGAAATGGTTGGTACACTATCATAGGCACCGAACAGGTGACTTAGTGTTATACCAGACAATACCTAGCTTCATTGGGAAGAGTATCCAAATCCCACATTTCACTAACTCTCACATATCTTGGCCCTGTGCAGGTATGACATGGTCTTTGAAGAAGATAGACCAGAAAGAGGAGAACCAAAGAAACAAAGAGTACACGAAGACTCGACAAGGGAAGACCGTGCCAAGAGAGACTCAGATAGAGGCCATCATAGAAGTCAGTATAATGAAGAAGAGAGAGATCATAAGAGTAGAGATAGAGGCGAGGATGAAGACCGTAGGAGAAAGGAGAGCAAAGGGAGAGATTATGGGAGTAGAGATAGAGACGAGGGTGGAGATCGAAGGAGAGATGAGAGAGAAGAGAGAGTCTATAGGAAGGGAGGTGGGGAGAGAGAGAGCAAAGGGAGAGATTATGGGAGTAGAGATGGAGACGAGGGTGGAGATCGAAGGAGAGATGAGAGAGAAGAGAGAGACTATAGGAAGGGAAGTGGGGAGAGAGAGAGATACAAGCATCATGAGGGACATCGTCATAAGAGAGATTATGATGAGAGGTCTCGCAGGGACAGGGGAGCGAGAGATAATAGAAGGTGAAGTTTGTGTAATCACTAGGTGATGAGCACTGGTATAGGCCTGGTTAAATACCAGCCTGCAGTCGTGAAATTGCCTTTTGCCTTAATGACTAAAAAAAAATTTGGATTTGTGCTTTAGATGTAAGATTTGAAGATAATAGAACTCATGTTGCTCCACATTTCTAGTCGTGGGTCCTTGTAACAAACGCTGTATATTTATTTATTTATTTTATTTTGGATAAATAGATCTCAGAGATGTATGGCTCATTGGCTCCTGACATGAAAGAAGATCAGAATGTAGGTATTAGTGGAAGCAGTTGGAATAATCTTGGGCTTAGTTTTACCTTTAATAGAACTAATCAGAAATGGTCTTTTATCCATACAAAATTGAAGTGTGGGTGTAAAATGGATGTAATTCTGGGATAGTTTTCGTTTATATAATCCAAATGATACTTGCAATGGGACATTATAAAAGAACGAAAAAAATTAAATAAATGAATGAAAAAAATAATTATTTAACAATATTCATGAATGATATTAAAATAGATTGGTCTAAATTCAAATTATAAATAAAAGTCAATTAGTATAATAAAATCCAATGAGAAATAACATCAAATTAGTGCAAATTGAATATATCATAATAGTAGTTATATTATACACCTTGTATCTGTTAAAGAGAACAAATATTCAATCACTACAAGATTATATATGTAGATGTATTTTTTTAAGATTTTGAGAATGCATGACATCTATATCATATTTTTTTTTCAAATACAAATAGGTAAAAGAAAAAAAATGTTTTCTTTTTTCTAATACTTTAAGGGTATGTTTGGTTGCACTAAGAATAGCACTATTCTTAGAATAGCATTGCTATTCGGAACAAGAACAATTCAAACGAGAAATAGAGCTATTCGGAATAGGGAGAATAGGGCTATTCTCTATTCTTACAAAAACATGGAATAGCATTTGTTAGTTTCAATATTAATACTAATCTAATATTTAAACTAATATTATATTACATTTAATATTTAAATTAATATTATATATTATATTATATTTAATCTAATATTTTATTTAATACTAATCTAATATTTAAAATAATATTGTATTACATTTAATATTTAAATTAATATTATATTATATTTAATCTAATATTATATTATATTATATTATATTTAATATAATATAATATTATATTTAATCTAATATTATATTATATTATATTTAATCTAATATTTATATTTAATCTAATATTTTATTTAATACTAATGTAATATTTAAAATAATATTATATTACATTTAATAATTAAATTAATATTATATTGTATTATATTTAAACTAATATTATATTACATTTAATCTAATATTTTATTTAATACTAATCTAATATTTAAAATAATATTATATTACATTTAATATTAAACTAATATTATATTACATTTAATCTAATATTTTATTTAATACTAATCTAATTTTTAAAATAATATTATATTACATTTAATATTTAAACTAATATTATATTACATTTAATATTTAAATTAATATTATATTACATTTAATATTTAAAATAATACTATATTACATTTAATATTTAAACTAATATTATATTATATTTAATCTAATATTTTATTTAATACTAATCTAATTTTTAAAATAATATTATATTACATTTAATATTTAAACTAATATTATATTACATTTAATCTAATATTTTATTTAATATTAATCTAATTTTTAAAATAATATTATATTACATTTAATATTTAAACTAATATTATATTACATTTAATATTTAAACTAATATTATATTACATTTAATATTTAAACTAATATTATATTACATTTAATATTTAAACTAATATTATATTACATTTAATCTAATATTTTATTTAATACTAATCTAATATTTAAATTAATATTATATTACATTTAACATGTAACCTAATATTATATTATATTTAATATCTAAACTAATATTATATTATATTTAATATAATATTTTATTTAATACTAATTAATATTTAAAATAAGATTATATTACATTTAATATTTAAATTAATATCATATTGTATTATATTTAATCTAACACATAAATTATTACTTTATTCATTTCCTCCAAACTCTATTCCAAATATGCAATCCAAACAACTTTTTCACTATTCCGAATAGCTTGAGTTAGCACTGTTCTTAAACAGTAGCTATTCTTATTTACTATTCTAAACAGTAGCTATTCTAGCTATTCTAGAGTTCATCCAAACGTACCCTAATCCGTGCGATTTAAGAATACTCGTTTAGGAAAAAAAAATTGGGAGATAAAATTTTGTGTTTCGCATTGTTCAGATTGGTTCAGTGAAGTAGTTCAACTAATAATTAGTTCTTCTTTATGTTACATTTTGCAAAATATGTTGTTTAGTCGATTGGTTTAGTTACAATCATATATATATGTGAATTTTCTGGAATGATATTTGGTATCTAAACTGTTCTATAGCCACTAGATATCCCGACTTATACCAATTGTGTAGTTCTAAGAATATTTTACTAGAAGAAGTCATACATTCTCAAGGGACTAGATTAACTTTTAGAAGAACACTAGAAGGGGTGCACTTTCTGGAATGGGTTGAACTTTTACAAATTATTAGTGCCACTTCATTTACTCATGCGCATGACACCTTATCTTGGCGATGGGAACCATCTGGGAAGTTTACTACTCACTCTTTATACAGATTTCTAAATTTTAGGGGCACACTGCCTATTTTACCCCTGATGTGGTGGTCTTTACCAATTCCTCCGAAAATTCGTGTTTTCATGTGGCTTACACAACATAATAAGATTCTTACCAAACACAACCTTGCCACCAAAGGGTGGCTTGGGGACCAACATTGTTTACTTTGCTCTGAAATTGAAACAGTTACACACCTTTTCCTTTTCCTGCATTGTTTTCTTACCAGGCAAATTTGGTTTTGGTTAGGCCACACTCAGGACATTATGCAGACATGGGATAATTTTGATGATATAATTGCATTTGCTATTCATTTACCTGCTGTCCAAAGATCAGGTTTTCTCATAGTACTTAGTGCCTTGTGTTGGACGGTGTGGAAACATAGAAATGACCTATGCTTTAATAACAAATCCCCTCAAAAAGCTCGACACTTAATATTGACAATTAAATCTTTGGTTCTTTATTGGACAAGACACCTCAAGGCCTCTACTCAGAAGGCAGCTGCCGAATGGCTTCCGATGGTGGAGGATGCCATACCCTTAGACAGCTATATGCCTATGGAGATGGTGGTATACCAAGATCCGAATGAGCTTCCTCCACATGAATGAAGATACAAAGCTGTTTCTTTTTTGTGTTTATACTAGTTCTCCTTAGCCCATTACTCTGTGGCTTAGTTAAATCCACTCTATCTTACTTTTGGCGTTTAGACAGCTCTTGTTTTTGGCTAATTCTCTTGTTTTACTTTTCTGAGTATGCATTTCTGGTATGTCGTTGTGTTGGGATCAGGTACAGGATAGCTTCTGCCTAATGAAACTGGTTTTTGTAATTATTATATTTCAGAAATGAAATGGGCTTTTTTGCCTTTTTTAAAAAAAATATATATATATATATAAAAAATGGGAGTGCAGGATATAATATTATTATTAATTTGTAGACCTTTAAAAAGTATTGTATTTTGTTGCTTGTCAGATTACTGATATTGCTGGTTTATTCAATTTTTTCTTTGAGAAAAGTTATGTTTGTATTTTTTCTTAAAAAAGTTGTCTTTCATTATAAATACTTTGATGTCTGGATAAAAATATTTTTTTAGTTTTAAATTCATTTGAAAGTTCCACTTTAGTAAATATTAGCACATGACACATTGACATAAAATGAAATCAAGAATTACAACGATTAATGTAGATTTGATTTTAAAAATAGAAAGAAATACCAATCAAATCGAGTTTATGACAATCAAATAAGAGGGTTTCATAAAGTTTTCGAATAAAAATAAGAAAATCTGAACATCTACATGTGACAAGTATGTATCTAAATAAATTTAGACTTATTTCACGTAAAAAGACAACAAAAAGATGTATAAAATAAAAAAAGACAGAATATTTGATTGAAAAGTTAATATTCAATGCAAAATTTTATTTTTAATCTAAGTCGTTGGAGAATCAGGAGATTCCGAAATGTTGATAATTTTAATGAGCAAAAAAAGTATATCTAGAAATAATGCTGATCACGCTTATGAATATAATACAACACTATTGTTATTGTTTCGCTTTGAAGAATGTGAGGCATTTTCTTTGAACGAACCCGTGACTCAGGACCGTTTCCTGAAGCTGTCAGAAGGGCAATTTTGTAAAATAGTCTCGTCCTCTTTGGACACCGCCAGCCTTCTGTATGTGAATCAGTATTCCGGTACTGCACGGAACAGTAAATCACTCTACGGCTCAGATTTACTCTCAGCCGGTGCCTATTCAGGAGATGGAAGGGGGCAGTATTATTTGTGCTTTGAGATTCGTGCAAAGTTAAAAAGAACGGTCTGGATCCAATCACTCTACGGAACAGTCTCTTTGTAGTTCTCAGAGGATACGAATCATCTGTATGCACTGGGTCCGGATACCTAAAGTAACTCAATTTTTGAGTTTTGGATTGGAACCGTCCGATTCGAATCCGTTGCTCGGGATCGTCTCAGAATTCGAATCTGTCGCTCGAGATATGTACCTTCCACTTCGATATGAATTATCGCGGATTTTGAATCAGACGGTCCCGATCAAAAACTCAAAAACTGAGTTACTTCACTGGATCTGAATTGGTATGCACCAGAGCCGAGATATTCCCTTTTTACGGTATCAGATAGCCCGTGCAGTTGCGCTCTCTTTACAAAAAAAAAAAAAAATTCCCAAAAGAAAAAATCTTAATCTCACTTTCTGTGTGCTCGGTTAGTATGGTTCCAATATATTCTCTGAATTGCTATTGCTGCAGAGTGTCGGATAATAATGAAATAGTAGCAACTAGTGGCTCATCTGTGGCGATTCAATTGGTTTGTCCTCTTAATTGAGGTTGTTGAATTGCTTGTTTTGTTTTCATCATATTTATTCTTTGATGTCCACAAAATTAATCATTCATGTAGCTTTATCTGAACTTGTGTTATTTAATGTATGATGCTATTTTAAAAATGATCGAATGGCATCTCTTCAATTTGGCATGGTCCTAGTAAAGTTTAAGCTAGTTGCCATACAGCCTACACTGCTTATTTTATTTCTTAGTAATGAGAAACAGCCAAGAATCCTTGTCTGCTTCTTATTTTTCTGATTTCAAATGTGTTCTATATCTAAAGTTTTTGTTTTTTTTAAATATGAGTTAGAGCTCAAACTACTCAACACATTTCAAATCATGTGTATTAATACAGAAGATTTCTCTACTTTGTGAATTTCGAATCCATAATCTCCCACATAAGAGTCATATGACTTTACCACTAGATCAAAAGCAGGTTCTTATGTTCATATCTAAAGTTGAATAATTTAATTGCGCAATCGTATCTGAAGAATCATCTGATATTTTATAAGTTGGATTGTGTATCTAATCCAAACCGCCTCATGAATAATGCCACGATTATGCTATCAAATTGGCTTAGACAGTACACGTTGTTGCCAGCGAAACTAGACTTAAACAGCTGATTAGCTTAGATACAAATTGTAGTGTCTTAAATGCAACCTGTGCCTTGTAAAATTAATCTTAAAAATCTAAATACAGAAAATAAGCATTACTCGTGTCTAAGTATCCATACTATTCCACTTAAAAGTTCTTTCAATAACCCAAACCTTTATTTTTTATTCTCATTAAACATTTTTTGAATAACATATATGCATACACAATTAGACAAACATAATCGATCAATCAATTGATTGTGTTATTCAACATTCTATGCACCTTTTTTATTGGGAGGTAAAACATTTCATGCACTTGGTACAGCAGTAGCTTGTTTAGCCTCAAGAGACTTCTCATATTCCTCAATTGATTTGAATAGTTCAGAGAAGTTGCCTTTACCGAACCCACCGCATCCACCCTTCTGGTACTCCCTTCCTTCGTTGTCCTTCATCATGCACCCGACCCGTTGTATTATCTCCACAAATATAGTTGGTCTACATAAAAGACAGAAATTAGGTGAAATGCCTAACTTACATAATATATGACTTTATTCTATCTATTTATGTTGTTACTTTTTTGGAATAAAAAATCATCAAACTAAGTCCAGCAAGATATTGAAAAATTAGGTAGTCTTTAGGGTCACGTAGTGTCAATTAGACACTTAACGAAAAAACTAAAAATGGGCAAACTGGGATGCAAACTTCACCACTGAATTTCAGCCGACCACACGGTGGTTCCCTCTAAATCTATGTAACTAGAGTCTGGTTTTAAAATTTCACACTAGCTGGGAAGAGCAATCGACTTAGACCTAACCGCAAAACAATGATTTTTAAAAATCCTTGATATTACCTGTCACCAACAGGCTTAGAGAATATTTGCAGCAATACCCCTTGATCATCCCTATCCACAAGCACACCCAACTCCTGGCACTCTTTGATCTGCGCTTCTGACAAAACATCCCCGGCACGGCGTCGGACCCCATCATAGTAGTTTGGGGGAGGCGCAGGCATGAACTCGAATCCCCCAAGTGCCGTCCGAGCCTGCATCTGTCTCAACGTTTTGAGCACATCATTTGTTGATAATGCCAGGTGTTGCACACCGGGTCCACAGTTGTAATCTAAATAGGTCTGTATCTGGCTCCTGCAAAATATGCAATTTCAGAACTGTAATACCAAATTAATGCTTGGTCATCGAAATGTAATGCATTTATCCAGTATAAATTTGTGCCTTCATCGAAATGTAATGCCTCCATTATTGATTTGAGCAGCAGTGTGATATCAAAGTCTCCCATTATTTAACTAACAAATATTAGGCCCAGTGTATTACAATTAACGTAAAATTTCAAAAATAATATAAAATGTGAACCCATTTTTGAAAGATTAATGTAAATTAGTCAGTTCAACATGAAATTTGAAAATGTGTATTTGGCCAACCTGCGCTTGGTGCCATGGACAGGCTCATTGAGTGGTATTAGCACTGTCTCTTCATTATTTGCAAGCACCACCGAATTAAGCCCACTCTCTGCTGTGCCCACATCCTCAGCCACAAACTCTGCAAATTCATGAAATCCTGTGAATTTTGCAATATACGCCACGGTCTCCACCAAATTTGGCACATTTCCGACTGCATGGTCAAGCCGCATCAGCCCAAAGTCTGAGAAGGTTGGTGACACATCCTCAAAGCCGGGGAGGAAGGAAGGGGCATTTGGGGGGTTGTTTTTAGGAAGTGAGATGAAACGAAGCACAACGTCGCCATACAGGGATATCTCGGCGAGAGTAGACCCTTCTGAGAGTTGTTTCGGAGAGAAGGATGGGATGGCCCCATTGGCAACACTTTTCTCAAATGCCTCTGTGGCATCATCAACCTGTAAAATATTTCATATTTAAATAGGCATAGGAATTATATTTTGGCATGGTACTACAAAACCTCACAAAATTTTGGTAAGGAAATTCCACTTATCGGAGTATTGGAATTTAACAAATTGGTTCCCAAGTTGATTAAGATAAATTATTTTTACTTTCAGAAAAAAAAATAATAGGATAAACTATTCTACACTTTTCTTCTTCTTTTTTCTTTGAGAGGAATCTCTAGCCTTTTTCCAGGCTGGCATAATTAAAATCTTCAGATCTCTTTCCTTTTCAATATATTCCCACAAAAATATACCATGCTAAAAAAAGGACTTGAATAAAATCTAATCACATGTACACAATAAACTCCATACTCAATAAATTATCCCAAAAATGAAAAGCAAAAGCTAGTAGTAACGGTTAGCTAGCCAATAATTACCTGTTTGTGATTAAAGATTCTTTTGCTTTGGGTTTATCAGTATTGATTAATTTCAGTGTAGAGTGAAGTATTTGTATTACTAACCTGTATAGCAATTGCCCGTACCGCAAGCCCATGATCAACAAAAAAATTCCTACACACCTCCGCATCAAACGACGGTATGGCCGCGACCCCACCTCCAGCAAAATCCACAGCACCATTACCATAAGGCGCCGTGAACAAAAATTTTAACGAGCCAGACTGGACCAGGTAGGAGGCGTGAACCGGGTTACCGGTGGAGAGGTCGGACCGGGCCGTGAGAGGCATGCCGAGGCCGAAAGAGAACCGCCCGGCAGCTGTGGATGCATCGCTGGTCCAGAATTCAATGTGATGGAAGCCGAGAACTGGGAAGCGGTCGGACCAGGGGTTGGACCGGGTGAATTGCTTGTGACCCACTAGCTTGAACCCGGTTTGGGGTTCTGGGTTTGGGTTGGTTTTCATGGCTGAGTGTTGCTCTTGTGTAGCTCCCATTAATTGTGGTTTGTGGAAAGTGATTCAGATGTACTTGGTGTAGTTGGTGTGGTACTTGAACTGGTATGGGACTCCGGGTGGGTGGTAGAGATGAAGGCGGGGTGTTTTCAGAGAGAGGTTTAGATCGTCTGTTATTTCACAGTTTCTAAAGTTTGCGATTTTTCTTCTGTGGGCCGTTTATTGGGGTAAAGATCTTAACAGAGCATTTTTGTCTTCATGCAGCGTAAGAACTATAAATCAAAACAACACTGCTTAATGGTTCGTGCGCTGCGTGAAGGTAAAACTGCTCTGTTAAAATATTTACCCCTGTTTATGGTGGTAATTTTAAAATTATGTTTATGATTTTATATCCCAATATATCATTATATTAACATCAACGTCCTAAAGAAATTTTGTTCGTATTGGTAGGGAACTTTACTTAATTTAATATTATTCTATAGTAATGTGAATTTTTTTTGTTATTCTTGATACTAATGTTACATAATTGAATGATTGAAGTCATTAAAATGAATTT
The DNA here is from genome assembly GCA_025461125.1 of Carex kokanica. Lineage (NCBI taxonomy): Eukaryota > Viridiplantae > Streptophyta > Magnoliopsida > Poales > Cyperaceae > Carex > Carex kokanica. The sequence continues at coordinate 600,143 of JAJGRX010001448.1, read as the reverse complement.
GAATTAAATCAGTAAAAGAGAATAAATGCTCTAACATAAAAACTTTTAGTGAAGAAGACTTCAGTTCTTTTGTATTCTGGAATCGATTTTAATTGTTAAAATTAATTTATAAATCATCAAAATCGATCTTGTCATTAAATTATGAAAAATCATAGATCATATTTGTTAAAATTAAGTACTGACAAGAGCTTTGATGAAAATGTTATGTATAAGCATTAGCATTATTCAGACAATAAACATTAACGAACTCTAGAAGAAATGAATTGACAATTCTTTAGGAGTTTGATAGATATTTCTGTTTAATAAATAAATGAGTTCTTTTAAGAAAAGAAGCTTGTAAAAATACTCATACTTTTTTTCTTTTGCATAGAATTTTTTTTAGTGTAAATGCACTTTGAGCATATTGATCATAGCTCATCTTTTCAAGTTCATATAATATTTCTACGAAGAGAGTTTTAAATGTCTTATATTCTTTATTTTTGTTTTCAAAGTTCAAATGATCGATTCAAACCAATCAACATGATTTTCATATTAAAATGTGCTTGCAGACCAAATTTTATATTTTGTGAAATTATTTTACAAGTAGAAATGGTAATTTTGTATCTATAAAAAAAAAGTAAAAACAGTATAATTTTTTTTTATAAAATTTGGTCTCCAAGCACATTTTAATATGGAGATTATGTTGATTGGTTTAGATTAACTGTTTAGAATTTGAAATCGGAAACAAAATATATAAAGTACAATAAGATATGAAAGACACGAGAAATTTTAATCCCCTTCATTTCTAAACTCAGTAACTAATAATTTTGGTTATTATATGTGAAAGCTAAAAAATGAAAACAATTGTCATCGTAGAAAGGAATAATAAGAAAAGTGCATCGTATTTCACAATTCGATGCATTGCAGAGTTATTGAATATTAGGGAGAGAATGGTGCATTGCCACGTGGAAGGATTGACTCATGGGGTCGGAGTTACGGGTGGATTTTGTCTTTGTGTGACTCAGCTACTGTGTGTTACATTTGTCTATTTTGGTGCGTTGCTTCGCGATGCAATGGATATCCGAGTATCCGACTACCAAAGCAAAGCTCACTTTGATCTATTATAAACTAAACAGCGTAACTTCATGTGTAGCGGATTCCTTATATAAAATTTCTCACTAAAGAGATCAAATACAAATTTTTATACAATTATTATGGAAACAAGAGTTCCAGTTTTATATAAATCAGTCAACTCTGAAGAAAGTTGTAAATTGGACTGTGGAGTGCTTCGACTTGATTTATTTCATTATATTTTTAATTATATATTTTCATAAATTTTAAATTATATTTTTAATACTTTTTAGTAAGAACATAATTTTTAAATTCATTCTGCAGAGCTTATTTTATTTTTCTAAAATGTTCTACTCAATTCAGATAGCCCAACAGAGTTGCACAAATACTGTTATTTTTTCAAAGTCTTGTGAAGTTGTGATCGTATATTTTTTTCACCTAATTTATTAAAATATTTGTGATCGCATATTTCATAATCTAGGATATAAAATATAATTAATACAAATAGTAATAAATATTTAAATGCGTGTAGGATGGAAAGGTGAAAATTTCTTCCACCATAAAATGATTATTTGGAATATACAGGAGGTGAAATTTTCTTCTTTTTATATATTAGGGCTGGATTTTTGGGATTTGTTCCGAAAAAAAAAGAAATATATGTTGAAAAAAATGTTAACATTGAAATTAAACAATTTCTATGGAAAATTATTTTTTACACTGTTTCAGCAGAGTAACACAACAAATGAGGTAATAAAGAATTATGATAATAAAAAAAAGCACATATCTTAGACACATTGTATTATTTTAGATATATTTGATATCATATCTCTTACATGAAGTGAGAGAAAATTATGATAAAAATCATCCTATAAAAAATGAGTAGAGAAAAACTGAATCGAACGAATAAAAATATTAATAATACGATATAATTAAAAAGTTTGAAGGATCAACACTCTTTACAAAATATTAACGTGGTGAAGCAAAACCTAATTTACATCTTTCATTTATTTTCTCTTTCCTTGTAATATTGATTTTTGGAGTATTAGTTTAGATAGCGCTGTATTGTTTTGCTTCTAAATTTCAACTTCAGAAGGTTAATAAAGCGGAATATACAGGATATTAGCTGAATTGGTTTATATGCGATTCATCTCTAATTTAGCGTGTAACTGATTTAGTTGAATTGTTCCTTCTCTTTTCTTCCAATGTTGAAAGTGACTTCATTTGTCCCTAATCGAACCAATCAACGTGGAGTACTAAAGTATGTTTTGCTGGCAGTAGCAAATTTTAATTGTCCAAACAACCATATGCGTGTCAAAATCCTTTTAATTTTAATACGAACGTACGAGCCTACAAAAGCCCATTAAAAGGCCCTCAACAAAGCCTAGTCGATGATTACATAAATTCTTTCTTTTAAAAAAACAAATGTTTCGGTTATTACCCAGATTATAAATACCGGAGTTCCAAATTGGGCTTTGCTATAAAAGCCCAAATTTATAATGATCTAAACATGATCTCATACACTGAACCTACCTTACTTGGATGGAAATAAATCTGCTGTTATTCCAATGAAATAACAGGAACCTGTTATTCCGATTCCAACAGTTGATACTTAATATTCATTGAAATTCGCGAATGAAAAAGTTTTTTTTTATTGAGATTGGCGCTTAGAAAAGTTTGGAAAAATTTGAATGGTTGAGATCGGAATAACAGTTTCCTGTTATTCCATTGGAATAACAACATGACAGATTTATTTCCTACTTAGATAGCACCTCTACCTTCTATTTCCAAATTAACAGTTTGGCCTGATATTTGGTAGCCGGTGATAGTTTGGAGCTGTTCGGATTAATATCACATTTGACTTGGTTCAATTATGTCAGTATTCGGTACCAGTTGGGTTAATGTTTTGATTACAATTACATTTGTGCTAATAAAATTTATATTTAAGTACTACAATACTGATCTGGGAATGTAGAAAGAGGAGGTGAAGAGTCTCCTCAGTAAATCTTTTTTTTTTTTTTTTTGACATAATCTCCTCAGTAAATCGATGCTTGCTTATTTAGATTCCATACACCATACACATTTGGATGGTTGGTCCTGCTGCCAAGCTGGCACCTGCTTCGCAGACTATGTCAGCTTGATTGGAACATGGAACCGTTGCTCTTTGGTATTACTAGAGTGGAAAAAACGTGCCATGCCTAACACGCCGTGATTTTGGTCTCGTACCGTGCCGTGTTGTGACCAAAATGTCAAGGGGTGGTCACGGCACGCGAATGGTCACGCCACGTAAGTCACGCCGTGTCTAGCGTGCCGTGACCATACGTGACTCGCGTGACCATTTAATCACAATTTAGGTTAGTATATTCAAGATTCACCATTAAATCAAATCTAATGTTTCTAATTACACTTGACTCTGATCACTTAAAAAAGAGCGATGTTTCTTTTAAAATTTATAAATTCAGAAATGCTATCGGTTCGGATCGTAAGCGCACAATCATTATCGAGTAGTATAATCATGATCGATCTACAGGGAATATTGGTCTACAGTCTTGAGCAATCAGATCACAATCTTTCGAAAGGCTAGACAAAATCTGAAAATTGAGAGTTTGGAATTGTGATCAATGTAAATTTGGTAACAATTAAAAGTAATTAAAATAAAGATAGAGATAAGAATTCCTAGGGTTTCGGCACACCATTGCTACTCAATCCACTTTGATATTCTACTTCTGTCAGGTCTGATTACCTGTTGTTGTTAATGAGAGACACTACATAGGACACTGTGAGTCACTTACGCAAATGACGGGACTTCCACCGAGATATTACATAAGACACTGCGATTTATCTTACGTAAATGACAGAACTTGGTTTGCGTTTTGTGGTTCTGATTTATGGTTTCTCCGTGAAGGTTTTCTTCACATAAATCTAATGGCTCCTTACGAGGTTAACTCGTCCATCATAGTCTTTTTACCAATAAAGTATTGTCACTACCCTAGGATTAGACTAGATCATCGAAATCAGGTGAAGGGAGAATAAATTACAAAAGTATTTCAATCAACAACAAGAAATCATAATAAACAGAAAATATATATATCAAAGCATCATGAGTAACAAGGTTTACTGCCTAGCCCCTAAGAAAAGAACTTAGCCGCGGAACGGCATCATTACAACACTCCTCTCTTCTCACTTCAATCAAATCTAACCATAATAACCAAAATTACAAAGATGAGTTTCTCTTCTGTCTAGGGGCCTTATATAGGAGCGAGGGGACGTCTGGAGATGAGTGGAGGCCAAGAAACACGGTCTGGACACACTTGTGGCAGTTATTCCCCAAAGAGCACATTGGTTACGGACCGTAGCAGGTGATACGGTCCGTATTCACACCTTGTCGCTGAGGGTTTTAATGGGTATCACACCATCTCTTGGTCCGTAGCCGGCTAGGTTCGTATCAACTAATACGGACCGTAACAGGGCCTTAGTCGATGAGCGTCGCTTGTCCGATTGACCTGATTCTTGCTCCATTTGATGTGAAATAGTTCCAAAACCTGTTTTCTGCAATAAAACACAAAGAAGGGTGACAGTAACCTTTTTCTCTAATTAATTAAACATAAGTGTGACATAATATGCAAAACCTAAGCCAAAATCCTACGCAATTCATCATCATTTGACTCTGATCAGACTCGCGTGACTACGTGTCGTGCCACGCTGTGACTAAATCTTTCACGTACCGTGCCGTGCCAAAGTTTCAAAAGATGAGCACGGCACGCGAATGGTCACGGCACGGGACACGCGAGTCACGGCACGTAACTGACACGCGTGCCGTGCCGTTCCGTGACGGAGCCGGCTCCGCCGTGCCATTTTTCCCACTCTAGGTATTACTAAAGTAGTGTTATTTTATAATTATTTTAAGATAAAATTATATTTTTGCAATTATTTCTTACCACAGGTTTTATTTCGCAAATATATTTTTATAATTACTTTTGAGTGAGGCTATGGTACTATGCATAGCACATGTTGGTCCATATTATGGATCAGTATCTTCATTTTTTAAATTCAAAATAATTGATATGAATATTTCAATATGATTTTCATATGAAAATATACCTGTAGACTAAATTTTACATTTTCTAGAATTTATTTACTATTATTTAGTTAGGTAGAAAATCATCACTACTTTTGAATGGTCTAGAATTTTTAGATCAAGTGACTTTCTATCCCTCTAAAATATAGTAAAAAAAATATAAAATTTCATCTAAAAGTACATTTTTATATATAGATCATGTTGAACGGTTCAGATTGACTGTTTGGATTTTGAAAACAGATAAAATAATTCATAATACATATCAATTCACCCCTATCTGTATATCTCATTTACTGGTGGTCTAAACAAATGCAAAATGTTTTGTGATCGATTTCAATATGCACAATTCGTCTAACAAAAATAAACATAAATATTTAACCAAAACGGTAAAGAAATCTAACAATTATTTGGGATAAGTGCACCACACCTAGAATTCCGTAGGTTCTTGGAACGTACTCTTCACGTTTGTCACGTTCCTCAATCTCTAGGCTTGAACCTAAGTTATTTAGTTGTTAACTTTAATTAATATCATTTCTAAATAATAAATACTTTTATTATTTTGTTATTTTAAGTATTTATTTATCATATATTTAAATTCATTAAAATATTAAATCCGAAATTAAATAATTTATTAAAAAAAATATGGATATTGACATTTGATATAGGGTAAAGACGTCAGAAAACAGTTCTGATTCAAAACTGCAGATCTCTGTCAACTAATTTAATCATATTTTTTCATTGAAAATTCAGTTAATTTGGATACGTTGGAATCATAACACAAAAGCCTACGACTTTTTTGTTCCGCCAGAATTCAAATTCGGAATCTCTCACTTTGAATATAATTTTAAAAAGCACACTTTCTTCTATGTTGTATAATGTTTTGACAAGCTATAAAATCTATATATAAAAAAAATAACATGTTTTGTGTAATATAGATCGCATTGATTAAAAAAGAAGCATTATAAGCATTACACAAAACATGACACAAAATAGAAGCATTACAAGTATTACACAAAACATGACACAAAACATGTTGTTTCAAAAGTTAAACGTCTCTACAGTCAATAAACTCTTTTCACGACCAATTCAAGTAAACAGTAGGTTATCGAGAATGAACTGAAAGGAACAAAAAAATTGACTCAGTTCTTTCTCCTTTCTCTCCGCCAAGAAGTGGAAGCAAATAAAAGCACATAAAAGGAGACTCCATGACTTACGCAACTTTTGGAGTAGAACTAGGGTGTTCCTAAGCTCACCAAGCCCTTTCGTGAGCTCGACTCTAAAACCTATCGAATTGACTTCAAACGACATTTCCAAACCGTTAGATGTTCAATCTATATTTAAATGTGTTTGGAGACCAAATTTCCATTTTTTTGAATTTTTTTACTATTTATTAAGATGGTTTGAAAATCGCTGTTTTCCAATGGTGCAGAATTTTAATAAAAACAACGATTTCAAACCATTTTAATAAATAGTAAAAAAATTTCAAAAAATGTAAAATTTGGTCTCCAAGCACATTTTAATATAGATTGAACATCTAACTGTTTGAAAATGTCGTTTGAAGTCAATTCGATAGGTTTTAGAGTCGAACTCACGAAAGGCTTGGTGAGCTTAGGAACACCCTAGTTCTACTCCAACTTTTGTCCACTACAGTTACAAAACATTTTATGTATCTCGGTATCCAAGTGCTATGTGTGCATCTCTCTTATCAATTCAAATTATGGCTATTGTATATATTATTGTTTATATTTGGAGTTTTAAGTTATTCAATAGTTCGATTATTCAATAATACTTTATGTTTCTTGAACACTCATTTAAACTTTTATTTTATAATAACTATTCATGCTTATAAATTATCACACAAGCTTTAAAATAATATTTTCTTCAATGTAAATTGCGTTTCAATATTATTGCTAAAGTTTCTACATTTTGAAATTATTATTTTCGTGAAATTCGCATTAGAAAAGACTTATTCTACTAATTTTTAGATCTTGTCACAAAAAGTTCCTATCCATGGACTGCGTTCTAAAATTACTTCTTTCCTGTCATATTCAGTCCCTGAAACCTGTCAGACCCAAATTTTGCAATACAGACCCTGCCATTCGGAACTAAAATTGTGATGTGTTAAATATGTATAATAAAAAATAAAATATATAACATAAGTAATAACAACTAATATTTTATCCAAAAAGAAGTAACAACTAGCAAAACAATGATATTTCCGGAATGTCTGTTTGGTGCTGAAATCATTTTTCGATATTTATTATCAATCATTCTTAGTTCGCAGTTGACTTCGTTTTGTTTATTTTATGTTTTGTTAACTTCTCTGTACGCTATCCTAATTGTGTTGATCCAACCAAATACAACTTATTTAATTCTTTTTATCACATTGACCTCGCAATTTATAATTGATATTGTACATCATCCCAATTGTCATGATGAAAATGACAACTAAGGTGTATATATTACCTACATTTTACAACTAGATATGAATGTAGAGAAAACAATGATATTGTATATTCACCCAGTGATTTTGGTCTCGTGCCGTACCGTGCCGTGACCAAGTTAATTTTTCACGTACCGTGCTATGCCGTGATCAAAATATCAAGGGGTGGTCACGGCACGCGAATGGTCACGCCACGTGAGTCACGCCGTGCCTAACGTGCCGTGACCATACGTGACTCGCGTGACAATTTAATCATAATTTAAGTTAGTTTATTCAAGATTCACCATTAAATCAATATCTAATGTTCCTAATTACACGTGACTTGCGTGACTACGTGTCGTGCCGTGCTGTAACTAAATCTTTCACGTGCCGTGTCAAAGTTTCAAAAGATGAGCATAGCACGCGAATGATCATGGCACGGGACACGCGAGTCACGACACGTAACTGACATGACATGCGTGCCGTGCCGTTCCATGATAGAGCCGGCTCCGCCGTGCCATTTTTCTCAATCCGGGTATTACTAAAGTAGTATTATTTTATAATTATTTTAAGATAAAAGTATATTTTGCAATTATTTCTTACCACAGGTTTTATTTCGCAATATATTTTTATAATTACTTTTGAGTGAGGCTATGGTACTATGCATAGCACATGCTGGTCCATATTATGGATCAGTATCTTCATTTTTTAAAGAGTGAGGCTATGGTGCTATGCATAGCACGGATGGCTAGTGTACTACGGCTCAATATGTTACTTTTTTAAAATTCTAACGGTCGATCCGACCGTTCAATGTGATAACCATATGAATATGTACTTGCAAACTAAATTTTATATTTTTTTGAATTTCTTACTATTTTTTCAGATAGGTAGAATTTTGATGGTCCAGAATTTTCAAAAAACACTGATTTTTCTACCTATCTAAAAAAATAGTAAAAAAATTCGAAAAATATAAAATTTAGTTTGCAAGTACATATTCATATGGATATCACATTGAACGGTCGGATCGACCGTTAGAATTTTAAAAAGTACCATATTGAGCCGTAGTACACTAGCCATTGGTGCTATGCATAGCACCATAGCCTCACTCTTTTTTAAATTCAAAATACTTGATATGAATATTTTAATATAATTTTCATATGAAAATATACCTGTAGACTAAATTTTATATTTTCTAGAATTTATTTACTATTATTTAGTTAGGTAGAAAATCATCACTACTTTTGAATGGTCTAGAATTTTTAGATCAAGTGACTTTCTATCCCTCTAAAATATAGTAAAAAAAATATAAAATTTCATCTAGAAGTACATTTTTATATATAGATTATGTTGAACGGTTCAGATCGACTGTTTGGACTTTGAAAACAGATAAAATGATTCAGAATACATATCAATTCGCGCTATACACAGTACCATAGCCTCACTCATTATTTTTTTATCATAAGAAGGCAAGTGCTCCATTTTGCCTCCACCTCTTCCCGCCCGGTTGGAGTGAAAAACACCATGCATATTGTGTGGATCTAATTGTACAGCGTGCACATTGAGTTAGTTATTCTGTTAGATGGTAAAAATATTTAATGCTATATATGTCATGATAACAAACTTGAAGGAGAGAGTAACGGAAAACATATGTGATATGTTGCAATCTAAAAGAGACATGTACCTTATTTCCATGTTTTTGTCGCCTTCACAAATTGCCCATTTAGGTCTTAGTTTGGCAAACAATTTGACATATATTTTCATGGTATATAATTCGGATTCAGATCAGCTGAAATCCGAGATTTATGAATAGTAACTCTGAAATTCCTGAAATCCGAGATCCAACCGTCTAACTTTTTCTGTGTACGCATCTTGAAATAGCTAGTTTTTCTGTGTACGCATCTCAAAACAATTCATTGGTTGGATTCGAAATTTCAGAAATTTCAGAATTACTGTTGGTGATCTCGGATTTCATTTGGATTCATATAATTCAGTCTTTGGTTGGCGTACTTTTCACAACATAGGTTCTCAGTTCTTGTCATATTAGGCCTAATTAGGCAATTCAATTTTCCACCGTCCTTTAATAAATGGCCTGATCTACAAACAAATTTACACTAATGACATGCAGTCAAATTTTATTCACATATAGCCTAGCTAATTAAATAGGACGAAAACATTATTCTCGCCCTTACAAACCACTAAAAATATTAGTCACTCTTTTGCTATTCCACAATCAGGAGCGAACGAAGAACGGAAAAAAAAAAAAAAAAGTTCTACAAATTAGATTTTTTTTTTTTTTTTTTTGAGAAACAACGAGAGTCACGCTCTCATTTATATTAATCTCAATTGGTTACATGGTTTGGGTTCTCGAGTGGGAGAGAACCCCGACGGGATGAAAAAAAATAAATTAGAAGGCTAAACCAGAAAGGGAAAAATAAGAGAAGGAAATGTTGGAATACAAATTAGATTTTTTTATTATTGACCTTAAAAATTTTAATTTTAGAAAAATTAATAGTATTAATCTCCTTCATAAAAATCCTTGTTATTTTGAGATAGAATACTGGAAGAGCACTCTTTCGCTATTCCACGTTGGTTGCTGTCAAACATGAAATTAACTATCTAGAATAGTGTTGAAAAAAGCACTGTAGATTGTAGAACAATAGAAGAGAGTTGAAAAAGGAGACATAATTAATGCTCAATATTTCACCAATTAACAATCAATTTTACATGTCAAACATATTAATTAGTGCAGACCCAAATATATAGCACCTTGTCATAATCTTCCAACTACCACTCTACCTACCATCTCCGATTCGAATTCCTTACCGTATGCACCACACTAGGCAGGTCCATACATAGTGTCTCAAGATTCACGCGCCTTCATTAAGATCTGCAAATCTCGAATCCAGATCTAGTAAATTACCTGATCAGCTGATATGGTAGAATAAAATCCGAACCATTTATTTTAATTAATCTGACACAATTTTAAAACCTCCGTGCATACAAAACAAGTCCGAAAATAATCACTAAGATAACTTACACGGAAATTTCTCCCCTCTATGGCCCCTACAAACTATCAACGGCTCGGAATAACACGATGCACGTGAAGCATGCACTATATATAGTTTTGTACTTCAATTATGCTCAATATTTTTTTCAAAGTCCGAATACTCGCTCCGAACCGCTCAACATGATCTTCATAATAAAATATGTTTGGCGACTTAATTTTATATTTTTTGAAACTTTTTTACTATTTTTTTACAAAATCACTGTTTTAGGAGAGTCTGGACCATCTAAAAAAGTGATATTGTACCTATCCTAAAAAATAGTATAAAATTCCAAAAAATATAAAATTTGGTCTTCAAGCATATTTTATTATGAATATCATATTGAGCGGTCGGATCGACTGTTTGGACTTTGAAAACAGAGATAAAGATGTGGAGTATAATTGAAGCAAAAAACCATGTGCGTTTGAACTTTGAACCCTCCTCTAGTAATTATTAATTAGGATGATATATATAGTTTGCTGATTTTTTAAGCAGCCAAATATTTTATCCTAAACTTTCTTTGCCATTGGTTGTATGAAATGATAAATAATAGATAAAATCGGTTTCGAATATAACTTGAGGAAATTGGTCTCGAAACTTTTATTGGTCATGCACTGTTTAAGTTTTCTCCGCTGCAAGTCGCTGCACCTCAGAAACATTTGTTCTGATAATTAAATTCATTCAAAGGGTGACTGTTTAATATTTGATATTCTAAATACTCCTTGCATGCAATGTTATCAAAACCGGACCGGATATTAACCCGGTAAAACTTCGGATTAGCGGTTTACGTACTGGTCGAACTAATGATTCAACCGATTCAATTGTTGGTTTATTTAATACCTACGTATATGAGATATGAGAATTATTATAAAATAATAATATGTTTTTTATATAATATTTGGAAAAATTCATACATACATTTTAAATAATATAAGAAAGTATTTATAAATATATTTCAAAATTTAACATTTAAATATAGTAATAATACTGTTATAAAAAAAGATTGAATGTTTTTAAGGTGGATAAAACTTCTATTTTGTTTGATAATTTGTAAAAATAATAAATTACATCTTAATAAAAATAGAGGAGGGATCCAATTACACTATTTTATGGTGACATATATTGACACCATATGCTTGTAAGTTATTTTTGCGATTTCAAAGTCCAAACAGTCGATCCGAACCGTTCAAAATGATCTCCATATTAAAATGTGCATGGAGACCAAATTTTACATTTTTTTGGATTTTTTTAGTATTTATTAATATGTGTACAAAATTGTTGTTTCCAGACAATTGTTAAAAAATAGTGATTTTCAAAAATTCTAATAAAATAGTAAATAATTTCCAAAAAATATAAAATTTTGTCTCCAAGCACATTTTAATATGGACACTTTAATATAGAGATCATGTTGAACGGTTCGGATCGACTATTTAAATTTTAAAATCGCAAAAATGACTTGTAAACATATAGTGTCAAGATGTGTCACTATTTTATGGTGTAATTGGTTCCCTCCTCGTAAAATTATAAAACTTCACAAAAACAATAATGAAAATTATAATAAACTAGAAAGTGATCATTTTTACTTTGTTAATAATTAAATATAGAAAAATAACTTTAGTTTGAATTAAGCACAACCTACCTCCTTGAGACGTTTTATCATACACACATAATTTATTCTCTTAGAATATCTACTATTTTGAGAGCTTATGTGTAAAGTTTATAGAATAAAATAAATTCTAGCATAGCACCAACTTTACTGATTTTACATGTGATTGTGTATGGATGTGATAAGCCTAGCCAATAGCAATCTCCTACTTCTCTCTCATATTTAATGCAAGAAAAAAGTTGTACAAAAGTGAACCATCAGTTTATATCTTGCATTAGAACATCTTCATTATAATTAAAATAAATTAGAAATGCTAATCTGACACTTGTAAATTAAATTACATAAATATCAAGGTTCTAAATAGCGTTTATAGCGTCGTAGCGGGAAGGCTAAAAAAAAAGCTATAGCGAATAGCGTCGCTATAGCGGAAGCTATTCCAAATAGCGTTTTTTTTTTTACATTTCGTATATTCAATATTTGTACTAAATATCAACATTATCTAAGGTCTCATAGAACAATAAATAACTCTAAAGTAATTAAGAAATTATAATATTCATATTGAACCCGTACAAAGTCCAAATTGCGGTTCAAAATATCCATAGTAATATCATAAACTATCGATTTTTTCTATGAAAAATATCTTAAGTATCATGATTCATGACATAATCTATTTTTTTTTCTATTCAAATTTTAATTCCGGTTTGGACTTTTTTTCTATTCAAATTTTAATTTATATTCCCAATTTCAAATTGATTTATTTGTAGCAAGTAGCAACAAATTCAATTTCGGTTTGAGATTTTTTTTATCTTAATTTAAAACCCATATAAATTGCTTAAAAAAAAAAAACTCATATTGTATAGCGCAAATAGCGCTGTAGTGGACCGCTATAGCGGCCGTAGCGCAAATAGCGCATTTTGATGTCGTAGCGTAGCGTTTGGGGTCCAAAAACGCTATAGCGCGCTATTTAGAACACTGATAAATATAAACAACTTGTTAATTTAGCCATCAAAATTAATAATGAGGAGAGTTCAAATGCCTCTTTTTTGTGTCTTCCGTGTTGCCTTCATTTTTTTAATTTTCAATAATAACAATTCCTAAACTAAAATATATCAAAATAAAACTATTAATTGCAATCTATTTTATTTTTTCTATATATACATAAAAAAAATTATTTTATTATTTTGTTTATATATGAATCAATAAGTTTAAATAACATTAGGAAATGATCCACATAAGTGTATTTTGGCAAGCTCTTGATAACAATTAAAATAAAGCTAAAATGCCAGATTCTTTTATATGTCATAGATAAATTTATACTTATGATACCCAGTGTTGTTAAATGCGGCCGCATATGCGTATGCAGTCGGAAACTGCATGAAGATCTTCATGCAGTCCCATATATGCGGTTTTACATATACAACCACATATGCAAACCACATATGCAGTCCATACATACCGCATTATACCATGCAGTCCATACAAATGTTTATTTTAATTAATTAAAAAAAATTCCAAGCTTTGATCAAACATTTATTAACAAAAAAGGATTGGATATTCAGTAAAACCCGGACCTAATTCTTTATACTCATCTGGACACAAGCCCAGTTAAGTGAAGCTTCCCATAGTCCATGCACCTTCTTTTATAGGCTCTCAAAAAATTTATTTCTTTTGTTTTTAAGAGTTGGGACTAAAGAAGTGCTATTATACCAGTTACTCCAGACGGAGAGCACTTTTCTGATCTGAACAAGGTGAGTGCGCTGGCCAGAACTCTGGCGTTGCTCTGGGTGAAATTCACGTGAATTCAGTGTTTATATTATTTTATTACTAATTTGAACCGAAGAATTTGAGCAGCTGAATTTATGGCCCATTATTAGCTATTGGCTACAAAGAACTTCGAATTAAAGCAGCTGCATTTATGGCCTATTAGTCATTTTCGAATTAAAGCAGCTGTTGGGCATTTATTTATTATACTTGTAAACATGCACTGGGTTTCCATATGAATATAATATGTACTACATATGAGGAGCTCTATATATACTACATATATGTGTTTAAGTGAAATTTCTTATATACTACATATACATGTAGTATAAAATGCACGCATATGAATATATATCTAAATTCTCATTTTAAAATCTGCATATATAAGTCCGCATGAAAATTCGCATATGTGGCCGCATACCGCATATGCGGTATGCAGTGGCCTTCTGCATACATGAACAAACCGCATTTAGCAACATTGATGATACCTAACTGTTTTCAGAAATTTTTAGTTATGAAATTTTTAAAAATTAAGGCATAACATAAACAGAGATGTCACATAAGTTTTTGCAATTGCTTTGCAAGAGGTACGAGGATCTTCATCCTTACAATTGTAAAAGATTTTTAAAAAATTGAAAAATAAATTATTCTTTCTATCACATTAGCAAAACCATTTGCAGAAATAAAATCGTTCTGGAATTGATTTGAATTTTTTTTGTTAAATTGAGGATGTCATAATTAAATAAATTAAAATTTAATAATTGCATTAATCGAAATCTTTAAGAGCATGATACATACATATATATGGAGAAGCTATAAAGGGCCCTCTGTTATTGTCAACGGGTACGAAACGGGTCAGTTGGAAGTATTAATTTTTATATCCTTACCCGTCATGTTAACGAATAAAAACTTAACCCTTACTCATACCCGATAAGCTAAACGAAAAAATCTTATCCGTACCCGTCTTATCAAATACAATACAGATCGAGTAAACCGATAAAAGAGTGTCATTGAATAGATATATATGGACCATGAATACAACTATATCATATCATTCATCATCTCCATGTAAATATATCTATGTATATAATTTTATTATTTTTATTTTTATTGTATAAAATAACGGGTAAGGAATAGTCTTATCTCTATCCTTACCTGTTATGTTCACGAAAAAAACTTTACCTTTACCCTTACTTGATAAGTTAAACGAAAAATCTTATATGTATCCGTCATGCATGTTGAATACAGTACTGGTCGGGTAAATGAATAAAAGGGTCATTGACTTCTAGTGCAATAGAAGATTTTATGAAACCTTGGCGTATTACGTAAGTTTGAAGCCTCTCTCTTTCTCTCTCTAACCTCTAGAGGAACGTTTACCCTCACTTAACTGACATGTTCTCCACCTCCAACAATCTATCAAATTTTTTATTCTAGTCTCACGATCCATCTGTCTGTACTCTTATCTCTCAAAGTTTTCTTCCTCTCATCTCATTTTTTCTCATAATAAAGAATCATACATAGACATAGTATGAACCAACAATTAGGAGCATGGTTTCATTGGACCTTTACTACTGAGAGCAATACCAAAAGATAAATGGAGATCACAGATCAGTCATCTGGAGATTGTTCACAGAAGCGTCGTTCTTGGGTGAGTTCTGTTTTTCTTATATTAGTTTTTTCATCTTTTCATTTAATGAAGTGTAATTTACTTAGCACCATTTGATTTCAAAAAAATTCTTAACACATTTCTAATCCTGGGAGAAACTCCTAATCACAAATATATTGCGTTTTTGTGGATTTGAAATGGTTGTTTCTTCTGATTAAATGGTGCCTTTCTTTTAATTTTATATGAATGATAAATAGTTCCAATAATCCTACTAACAAACATAAATATTTCCAAAAATATAGGAATTCTTATTTTTTTTTTTCTTTTGAAGGTAGTGAAAGGAATTACTATATGATTAATTCTCCAATAGAATGTGTTCAGCATTGATAAATTAAAAATACTTACTTTATCATGAGATCCTATGTTAAATAAGGGCAAAAATTGGACTTTTGATGGCCTCATTATAGCAAATATTATCTTTGTTTTTTGAGACAAGCACTAGGCATGAACTTGTACACAATTAGTTTGTTAACGAAGAAGGGCAGAATTTGTCAGATGTAGTAAATACCCAATGTCACTTTGAATTTCTTCTTCACAAATTGCTGGGTTATTATTTTATTTTAATCAGGTTATTGCTGCCTTTTTTTTTTTTTATTCTTCTTTCCCTCATCCAGCTAGCAGATACATTTTTTTTTTAATCCTAATTCATCTTTCTCCTTAGGTCATGTCCATTATCATATACCTTGTTCTTTCATTTTTCAATCAGTGATACATACATTAATTGCTTGGTTCTGAAGTTAGAAAATGTAAAATGTAGGGGATAGTGGAGAAATTAACTTAATTCATGATAATTACTGATATGGGTGAAAATGAAGGAGAGAGGATTGAAGAGAAATTCTCATTGCAGTGATGTGCTTAAACTAATTAGAGAGGAACAAGTTTCTGAATTTTCAACATGTATATTTTCTTTAAACCAATTTCAACTAAATTAAATTTTGTTAGAGGATTATATCAGATAATTAATTGAAGTAATGCACAGGTTTTATTTATTCTTTCCTTGATTTGAGGAATCAATTAATTAAAGTAATGACTTTTTCTGTTTGATATGGACTTCTATAATAATATTCAATGCATGAAATATAATATGATACAACGTGATTTTCAGTCCCTATGTTTTATAGCTCCATCTCACCTATATTTTTTATTTACAAAATTAATATGAAAATTTCTTAAATTATATATTATAACAACGTAAATTCGTTAGATGTCATGTATACCACTACTCTGACGTGCTTTAAAATACAATTTTATTGTTTCATGATTTTTCACATGGACAATATTAAAGTAGAGAGTTCAGTACGTGTACATATATCATTCATTTTATATATAGATGACATTTACAAAGATCTTTGTATTTTTATTCTAAGTAATTCTTTGATGTTACTTTTCTAAAAAGAACAGGTGGAGGCTTGATAATGAGGAAAAAAAATTGAGGGAATTAATTTACCCAATTTGTGTATCTCCCAACCCTTGAAATGGCAAAATTAGTAACTGAATGCATATGCAAGTTCAGAATTTGAATTTCCCTGTTATAGACCAGCATGTGAAATTTTTCTATTCAACATATATTTATGAGGACATGTTTGCATCTTCTTTTTGTTTTTGTTTATATCAGAACTTCCATAAATTTGAAGGAAATTTAATAAACAATTAATCGGAATTCAATTCTGAGATTTCTAATAATTGCACAAACTGACCCCCATATACAATACAAGTTGAAAACTATTAATTAAATTATTTCTTCATTGCAGAGGTTCCCCAAAGAAACCTTACTCTTAGCATACCAGAGCTTCGGTATTGTGTATGGCGACCTATGCACATCACCGGTATATGTATACAAGAGCACCTTTTCAGGTCGGCTTCGCCTCCATGAAGAAGATGCTGAGATACTTGGGGTTCTTTCCTTGGTCATTTGGACACTCACACTTATTCCCCTACTCAAATATATCGTTTTCGTTTTGACAGCAGACGACAATGGTGAAGGTATGTTCAAATTTGTTACTTCTTTGCAAAATTCTTGTTTTTTTTTTTTATCATTTTAATTGGATTTTGTAATGCTAATTTATGGAGATTGTCAATCATATTCTGGGACCTCTGCTGTAATTTACAGCACATGCAGCATCGATCACAGCCGTTGCTAAAATGTTTGACATCTGTGATCTAAACAAGGTGCACCCCTACACCTTGTATGTATCAACCTGACCTAACCCACTTAAATTAGAGATATACATTAAAAATGTAATTTTTAACTTTTCTTTTTTAATATGGTAAAACAATTCATTTCTCTCTCATTAGGAATGGATTTGAGTCCTCTTGCTGCAATATTTTTTTTTCATCAAATTAGTCTATTCACCAAGTTTTTTCATTTTCCAGGAGGGTTGGTTGGGGTGAGATGGTTCAATACATCTAAATCTGTAAGCAACCGATTTATACGAGAAATTGACACCCTTAATTAGATGAAAACAAAAGCCCAAGTAAATGTCTCCAGGCGTAGCTTTTATAGAATACACGCATGGAGAGCATTGCTATCATGCTTGCATGTTTGTCCCAAAATACACAGTGTTTGGTCGGTTGTGTATACCATGGAGAGAAATTTCTCAGTGATATCCTCTGTGAAAGTCGATTTTTCATATCGATCCTACATGAATTATTTTTTTGAGAGGACCCTACATGAATTATTGCATCTACAAAACCCACACTATACTTTGTTTTCTTAGGCCCAAATTGGAAAAACCCAATATGGCCCATTACTGATACTGATAGTCCCCCTACTTGTGCTAGTATCAAGTGAGAGAGCGATTCGTTTCACAAGAGAGCGTGAAATACCCATTGTGAGGAGAGAGGGGTAGTTTATGAGTTTTGGGCCAATTTGAATGAGAATTGTTATGCTCAAAGATTATACTTTGTACAGTCGTACGTACTCTCCATTGTGAGAACTGTTAGATTAGTTCTATACTTCTATTCGTTGCATGTCATGAGATGGACTAGGTAAAGCAGAACTACTTATTATCGGTTTTCTCTTGCTTTGAAGTATTTCTTTCTATATGCTTGAATGATGGTAGTTATATTGTGTATATAATATTTGGTAGCGGCCTCCAGTGCACAATTAATATTGGTTAAATTGTATTTTGTTCTCTTCTTGTGAGTGACTAATAGGTGTTCGACAAATTGCCTCACAGGACATATTGTGTGCAGAACAACCTAATAGCCTTGATAATTTCATAATAAAGATTTCTGCACCTAATACTTGTCCAATTTCATAATTTTCTTTCCTTTTTATTTTCCTGTTGATCAGGTGAACAAATATTGTTATTGTATCATGTATGACATTGTTTTTCATATGCTAATCTTGAATTTGACAAAACTGCAGGGGGTACATTTGCTCTATACTCATTGATGTGCCGCAACTCGAGAATGGGGCTCCTAGGTAATTCCCAGATGGCAAACAACAATCAAGCTGCTATTGATTGCAAATCGGGGCTGTATTGCAAAGAATCAAATACCGGTTTGTTAATAAAGAGATTCTTAGAGAGGCATCGGCATGCCCAGATCGCACTCCTTGTGTTTTCTCTTCTTGGTGTCAGCATGGTTATTGGTGACGGTGTCTTCACACCTACCATGTCTGGTACAAGAACTATACTTGCTTATTCACCCAGTCAACCCTACTAAGTTGACTTTCTGGTTTTGGTTTGAAATTCATCACGGTTTTGTTTTACCTGATCAATCCTGTTAATAAGCTGAATCAAAGATGACCATATAACATAGTAGCAGTGCAATCCCGGAATTTTACTATATAAAACTAGCATGGTAAACAACAACTCAGCAAGCTCTGTATGTAGAGTACAACAATGAGACTTCTCTTTTTTATCTTCTAAAATGGAATTTAGATTTCCGTGTTGGTTAAGCATAACAAAGCCAAGAAACAACAAAAAAAAGAAATGTATATCAGATACAGAGATAAATGAAGTGCCAGAAGTGCCATGTACCATCCAAGGTGTATTCTATCCAGCTTGAAGCCATAATAATCTCAGATTTGACTGATAGAAATTTATATGTACATGTATCATTTTTCTTTTCATTTTACAGAAGAGGCTCAATTAATTTTGTTTCATTCTCTGTTTCCAGTGCTCGCTGCTGTGTCTGGTCTTCAAATTAAGTTTCCTGGTCTACATCAAAGTATACACCTTCATCCCTTAGTGCTAACAGTACATTATAAATTCAATTATTGATCTTACCATTGACTAAATTATCAGACATGATCCTTGTTTTTCCTAGTTGACAGGACTTGGTATAGGTTTTTGGAGCATGAATTCAGCTTAGGTTGAGAACATACCATGGGCCTAAATTACTTGAGCCATTAAATACTGGTAGATACCTTGGGTTCTATGTATGTTCTCATTCAGATCACGAAAACTTCTTAACCATGCAGATTGCATCGTCATCATAGCATGTGTGATCTTAGTGGCTCTCTTTGCGCTTCAGCACTATGGCACACGCCGGATCGGGTTCCTCTTTGCACCTGTTCTGATCACTTGGCTTGCTTGCATCACCATTATAGGTGCTTACAACATAGTCAAGTGGAACCCTGGTGTGTTTCAAGCTTTATCGCCTTATTATATCTACAATTTCTTTAGAGAAACTGGGAAAGATGGGTGGAGTTCTCTTGGAGGAATTGTTCTCTGTGTAACAGGTGATTTTTAGAAACAAAAATAAAAAGATTCCTTGGTGATTATTACAAGTCTTGGATATATATATTATAGAGATAGGTTGATTCAATCCAATAAATAACACATATTACCAAATTGGACAGGCCCAGATTTGACCTATAAAGCCCAACAAAATTTTTATGGGAAGAACTATTTTTCTCTCTTATTGTAATGGTTGTTTGAGAAGTTCATTGGTGTTCCAGATCTATAGAGAGAGACTGTAAGGACACCATTATTAGAGGGAGATGGCTCTTTATTTGCCAAAACCGGATGTGACAGTGTCTTGATTGCTGTCACTTTTAATTGCCCATGTATAATTTTCTTTAATTGTTGGGTTTCTTGATTATTGTTCGTATGGTTGCAACTAAGTGGTCGGTTGAATGGCTGTTTGGTTTATGCTTTCTAGTGGTCATACTATGCATGATGGTTTGGGTGAACATAAGGTGATTCTTGACTTGTTTCTCAGAGTCCCTACAAATTATTTGACAAAGTCTCACAGAAACCTTTGATGCTCATAAGGTTCTCGTAAAATTGTCCTATACAGTGCTCATCAAGTGTTTGGCAACTTGTAACATAGAAATATTGTGTGAGCAATACATCAATCAAGTTACTTGAACGATAAAGGGACGTTAACTATTAATAAATGCAGAATAAGTAAAACCGGGATCAGATAGGAAGAGCATGCAGTGTTCATTCAAGTCCTCTTTCCTTATACTGTATTAAAATGGATGATTGAATCAGGTGCTGAGGCGATGTTTGCTGACCTTGGGCACTTCTCAAAGTCCTCAATAAGGGTATTACTTAACTTGCCAGTTTGGCATTCTTAAATTTAACAATTATATGTATGAATTGGACGATATAATTATTCAACCTGTATATTTTGATTATTAAAGGTGGGATTTACAGCAATAGTATATCCATGCCTCGTTGTGGCATATATGGGGGAAGCTGCATATCTCTCCAAGCACCACGAAGATCTTGAGAGAAGCTTTTTTATGGCAATACCTGGTATACATATCTTGGTTCTTAATTATATTATAGATTGTTTATATCTTAAGAATTATGTTAGATAATGTGTACTTGAGCAAGATTTATTTTCATTAAAGTATCTCTTATCAAGGATTCACCATATATAGTACTAGACTAAAAACAACGGTACCAAGCAGGTACATTGATGTGCATTATGCTTTTCTTGCAAGCTTGTCAACAACACCTAACATTTGAAATACGTGAAACTTACACTAATTGTTTTTGGTTGGCTGATTCAGAGGGAGTCTTTTGGCCGGTTTTAATTATAGCAACTCTAGCAACAGTAGTCGGCAGCCAGGCAATCATCTCAGCAACTTTCTCCGTAGTTAGCCAGTGCAGAGCACTCGGCTGCTTCCCACGTGTCAAGATAATTCACACGTCAAACAACATCTACGGCCAGATTTACATCCCTGAGGTGAACTGGATCCTGCTGTTACTGTGTTTGGCCATTACTGTTGGTTTCAGAGATACGCACATGATTGGAAATGCTTATGGTAAAATATTGTTAATTTCTATTTGTTTCAGTTTCATGAATAAGTATATGTGCCTTTGGCATAGTTCACTTATTTGTACTAGACTTCCCATCGACTCTCATGTGAATATGATAGAAACTTTAGTCATGATCCTTACCAGGGTATTACCATCAAAAGGACATGCAACCAAGTGCTGGGCTTTGGTTTCTTGTAAAAGACCTGATTTAGTTGTCGGAACTATCATCCTGGTTTAGTATAAACATATCATCTATGATGTATGCAAAATGAGATCTTAGATACAAAGAATTACATATTACAATAGCATATTGTAGATCCAATGGTAAAGTAAACTGAAATATCTGCATATTGCATAAAAACAATGCAGGAATGAATTTACATATTAGATGGTTATATTTATTCAAAATTGACACATACTTCAAAATGTTATCTTATTTTTTAGTACAATTTTTCTAATTGATTCGACAGGCCTAGCGGTTACCATTGTGATGCTGGTTACAACCTGTCTTATGTTCTTTATCATAACGACTGTGTGGAACCGGCCAGTCTTGTGGGCTCTCCTTTTCGTCCTCGTCTTCGGATCCCTTGAGCTCCTTTACCTATCTGCATGCCTTGCAAAGGTGCACCATGGAGGGTGGGTCCCA
This sequence comes from Carex kokanica, assembly GCA_025461125.1. NCBI lineage: Eukaryota > Viridiplantae > Streptophyta > Magnoliopsida > Poales > Cyperaceae > Carex > Carex kokanica. The sequence goes on along the minus strand of JAJGRX010001448.1, from coordinate 577,649 downwards.
CTCCTCCTATCTTTCCTTTGTCTCCTCTCCATGTCTTCATGGCATTATGGTACCATTAAGAAGCGCAACTTTGAGCTCCAAAATAAAGTTATGCTTGATCGACTCCTTGACATGGGCCCCACTCTTGGCCTGGTGCGAGTCCCTGGCATTGGCCTTATCTTCTCTAACCTCAATGATGGTGTCTCCCCAATGTTTGCACATTTTGTTACCAATTTTCCCGCATTTCATCGAATACTCATTTTTGTTGCTTTAGAAACCCAAGTTGTGCCAAAGGTGCCATTAAATGAGCGATTTGTGATTGGGAGACTTGGTTCACCTGAGGACCATATTTTTAGGTGCTTAGTGCAGTACGGTTACAAGGATACAAGGAGAGATTCTCACAATTTTGAGACCCAACTTCTCATGAAAGTAGCCGAGTTCATTCGACAAGAAGGAGATACAGATATGGCACAAATCACTAACTCGGTCGTGGTGGAAACGGTGTCCGACCAAGTAGCAGGTGCACTTGAAGGTCCCAAAAATGACAAGAAGAAAAGGGTGGCTTTTAAAGGGGTGTTTGAGAGAGAGAGAATGAAGGCCGAGGTGCAAGAACTCGTGAAAGAGAAAGAAAGCGGGGTTTCATACGTGATCGGTCATACAATTGTGATGGCGCAGGAGTCGTCATCGGTTGTTAAGAGAACTGCAATTAATATTTATGGGTTTTTAAGGCGAAATTCACGGAGGTCATCGGTTTCACTAGGGCTACCTCATACTTCAGTTGTGGAGGTTGGCATGGTTTACCGTGTATAAATCGGCTTTGCCGCCAGTACATATATTGAAACATTGGATGTATAAATACACAAGGTACTGTGGCTCATACATTGTTGAGATTTGATTATTGAATATGTATAGATTAGTTGTTTTGCTGTTTTCCTTTAAGGAATAGATGTACACAACCTGATAGCCTCTATCAGGATTTAAAAAAAAAAAAAAAATACAACAAGGTATAGCTAAGACAGAATATAAAAAGTAGAGTTTGATAATGTATATGATTTTAGATTGGAATGATCATGTATAATGTAATATACCAAACCCATGCTCCATATAACTTTCATCATAAATTTTGCTTCTTTGCACTTCTTTCTTAATGATGAAACAGACAAAGACTCTTAAAGGCTACGTTGATAAAGAGGTTTATAAATGGAATTCCACCTAAGTTTCTTGTTCATAGCAACAATTGATCCAACTTGGTTAAAAGGACAGCTTATCTTCTATCATTTGTCCTCTCTTTTTTTTCTTTTTTTTTTCAATTTGCAGCACCGATATAAATAAGGGTACTGGTCAAATCAGCGACAGAGATGTAAATTGGGTAATTAATGGATCAAAGACTATGATGTCAACATGCCTCGCTGGATTAGTATTTTGTTAAAGGCCTCCATACTAATTTTTCTTGATATAAATTGTTGAACTTTAATTTTAACTTTGCAGTAATTTTCTGTTCTTGGTATTTTGCTATTATATATAATTCCTATTTTGCAAATTTTTACTTTGGTTAATATATTGTTGGATGACAATTGTAGCCAAACTTCCAGAAAAAAAAAAAGTTTAAGATATTTTTCCATTAATCCTGTTTAAAAGTATTTTATTATTCACATGGAAAACATTTAATTCTAATTTGGTCTGGAAAATGTGAGAATTCAATGCTGGTATGAAACACGAGTTGCATCATGCTACTTTTTTGTGAGTTTAGCGGTCCCATGTTTTTTCTTTAACCTTTCAGTTTGTATACAAAAAAATATTTATTCTTTTACAATTTGGGTCTCTCTCGCTCTCTCTATATATATCTTTAGGTAATTAGTATATTTCTTCACAAAAAAAAAAAGTTAATTAGTATCGTTTTCCTCCTCACATGGGGTAGTACAAAAGTTAGGAAATTTTTTATTGGTAGAAATTAATAGAAAAGAAGAGAGAGAAATAGAAATAGTACATCAGTTCTTATATTGGTATAATGATCGGTAAAATTCTTACCGATCCTAAAAAAATAAAATGTTTGGATCGGTAGGAATTCTACCCAAACTTAGTTTTTTTTTAAATCTGATGTATAGATGGAGAGAATTCTTATATTAGATTTCTAGTAAAATATGAAAAGTTTTCAAAAAATAGATAGAATGTTTCTATTATATCTAAATTTTAAGATACTCTATCTATTTTTTAAAAAATATTTTACTAGAAAAAATGAAAAGAATAAAAACAAATTAGTTTTTGAATCGGTAAGAATTTTACCGATCTTTCTACCAATGTAACAACTGATGTCCTCTTTCTATTTCTCTCTCTTCTTTTTCTATTAATTTCTACCAATAAAAAATATCCCAAAAGTTAGGCACAAAACTTTCCAAAGTCAAATTTCCAGGAAGTGCACTTATAAATACGTGGGACCCCATTTTCTCAAATTCTTGTTTTTTTTTCTACCAACTTCTGATAAGTTTTATAAGCTTACAAGTTTAGGTTACCAAGTTTCATAAAGTATGAATTTTATTCTACTTTATTTTTAGTTTTAAAATTTTGAAATAGGAACAGTTGATTTCAGAAAAAAAAAATATATATATATCCAATTATTAAATAACCTCAAAGTTTGAGCGACTTCAGTTTTTAATTTTTATTTATTGAAAAAGTGATGCTAGAGGTACCATTTTATTTGAAATGCATGAAATATTTTACAAAAGACATGATAGTTTAACGATTCAATCACTAATACGGTACCATTTGTATCCACTAAACAGCCTCATGGTACCGCTCCAAGTCATCTTTTTTAGCTAAATAAAAGGGAAGATATATCAAAGGTTCTCATGAGATGAATGATAATGTTCTTTCCTACCTCAGATTGATCCCAAAATACTAATATGATGCAAATAAGTTCTAACTAAAGGATATTTTTGTTTAACTTTTTAAAATATATATTTCATAATTTGTCCCTTATTGTACCGGACTGAGTTAAAAAAACTTTTAACTATTATGTCATGCCCAAATAGATTTAAATTTACTTCAATTTTCACGCTATCAAAAGTAAAAAAAAATTTGTACGTGATTGTACCTAGGCCTTTTGATAGCGTGAAAAGTAAATTATGATTCAATTCATTTTCGCCAGAGAAATTAACGCAATGACTTAATCGATATAGATAAGAATTTTAGTAACATGAGGAATCAAAAATCAAAATTCAGTGCTCTATTTATGATAATGGAAATAGCGATTTAGGGATCTACAAGGCAGGGACGAAATTAGGAAATTTAGATTGGAGAACATACATGTAAAATATATAATGTGTATTAGGTCAAATTTGAAATCAAATTTCACACAATCACAAATTCGAGTACTAACTACTACGTTCAGTAACTAGTTAAGGATGTCTGGTGTGTGTTACTGAGACCATTCAAAGGCAATCTGGGGCATTTTGATTAGGGGTAGAATTTAGGTTAGTCAGTTTAGTGTCTCTTGTAGTTGTCAGACTTTGATTATTGATGGAAGGGCTTCATGTCTCATTTAAAAAAAAAAAAAATTCTAACCACTAAGTTTAACATTTTATAAAGAAGGCTGAAATATATATATGTTTAAAAATTATAAAGTGTATAGAATAAAATTGTTGATTTGTATTAAAGGGTTTGCTAGTCGCTCCTAATAATGCTCTAGCTAGATTTGCTCCTGCTGCAATGAGAAAATTGATACAATAGATTATGGGGACTAAGATCTCACAGTTGAGGAAAGATTTTAAACTAGTCAATTTTTAAGAATAAAAGATTTCACAGTTGAACAAGATTTTAAGCTTGCCAAATTTTTTTAAGAAAAAAAATCTCACAGTTGAGAAAAGACTCATTGCACCTGCTTGGCAAGAGTCTCCTTAAGACTAAAGGAGCTACATTTAGATTTCTTAACCGCTTAATCTTACCGAATACAGGTTCCTTAACGCGGTTTAAGACAACCTCCTTTGGTCTCATTTTGTTCGGATCTTAATCCCCTGCCCTTTCCTTAAGGCACCTCCCCCCTTTCTTTAGTTTCCTTTAGCTATCTTAATCACCTGCGCCTTCCTTTAGCTAACCGAACAACGAACAACCCCTTCTTAGCGCGGATTAATATTTAATCTCTCATGTGTTGCCGAACAACCTCATTTGTCACGGTTGAAATAAGCAGTATTACTTATTCAATTCAAGAAGAAGATTCTCAGATTATTTTCATTAAATCAGATACAAACCTACATAACTCGATACATTTGTTTGTTGTCCGCACTCCAAGGATGACCTCATTTGGTAAAATTCAGCATCACATGTTCATCGTAGGTATAATAGCAAAGCATGTTATCTATATCTAACTAAACCCCTTTTGTTGACTTGATTGTACTAGTTTAAGTACTAATTCAAACTCTTGTTACTTTTCTCGTCAAACAAGTTGAATTCAAACACGAAAATAGAGTTGTCGGGTCAGATTCATATGGATTTTTCAATTCTCGTTCATTTTTTTTCAGAAGTTAAAATAATTTCAATTCTCAAATTGGAGAGCAGGACAGGTAATATTAGAAGAAATATTTAACAAATTAAGTTTGCTAACAGTAATATCATCACAATATTGATCCTGCTATAAAATTAGTACTCATATGCATAATATAGCTAAGTGTGTGTGAACTGTGAATGTCCATTTGGTTTAGTTAAAAATTATAACAATTTGTATTTCCAATTTTCCTCTTGATATACTGCAGAGATTTAATATATTTTTTTTCTCAAATAACAGGAGTTGGATTTCAATGATCTACTTCACGAATGATGTGTTTACGAATCAAACTTATAAATTTTTTTACAGCTTGAGTTTATATTAAAAAATTATAAGTTGATTTCAATGCGTTAATTTTTCATTATTATTTTATTGTTTGACTTTATACTAAATTAATTTGAAAAATTATAAAATTATTATGTAAATGCATCATTTGTAAAGTAGTTCAGTTTTAACGGTTTTAAATCGTCGTTTGAAGTCAATCCGATAAATTTTGAAACTGAGCTCACAAAGAACTTGACGAGCTTCATAACATCCTAAGTCTAATCACAATAACCAATAACATTATGTAATTTCATGTCTTCTTGCTTTCTGAACTCAAATACAGGAGAGAAATGAAAACAAGGACTGGATCCTGGTTCTTACTCAAAAAAAAAAAAAAAAAATCAAAATCAAAATTAAATAATTTATTCTGACAAACTTTCAAAGATTACATTTTGGAAAGAGAAACAGATATGATTCTCTCTTAATTTGATGTTACCATAATTGCATTTACTGTCATTGAAGTTAATAAAGGGAAGATATTGACTTGATAGAAGTCTTTCAGGTTGAGGCAAGACAATCAAATTAAGTCCTGCAGAATCTTCTCTCTCAAAAAAAAAAATTACAGAATGAAAGTAGTTTTTGTATTTGGATACATTTCTTGCAGAAAAAAAAATACACAGCATCAACGATATGAATTTGACCGAAGATTTATATTATTACATAACAGTCATATATAACGACGTGAGAGATAACACACTTGACATAATTAGTTTCTTGCAATTTAACGGTTCTACGTATAGGTTCAAATAACGGATAGTGAATATCATAAGAACATTATAATTTATTTTTCGAATTTAAGCTCCGAAGAAAATGTATCTAGTAAATAAAATTAAAATTCTTACAAGAATATAATTATGTAAAATAAAATAATTTTGTATTTAACATATATATTTAGGTAAAAGAAAAAATTCCTAAATACTAAGATGTGTATAACACAATTCGTCTCGCAATATGCAATGCAAACAACACAAGAGATTTGGATTTATTTAAGAATTATATTAAATGAGATAGAAGCATAATACATGAGTCATCCTATCAAAATAAATGAGAAGAGATAAATAAATCAAATAATTGGCATAGTTCATAAACTTAATTGCTTAACCCTCTAGATCTAACTTTTGGCTTTGTCTCGAAAATAAAAATACATAGTAAAAGAAATTTTAATTTTCAAATTGAAATAAAAGCTCGCAGATAGAATGAAATATGATAAAATATATAGAAACATAAACAATTGTTCACATAGTAAAATAACTAATTTTTATTTAGATATACCCAAAAGATTTATAAAATTAATACAATGTTAAAAATATTTTTTACCATTGGATTAAATTTGATAATAAGTAATATATCATCCAATAATAAAAAATCATTAAAGACATGATATATCTTAGAAACTTTAAAAATAAATATGTAAGAAGTATCAATATATATTATGAAGAGGGTTCAACTGTCTCTATTTTTTGTGCCACCACCATGCCTCTATTTTTAAAAACTTTAATAACTCAAAATTTAAAACTTAAAAGTCAAAATAAAACTGTTGGTTATGATCTACATCATTTTATCTATGTGCTCATAAAAAATTATCATATTTTAATTTTATTTTTATGTGAATCAATAAGTTGAAAAATCAACATTTAGAAATTATCCACATTAGTACGTTTTTTACAAGCTCTTTATCACAACCAAAACAAAATTAAAATGTCATAATTTTTTACACTTGCATAGATAAAATGATGTAGATCATATCCAACGGTTTTATTTTGACTTTTAAGTTTTAAATTTTGAGTTATTAAAGTTTTTAAAAATAGAAGCATGAAAAATAGAGACATTTGGACCCTCTATTATGAATTGGGGTGCGCTATGGGGTTAGAATCTTGCAAGAGAAAACAAAAATAGTAGAATATATATGATCTTGTTCTAATAGTTCTGTATCCTTAACAAAATATCTCTGCCTCAATATCTTCTTTATTAATCGTAGTAGCTTAATTAATTAAGCGACAACGCATCCACAACCTCGATCCTCTGTTGAAAAATCGTACAAGAAACATTTTTTATTTTGTTGAATATCTCTCGTTATTTGTGAGTTTACTTGGATTTTTTTTTTCCTTTTTGTTGACGGGTAAAGTCTCCCTTGTTAGAATTTCATAATTACCAGATCATAGAGAATAGAATCTTCTAGAAAAAAAATAATCACTTGTTACGTACAATCTTGTAAAAAGTTTAATAATCATCGCTTTATAAAATAAATAAGTACCGCACAAGTTGTTGCAATCTAAGAACCAGTCATTACTTTAACGACCAAGATAATATTTTTCGTATAAAAAATTACACATTTGTCGATAGGGGTGTCAATGGTTACGGTACGGGTTGGATGAAAATATTGTCATATTTATACCCGTTACAAATTATTCTTACCCGTACTCTATCCTTACCCTCTACAAATTATCTTATCCGTACCCTACCTTTTTCCATTATGGTTGTCGGATAACGAAACGGTAGCGGATAAATAACGGGTAATATAATAATTATTTTTATTATTTATTAAATAAAACATTAAAACATATACATGTGTGAAACTTTATTTGAAAAAAAATTTGATCATACTAAGCGCAAGTAAATTAATTAAAGTACTATTTTCAATACTTATTAATATATATAATATATATAATTTTTTTATAATTATCTGATCGGGTAACGGGTATGAAATAGACTTTATCCGTACCCTTATTCGTTTAGATAACGAAAAAAATCTTTACCCGTATTCGAATTCGTACCCGATAAGTTTACGAAAAAAAAATCTTACCCGTATTCGTCTTATCAGATACGGTACAGATCGGATAAACGGATAAAAAGATGCCATTGACACCCCTACTCACAGATTTTTAGTTATTGTCAACCTATGGCACTTAATGGGAGTGGACTCCACGTCAGCAATACTATCCCATGATTTATTCAAATATTGATTATCTAAACTTGAATAGTTTGTCTAAATCATCCGTTTGTTGAGTATTTTCATTCTAAAACTAAAAACAAAAACAAAATTATATATGTGATATGAATGTATAATCCAACTGTAAGGGTTCGGGTAGGATATAGTGATACAGTTCAATTGCAATTTATTCAATTAATCGCTATCCAAAACAAAATTTATGTGTAAAATTAATTTTAAGATATATAAAATTTACCAAAACAAAATTTATGTGTAAAATTAATTTTAAGATATATAAAATTTACCACTAGACATGCAACGAAAGTTTTTGATAATTCTATTTATATATAGAATCCGTAGCCTTTTTCTGTTTCGTTTGTGTATTGGAAGTACACAATAATCACAACCGCGTCTCTACCAGTATCCACACAAACTTGTGTCTAATTTCTATTTTGGATCAGATTCAAATCTGAAATAATTATAACACACACATATATATATAGGCAAATACACCATTGACTGTAGTACTGTTCATTCCACGCTGATCCAACGGTTCAGAAAATTTCGTTACCAATATTGATTTTAACTCAAAATTTTTGTCGAAAGGGTAAAATAGTAATTTGACGCCAGTCAATCTCTCCCGCGATCTCCTTCTCTCCGTTTCAAAAAAAAGCGAAAATCGCGATCTACTGTGCCCTAAATCCGATCTACTTTCATAAACGCTAACCTATTCCTTCTCTCCCGCCATCTACTTCCAAAAAAAGAGAAAACCGATCTACATCCTTCGCGACCTAACCCTCTCTGTGGCAACGCCGCCGCGCGACGTAAACCGTAGACGTAACCCTCTTTTTGCAGATCTACCATGGCGTTCTCTCTCACATCTTCTTGTGAGGTCAGGCGACTCGTCCGGTACCGGCTGTGAGGCGAGGCAACTACTCGGTGCTTGCCGTGAGGCCGTGAGGCGAGGCACCTCGAGGTCGTGTGGCGAGGCAACTCTTCCGGTACCGGCCGTGAGGTGAGGCTGAGTTGGATTCCGGTAACGGCCGTGAGGTTAGGCGATGACTTTTCATATTTGATTGGAAAGACTATCAAGCCAAGTTATTCCAACTTTAGCCGCTCGTGAGTTTTATCTTGCTAATTTCAATTCTTTTTTTAACTTGATACTATTGGTTGCCAGTTTAATCAATATTTTTTTTAATTGATCTTAAGAGGTTTTCTTAGGCTTATTTGTAAATTCTGATTATTATATTACACATACATGGTATTTTTGCAATATACTATCAAATTTGCAGATAACACCAAATTGACTAAGTCAATTCACCTCGTAGCCTGTTCATACAAACATGGGAACTGACGTCTGGAACATTAGCTTGATTTTGTTTCAGTTTTTCTTAGTGATAAGGATAGCTCATCAGGGGAAGGGGCAAATTTGTTCATATTTTATGATGCACCTTTTTCATGTTTTCCCTTATATTAGTCTAAAAGTTCAGTGTTATTTGTGAAAAAATCAGAATGTTGGGTGCTAATTACAAAAATGAAAATTTGTAGGTTTTATTTGCAATGACACTAAAAAAAATCTGATTTGGGAAAAACCCAACTAAAATAAGTACAGAAATTTCTGTAACATTCACATTTACGGCAATTGTGTTGTAGTCCTCAATATGAAGCTTAAAGAAGAAGTTTCCATTAAATTTGTTTCACCTTCTTTTTTTAACATTGACATTTTCAGGTATGTTGGTTGGATATTTGTAGCATCGTTGTACCACCTCCCGAGCTTTCAATCAATGGGGGTTGACATGAGGATGAACCTATCCTTGTTCATAACGATATACATATCATCGGTGCTATTTCTTATTGCTTTTCATATTGCATTTCTCGGGCTTTGGTATCTTGGCCTAGTTGCTAGAGTGGCAGGAAAGAGGCCTGAAATTGTGACAATTTTACAAATTGAACTGTAAGTCCTCTTCACGCAATCTTGAATAAAAAAATTTGTGGATACTGGTATGGCCTTACAGGCTTTACCAGCTTTTGCATACAGGATCACAATCCGGTACTGATGTGTACTATCAAGGTTGTAACACAATAGTACTTAAAAGTGTTTATTTAACCAACCGAGCAATTATACTTTCTATGAAAAAAAATAATACTTCCTGTTTAATTTTGCTTGCAGGTAATTAGCATTGCATGCTGTGCATTCTACAGCCGATGTGGGAATCGGGCATTACACAGAGAAGAGAAGCAGACAATTCAGCAGTGCAATAGCACCTGGATTTCAAACTTTTTAAGAATTCATGAATTGAAGGACCAGATGTGCTCCTCTTGGCTCGCTCCTGTGGGATCTGCCAGTGACTATCCCCTTTTATCTGAGTGGATTATTTACGGAGAGGTGCCTTTCATACTCTTTTTCTTTCTTTGTATGAACCAGTACTATGCTAGTCACCAGGGAACACACTTTCTTTTTCATTTTTTCTTGTCAATAACATTTTTGTTTTTCCCAGTTTTCCATGATCTTTTTTTTTTTTACTTAAACTGAGGCTACTATTTCATTTTGCATGTTAGTTGTTATCAATGTTCTAAGAATGCATTTTTCCTTTCTCCAGATGGTGTGCAATGGACAGTGTGGCGGCACATCCGATGAAATATCCCCATTATATTCTCTGTGGGCTACTTTTATCGGCCTCTACATTGCTAATTATGTTGTTGAAAGATCTACTGGGTAAACTTTTCTTTATACACTTCAACCTTTCTTATGAGAAAATTTTCATTGAGGGTCATTGCATTGGCAAAAATTGTGAAGTTTATAAAGACGGGCTCTTTGCATTACTGTAAGGATTAATTGAGTCGTTAGTTAAAAGTTGCTGGAGCAATGTAAAGTAAAATAGATGATGATTTTAATATAAATTTCAAGAAGGTACTTGGAAATATAGTGTTACATCGCATTTATGGGTGTCTTTTTTTTGCATTCTTTTGGATCTTTTGTAGACAAATATATAAAGGCATTTGCTTCTATGGACTAATACTACCGTCAGCACTGTTCATTTGTAGTTGATCCAACGGTTCAAATTAATTTGTTAATTTTTACTCTATTTTTAGGTCGGAAGGGTAAAAGTATAATTTCACAAAACCTCTTTCTCTCCCGCTGTCTACTTCTCCCCATTTCAAAAAAGAAAAATCGCGGCGATATCCTAACCCTAACCCTATCTCTAGCGAGTCTCTTCTCCTCTCTCACGATCTCTCTCACGATACTCGTCGGACGCGCGGCAGGAGTCCCGTCTCTCACGATCTGCTGTCAAGGAGCAGCCATGAGACTCGTGATTCAGCAGCCAAACAGGGCCATGAGACTCGTGATAACTAATCAAGAGATAAAACTTTTTTGTAGAGTTAATGTCTCAATCTCATTCCCAAACAAACCCTGATGTCGGAGATTCTCAAAGTGTATCGATCGAAGTAAGGCAAAATCCAAAAAAAAGGAGATCCAATGCGTGGGACCATTTCGAAAAAGCAGGAGATTCAACAGTTATGTGCATACATTATGCCGAATTCTTGATTGGTGTTAGAGGTAAATACTTTATTTATCATTTTGTTTAAAATTTAAATCTCATTTCTTATTTGCAATAATACTGCTAATTTCAAGGTCTAACTCTGAATTTAGGGGCTTTGGAGCTTTGTGGTTTTCTTGATTCTAGGAAAATAAGGTAAAATTGTTTGCCCTTGTGCCTCTTTATCTATTTTTCATGTTGAATTGTATCCCAAATCAGTGATATAGTCAAGGCATTGAATTAGGCAAATTGATGAAATAAGTGCGAAATTGATGGTCAAAACTACCCCTCATGAACAGAAAATTGATGAAATAAGTGCGAAATCGATGGTCAAAACTACCCCTCATGAACAGCAAGTTGATGCAATAAGTGCGAAATTGATGGTCAAAACTACCCCTGTATTGTAGTTATTTACTTTATGCAGTGTTTTTGTAATTTTGCTTTGATTGAAACCAATATTACTTCACAATCAGTTTAAGGGCAAATTCTTCATGAATTCAGATTTCAAACAAGAGGTGAAGAAAAGGTTAATTGAGTGGGGCTGGAAAGGCATGCAAGTGTGCTATTCAGTGAAGAAATAAGAGGTGGTGTGAATTTTTATTTCAGCAATAAATTCTGGACAGTGAAGTTTTTATTTTTCTAGATAAATAGATTTTATTAATTTTTCTTGAATTCAAGAATCTTTTAACTTGATTATATCTATTTTATCATGCATAAAAGGGTGGTTCATGAGTTAGCTTACTAAATCAATGCACATACACTTCAAGTTCCAAACTATGTCCAGGCATTAGCCCAAACATTGCCCCAAACACTTACCAAACATTGCTGGATATAGGTGCAACTGGTACAGAGAATACCTCAAACAGAACCCTCTTGCAAATCAGATCAGAAAGTTATAAATGAACCAAATCCTTGCATAGATGGATATAGGACATTACCAGGAACTCACAGAATCAAACCTCACATTTTTGTGATTTTTATACAATTAATTAAGGACGTTCAAAGATCAGATTTCAAAAATTCCAGCAACTGGTACAATGGGTGACTGGTACCAAAACTGAACAGTACAAAATTACTAGTTTGACCCAATTAGAAAATTCAGAAAACTTTGAGATTAATCTAGGTGATAGTACATGATGTCCTGAGAATTTTGGTACTAAGAACTCCTGATTTGGAGCTGTAGTTTGCTCTGTGCAAAAATCACAAGGCAACATGCCTGAGAAAGACAAAACTGTCCTATGTGCCCTGAAACTTGAAGAAATAAACCACATTAAATCCTATAAAAAGATGCAGTCTGGTATATAATGTATCATAATCTATTTGTTTGATAGAAAGTAGACTCCTGGTTTCTTCTTTCAGATATGCTTGATTGGTTGCCACTGTTGATGTTTTATTTTTTTTGTTTTTTTTTTGTGATTGAATTATTTTCAGGTTGAAAGGTGGAATGAACAAAGGGATAATGGCACATTTCTTGGCCCTCTCTGATTTCATTGTTTAGAATCTTTTTTAATATATAAAATGTGTCATGATTTGAGCAGAGACTAGTTTTATCTGCTGGTCTTTTTAACTTTTCATGAAACGGAATGGATTAATGACATCATATCAGTTTTATATCTTGCTTCTTTAATGATGCAATTTGAGGAGAGATTGTTGGTTTTTAAATGAAATGTGTCACTTAAAATTAGCTTCTCAACTTTATAGAATTACTTTTATATTATTGATTGTTTAATATATTACTTAATTGTTAGGTAACATGGATATTATTTTTGTTTGATCATATTTATATTTTCTAGCACTATTTTTGAAGAGAATGTGTTGTGTGATCATAGATGTTCTAAGGTAATATAAAAAAATTTATGATCAAATTCAAAAACAAATTTATTAGAAATTCAAATTTTGTGATTATGTCATTTAAATTATATAAAATTTATTTGGCCTACACAAATTATAAAGAGGTTCAAACAAAAGACACATTAAAAACTAATATAAATTTATGAACGAGTCCTATATGAGGTGTCGCGTGGAATTCGTGTGGAATTCGCGTGGAACAAATTATAATTCATTTCACTAATGTGTGTCGCGTGGAATTCGCATGGAAGAAATGAGTTTTTGCCGAGCCGAGCCAAGTGTTCAAGCGAGCCGAGCCGAGCCGGGCTTTTTCTTCAAAAACCGAGGCATTTTAGGTGATAGTTGGTCAATTGAGGCATTTTAGGTACTAATGTTGTATATATTAAAAGAATGATTAAAGCTCATAATTTGTATAAGGAGATGTAATTAAACATCAATCCTTTACATATTATTCACTTCACCCTTCCTTTTAGCATATATATCCATGAAATTCATATTTTGTTTGATTTAAAGAAAGCATACAAGAATCATGTCAAGTAGGAGGATGTAATTAAACATCAACCCCTAAAGTCACCACCCTTCAAACTTTCTAAAAATACAAAATAGTTACATTAAATGGGGGTACCAAAGAGTGCATACCGGTACCAACAACTATATTAATTGAAATTTATCAATTATATCAACTAGTTTATTTAAGTTGAAAATCAAATGATATTCAAGAAACATCAAAAGAATCTAAAATCAAATGGTCATACATGTAAAAAATTCTCAAATACACAAAATTCATAAATGTGAATCATATCGAGTAAAAAGGCGTGTAAACCCAACAACCAAACGATTTGTTACCACTCAATTTATAAAGCTTTGAAGATAGTTTTCCAAGATGTACTTCAAAAATGACAGTACCTTTGAAGATAGCTTTCCAAGAGCATTTCAATTTCTTCCTCTTCTTCTGCTTTAAATGAAAACAAACAAAACTTTTGTGAATTAGCTAAGAAGCAGCAGAAGAAGCAAAGTAATAGATCTTACCCCAAAACTTTTGAGTGATAGCGACCATACCCCAAATTTAGCTTTATGAAGGTTTGCCCATGAGAAGACAGTTTTGTTAAGGCATGCAAATGAAAATTAACAAAAAAAAGTGATTTGGACTCTTCCAGAAGGGCCTTTTGGTCATTTTTCCTTTCTAGGGATTTGGACAACGAGCAAAGTGATCTAAAGAACCAAGAAGCAATCAATGACTAAAAGCTATACAACAATAAATCATACTGAATGTAGCAAAAGGCTAAATAGGAACTCCTATTTCCTAAATTAACGGTTTCTGACCAGTCCTCATATACAAATTAACAAGCCAGTAGTCCGTATCAAACAAACTTTGTCTTTAAGAATCAGATTTTAGTAGTTAAGGACTGTTTTTGTTTGCTTTTTCTTCACTTGAGAAATTGGTGCTTTGCTGAGGTTCAAAGACATAACTCCTAGTACCATACTAAAAAGTGATGCCTCTCAGGAATTATATCAGATTCGATCCCTCTCAACACAAATAAATTACTCCCAAGAAAGTTAATTAAACCATCTCGATTGAAAAGGCAAGACTTGATCAGCAAAAGGAGCCTGATTGGAGCTCGAATTACCAGCAGTGAAAAACTAATAATAATTCGAGTAGAACTAGGGTGTGATCTTTGGTGAGCACAACTCTACATAAACTATCGGATTCACTTCAAACGAGATTAATCCAACCGTTAAAACCGATGTACTTTACGAGTGATGGGCGTACATGCAAAATTTTAAATTTTTTGAATTCATTTAGTCTCAAGTCAAGTGGTCAAAATTGAGAATTTTTTGAATGCATTAAAACAACTTCATTTTGGATCATTCATTTTTCATCAATTTTGACCACTTGACTTGAGACTAAATGAATTCAAAAAATTCAAAATTTTGCATGTACGTGCATCACTCGTAAAGTACATCGGTTTCAACGGTTGGATTCATCTCGTTTGAAGTGAATCCGATAGTTTATGTAGAGTTGTGCTCACTAAAGAGTTTGGTGAGCACATCACACCCTAGTTCTACTCTAATAATTCTGCTAAATAGAAACACTTGATCGAAAAATGAATAGGTCTGACATGATAATTACGATATAATTTCACCACTTAGCTTGCAACCTTCCAACTGTGCAGTAACAAGCACAAATCCTACAAATTTTGAGAACCCTAATAAAATCATAAAACTAGTAACTATTTTAATAAACAGAATGGCAATCTTTGTGTGCTCTCATTCTCTTATTTTTTGGTATTAACAAACTAAATTGGTTGTTGGTTCATAACCTAAACATGTAGTTAATTAGTTAATTGGTTGCCCTCTCCAGTACTAGTATCTAAATTGCACACAACTGTTTCTTGATGGGTATATATCTAAATTTCTCTAAAATGTAATTTAACACTACATAATTGTATGTTCACGTACCGCTTGGAGAAGTTGACATCTTTGTCGATTATGGCCTAGCATACCGCAATACAAATAATGGGATGGCAAAAGAGAAAACCATGAGTTTTCACTGTAGATCAGATTTCATATATCCTTAATTCATTTTGAGTAAAAGGCTACCTGGTGGTGACCAATTTTTCTTCGGTAATTCTTCTTCCTCTTGTACTTAAAAATAATTACTTTAGGATCCTTTCCCTGTTTAAGAAAAGATAAAAAAAACAAAAATCAGTGAGCTAACCAGCAAGACAATTTGCATCTACGAAGTAAATCGGTACAAGAAGATACCTGCTCTTCAACCACTGCATGTACAGCTGCATTAGTCACAATCGGCTGCCCAATATAGTACTTTGTGCGGGTTCCAACTAATAGTACTTGGTTTAATATAATCTGCAATATGACTCCTCTTATTGGTTAATAGCTAATGTATTTATCATTTACAAATTAAGGCACCTAATCTGGCAGCTCCAATTATGCCTCGAGTATGCAATCTCGCCTAAATTATATTCCAACTATGTAAACTAGGCCTCATTCAACAAATATAGATCCTGTACTCCATACCATATTATATGATACATTTGGAATATGCATTCATGTCAACAATAATCACACATCTTAAGCTGGTTGCAGTACAGGTACTGAACCTCACCATTATAAAAACCTGGTTTGGTGTATACAAGGTCATAGCAGTCAAAATGTAATGTCCCTCTTTCCTCCTTTCAAAGGCTCTCTATTACACTTCACACACCAGCTGGTACATAGCAATACAATAGAGAAAAATTAAAGAGGCCTGAGAAATTATTAAAACCAGACCTTGTCATTCACATTGGCTCCTTTCAACCTTTGTGTATAGAGGTAACGCCTTGGGTGCACTATATACTGCCTCGATCCAATCTGGTCAATAAAAGATAAATAACAATTAGATGGGAATTTTAGTCATTTCAGCACAATTAGCGTATGCTTTTACTTGAGCAAACTTAAGGGGCATCAAACTGAAGTACGTAATAATTCTTTCATTATTGAACTGCAAATAAAACTAATACAGGGAAAGAAATGGGAAATTCGCCTCACCACGACAACATAATAGACATCTTCTCCCTTTTTACTTACACTCGACTCACTGGAGGCTTCCAACTCAGCATGTTGTACTCTACTGAGTTAGAGAGGTCGCTGGACAGCCGGAGGAGAGGGGTCGCGGACGAGACCTAGTTTTTCTCTTTTGCGTGAGAGAGGAGGGGTGCGTCGGAGGCTGGATCGCGAGAGTGGGCTAGCGAGAGGGAGAGAGAGAGGAAGTAGGCTGGATCGCGAGAGGGAGAGGGCAGACTCTCTTCTTTCTCCTTCGCGCATAACTAGAGGGAACTTGAGGGAATTTGTATCATCTCCCGCTGGAGAAAGAGAAGGGAAGTAGAGGCGAAATAGAGAAAAGCGAACTGGAGGAGGGTTGACAGCAAAGTGATCTGAAATTTTAACCATTAGATGTTTTTCCATCTATACTCTTTATAGAATCAACGGCTAATATAAACTCTGCCGGAATATCTACTGTAGTTCTACTGTAGATGGTGTCCATGGAAGCATCCCTCTTTTATATATCTCTATTTGCTGTGTAAAAAGTTATCCGATTTATTTACTAATTAACCACTGGTAGCTCAGTAATAAATTCAAAAGTATAGAATCTTATTCAAAAAAAATTACGCCATATTTGTAAGAACGCTTGATTGCTTTTGTCAGTAACAAAGATCAGCTAACCGACTAACCAAGAAAGCTTGATTGCTTTTGTTTGGAAGAGGCAACAGCTAATTAGGGAAAACTAGCCTAATTTTTTTGTTGTTGCATTCTTGGAAAAGTAAATCCTTACTTGAAAGCAGAGAAAAGGGAAAACTTTGCTGTAATTTCGATAAAATAGCCCCTAGTTTGTTTGGATGTACCAATGATCACCGTTGCGAGGAATGTGGTCAAAAGGGCCACACCACGTGCTATGTACCCAATCATCTCCTCTAACGATATTGGATTTGTAATCACATTCGCTTACCCTCTTTGTTCCTGTATGTATGGTGGTGGGGCTGTAACTGGAGGTGCCTGGGTTGCTTAATCTCCTTGTTGCTGCATGTATGGCGGTGGTGCGGAGGTAACTGGAGGCTGGTTGTTATATTCCATTATCTTTCTTTTGTATGTTTATCTAAATTCAGATTTGTTTGAAGGCGATGGAATGAGAACCTTGTAGGGGGGAGATATATAGATGCTGAAAGAAACAAAAATTAAGTAAAAATTAAAATTAAAATATTAATTATTAAGTGCCATAAAATATATTTTTATTTGGCTTAGTCAGGAGAGTTGTTTGATAAAGTAAAACAAAAATATAAAAAAAAAGTAAAATGTTCGCACGTTAATTGTTTTCTCAATTTTTATTGTTTTTACAAAAATATATTTTTATTGTTTTCTCAATTTTTTTTTTTTTTAGAGATTCCGGAAATTTTTTTCCGAACTAAATAAATTTTTTTTTTTAAGAGAAAAATAGCTAAAATACTGAAATCTAACGCTACAAAATCGAATTGTTTTTTTAAATATTTGTTTCATTAATTTAAAAAATTTCAAAATGGTGTAGAATAATTTAGAAATTATCAAAATAGCTAAAATACTGAAATCTAACACTAAAAAATCGAATTGTTTTTTTAAATATTTGCTAGATTACATTTTTTTATATATAATTAGCATATTTATACTAAAACAAGCCAAATTACTTGATTTATGCTGAATTACACTAAATTACAATAATTATGTAGAATTATGCTAGAATACGGTAAAGTACGCTAAATTACGTACGAATAGGGATTATATCTTCACTGAGAAGGCGAAAAACGACGACGAAACTTCAAACGGTCATAAAACGGCGCTCGAGTGTCCGATTTCAGCAAATGACCACTTTTCGGAAAGCTTGCGAAAATGCGCATGCGTCCGGTCTTGCTTTGCTAGTTTTCCAAATTCAGAATTGCCAAAAAACAAATAGAAGAGCCTCAAAACTTCAGTTGAAGTTTCCGATTAAGATTTTCATTTCTATTATTCAATCTACGTAGCTCAGTAAATTAGTTATGTAACAAACTTTTAGAACACCAAATTTTATTATTTTTGGAATTTTTTTTACTATTTTTTATGATTTATGAAAGATCCCACAAAATAAGCCCCATTTATACGTAATTTAGCGTAATTTATCGTATTTTAGTAAATTTACCGTATTTTAGCACAAAATCGACCCTATTCGTAGTAAAAAACAATTCGATTTTTTAGTGTTAGATTTCAGTATTTTAGCTATTTTGATAATTTCTAAATTATTCTACACCATTTTGAAATTTTTTAAATTAATAAAACAAATATTTAAAAAAACAATTCGATTTTGTAGCGTTAGATTTCAGTATTTTAGCTATTTTTCTCTTAAAAAAAAAAAATTTCGGAAAAAAATTTCCGGAATCTCTAAAAAAAAAAATAAATAAATAAATTTGTTAAGTTAAATTTTTTTATCCGGAATCTCTAAAAAAAAAGAAAAACAATAATAAAAAAAAAATAATAAAGTTAAATCCGGAAAAAAAATTTCCGGAAACTCTAAAAAAAAAAAAAAAAAAAAAATGTTAAATCCGGAAATTTTTTTTCCGGTTTTGGAGTTCAATTTCCGGAAAAAAAATTTCCGGGTTTAGAGGCCAAATCCGGAAATTTTTTTTCCGGTTTGGGTATTTTTCAAATTTTCAAGATAACATGGGTATTTTTTGTAATTTGATTTATTTTTTGGATATAAATAAAAAATTCGGCGCGGGTTACTTTCGGTTTCCCGCCACTGCTTTTTGGCGTATTAGTTAGCAAATTTCCTAGTTTTTCGCAGAATCAATATCTCTTCGACTGTGCAATATTTTCATACATATTCCACTTGCATAGTTGAGTGACATTTTTTTTTACTGGAAAGAAGCCATTATCTCAGTCTTATAACTTTTCAAATGTTCGTCAAAACTGGAATCACATATTATTATCGAGTTTTTCCTGTAACAAATTATTATCTTGCAAAAACGGGCTTAAAATAGCCCTTGGGTAAGACTTTATTTCTAACATTTATGGGCCGCACTGTATAGTTGTCAGACAATAATTAAAGCCCAAAACTAATTTTATTTTCCCAAAAACCTTCGATACACGTCACCATGTATCAGATTTATGTTCCACCTCCTGCCACGACGGATTTGCAAAACAAAGAGATCACCAATTCACCATGGCGAACAAACTCTGCTGCCTGTTAAGCCTCGACCGCTCCCCACTCTCCGTTTCAATCTATCAACAGATGCGACATCTCTCCGGCGTCTCTTACCCAGCGACGCCATCTCAAGAAGCTTCTAGATCTGCTCCTCCTTCGGCTCCTTCGGAGAAAGAAGAGAAAGAGAAGGTGGAGTCGAAACAGATAGAGGAGCCTACCGGAGATGGTGATGGAGAGAAGGGGTTGAATGTGAATAAACTCACCGGAGAGGTGGGGGGACCGAAAGGCCCTGAGCCAAGTCGCTATGGCGATTGGGAGCAGAAGGGTCGTTGCTCTGATTTATGATCTTTCTAGGGTCCTATGAAAATTTAATGAATTAGTACAGGAGGAGGTACTTTCTTTTTGTAGTGAAAGTGTATCTTATTTTTTGTTACTTAAATTTCAGCTATGTGCAGAGGTGGCGGTTCTAGTACGAGCTCCTTGCCTCTGTGGAATAAGTTCACATAAACATTATAACAATTTAAGTGAAACTTTATGGTTTTTACATAGGCAAATTCTTCTATGGACACCATTGACTGTGGTACTGTTCATTCCACGTTGATCCAACGGTTTAGAAAATTTCGTTACCAATATTGATTTTAACTCAAAATTTTTGTCGGAAGGGTAAAATAGTAATTTGACGCCAGTCAATCTCTCCCGCGATCTCCTCCTCTCCATTTCAAAAAAAAGCAAAAATCGCGATCTACTATGCCCTAAATCCAATCTACTTTCATAAACGCTAACCTATTCCTTCTCTCCCGCCATCTACTTCCAAAAAAAGAGAAAACCGATCTACATCCTTCGCGACCTAACCCTCTCCCGCGATGTCCTCCTGTAACAAATTATTATCATGCAAAAATGGGCTTAAAATAGCCCTTGGGTAAGACTTTATTTCTAACATTTATGGGCCGGTCTGTATAGTTGTCAGACAATAATTAAAGCCCAAAACTATTTTTTTTCCGAAAAACCCTCGATACACGTCACCATGTATCAGATTTATGTTCCACGGTTCCACCTCCTGCCACGACGGATTTGCAAAACAAAGAGATCACCATGGCGAACAAACTCTGCTGCCTGTTAAGCCTCGACCGCTCCCCACTCTCCGTTTCAATCTATCAACAGATGCGACATCTCTCCGGCGTCTCTTACCCAGCGACGCCATCTCAAGAAGCTTCTAGATCTGCTCCTCCTTCGGCTCCTTCGGAGAAAGAAGAGAAAGAGAAGGTGGAGTCGAAACAGATAGAGGAGCCTACCGGAGATGGTGATGGAGAGAAGGGGTTGAATGTGAATAAACTCACCGGAGAGGTGGGGGGACCGAAAGGCCCTGAGCCAAGTCGCTATGGCGATTGGGAGCAGAAGGGTCGTTGCTCTGATTTATGATCTTTCTAGGGTCCTATGAAAATTTAATGAATTAGTACAGGAGGAGGTACTTTCTTTTTGTAGTGAAAGTGTATCTTATTTTTTGTTACTTAAATTTCAGCTATGTGCAGAGGTGGCGGTTCTAGTACGAGCTCCTTGCCTCTGTGGAATAAGTTCACATAAACATTATAACAATTTAAGTGAAACTTTATGGTTTTTACATAGGCAAATTCTTCTATGGACACCATTGACTGTGGTACTGTTCATTCCACGTTGATCCAACGGTTTAGAAAATTTCGTTACCAATATTGATTTTAACTCAAAATTTTTGTCGGAAGGGTAAAATAGTAATTTGACGCCAGTCAATCTCTCCCGCGATCTCCTCCTCTCCATTTCAAAAAAAAGCAAAAATCGCGATCTACTATGCCCTAAATCCAATCTACTTTCATAAACGCTAACCTATTCCTTCTCTCCCGCCATCTACTTCCAAAAAAAGAGAAAACCGATCTACATCCTTCGCGACCTAACCCTCTCCCGCGATGTCCTCCTGTAACAAATTATTATCATGCAAAAATGGGCTTAAAATAGCCCTTGGGTAAGACTTTATTTCTAACATTTATGGGCCGGTCTGTATAGTTGTCAGACAATAATTAAAGCCCAAAACTATTTTTTTTCCGAAAAACCCTCGATACACGTCACCATGTATCAGATTTATGTTCCACGGTTCCACCTCCTGCCACGACGGATTTGCAAAACAAAGAGATCACCATGGCGAACAAACTCTGCTGCCTGTTAAGCCTCGACCGCTCCCCACTCTCCGTTTCAATCTATCAACAGATGCGACATCTCTCCGGCGTCTCTTACCCAGCGACGCCATCTCAAGAAGCTTCTAGATCTGCTCCTCCTTCGGCTCCTTCGGAGAAAGAAGAGAAAGAGAAGGTGGAGTCGAAACAGATAGAGGAGCCTACCGGAGATGGTGATGGAGAGAAGGGGTTGAATGTGAATAAACTCACCGGAGAGGTGGGGGGACCGAAAGGCCCCAAGCCAAGTTGCTATGGCGATTGGGAGCAGAAGGGTCGTTGCTCTGATTTATGATCTTTCTAGGGTCCTATGAAAATTTAATGAATTAGTACAGGAGGAGGTACTTTCTTTTTGTAGTGAAAGTGTATCTTATTTTTTGTTACTTAAATTTCAGCTATGTGCAGAGGTGGTGGTTCTAGTACGAGCTCCTTGCCTCTGTGGAATAAGTTCACATAAACATTAATAACAATTTAAGTGAAAATTTATGGTTTTTATATATTTCTATTTGTTGTTTAAAAAGTTATCTGATTTATTTACTTAGCATGTCTTCTGATGCTTGCAGTTGGCTATGCAGTTGACAACTCTAATAGCTGCAAAAGAATTTTTTTTTACATTGACTGTAATAAAAAAAAAAGAATTATTGCCTTGAATGTTTTTAGTCAGTTGTGTTGACTGTATTGCTTTTACTTGATGTTTGGATTGATGTCAGACTTGTGTGTATGCTGCATAATAAAACTATACCTTTGGATAGTGCAAGGATCTGGGTGGGATTTAGTAACTCAAGTTGGTACCAGTACCATTCATATGCTGGCACAGGTATCTATTTGATTTCTTTTTGCTTAATATGTCTAGTGCAGGGATCTGGGTTATGCCTGTGCTTCTCTTTTCCTTCTCTTTGCTGACACAGTGAGCAATTTGATATTTGGGGCTTTTGATTTGGATTAGGGTGGGAGGGTACTGATATAGTGGCTTGATTGGTATTATGGTATACTGTTGTGTTGGGTATGTAAAACTTTTGCTTTAATAAAAAGCAGGAAGCTTTGCTGCTTTGTTCAGAAAATAAAAATAAAAAATAGAATCTATGACTTTGAGAGAAAGAAATAAGGAGATAAATCAAATAGCGGATTTTGGTCGAGAATGAGTTAATATTACGTATATTATTAATAACCGATGCAAATAAAAAATTTGTTCCAACATTATATTGCCAGTTTTGTGTAAAAAGATTTGGAGGGTGGATAACAAGAAAAGGATAAGGGAACAAATGCAAGAACAGTTCAACAACCCTTACCCAATCCAAATCTCAAATGAAAGGAAATACAAGGGAGAGGGGATGGAAAGCATGATACAATCCCTAGAAATCAAGGGAAAGGGAAAATATAATCTCAAGATCTATATAATATGAAATGATGAGTTGCTTTTATACTTGTCACAACATCATTGGAATACAGTCCCTGGAAACCAAGGGAAAGGTAAACTATTATCTCAAGATACATAATATGAATTGATAAATTGCTTTAAAATTTTGAAATTCAAATCTTAAGTCAAATCCATCATTTCCTTAGCCACAATGTCCATGTGGTGTCTTGTGAGCTTTCCCCATGCACCCAAAGAAGGGAATGTTGAATCCTAAGGAAGAAAGGAGAATTTTTGTCCCATTAAATATATCACTTCAGAGGTTATATAAAACTCCCTCAGTTGAAATAGAAACTCAATCTAAGTTGCTAATTGTCTTTCCTGCTAAGTATCTTTCTGCCAAATTTACAAATGCAAGACGTGGCCATTAACGAATTGAACGTACCAACATGGGTTCAATCTGTGGTCGAAGAGTGTAACGGTCATGGTATCCGATTCATTATGACCAAAAGAGTTGCCGAGTCTGATTTGAACAGACAACAAAATCGACTTCTCATCACGAAACTATCTGTTGATGCCATCCAACGGATGCTCTCTGAAGAAGAAAAGACTCTGGCAAATCTTAACCCGAATGTGACAGTAGACCGTGGAGGTCTTGACATTAGGGTTTTTACACGAAACAAGTTCAGGGTTGAGGAAGTGAAACTCCAAAGGTGGGATAGTACTGGCTCAAGTGTGATAAACGGTAGAGGAATGAATGCGTTTCGAGCGTGGAGCGATCTGAATGTGGCGGATATAGTAGAGATGTGGGGATTTAGGGATGGAAGAGATGGCAAGTTGTGTTTTGCTATTGGCAAGGTGTGATATTGTTTTAAACCTTGTTGTTGAATACATAATGTTATAGATATATATTGTGTGCCTGATGTATTTTTCTATTAAGTTTGAGATTCTGATAAACGATTATTGTTTAATGAACAGTATTTACTATGTATAAATCAGTGTGTTTAAATATTGATTATGTTATGATAAAACAAGACAAAACTTGTTAGCATATAGGTCGCACAATTTCTCTAAAAAATCTTCCACCGTTGCTTGTAAATTATGGGCTGAAATTGGAACTTGTTGAAAAGAAAAGCCTTTAATTTCTTCCTCTTTCTAGTTGGGCTTTGGTTAATCTGGAGCGAACTCAACTGGAGCTAGCCCAAACTCATAACAAATTTCATGCTACTAAGTACCAATTAAGACTTGAGAAGTGTATAAAAAAAAACCTTAATTTTTTGGCATTAACTTTAAAAGTAGATTTACATGCTTCGTATTAATTATTTTTATAGCAAATTTTGACTGTGACAAAAAGTATTTTTATTTTTAACTTCCAAATTATTTTAATTTTTTTTTTTACTTTGATTTTATAAGAGAAGGGCTCACTTGACAATTCTTTATGTTCAAAATCTTCACAATTTTTAAATATCCGGTTTAAATTTTAAATCTAACGTTATAGGTACGATATATATTATCAACAAATCATGTCAATAAATAAAAAGTATGTTTCACTGTATATCAAATAACTTGAAATTTTAACAGTCTGAAATTAAATTCCTTGATTCATCATCAAATAAAACTAAAATTTTATGAATTTTATTGTTAGACTATCTATATGTTCAATAACAACTCTAAAATTATTATTTTTATTTTATTTGAATTTTTTTTAATATCATACCATTGCTAAAAATTTAATACCGTACCTAACGCTGATACCAAATCCAATCAAATATAGCTGAATATAAAAAAGACATCAATTCTTGCTAATTCTGCGACTAATTTATAATGTAAATTGGTAACCTCATAATTTAATTTGATGGACAAAATAGAAAATCGCGCAGGAATGGAGAAATAAGAAGAAATGTTGAAAAGTGGATGGAAAATAAGAAATTAATAGAGAATTGAGGGATATAAAAAAAAATTAACACTGATTATTTTATTTTATTTTTAAAAGAGAAGAGAAAAAACAAAATCAAGCCCACATATAGAGATCTAACCCTTTTCTTGACAGCAATTTTTTTTATTTTTTTTTATTAACAGACAGATGTAACCTTAGATCCTGGAAGGTAGGGGTGTAAATAGATCGGATATTATCAGATTTTGTCCGGATCCGAATCTGAAAAATTACTTAAATTATCCGATCTGTATCCGTATCCGTATCCGTATCCGTATCCAAATAATTATAACGGATAAGGATACGGTAAGATTTTTAACTATCCGTAACTATCCGTATCCGACCGTTTACACCCCTAAACCACCACAATTGTACTCTATGTTCTTAAATTGATTTATTAAATTGCATATACATACCAATAGTTTATTAAACTGCATATTTATATATATTCTAATGAATAATAAAACACTATAACATGATTAGTGACTAATATTTTGATAATCTCCATTCCATTATTAAGCATGTTGGGTGTCTAATCCGTCTACGGTTACGATTGAAAGATGAATTTTCGGATTGAATATCAGCCTTCCAATCAAATAATCTGGCTTCTTTTGATTAAATACATCTTTTTTATACGTAGAAGTTTAAATTTAGTTAAAAATACACCCGCCACACGCATTGTCACACATATTGTCACACGTATTTTCGTTCTGCACCGTCGGATTGAATCAAAATCGTGTAGATTTGAATCTCAGGTGCGCAAGTTTTTCGCTGGGACATTCGCTGGAGGCGTCCAGTCACCTCTCCCAACGAAATCTTTTTGTTCTGTTCTCCTCCCCGACGCTTCTTCCCAATGAAGAAAAAAACCCTAATCACTGCTGTTCTCTCTCTACACCGGCACCCTCTATCCGCTGTTCTCCGATCAGACCCCCACACTGGTGTCTCGCCTCTAACCTAGATCGTGGGACCCTGCGCCGTAGTCTCACGCTGAACCCTCTCGAATCGGCGTCCTGACGCAGAATCTCTCGCGATTAGTTCCTTTCAAGGTAGGTGTTTTCTCGCTTGTTTCTTAGAAGATCTCCTTTTAACTCATCCTTTTGATTGATTTGGTCATTTTAATGGATGAATGATGAATCATTCGAGTGCACAGGAAGGGTTGATGTTTGCTCAGGAAGTTGGTATATCAGATATCTATTTTGGATTGTTATGAATCAATACAATCCTTCAATATTAGCAAACTAAGTTTTGAAAAGAATTCACAATTTACCAAATCAACCATTTGGTAACTCTCTATATATAGTTTCCATAAATTATTACAAAGTTGAAGTCACAAGCTTAAGCACTGGTTATTGCTTCTATTTGTAACCTAAATTGGGATGTCTGTGGAGTGTCTCATACCTATTTCAACATCGGTTTTCTTCTTATATTATGGCCTTCTTCATGTCATTAGCTGTTACAACCTTTTTTTTTTTTGCTTTCTCGGAGCAGGAATCTGAGGTGAAAGGAAAGCCACGCATCGGCACAGGAAAGATCATGTGGTGCTCATGACTGTTTAAAGATGAATGCTTGTTTATACTCTTTAGCAAAGCAAATGCCTCTCCTATACTCTTTTTCATGGTTCATGTGTCCATGTTTACTTTTTTTTGTGCTTCTGCATCTGTTTATTTATGTCTGTCTTGCATGCCAACTGTTTGTATTTTTGCCTAAGAGAACCATTCTATCTCTACACCAGTATATAGTCTCAGTGCTGTTGGATTTTTTTAGTATTTGAAAACAATTAATTTCAATTTTAGCAATTATGAATGTCTTCCCATGTAATAATACTGATTTTGTTACTAATAACTCATCTATTATTATCCAAATTAACATATAATAACCTGGACTCATCAATTTTATATATTTGGTATTCCCATGTTATAATAACCTTTGCACATTTGTTTGGTAAATAATTTAGTTTATTTGATTTCTTCGCAGCTCGGCTTGAAGTTCAGAGATACCAAACAATTCCAGAGGTGCGTTTATTTGTCTAATAGTTTTACTTCCATTGAAAAAATATCATTTAGTATTAACAATAAGTTTCTTTTTTTACGAAGGTTACGGGATCTAAAGCATCTCAGTGAGCATATATTTTCCAGAAAAAATTGATCACTTTAATTTTCATATATCTAAAGTTGCAAGATTTCTCGGAATAATTTTCTTTCGTCTTCTCCTTATAGGTCTGACATATCTGATGTATTCAGGAGCAGTACATACTCGATTCGAGCATTCTTTTTATTTGCAATTTTCTCGCCCCTTTTCTGATTTCTTCCGTTCTTTTATTGATTAGGCGGATCCAGTGAAAAGCCAGTGGCTATTAGCTAAGAGGTTGCTCCAACAAGGTAATAAAGTTTTTGCTCTCTTTTATTTTTTGTTTATATGATGAATTGAATTCTATTTTTGTTGGTTTCATACTTACTGGTACAATATACCATTAAAATGTATTACTGGTACAAAATGTATCGATCCTCTCTCTTGCCAGCTATCCATCGCGCCCTGTCGCACCTTCCAAGCCATCTTTGGTGGATGCAAGCGATCGATATCAGCACCTTCCAAGCCATCTTTCACAGCCGTAAGTAGAAAAAAATATGATGTTGTACCAACAGACAGTACTGGTACTGCAAAGACATTTCGGTAGTAGACCTTACTCTTTAATAGTTATCTCTACCTCGGTATAAACTGTTAACTGGTAGTGTCATCTGTTCTTATGGCAGCTCCAAATGATAAATCTCAAAATTGGCTTGTCTGCTAATGTCATCTGTTCTTATGCCAACGTCAAAATAATTCTGAAAATTTGTTGGCTTGGGCTTGATTCACTGTTATACTGGTACAATACCAATGTGATATTGGTACGACTTGAATGCTTGACCCACTATGGTCATTGTACGATATTAATCATCTTTTTTTTTTCCAATTGCTTGATCCACTATGGTCACTGTACGATATCAGACTTGAATGAATTAATAGGCATGCACCTGTATGATTCTTCATTGTGGTGGCCATAGATTATATATCATTTGTTTTTGTAATAATTGCAGTGCCTGCCACTTGTTCCGTTAAGTTCCTCAATCATACATCTGGTTTGCATAAAAAGCAGCAATATTTGAGGCCCAGCGTTCGCTAAGGTAATTGTAGTATGCTTATCCAAATTTATTTATGTAAGTCTTTAAGTACCAGTTAAAGAGTTTGATCTTTAACTTGTACTGTCATGCATTTACAAATGTTTAGGTTATACTTTTAATGTAATGCATTTACAAATATTTAGATACTGTTTATGAAAATCATGGTTGCATCGTTGGTCTATTTTGTTAATTTGTTTTTGATTTGTTAACAGGATCTTACTGATCTGTTAAATTCTCCCACTGTCTTTTCACACGATGACTTGCTTTCGGGAAATATTATGCTAAATGACTCGCAAGGTAATCTTCCTCTCTCTAAAGTATTTTTTCCTTGAGATTTTTGGCAGAGGTTGTTCCTCTCTCTAAAGTAACTTCGTATTTTTGAGAAATTAAAGCCTCAGTGATGCTTCACTTGTGCTATTAATTCTCAATTCAAAAAATGCAGGTTTGCTTTCTGACAACCCATAATTGTAGTTGTCAATTAAGAGTAACTTATGCTTTTTCCATATTTATTATTTGGATAGGTAAACTTTATTTCATAGATTTGAGTATAGCTCATACAGTTACAGAGGATACGACATTGTTAATCATTTCAATGAATATGCTGGTTTTGATTGCGACTACAACCAGTAAATTCAAAAAACAATGATGAACTTTGTAGTCTATAGCCCAAAATTTAAGAGGCTTTATTTGATAATTAATGATATTTGCAACTCTGCTTTAGTATCCATATGAGGATATTTTGTCCTTTTTTCAAAAGAAATCAGAGATAATGAATTGTTGTATGTCGATATTGAATTGTTGTACAATATTTGATATTAGATTCGAATCAAGCTATTATGTATGTTATGAGAAAAGTAATTATTTGATATTATATTCGAATTGAGCTATTGTTTGATATTATATTTGAGATATTACATTCGAATCGAGCTATTATTTGATATTATATGTTTCCGTTGCAACGCACGGGCACGATACTAGTATGATATATGTTTTGTAACCAACAAATTTATTATGAAAAATATTAGATCCAATTTATGAATGAAAAATTATATTTAGATGTTATTTTTTACTAGAATGTACATTAATAATTTATTTTTAATTATCCGAATTATATTATTATCCGTATTCGTATCCGACCGATATCCGAGCCGTATTCGTATCCGTTTAATATCCGATCCGTATCTGTATCCGAGACTGTCCGTATTCGCATCCGTATCTAAAAAATTATAACGGATAAGGATATGGTTTGACAACTATCCGATCCGTATCCGACTGTTTACACCCCTACTGGAAGGGGCGACTTGGGATCTTTATTTATTTTTATTTTCTGGCTGAAGGTCAAATCGAATCCGTATCAGCTATACGGGGTGTCAATGTTGAAAGAGAACACCTCCTAGCACAAGTGCTGTCTGCTTCAATACATGTCGTAATCAAATATAAGAATTTACAGGATATATTTGTACTATATATATCTTGGCATTTAGTGCATTAAACTTCTAACAACATAATCGTGTGTAAGATTTTTTATTTTTTTAGGTTTGTGTAAGAATCATGTATAATTGTTTTTGTGTTTCTTCTTTCCCATTTTTCCCTTGAGTAAAGCTAACCAATTTCATCTCATCCTGTATTTGTACATTTATGCTCTGTATTTCAAGATAATAAATTAGGGCTGCTAATTGAACAGGACAGTCCATGAACAAACGGGTTGAACAGTTATCAAATTACTATTGAACGGGCTATAATCCGAACAAGGCCCGAAGTTCGGTCATGTTCAAATTAATTCTTAAATATGAACTGGATCTGAACGATTATTGGACAGCCCGTTGAACATTTTATTTCCTTGTCCAGTGAACAGCCCATTCGATGTTCAGTGAACAACCCGTTCGAAGCCCGTTTGAGCACCTCTTAGGTTACGCCTCTCTCTCTCTCTCGTTTGAGCGCCTCTTCATCAATCTCTTCAAGCAGACTCTCTCTTTGCCACTCCGCCTCTCTTCACTGTCTCTCAGTTGCTCGGTCCGATTTTCGATTCCAGGAGGCCCCACCGCTCATCCTAGAGGCGCGCCTTTCTCTTCTCTCTCTCCCAGACAACCTTGGCGCCGACCCCTCTTCCCGACCCTTTCCCTGCTCCTCTCCGTTCTTGGTAAGCGACCAAATCATATCTCTTTTGTGTGGTTAAGCGTCAATTTTGATCCAGTTTTAGCTTTTGGGTTAACCAATCTGATGCAACATTTCAATTAACTGAAATTTGGGATGTGTAATATGCTTAGAATTTTGCTCCGTGCTTCGTACAAAAACCAATAATCTCTATGAGCACAATTATTAGTTAGAGTTTCAATGTGGTCTTAATTCATGCGATTTGTGTCAGTGTTTTTTAAAAGTTGTCTAATTGCAAGTTATTTGAACAAATAGTTGCCTTCAATTTGAAGATAAAACCCTTTTATCTCTTCTTTGTTCCAATTTCCTTTGAATCCACCATTAATGGCTGAATCGAACCTTGTTGGGGCTTGGGGGTATGGTTAAGTAAATTGGGGGAGTCGAAGGAGCTTATGGTATTTTTTCCTTGAAACTTGGTTTAATTTTGCTGGGTGTTTGTCTTGGCCGAACCCACCCCTCTTGTGGTTTATATTGCAATTATTTCCTAACTTCTGTTCTGATGGGATTATCATGATCCTTGAACCCTTCCCGACTGAGTCTATCTCAATTTTGGAAATTTCGTATAAAATTGAAATTTTGCATTTGTGACCAAATTTTCCCATATCGGGTGAATATGGTTCCAAAATAATATTGATATAAATTTTTGTTAATTTATGTGGCTTTGATATCGATAAACAATTTCAATGTGACTTCTAACACAGTTTTGACTGTCATAAATAAGTTGGGATTATTCGATTTTGGCCAAATTTTACAAAATAATGGTTACTGGTGCAATGATTTCTAGTATTGGTTACTGGTGCTATTTCAAAGCTGGCGATATTTCCAAACAGCAAAAAGACATGTTTGATGATTTAAAATGTCTTGCAATGATTTCTAGTATTAATACCAGCTAGGCACCATATAAAGTTTGGAAAACTTGTTGTTCCAAACTCGATGTCTGTTAGTTCTAACTGACAAACTCATTTACTCAGCTAAAATTTGATATTTTTTACCTAAGAACTAACATTAAGTGGTTAAATTACATATTAGGTTATCGTTGAAAAAAAAAAGTATTACTTTGCATGCATATGTTGTCATATATAAATGATATTTTGTGTTGACCTTTGTACTAAATATGTACTTTGACTCTTAGTTGAATTCGATTTGGAGTTCATATCTATTATTTTTCTTACTAAATTATAAATTTATTTTGTAGGTTGAGAGGCTCTTGCACAAGTTCCATAAGAAAATGGTACAAAGGTAAAAATTCTGGTCCATCTCTATTGCGTGAAATTAGCAGTTAGTCACAATACACTGTACCACCTCCCCTGAAATAATTCTTAAAGAATTTTTACATCAGTAACCTGCTGGTACAAGTAAAGGTTGTTTATCAGTAGGGAACTGATATGGTACAGAACCGTGGGTACTAAATTGCTTATACAGTAGTGGAATGGGTTTGAATAATATGGTAAATGAATTTAGCATGTGTAGAATTTGTACATTCGATTTGGTCACTGAAACTGGTACGTGACTTGTGTGCAATTTCAGATTCTTTGACCTCCTAAGTGTGAGTTTTTATTTTGGATTAATTGAACTGGAGCTTATGTAATGTTTTGACTTTTGAATGAAATGCAAAAGGAACTTATTCTATCTAGCTGTATACTCAAATCTTTTCTAACATAAAGAATTGCTTGAAAACACTTATATAAATATGTTACTTTATGTCCGTGGCTAACAACACTGTTACACTGCTTTATATCTTTGATGTAGAATTTCTTAAAATGACTTTCTTTTAACATACATATATATATACAGGTAGTTGGAGGTTGTGTTAGTGGTACTGAGAACCTGATATCCAAAATCTGCTCATGCCATTTTGACCTTGGTTTACCTCTAATTCCAGTAAGTACTTGATGTTACTTGTTTTCTTAATTTCTTCTTCTCCTTTCATTTCTCACGAAATACAAGTACTATAAGAAAATTATTTCACTTAAGCAAACCAAGTGCTGGTACAGGGGTAAAACTGACCTTTACCGGGTGCTGGTAGAGGGGTAAAACAGTATCAATTTCAGCCAATAACAGAGACTAAAAGCAAGTGCACAAGCACAAAAAGTATCACTAATCAGGGACTAAATTGCTTATACAGTAGTATTAATTCTGTCAAGACATAATTAATTCTGATCAAGATATAGTTAATTCTGATGAGATGGACTTAGCTAGGCCATGGAGTAAAACGCTTTGTACTCCACGTCATATTTTCATTTTGAAAATCCAAACTACCGATCCGAACCGCTCAAGTTGTTCTCCATATTAAAATGTGCTTGGAGACCAAATTTTACATTTTTTGAAATTTTTTTACTATTTATTAAGCCACTTTGAAAATCGCTGATCCGGATGAACAGTAGCAAAACAGTAAAAAATTCTGGACCAATAGATCAGTGATTTTCAAAGTGGCTTAATAAATAGTAAAAAAATTCCAAAAAATGTAAAATTTGGTCTCCAAGCACATTTCTCCTTCGATGTTGTACATTTCTCCTTTCCCAAATCTCTCATCTTGTCGCTCTCTCCCTCCCACTCGCTCCGTGTCGTCTCTCTCTTTATCTCTCACACACGCGCTCTCGATTTCAGGTTTGCTCCTTTGCTTTTTTGGTGACCATATGCCGAAAGGATAAGAAATAAGAAATGAGAAGATAAAGAAACAGAAGCATTGGCTGCATCTTGCTTCTTCTAAATTTAGTGTAGGTCAGGAGAAGTTGACGCAATCAATCATCTGTCCCCAATTTTTTTTTGTTATTCATTACAAATTTGATTTTGTTGCTTTCCCCTCTCTCCAAATCAAGATCTGTAATTCATTTTTTATTCGATGCCGTTTTCTTAAATATGCCTTGAATGACTTGATATTCTTGTAATACACTTTCGATTGTTTATTGTTCCTTCTTTTGGAGAGCAATTCAATCAGACCCGATGAACTTATAAAAAGAGTACCGACCCACTGTTAACAGTAAAAAAAATGTAAGTTATAGAGCCTTCTATGATTTTCTTAGAGAAAAGACCTCAAGTGAGAACACAAAATAAATAGTGTGATAATCTGAATTATTTAAAATAATTAAATAACTATAATCATCATTAAGTGTTGATTTAAAACATAATTAATAGATAATTAACTTTACAAACATTTAAAATTTTTTTTAGTTAAATATAACAAATTCGTTAACAATTGTGAATAACAATTTATTAATAGATAAATTAATAAATAGACCGAATGACTTAGGTAAATTTAATTGTCACACCCAGTTGTAAATTATAAAAATTAGAACTAAATTGATAAACAAGATTAAATAACTTGAATTGTAAATTATAAAAATTAGAACTAAATTGATAAACAAGATTAAATAACTTGAATTCAAGGGTTAGTTCTTATTCGTTGCACGATTGGCCACACAGATCGAACTTGAAAGGAATTGAGAATTGATTTTTGGGTTTTTTTATTTGAGATCCGCGGCTTCCTATACTACTCTCTCTTCTTCTCTCTTCTGAACCCCTCCCCCTTTTCTCTCTTCTCTCTCGCTGCCTACACTACCCCACTCTATCTTCTCTCTTTTCCTCTCTGCTGTTTCTGTTTCCCCTTGGCTCTCTTTACTCTCTGCATTTGGGCCCTCTCTTTTTGTTGCTGTTGGGTGCTTTGCGGGTTCGAGTTGCCGTTATCGGGTTATCGGGTTTGTGGGTGCTGTGCGTGGTGCTGGCCCTGACTTGCTGGTATCTCTGCCGTGTGAAGGTGTTCGTTGATTTTGACGGCTGCGAGGCGAGTAAGCATTCGGAACCGGCCGGTCATTG
The DNA here is from genome assembly GCA_025461125.1 of Carex kokanica. Taxonomy (NCBI): domain Eukaryota; kingdom Viridiplantae; phylum Streptophyta; class Magnoliopsida; order Poales; family Cyperaceae; genus Carex; species Carex kokanica. The sequence continues at coordinate 543,177 of JAJGRX010001448.1, read as the reverse complement.
CCTTTTTGCGGTTGCTCTTCACCCGGTAACTTTGACTCTCTTGGTTTTGGTTTTGGTTTTGCCTTGTGGCTTGCGGCTGTTGCCTTGACCTGTGGCCTTCGTGCCTTTTTGCTCTGATCTGTGGCCGTGCGCCTTTTTCCTGTGTGTGGCTGTTGCCTTGATCTGTCGGCCTTCGTGCTTTGTGTGTTTGCTGAGTTGTCTGTGCTGGCTGCGTGTGCTTTTCTGGTGCCTTGCTTGATTTTTTCTGGTACACTGGTACGCCCGTACCAGTACCCTGTTGGGTACTGTTCTTTCCTTGCCCTTGTTTCTGGTACCAAACTGGTACTGCCTTTGTTTGATTTTGGGCTGACATGCGAAACCTGGTGCCTTTCTTGTGTTGTGCTGTTTTGCTGGTTCCTGTGTGTTGACCTGATGGTGCCCTGTCGGTGTGGATGCTGTGTACGGGCCGTGTGGATTATGGTGCACTGGCACTTGAAATGATTGTGTGATTATACTGGCTTTTTTTTACTGACAGGGACCGCATTGTAATTTAAGATAAATTATGGGCAATAGAGAAATATTAAGGCCTTTGATGCAATATTGATAAGTTACAAGGGCTAAATGCAAACTTTGGTTTACTTGTGGGCTTGGCCGAAAATAAGGAAAAGAATAAAAGTGGGCTTTTGAAATAAATAAGTGAAATAAAATCGGGTTAATTTCTTCGGGTCTCGAGCCTCCATTTGGTTGGCTCGATCCGAAGTTTTCACTTAAAACTCAGGAAATGATTAGATTAGTCCTGGATTGATAACTCATGACATACTATGAGCAGATACTAGATTATCCGGCAGGACACGATATGATTTCGAAACACACCAAAATTAAAAGTCTCAACAGTTAATTATGATAAACACTTTTAAATTAGAGTTAATCTAGATAAGTAATTTAATTATCTATTTTATTTAGTAAGAAAATTTGTCATAATATTATAAGTATTTTAAGAATTTACAAAAGATATAAATTAGGTTGTATTAATGATTTTCGTATCATATCGATTATTTAACGATTGGTTAGTGGCGTATTCTATTTATATACAATATCCCATGTCAAGATGCATGTTAGATATTTCATAAACAAGATGTGTAACCATATAGGCTTTAGTTATTTATGAATCTTTTAACCAACATTGCATCACAAATTAATTTGCCTTCATGTCCCTCCAGCAAAAATAGTTTCGAAATCTAAACATTTTGGTACAGTTAATTATTTTTTATGTCACTGACGTGTACTGTTACTAGTAAATCCTATTGTGATTATAAGGACATTTATGCAAACTTTATTGACATATTCTAAGTGTTTATTTTGTAAAATGTGACATTTATTCTTGTAGGACTTTAGACATAACAATAAATAATCTGGTGGGCTTTTAGGTTCTAAGTTATAATTGTATCAAAAAAATCAGTGGTTGATCCGGTTGACCCACTGGTCCGACCAGTGACCCGTTGACCCGGAGCTTTACCGGGTCGATGTCCGGTCCGGTTCTGATAACATTGCTTATTGTTTAATAGGTCTCTGTAAAATGATCAAATAATTGAGATGGAAATGGAGAGGAAGTTAATGAACAGTATTTACTATGTATAAAAATATCAGTTTAAATATTGATTATGTTTAAATATTGTTAGCCGAAATTTCTCCAAAATAACTTCCACCGTTGCTTGTAAATTATGGGCTGAAATTGGAACTTGTTGAAAAGAAAAGCCTTTAATTTCCTCCTCTTTCTAGTTGGGCTTTGGTTAATCTGGAGCGAACCCAACTGGAGCTAGCCCAAACTTCTGAATTTTTCATACTTGTCACTCTGCTATTGGCATTTACCAGTTCATATGATTTATATGCAACCTTGTGTGTGTTGACTTAATTTTTCAGGTTTTGGTTGCTTATTTATACAATGAATAATTTGGCTTCGAATTGAGTTAAGTTGAGGTTTAATTAATCAGGGACAGTTTGATTTTGCAAAACAAAGAGATCACCATGGCGAACAAACTCTGCCGCTTGTTAAGCCTCGACCGCTGCCCACTCTCCGTTTCAATCTCTCAGCAGATGCGACATCTCTCCGGCGTCTCTTACCCAGCGACGCCATCTCAAGAAGCTTCTAGATCTGCTCCTCCTTCGGCTCCTTCGGAGAAAGTAGAGAAAAGAGAAGGTGGAGTCGAAACAGAGAGAGGATCCTAGCGGAGATGGTGATGGAGAGAAGGGGTTGAATGTGAACAAACTCACCGGAGAGGTGGGGGGGCCGAAAGGCCCTGAGCCAACTCGCTATGGCGATTGGGAGCAGAATGGTCGTTGCTCTGATTTCTGATCTTTGGAGGGTCCTATGAAAAATTAATGAATTAGTACAGGTCTACAGGATGAGGTATTTTCTTTTTGTAGTGAAAGTGTATCTTATTTTTTGTTACTTAAATTTCAGTTATGTGCAGAGGTGGAGGTTCAAGTACGTGCTCCTTACCTCTGTGGAATAAGTTCACATAATAAACCTTGTAACAGTTTAAGTGAAAATTTATGGTTTTTTATATATCTCCTTTTGTTCTGTAGAAATTTTGTTATCTCGTTTATTTACTTAGCATGTCTTCTGATGCTTACAGTTGGCTATGTACAGTTGACAACTCTATGAGATGCAAAAGAGCCATTTTTTTTTTACATTGACTGTAATAAAAATTATTGCCTTGAAGATTTTAGTTGGTTATGTTGACTGTATTGCTTTGACTTGATGTTTATTTTGATGTCAGATTAGCATGTCTTCTGATGCTTACAGTTGGCTATGTACAGTTGACAACTCTATGAGATGCAAAAGAGCCATTTTTTTTTTACATTGGCTGTAATAAAAATTATTACCTTGAAGATTTTAGTTGGTTATGTTGACTGTATTGCTTTGACTTGATGTTTATTTTGATGTCAGACTTGTGTGTATGCTGCATAAGAAAAGTAGACATTTGGATAGTGCAAGGATCTGGGTGGGATTTAGAACTCAAGTTGGTACCAGGACCATTCATATGGTGGCACAGGTATTTATTTGATTTCTTTTTGCTCAATATGTCTAGTGCAGGGATCTGGGTTATGCATGTGCTTCTCTTTTCCTTCTCTTTGCTGACACAGTGAGCAATTTGATATTTGGGGCTTTTGATTTGGATTAGGTTGAGAGGGTACTGATATAATGCTGAATTTTTTATTTATACCATTTTAAAAAAAAAAATTTAACTAAAATACTATGATTTATGAGAATTTCCATTTTCACCACATCCTTAGTTTGAAACTGTGGCCAGAAATTGAGTGTCCGCAGTTTGAAACTGCAAACACATTTTTTATTTTATTTTTGTCAGAACGCCATGGAGAGGTAGGAAATTGTTATGAAAAATTTGTTATGGGTGCTATTCATCTGGTGACATCTGCAAATCTGTGGAAATTCCATTGAAAAAAAAAACCATAATAATTGATATGTGGAAACTTCCTACCTCTCCATGTCATAACAAGTCCATAGATATCACTGGTGACATCTGTAAAACTTGTTAGCAGTCAAAAACCCTTCACCGTTGAAAAAAAGAAAGAAAAGAAATGTGTTTGCAGAAACTGCAGACATGGTACAAATAGAATTTATGTCCGCAGTTTAGAACTGCTGACATGGTAAAAATGGAATTTTCACAAAATTGTGGTTATTTAGTTTAACACTTTTTTTTAGATGGTATAAATAAAACTTTGGGTATATAATGGCTTGCTTGGGATAGTATATTGTTGTGTTGGGTCTGTAAAACTTTTGCTTTTAATAAAAAGCAGGTCTCTTTGCTGCTTTTCTTAGAAAAAAAAAATAATAATAGAATCTATGACTTCGAAAGAAAGAAATAAGGAGATAATAAGAATAGGGGATTTTGGTCGAGAATGAGTTAATATTATAATTTGTTCAATCCAGCTGAATTATCCCAAGAAATCTTTTTGACTTTTTCCTCATTATAGTCTGATTGACAATAATTGTCATGTCTGGAGCATGGCATTTCATAAAAAATTGAATCTTGATTGAAGTGTTTAACGGAATTCTCCAAATTTTCATCGAATCTCACAAATTTATAACAGGCTTGCAGATTTTTCCTCCAAGTTGTTAAAATTTCCTTGGCACTAGAATGCTATGCTGGAGGAATCAATATATATTGGATTTGGTTTGTTAAAATTAATTAGAGGAAAGGGACTCTTAAATTAATTTGATGATAAATTGTTATGTTGGGAGGGAGGATTAAGTTGAAATGACAAATAAAGGTATTTATGTTGAAATTGATATAATTTGGGGCAAAGTGATCAGAAAAAGGTGACAAATTTTGGGATAATCTGGATTGGTCTGTACTCATACTACCAGAGGATATCCTAATGAAAATATGAAAATGAATTATGTACTAAAGTCTAAAGATATACCTTCAATGACCATATTATATTCAACGTCATATAATGGCTCAAACGGATTAATTATGTACAAATTATCACTGCAACTTTTTAGACGATGATCAAGTACAATTTTGATTTTCTGGTTGTCATAATTTTTTTTTTATAATGTTATTGAGGTTTGATGTGCGTTGCTATTGTGATTTTATACCAAAAAATTGGAGAGCAAATAAGACGGAAAATTAGTCTCAATGTTGAAAATCTAAACATAGATGGTACCTTGAATCCTCTCGTGAACTGGGAATAAGGGAAGGAGCTTCTTGTGATAATATTAATATCCTTATCAGCAAATAAAATATTTGTACCAACATTATATTGCCGGTATTGTGCAAAAAGGTTTCGATGGTGGATAACATGAAAAGGAAAAGGGAGCAAATGCAAGAACAGTTCAACAATCCTTACCCATTCCAAATCTCAAATTAAAGGATGGGCAAGGGAGAGGGAATGGCAAGTATGAAATGCATGATATATCTCAAGATATATATATAAATATATATATATATATATATATATATATATATATATAGGAAATGGCTAGCATGCTACGCGTAGCATAGAGGGTCTTCGTGCTACGGCTCAATATTTGAGTTTTCAAAATCCTAACGGTCGATCCGAACCGTTCAACATGATCTCCATATGAATATGTACTTGCAAATCAAATTGTACATTTTTAGAATTTTTTTACTATTTTTTTAGATAGGTAGAAAATCGCTTGATCTGAAAATTCTGTACCATTCATATCAAGTGATTTTCTACCTATCTAAAAAAATAGTAAAAAAATTCTAAAAAATGTAAAATTTGGTTTGCAAGTACATATTCATATGGAGATTATGTTGAACGGTTCGGATCGAACGTTAGGATTTTGAAAACTCAAATATTGAGCCGTAGCACGGAGGCTCTCTATGTTACGCGTAGCACCGTAGCCAATTCCTATATATATATATATATATGAATTGATGCATTGCTTTTATACTTGTCACAACATCATTGTAGTACAATCCCTGGATACCAAAGGAAAGGGAAAACATTATCTCAAGATACATAATATGAATTGATAAATTGCTTTAAAAGTTTGAAATTCAAATCTTAAGTCAAATCCATCCTTTCCCTAGCCGCAATGTCCATGTGGTGTCTTGTGAGCTTTCCCCATGCACCCAAAGAAGGGAATGTTAAATCTAAGGAAGAAAGGGGAATTTTTGTCCCATTAAATATATCACTCCAGATGTCTATATAAAACTTCCTCACTTGAAATAGAAAATCAATCTAAGTTGCTAATTATCTTTCCTGTTAAGTATCTTTCTTCCAAATTTACAAATGCAAGACGTGGCCATTAACGGATTGAACGTACCAACATGGGTTCAATCTGTGGTTGAAGAGTGTAACGGTCATGGTATCCGATTCATTATGACCAAAGGAGTTGCCGAGTCTGATTTGAACAGACAACAAAATCGACTTCTCATAACGAAACAATCTGTTGATGCCATCCAACGGATGCTCTCTCAAGAAGAAAAGACCATGGCAAATCTTAACCCGAATGTGACAGTAGACCGTGGAGGTCTTGACATTAGGGTTTTTACGCGAAACAAGTTCAGGGTTGAGGAAGTGAAACTCCAAAGGTGGCATAGTACTGGCTCAACTGTGATAAACGGTAGAGGAATGAACGCGTTTCGGGCGTGGAGCGATCTGAATGTGGCGGATATAGTAGAGATGTGGGGATTTAGGGATGGAAGAGATGGCAAGTTGTGCTCTGCTATTGGCAAGGTGTGATAGTTTCTTAACCTTATTGAATACATAGTGTTATATATTGTGCCTGATGTATTTTCTATTAAGTTTGAGGTTGTGATAAACGCTTATTGTTTAATAGGTCTCTGTAAAATGGTCGAATAATTGGGATGGAAATGGAGAGGAAGTTGATGAACAATATTTACTATGTGTAAAAATATCAGTGTGTTTAAATATTGATTCTGTTATGATAAAACAAGACAAAACTTGTTAGCATAAATTTCTCCAAAATATCTTCCACCGTTGCTTGTAAATTATGGGCTGAAATTGGAACTTGTTGAAAAGAAAAGCCTTTAATTTCTTCCTCTTTCTAGTTGGGCTTTGGTTAATCTGGAGCGAACCCAACTGGAACTAGCCCAAACTCATAACAAATTTCACGCTACTAAATACCAATTAAGACTTGAGAAGTGTATTAAAAAAAAATACCTTAATTTTTTGGCATTAACTTTAAAAGCAGATTTACATGCTCCATGTTAATTATTTTTATAGCAAATTTTGACTGTGACAAAAAGTATTTTTATTTTTAACTTCCAAATTATTATTATTATTTTTTTTACTTTGATTTTATAAGAGAAGGGCTCACTTGACAATTCTTTATGTTCAAAATCTTCACAATTTTTAAATATCCGGTTTAAATTTTAAATCTAACGTTATAGGTACGATATATATTATCAACAAATCATGTCAATAAATAAAAAGTATGTTTCACTGTATATCAAATAACTTGAAATTTTAACAGTCTGAAATTAAAATTCCTTGATTCATCATGAAATAAAACTAAAATTTTATCTATATGTTCAATAACAACTCTAAAATTATTATTTTTATTTTATTTGAATTTTTTTTAATATCATACCATTGCTAAAAATTTAATACCGTACCTAACGCTGATACCAAATCCAATCAAATATAGCTGAATATAAAAAAGACATCAATTCTTGCTAATTCTGCGACTAATTTATAATGTAAATTGGTAACCTCATAATTTAATTTGATGGACAAAATAGAAAATCGCGCAGGAATGGAGAAATAAGAAGAAATGTTGAAAAGTGGATGGAAAATAAGAAATTAATAGAGAATTGAGGGATATAAAAAAAAAATTAACACTGATTATTTTCTTTTTTTTTAAAAGAGAAGAGAAAAAACAAAATCAAGCCCACATATAGAGACCTAACCCTTTTCTTGACAGCACTGTACATAGCTTCTTTGAGAGGGATCACTGGAAATTTGGCGGTATATATAGTTTGACTGTATATACCCCTTTTGTTTAATTTCTAGCCGACTGTATGAAGTGTATACTTTTTTTGAGGAAAAGTGTGAAGTGTATACAATCACGGAGACATCCGAATCGTTGGCAAGTTTAAAAATTTATCTAGTCCGTTTCAAACGTGGGTCCACAATGTGATCCTATTTGGGGAGATGACGTGTTAATATTAATCACACAAATCTTCTAGAATTAACGTGCGAACATTTAACGTTTCAACTTTAATTATAAAAACAAAAATTGAGAAAACAATAAAAATATATTTTTGTAAAAACAATAAAAATTGAGAAAACAATTAACGTGCGAACATTTTACTTTTTTTTTATATTTTTGTTTTACTTTATCAAACAACTCTCCTGACTAAGCCAAATAAAAATATATTTTATGGCACTTAATAATTAATATTTTAATTTTAATTTTTACTTAATTTTTGTTTCTTTCAGCATCTATATATCTCCCCCCTACAAGGTTCTCATTCCATCGCCTTCAAACAAATCTGAATTTAGATAAACATACAAAAGAAAGATAATGGAATATAACAACCAGCCTCCAGTTACCTCCGCACCACCGCCATACATGCAGCAACAAGGAGATTAAGCAACCCAGGCACCTCCAGTTACAGCCCCACCACCATACATACAGGAACAAAGAGGGTAAGCGAATGTGATTACAAATCCAATATCGTTAGAGGAGATGATTGGGTACATAGCACGTGGTGTGGCCCTTTTGACCACATTCCTCGCAACGGTGATCATTGGTACATCCAAACAAACTAGGGGCTATTTTATCGAAATTACAGCAAAGTTTTCCCTTTTCTCTGCTTTCAAGTAAGGATTTACTTTTCCAAGAATGCAACAACAAAAAAATTAGGCTAGTTTTCCCTAATTAGCTGTTGCCTCTTCCAAACAAAAGCAATCAAGCTTTCTTGGTTAGTCGGTTAGCTGATCTTTGTTACTGACAAAAGCAATCAAGCGTTCTTACAAATATGGCGTAATTTTTTTTGAATAAGATTCTATACTTTTGAATTTATTACTGAGCTACCAGTGGTTAATTAGTAAATAAATCGGATAACTTTTTACACAGCAAATAGAGATATATAAAAGAGGGATGCTTCCATGGACACCATCTACAGTAGAACTACAGTAGATATTCCGGCAGAGTTTATATTAGCCGTTGATTCTATAAAGAGTATAGATGGAAAAACATCTAATGGTTAAAATTTCAGATCACTTTGCTGTCAACCCTCCTCCAGTTCGCTTTTCTCTATTTCGCCTCTACTTCCCTTCTCTTTCTCCAGCGGGAGATGATACAAATTCCCTCAAGTTCCCTCTAGTTATGCGCGAAGGAGAAAGAAGAGAGTCTGCCCTCTCCCTCTCGCGATCCAGCCTACTTCCTCTCTCTCTCCCTCTCGCTAGCCCACTCTCGCGATCCAGCCTCCGACGCACCCCTCCTCTCTCACGCAAAAGAGAAAAACTAGGTCTCGTCCGCGACCCCTCTCCTCCGGCTGTCCAGCGACCTCTCTAACTCAGTAGAGTACAACATGCTGAGTTGGAAGCCTCCAGTGAGTCGAGTGTAAGTAAAAAGGGAGAAGATGTCTATTATGTTGTCGTGGTGAGGCGAATTTCCCATTTCTTTCCCTGTATTAGTTTTATTTGCAGTTCAATAATGAAAGAATTATTACGTACTTCAGTTTGATGCCCCTTAAGTTTGCTCAAGTAAAAGCATACGCTAATTGTGCTGAAATGACTAAAATTCCCATCTAATTGTTATTTATCTTTTATTGACCAGATTGGATCGAGGCAGTATATAGTGCACCCAAGGCGTTACCTCTATACACAAAGGTTGAAAGGAGCCAATGTGAATGACAAGGTCTGGTTTTAATAATTTCTCAGGCCTCTTTAATTTTTCTCTATTGTATTGCTATGTACCAGCTGGTGTGTGAAGTGTAATAGAGAGCCTTTGAAAGGAGGAAAGAGGGACATTACATTTTGACTGCTATGACCTTGTATACACCAAACCAGGTTTTTATAATGGTGAGGTTCAGTACCTGTACTGCAACCAGCTTAAGATGTGTGATTATTGTTGACATGAATGCATATTCCAAATGTATCATATAATATGGTATGGAGTACAGGATCTATATTTGTTGAATGAGGCCTAGTTTACATAGTTGGAATATAATTTAGGCGAGATTGCATACTCGAGGCATAATTGGAGCTGCCAGATTAGGTGCCTTAATTTGTAAATGATAAATACATTAGCTATTAACCAATAAGAGGAGTCATATTGCAGATTATATTAAACCAAGTACTATTAGTTGGAACCCGCACAAAGTACTATATTGGGCAGCCGATTGTGACTAATGCAGCTGTACATGCAGTGGTTGAAGAGCAGGTATCTTCTTGTACCGATTTACTTCGTAGATGCAAATTGTCTTGCTGGTTAGCTCACTGATTTTTGTTTTTTTTATCTTTTCTTAAACAGGGAAAGGATCCTAAAGTAATTATTTTTAAGTACAAGAGGAAGAAGAATTACCGAAGAAAAATTGGTCACCACCAGGTAGCCTTTTACTCAAAATGAATTAAGGATATATGAAATCTGATCTACAGTGAAAACTCATGGTTTTCTCTTTTGCCATCCCATTATTTGTATTGCGGTATGCTAGGCCATAATCGACAAAGATGTCAACTTCTCCAAGCGGTACGTGAACATACAATTATGTAGTGTTAAATTACATTTTAGAGAAATTTAGATATATACCCATCAAGAAACAGTTGTGTGCAATTTAGATACTAGTACTGGAGAGGGCAACCAATTAACTAATTAACTACATGTTTAGGTTATGAACCAACAACCAATTTAGTTTGTTAATACCAAAAAATAAGAGAATGAGAGCACACAAAGATTGCCATTCTGTTTATTAAAATAGTTACTAGTTTTATGATTTTATTAGGGTTCTCAAAATTTGTAGGATTTGTGCTTGTTACTGCACAGTTGGAAGGTTGCAAGCTAAGTGGTGAAATTATATCGTAATTATCATGTCAGACCTATTCATTTTTCGATCAAGTGTTTCTATTTAGCAGAATTATTAGAGTAGAACTAGGGTGTGATGTGCTCACCAAACTCTTTAGTGAGCACAACTCTACATAAACTATCGGATTCACTTCAAACGAGATGAATCCAACCGTTGAAACCGATGTACTTTACGAGTGATGCACGTACATGCAAAATTTTGAATTTTTTGAATTCATTTAGTCTCAAGTCAAGTGGTCAAAATTGATGAAAAATGAATGATCCAAAATGAAGTTGTTTTAATGCATTCAAAAAATTCTCAATTTTGACCACTTGACTTGAGACTAAATGAATTCAAAAAATTTAAAATTTTGCATGTACGCCCATCACTCGTAAAGTACATCGGTTTTAACGGTTGGATTAATCTCGTTTGAAGTGAATCCGATAGTTTATGTAGAGTTGTGCTCACCAAAGATCACACCCTAGTTCTACTCGAATTATTATTAGTTTTTCACTGCTGGTAATTCGAGCTCCAATCAGGCTCCTTTTGCTGATCAAGTCTTGCCTTTTCAATCGAGATGGTTTAATTAACTTTCTTGGGAGTAATTTATTTGTGTTGAGAGGGATCGAATCTGATATAATTCCTGAGAGGCATCACTTTTTAGTATGGTACTAGGAGTTATGTCTTTGAACCTCAGCAAAGCACCAATTTCTCAAGTGAAGAAAAAGCAAACAAAAACAGTCCTTAACTACTAAAATCTGATTCTTAAAGACAAAGTTTGTTTGATACGGACTACTGGCTTGTTAATTTGTATATGAGGACTGGTCAGAAACCGTTAATTTAGGAAATAGGAGTTCCTATTTAGCCTTTTGCTACATTCAGTATGATTTATTGTTGTATAGCTTTTAGTCATTGATTGCTTCTTGGTTCTTTAGATCACTTTGCTCGTTGTCCAAATCCCTAGAAAGGAAAAATGACCAAAAGGCCCTTCTGGAAGAGTCCAAATCACTTTTTTTTGTTAATTTTCATTTGCATGCCTTAACAAAACTGTCTTCTCATGGGCAAACCTTCATAAAGCTAAATTTGGGGTATGGTCGCTATCACTCAAAAGTTTTGGGGTAAGATCTATTACTTTGCTTCTTCTGCTGCTTCTTAGCTAATTCACAAAAGTTTTGTTTGTTTTCATTTAAAGCAGAAGAAGAGGAAGAAATTGAAATGCTCTTGGAAAGCTATCTTCAAAGGTACTGTCATTTTTGAAGTACATCTTGGAAAACTATCTTCAAAGCTTTATAAATTGAGTGGTAACAAATCGTTTGGTTGTTGGGTTTACACGCCTTTTTACTCGATATGATTCACATTTATGAATTTTGTGTATTTGAGAATTTTTTACATGTATGACCATTTGATTTTAGATTCTTTTGATGTTTCTTGAATATCATTTGATTTTCAACTTAAATAAACTAGTTGATATAATTGATAAATTTCAATTAATATAGTTGTTGGTACCGGTATGCACTCTTTGGTACCCCCATTTAATGTAACTATTTTGTATTTTTAGAAAGTTTGAAGGGTGGTGACTTTAGGGGTTGATGTTTAATTACATCCTCCTACTTGACATGATTCTTGTATGCTTTCTTTAAATCAAACAAAATATGAATTTCATGGATATATATGCTAAAAGGAAGGGTGAAGTGAATAATATGTAAAGGATTGATGTTTAATTACATCTCCTTATACAAATTATGAGCTTTAATCATTCTTTTAATATATACAACATGAGTACCTAAAATGCCTCAATTGACCAACTATCACTGATTGGCCAGTGCAGGCTGATCTGAAATCCAAATCAAGAAACCATTTGAATTGTCATATAGAGGATAGAAAGACAATCAGTTCAGAGCCAAACTTTGCATTTTTCTGATTTTTCTGCTATTTTCTAAGTAATTTCAAAGTTGGATTTTCAAAAATACAAAAAAACAGCACATGCATTTGACCACTATACCCCTCTGCATAATAAATAACTTTAAAAATAGCAATAAAATTTAGAAAATTGTAAAACTTGGGCTGATTATAGTTCACACATCATATCACAAATACATAACAAATTTTCCATAACTTGTTAACAAGATCCATAAGAAAGTCATAGTGAAAGCATTAGGTAAAACATAGTCTATGCTCAGCCATGCTTCAAATTCAAACCCCATGCCAAGTTCAACTCTTTATCATCTCAAATGTTAATGCAGGATGTGCTGATTTGCAATGTGTTGATTTCATTTTCTCTCTCATTTAGATATATATCAAATATAATAACTGTAAAGGGCCTATTTGCATATTTATTTGGTTAGTAATATTAAACTTGCATATTGCTTTAAAATGAATTGCATATGCTTTATACGTATATTGAACATCTGTAAGGACTAATATACATTTTATTAGGTACTGCACGGAAACCTCAAATTGGAACATGATCAAGCTTGCCGGAGTGATAGCAATCCAACCTTTTTTCCTTACACATTTTCAAATTTAGCTTTCTGAAATTAGCTGAATTGCCGGAGTGATATCTGAATTGTGCTAGTTTGTAATTTCTGAATTGTGGTAGTTTGTAAATTTCAATCTTGCTTGGCGTGAATTTATATCCTGTTTGCTTGGCATGAATTGTGACCTTTTGTGAATTTTGAACTGCTGATGTTATCAATATACACCGTTCTACAATATGGCATGATGTACCTTAGTTTGGAACTGCTGATGTATCTTAAATGCATGTGAATTTGGCGTGATATTTCAAAAGCTGCAGTGAATTTTAAATGGTATTACTTGGCATGATGTATCTTGCTTGGCATGAAGTATTTCGAAATACACAACTTAAATTTAAAGCTGCAGTTGATATTTCGAAACATAACATATGGTACCAATTAATTCTGACAATAGCATATGCTTGTTATCATCACTCGCTTGTTACCCTCAAAGCATTTCCTGGTACTGTGGTACCAATTACATATGCTAAGGGTGGTAAATTACATGTCATCCAAGTAAATTAGCAAATACTTAAATTACTTGAATTACATGCCATCCAATTACATATGCTAAGGGTTTGCTGGCTAAGGGTTTGCAGGCTACTTGAATTACATTACCAAAATTACATGAATTACATTCCAATACTTGAAAGGCTGAACTTTAGAAAATTTGAGGTTTAGAAAATCATAGAAAATTACATTCCAATACATGAATTACATTCCAGTACTTGAAAGGCGTACTTGAAAGGCTGAACTTTAGAAAATTTGAGGTTTAGAAAATCATAGAAAATTACATCCAATACATGAATTACATTCCAATACTGCTATTTTTCTGGTTTTTCATATTTCAAAGGCCGAACTTTAGAAAATCATAGAAAATGCTATGAAAGTAAAATTTGAGTCTAAAGTGTGTGTTTTGAAGTCCTCTATATGCCAGTGTGGTTGATTTTACATTTTGGTCCCTGTACCAATCTGCACTGACTGATTTTCCTGAACAGGCCGATTTCTTGTTTTTTGGTGTTTGTACTGTACCAATAGCACATATATTGTGCTTGACTGCTGAGCTTAGACTTGGTACCATACCAGAAGTGAATTAAAGATGTCACTTAGATGTCCAATATTAAAGATGTCACTATTCAATCAATTTCACTATTCACTTGTCAGACTATACACAATTTTGTAATTTTTGAGGAAGGCATAGGAGTCATAAGAAAATTAATACACAAAGTGATATAAACTGGTTACAAAACGAACATTCTAAGTTCAGAAAGTTTGCATAAAGGTTCTCATATGCCAAATAACAAATCCAATACCAATAGTAGTAGCTAAAGTACTTTACCGATTCCAGCAAGTAAGAATGAAAACTAAATTGAAATAAAAAGTTTACATAGTTGTATCTAATTCACCTAAGCTAAAAGTCAGACCTCTCTACAAGCTTTTGAAATACCAAATGATGCCTCAGCCACATACGGCAGTGAGATTCGAAAACAAAACCTGAACCCAACTAACAAGAACTCAAATCTCAATTCACTGGTACCAACATTCTAGTATCCAGTTGGTTGACATAGACAATATTAGAGTATTACTACTATGCCCAAAGAGACTTACATCTTATTTATTAACACACTATGAAATCACTAAGCCATCTCTTGTCTTCAGCATTTGAAGAGAGATATATACATCTTTTACTAAACTATATTCATTTAAAGATTCATTGATCGATGTAATATTTTCCATATACAATACACATGTTTAAAGAGAGAGCTTAAGTGTTATGAAGAAGTGAGGACTCGGGATTGTAGGTCATTTCAGCACAGGAAGATTGCATTGGAACGAGGTGTGTACCAGCTATGATTGGTATCATGGCAATAGGCGACATAGCTTACACAACTCAATTTACTTGACATGGCACCCTACCTATCATCAAACACCTTGAATGAACTAATTTATTCAAAAAAAGGGCTCTTTTGGCCTAGTTAAGTTGGGAACTTTTCTTGCAAATTTCACTTTCTAAAAAGCCTATTCTCCATTAGCTTAGTAGTAATTAGAAAATCACAAAACAAAATTAAAGAAATTTTAAGTCAGGAAGATTATGTACCCGGCTTTCAAGAAAGACTAGATGTGAGGGGATGAGATCATCAAATGCTGCAACTGACAAGTAGTCAATTCCTGCAAATCATTACAGAGATAAAATATTAAATTAACAAGAAAATGTTGTTACCTTCTTGTGAAATGAAGCTTCACAGAA
The DNA here is from genome assembly GCA_025461125.1 of Carex kokanica. Taxonomy (NCBI): domain Eukaryota; kingdom Viridiplantae; phylum Streptophyta; class Magnoliopsida; order Poales; family Cyperaceae; genus Carex; species Carex kokanica. The sequence continues at coordinate 527,902 of JAJGRX010001448.1, read as the reverse complement.
AAGCAATTCGAGAAATTGGTAGTAACAAATTGAATTTAAATGATACTTTTTGATTAAAAAAAGCACTGAGTATGTAAGAAAGTGTTACGATCAGAGCCGCAAGGGTATATGGATCAAGGTATGAGGGCAAGGATTGCCAGTAATTCAAAATTTATGCCTATTTCAATTCCAGGTTCTTAGATCCACTGGAATAGAGCATGCTCGTTGCCAATGACAGGCGGGTTCCACAAGCCTAGTAATTCGTATCCAGGAGATCAGACAAGCCTAGTAACACTTTCAGTTCAAATTACAAAGAAATCAGACAACTTACCTGGCGACACTGGAGATCGCTGAGAGAGAAAGCTCCGCGACGGAGAGAAAGCACCGCGCAGAGAGAAAGCTCCGTTCCCTCTTTCTGGAGCAGAGTCTTAGGGTTTTAGTTAGAAGAGAGAAAGAAACAGAGATAAGAAGGTCGTTGCTGTTGGAGAGTGGAAGAAAGGGGAAGAAATATGAAGCATTAGAGAGGCGAGAGAAGAAAGATAGAGGCGGATTTGAAATTTCGGGACAGGTAAAACCAAGTCAATTGGAGGCGGGATTCATCGAAAAATATGGCCACGTCAGCGATCCGTGTGATCGTATCTCATTGGCTCCCAGAGGGTCTAGTTAATTTCTGCCTAATGGGGTCCGCGGGTCAGAGAGAGTGTAAGCCATTTCTTGCATTTTTTACAATTTTTTGACAGCAGTATATATGAAATTTTTTTCTAAAATTCTAAATGTTTATAGATTATTTATTTAATTTTTGACAGCGTTTTTTTGCATTTTTCTAAGTAGATGTTCATTAAAATGCATGAAACATTTTCGGACCGTTCGTTTTCGTGCAGGAATTCGACGGTCGATCTGCAACAAAAGGTGTCCAAATATGATATAAAATGATCAAGGTGCAATATTGAACGCAACCAATATAAAAGTTCGGAGGTTTTATTATGTATGAGCTTCGATCGAACACGAAATGTTTATGGCCATACGATGCTTCAATCTTCGATCAACTAGATGGATGGGTAAATGAAAAAACAAAATTATGAAAATTTCATGAAGTACATTAAACGCAGTGCTCTTTGATTTCAATGGTCCCGATCGATCAACGGACAACATGTGTTACGTGCATCTTTACAATCTCACAAAGTAAGAGTATATGTTTCATGAAACATAAACTCTTGCTTTGTGAGATTGTGAAGACGCACAAAAATAGTTAGTATGTTGATCGATCGGGACTGTTCAAATCAAAGATTACATCCTTTAATCAAGTGCAGCAAATTTTGATGGAATTTTAACTTTATTTACCCATCCATCAAGCGGATGCAAAAACCAGAACATCGAAGGGTTACGAAGACTTCACGTTGGATCGAGGCTCCGACACAAACATAGTTCATAACTATTATGTTGGATACGCATAAAACTTTCTCTTGATCACTTCAAAATAAATTTGAAATCATTTCATGGCAGATTGACCGTCCATCGCTCGTCTGGAAATGAACGGTCCACAAATTTTATTACATGATGAAGGAACTAACAATAAAGAAATTATATAAAATTAACATTTATAATTATGATTTTGTCGTAAAAAATCGCAAAAGGTTTGAAAATGTATTTTCCATTTTTTTTAAAAATTTATTTGCTGCATCTGTTTAAAAAAAAAAGATAATAAAAAATTGAAAAACATTAAAATAATAAAAAATCTAAAAAAAATTTAAAAAATCTAAACTTTTTTAGATAATAAAAAAAAATTAGATAATAAATAATTAAAAAACATTAAAATAATAAAAAATCTAAAAAAAACTAAAAAAATCTAAAACAGGAGAAATGCAAAAAATTTCATAAAAAATTCATTTACAAAGTTTTAAAATGCTGTCAATGAATAAAAGGTTCGGCTAATGGACTTGGCCCGGCTCAGCTCAATCAGAAAGTCATAACAGCTCAGATCAAGGTTCGGCTCAGTTTTTGAAGAAAAAGCCTGGCTCGGCTCGGAAAAAACTCATTTCTTCCATGCGAATTCCACGCGACACACATAGTGAAATGAATTATAATTTGTTCCACGCGAATTCCACACGAATTCCACGCGACACCTCATATAGGACTCGTTCATAAATTTATATTAGTTTTTAATGTGTCTTTTGTTTGAACCTCTTTATAATTTGTGTAGGCCAAATAAATTTTATATAATTTAAATGACATAATCACAAAATTTGAATTTCTAATAAATTTGTTTTTGAATTTGATCATAAATTTTTTTATATTACCTTAGAACATCTATGATCACACAACACATTCTCTTCAAAAATAGTGCTAGAAAATATAAATATGATCAAACAAAAATAATATCCATGTTACCTAACAATTAAGTAATATATTAAACAATCAATAATATAAAAGTAATTCTATAAAGTTGAGAAGCTAATTTTAAGTGACACATTTCATTTAAAAACCAACAATCTCTCCTCAAATTGCATCATTAAAGAAGCAAGATATAAAACTGATATGATGTCATTAATCCATTCCGTTTCATGAAAAGTTAAAAAGACCAGCAGATAAAACTAGTCTCTGCTCAAATCATGACACATTTTATATATTAAAAAAGATTCTAAACAATGAAATCAGAGAGGGCCAAGAAATGTGCCATTATCCCTTTGTTCATTCCACCTTTCAACCTGAAAATAATTCAATCACAAAAAAAAAAAAAAAAAAAAAAAACATCAACAGTGGCAACCAATCAAGCATATCTGAAAGAAGAAACCAGGAGTCTACTTTCTATCAAACAAATAGATTATGATACATTATATACCAGACTGCATCTTTTTATAGGATTTAATGTGGTTTATTTCTTCAAGTTTCAGGGCACATAGGACAGTTTTGTCTTTCTCAGGCATGTTGCCTTGTGATTTTTGCACAGAGCAAACTACAGCTCCAAATCAGGAGTTCTTAGTACCAAAATTCTCAGGACATCATGTACTATCACCTAGATTAATCTCAAAGTTTTCTGAATTTTCTAATTGGGTCAAACTAGTAATTTTGTACTGTTCAGTTTTGGTACCAGTCACCCATTGTACCAGTTGCTGGAATTTTTGAAATCTGATCTTTGAACGTCCTTAATTAATTGTATAAAAATCACAAAAATGTGAGGTTTGATTCTGTGAGTTCCTGGTAATGTCCTATATCCATCTATGCAAGGATTTGGTTCATTTATAACTTTCTGATCTGATTTGCAAGAGGGTTCTGTTTGAGGTATTCTCTGTACCAGTTGCACCTATATCCAGCAATGTTTGGTAAGTGTTTGGGGCAATGTTTGGGCTAATGCCTGGACATAGTTTGGAACTTGAAGTGTATGTGCATTGATTTAGTAAGCTAACTCATGAACCACCCTTTTATGCATGATAAAATAGATATAATCAAGTTAAAAGATTCTTGAATTCAAGAAAAATTAATAAAATCTATTTATCTAGAAAAATAAAAACTTCACTGTCCAGAATTTATTGCTGAAATAAAAATTCACACCACCTCTTATTTCTTCACTGAATAGCACACTTGCATGCCTTTCCAGCCCCACTCAATTAACCTTTTCTTCACCTCTTGTTTGAAATCTGAATTCATGAAGAATTTGCCCTTAAACTGATTGTGAAGTAATATTGGTTTCAATCAAAGCAAAATTACAAAAACACTGCATAAAGTAAATAACTACAATACAGGGGTAGTTTTGACCATCAATTTCGCACTTATTGCATCAACTTGCTGTTCATGAGGGGTAGTTTTGACCATCGATTTCGCACTTATTTCATCAATTTTCTGTTCATGAGGGGTAGTTTTGACCATCAATTTCGCACTTATTTCATCAATTTGCCTAATTCAATGCCTTGACTATATCACTGATTTGGGATACAATTCAACATGAAAAATAGATAAAGAGGCACAAGGGCAAACAATTTTACCTTATTTTCCTAGAATCAAGAAAACCACAAAGCTCCAAAGCCCCTAAATTCAGAGTTAGACCTTGAAATTAGCAGTATTATTGCAAATAAGAAATGAGATTTAAATTTTAAACAAAATGATAAATAAAGTATTTACCTCTAACACCAATCAAGAATTCGGCATAATGTATGCACATAACTGTTGAATCTCCTGCTTTTTCGAAATGGTCCCACGCATTGGATCTCCTTTTTTTTGGGATTTTGCCTTACTTCGATCGATACACTTTGAGAATCTCCGACATCAGGGTTTGTTTGGGAATGAGATTGAGACATTAACTCTACAAAAAAGTTTTATCTCTTGATTAGTTATCACGAGCCTCATGGCCCTGTTTGGCTGCTGAATCACGAGTCTCATGGCTGCTCCCTGACAGCAGATCGTGAGAGAGATCGTGAGAGAGGAGAAGAGACTCGCTAGAGATAGGGTTAGGGTTAGGATATCGCCACGATTTTTCTTTTTTGAAATGGGGAGAAGTAGACAGCGGGAGAGAAAGAGGTTTTGTGAAATTATACTTTTACCCTTCCGACCTAAAAATAGAGTAAAAATTAACAAATTAATTTGAACCGTTGGATCAACTACAAATGAACAGTGCTGACGGTAGTATTAGTCCATAGAAGCAAATGCCTTTATATATTTGTCTACAAAAGATCCAAAAGAATGCAAAAAAAAAATACCCATAAATGCGATGTAACACTATATTTCCAAGTACCTTCTTGAAATTTATATTAAAATCATCATCTATTTTACTTTACATTGCTCCAGCAACTTTTAACTAACGACTCAATTAATCCTTTACAGTAATGCAAAGAGCCCGTCTTTATAAACTTCACAATTTTTGCCAATGCAATGACCCTCAATGAAAATTTTCTCATAAGAAAGGTTGAAGTGTATAAAGAAAAGTTTACCCAGTAGATCTTTCAACAACATAATTAGCAATGTAGAGGCCGATAAAAGTAGCCCACAGAGAATATAATGGGGATATTTCATCGGATGTGCCGCCACACTGTGCATTGCACACCATCTGGAGAAAGGAAAAAATGCATTCTTAAAACATTGATAACAACTAACATGCAAAATGAAATAGTAGCCTCAGTTTAAGTAAAAAAAAAAAAAGATCATGGAAAACTGTGAAAAACAAAAATGTTATTGACACGAAAAAATGAAAAAGAAAAAGTGTGTTCCCTGGTGACTAGCATAGTACTGGTTCGTACAAAGAAAGAAAAAGAGTATGAAAGGCACCTCTCCGTAAATAACCCACTCAGATAAAAGGGGATAGTCACTGGCGGATCCCACAGGAGCGAGCCAAGAGGAGCACATCTGGTCCTTCAATTCATGAATTCTTAAAAAGTTTGAAATCCAGGTGCTATTGCGCTCCTGAATTGTCTGCTTCTCTTCTCTGTGTAATGCCCGATTCCCACATCGGCTGTAGAATGCACAGCATGCAATGCTAATTACCTGCAAGCAAAATTAAACAGGAAGTATTATTTTGTTTCATAGAAAGTATAATTGCTCGGTTGGTTAAATAAACACTTTTAAGTACTATTGTGTTACAACCTTGATAGTACACATCAGTACCGGATTGTGATCCTGTATGCAAAAGCTGGTAAAGCCTGTAAGGCCATACCAGTATCCACAAATTTTTTTATTCAAGATTGCGTGAAGAGGACTTACAGTGCAATTTGTAAAATTGTCACAATTTCAGGCCTCTTTCCTGCCACTCTAGCAACTAGGCCAAGATACCAAAGCCCGAGAAATGCAATATGAAAAGCAATAAGAAATAGCACCGATGATATGTATATCGTTATGAACAAGGATAGGTTCATCCTCATGTCAACCCCCATTGATTGAAAGCTCGGGAGGTGGTACAACGATGCTACAAATATCCAACCAACATACCTGAAAATGTCAATGTTAAAAAAAGAAGGTGAAACAAATTTAATGGAAACTTCTTCTTTAAGCTTCATATTGAGGACCACAACACAATTGCCGTAAATGTGAATGTTACAGAAATTTCTGTACTTATTTTAGTTGGGTTTTTCCCAAATCAGATTTTTTTTTAGTGTCATTGCAAATAAAACCTACAAATTTTCATTTTTGTAATTAGCACCCAACATTCTGATTTTTTCACAAATAACACTGAACTTTTAGACTAATATAAGGGAAAACATGAAAAAGGTGCATCATAAAATATGAACAAATTTGCCCCTTCCCCTGATGAGCTATCCTTATCACTAAGAAAAACTGAAACAAAATCAAGCTAATGTTCCAGACGTCAGTTCCCATGTTTGTATGAACAGGCTACGAGGTGAATTGACTTAGTCAATTTGGTGTTATCTGCAAATTTGACAGTATATTGCAAAATACCATGTATGTGTAATATAATAATCAGAATTTACAAATAAGCCTAAGAAAACCTCTTAAGATCAAATAAAAAAAATACTGATTAAACTGGCAACCAATAGTATCAAGTTAAAAAAAGAATTGAAATTAGCAAGATAAAACTCACGAGCGGCTAAAGTTGGAATAACTTGGCTTGATAGTCTTTCCAATCAAATATGAAAAGTCATCGCCTAACCTCACGGCCGTTACCGGAATCCAACTCAGCCTCACCTCACGGCCGGTACCGGAAGAGTCGCCTCGCCACACGACCTCGAGGTGCCTCGCCTCACGGCCTCACGGCAAGCACCGAGTAGTTGCCTCGCCTCACAGCCGGTACCGGACGAGTCGCCTGACCTCACAAGACGATGTGAGAGAGAACGCCATGGTAGATCGGCAAAAAGAGGGTTACGTCTACGGTTTACGTCGCGCGGCGGCGTTGCCACAGAGAGGGTTAGGTCGCGAAGGATGTAGATCGGTTTTCTCTTTTTTTGGAAGTAGATGGCGGGAGAGAAGGAATAGGTTAGCGTTTATGAAAGTAGATCGGATTTGTGGCATAGTAGATCGCGATTTTCACTTTTTTTTGAAATGGAGAGGAGGAGATCGCGTGAGAGATTGACTGGCGTCAAATTACTATTTTGCCCTTCCGACAAAAATTTTGAGTTAAAATCAATATTGGTAACGAAATTTTCTGAACCATTGAATCAGCGTGGAATGAACAGTACCACAGTCAATGGTGTCCATAGAAGAATTTGCCTATATAAAAATCATAAATTTTCACTTAAATTGTTATAATGTTTATGTGAACTTATTCCACAGAGGCAAGGAGCTCGTACTAGAACCGTCACCTCTGCACATAGCTGAAATTTAAGTAACAAAAAATAAGATACACTTTCACTACAAAAAGAAAGTAACTCCTCCTATACTAATTCATTAAATTTTCATAGGACCCTAGAAAGATCAGAAATCAGAGCAACGACCCTTCTGCTCCCAATCGCCATAGCGACTTGGCTCACGGCCTTTTGGTCCTCCCACCTCTCCGGTGAGTTTATTCACATTCAACCCCTTCTCTCCATCACCATCTCCGGTAGGCTCCTCTATCTGTTTCGACTCCACCTTCTCTTTCTCTTCTTTCTCCGAAGGAGCCGAAGGAGGAGCAGATCTAGAAGCTTCTTGAGATGGCGTTGCTGGGTAAGAGACGCCGGAGAGATGTCGCATCTATTGAGAGTGAAACGGAGAGTAGGGAGCGGTCGAGGCTTAACAAGCGGCGGAGTTTGTTCGCCATGGTGAATTGGTGATCTCTTTGTTTTGCAAATCCGTTGTGGCTGGAGGTGGAACATAAATCTGATACATTGTGACGTGTATCGAAGGTTTTTTGGGAAAATAAAATTAGTTTTGGGCTTTAATTATTGTCTGACAACTTATACAGACCGGCCCATAAATTTTAGAAATAAAGTCTTACCCAAGAGCTATTTTAAGCCCATTTTGGCTTCATGCAGTGTACATACAATAAAATCAAAATAACTCTGCATATAATCCGTGAGCTGCATGAAATCAAAACTGCTCTGTTAGAACAAATTAATTTTGAGAAAACGAAGAAATTTGCTGATTAATACACCAAAAAACAGTGGCGTGATACCCTCAAGTAATCCTTCACTCAATCTGCGATTATTTCCTTTCTATTTCTACACTTAATTCTAGTTGAACAAAACTCGGAAAAATGGCTTCGATCTGAGGCCTAGAGTTTCCCGTTCCTGATCTGCTCTTTGTTTCCATATGGCTTACTTTGCGGGTTGTAGGGTTTCTTGAAAAAAATTGGGATTGTTTTCGAGGATGAGATGGAGCGAGCAATCACGCTTGATGAATACATTGAGGAGGTTGAAGTTGAGGAACTGGTGAAGTCTCTCTCTCTCTCTTTCAAGTACCTTACCTAAGGGAGTTTCTTTCGCATTAATATATTCATAATTGTCTATTTGCACAAACAGCTGAAGAAATTACACATGAGGGTCATATATCATGCCAACTTAAGTGATTTTGCGTGCGATCAGTTCAAAATTCCCTGAAAATAGGTTCACGGGCCTTAATTGTATCCATATCCAGAATCCAGTAATTTACCTGATTTTGAGGGATAAAATGGAGAAATATGCCAACTTTGGGAACAGTAGTTACTCATTAAGCTCAGTCTCTTCGTTTCTCTGGTTATTTTACTGTAGTGTTCCATGTACCTAATAGTTTGCTCTTGCAATTTTTAATATGTGAAAAAGAATCTGGCTTATCAGTATGTTATTTTCAAATATTATAATTCCATAAGTTAATCATTTTGGACTTAGTATGAGTTAGTGGATAGTCATTGAACAAATCTGTTGTAAATTTGTACTAATATATGAATTTGCAATTAAAAAAAAACACTTTGCAATAAAATATAGCATAAAAATATACCAGAATAGGTCATACCTCGGCTCCAGGAATAGAATTAAATCTGGTATCTATAACAACTTTCCATGGTATTTTATTTTATGAGTTTTGATGGGACACTGTTTATTAGCTCATGCACGGCTGTACTTGAAAGATGGCCTTTTATAAACAAAAACATAAACACTGTTTAGATGGACTTTACTTTGATTATTTCACAAGAGTCCCAGCCATGAGACAGGAAATCTATTATATAAAATTGAGCGAATTTGACTGGTAATGGAAAAGAAAAGTACAGTTATTAAACTAACCTAACTTAAAATAAGTAATTTAGACCAATTCAATTTTATTCCACAACCAAACGGTAATTAATTGTTGATAAAATGTGATTTCTGTTTCGACAATGAACAATTTGAAAGATATAAGATTGAGATAATAACCATTTTCAGTAAAAAAAATTTAATCAACTATGAAAGTGCAATATGAATGAATATATTTACGGTCAAAAGAAGTTTGAGTTGTGTGAAACCAAGAAAATTTGTCAACTCTTACAACAAAAAACAAGGGTTTGAAACCCGAATGTAACCCGTGCCTCTACTAAAATTCCCAACATTGGGTCAGTTTTCTTCACTCAATCTCTCCTCAATTTGAGCTTTCTGTGATTATTTCCTTCTACTCTATCTTTCTATGAGCAGAGACCAGATATATGGCTTCGATCTGAGGCCTAGAGTTTCCCATTCCTGATCTGCGCTTTGCTTCTGTATCGCTAACCTTAAGTGCGAGCTTGCACGGTTTCATGAGAAAATTTGGGGATTAATTTTGAGAATGAGATGGAGCGAGTTGTTACACTTGATGAATACAATGAGGTTGAGGCTGAGGAACTGGTGAAGTCTCTCTCTCTCTCTCTCTCTCTCTCTCTCTTTAATGCAGTTGATTTCTTATTAATATATTCATTATTGCCTGTTTGCACAAGCAGCTCAAGAAATTATGCCTGAGGGTTATATATCATACCAAATCAAGTAATTCTTTTCATGCGAAAGGGTGAAATTTCTCTGTAATCAGATTGAAATTCACAGAGATATTATACACCAGGAATATAATTAATACAGATATCAATAACAAATTCCTATGATATTATACCACCATGACTTGTAGTACTGTACTTAAAGATGTGCCTTTTGTCCAAAGAAATATAAACTATTTGGATAGAGTTTGATTATTTCACAAGAGCCCAGCCATGAAACAGAGGAAATTATAGAAAAGGACATGAAATCTATGATAAATTGATAATAATTGAGTGAATTTGACTGGCAAGGGTAATTGGTAAGAGAAGGAATAGAAGGAATATGTTCCAAATTTAAAATTTAACACACTAAATGGATTCCCATAACTAGAGTTGCTGCCAATCACAACTCACTACAGCTGGTTAACATTTTCTAGTATATATTTTTGTTTTACTTTATCAAACAACTCTCCTGACTAAGCCAAATAAAAATATATTTTATGGCACAAGTATTCATACCTTGTCATTCACGTATTCATATCTTAGGTATGAATACTTGTTCGATGATGTATGAATACGTGAATGACAAGGTATGAATACTTGTGCAACGGACAACTCGAAAGTATGTCATCATGGATCTCATTTGAAAGAGAAAATTGTATAGAAAACATTCATGGTTTTATATTTGCAAAATTCCTACCAGATTGTCAGAAATATTGATTAAAGTGAACGGAGAAAAAAATTCACCTCTAAAAACGTGTAAAAGATGGGTGAGTAATGTGTCCAGTTTTTTTTTGAATACTTGATATGTTAGATATGAATACTTGAAGTATTATATATGAATACTTGATGTCTTATATATGAATACTTGCACTCGCCGCGATAATAACACGTTTTGTTTTGTCTTTTAGCGCTGAAATTTGTGGTCCCCTCTTAATTAGCAGTCAACAAAAACAGTTATTGACTGGGGGATGAATGGGGGATGAGAGCTGGAGGATAGTTAGTCGGTCCCTAAAAAAAAACCTTAATTTTTTGGCATTAACTTGAAAAGCAGATTTACATGCTTCATATTAATTATTTTTATAGCAAATTTTGACTGTGACAAAAAGTATTTTTATTTTTAACTTCCAAATTATTTTAATTTTTTTTTACTTTGATTTTATAAGAGAAGCGATCACTTGACAATTCTTTATGTTCAAAATCTTTACAATTTTTAAATATCCGGTTTAAATTTTAAATCTAACGTTATAGGTACGATATATATTATCAACAAATCATGTAAATAAATAAAAAGTATGTTTCACTATATATCAAATAACTTGAAATTTTAACAGTCTGAAATTAAAATTCCTTGATTCATCATTAAATAAAACTAAAATTGTATGAATTTTATTGTTAGACTATCTATATGTTCAATAACAACTCTAAAATTATTATTTTTATTTTATTTGAATTTTTTTTAATATCATACCATTGCTAAAAATTTAATACCGTACCTAACGCTGTTACCAAATCCAATCAAATATAGCTGAATATAAAAAAGACGTCAATTCTTGCTAATTCTGCGACTAATTTATAATGTAAATTGGTAACCTCATAATTTAATTTGATGGACAAAATAGAAAATCGCGCAGGAATTAATGGAGAAATAAGAAGAAATGTTGAAAAGTGGATGGAAAATAAGAAATTAATAGAGAATTGAGGGATATAAAAAAAAATTAACACTGATTATTTTCTTTTTTTTTAAAAGAGAAGAGAAAAAACAAAATCAAGCCCAAATATAGAGACCTAACCCTTTTCTTGACAGCACTGTACATAGCTTCTTTGAGAGGGATCACTGGAAATTTGGCGGTATATAGTGCCAGTGCCATTATAAATATCCCCAAGTCGTCATATTTCATATTCCGAATATCAAACACAACCGAATATCCCTTGAGTCAAAAGTTTTTTTTAGTATTCAGCATGTAACATTATTATTCTATTTAAATACATTATTGTTCACTTTAAACAACTCCGTTTGAGTTCATTTGAAGTTGATGGAAGCATCGTCATACTTGAGTTTAAACACCTCCGTTTGAGTTCCTATTACAATTATTTTAATTTTTTTTTACTTTGATTTTATAAGAGAAGGGATCGCTTGACAATTCTTTATGTTCAAAATCTTTACAATTTTTAAATATCCGGTTTAAATTTTAAATCTAACGTCATAGGTACGATATACATTATCAACAAATCATGCGAAACCTGGTGCCTTTCTTGTGTTGTGCTGTTTTGCTGGTTCCTGTGTGCTGACCTGATGGTGCCCTATCGGTGTGGATGCTGTGTACGGGCCGTGTGGATTATAGTGCACTGGCACTTGAAATGATTGTGTGATTATACTGGCCTTTTTTTACTGACAGGGACCACATTGTAATTTAAGATAAATTATGGGCAATAGAGAAATATTAAGGCCTTTGATGCAATATTGATAAGTTACAAGGGCTAAAATGCAAAATTTGGTTTACTTGTGGGCTTGGCCGAAAATAAGGAAAAGAATAAAAGTGGGCTTTTGAAATAAATAAGTGAAATAAAATCGGGTTAATTTCTTCGGGTCTCGAGCCTCCATTTGGTTGGCTCGATCTGAAGTTTTCACTTAAAACTCAGGAAATGATTAGATTAGTCCTGGATTGACGACTCATGACATACTATGAGCAGATACTAGATTATCCGGCAGGACACGATATGATCCCGAAACACACCAAAATTAAAAGTCTCAACAATAGTTAATTAGGATAAACACTTTTAAATTAGAGTTAATCTAGATAAGTAATTTAATTATCTATTTTATTTAGTAAGAAAATTTGTCATAATATTATCAGTATTTTAAGAATTTACAAAAGATATAAATTAGGTTGTATTAATGATTTTCGTATCATATCGATTATTTAACAATTGGTTAGTGGCGTATTCTATTTATATACAATATCCCATGTCAAGATGCATGTCAGATATTTCATAAACAAGATGTGTAATCATATAGGCGTTAGTTATTTACGAATCTTTTAACCAACATTGCATCACAAATTAATTTGCCTTCATGTCCCACCAGCAAAAATAGTTTCGAAATCTAAACATTTTGGTACTGTTAATTATTTTTTATGTCACTGACGTGTACTGTTACTAGTAAATCCTATTGTGATTATAAGGACATTTATGCAAACTTTATTGACATATTCTAAGTGTTCATTTTGTAAAATGTGACATTTATTCTTGTAGGACTTTAGACATAACATTAAATAATCTGGTGGGCTTTTAGGTTCTAAGTTATAATTGTATCAAAAAATCAGTGGTTGATCCGGTTGACCCACTGGTCCGACCAGTGACCCGTTGACCCGGAGCTTTACCGGGTCGATGTTCGGTCCGGTTCTGATAACATTGCTTATTGTTTAATAGGTCTCTGTAAAATGATCGAATAATTGGGATGGAAATGGAGAGGAAGTTAATGAACAGTATTTACTATGTATAAAAATATCAGTTTAAATATTGATTATGTTTAAATATTGTTAGCCGAAATTTCTCCAAAATAACTTCCACCGTTGCTTGTAAATTACGGGCTGAAATTGGAACTTGTTGAAAAGAAAAGCCTTTAATTTCCTCCTCTTTCTAGTTGGGCTTTGGTTAATCTGGAGCGAACCCAACTGGAGCTAGCCCAAACTTCTGAATTTTTCATACTTGTCACTCTGCTATTGGCATTTACCAGTTCATATGATTTATATGCAACCTTGTGTGTTGACTTAATTTTTCAGGTTTTGGTTGCTTATTTATACAATGAATAATTTGGCTTCGAATTGAGTTAAGTTGAGGTTTAATTAATCAGGGACAGTTTGATTTTGCAAAACAAAGAGATCACCATGGCGAACAAACTCTGCCGCTTGTTAAGCCTCGACCGCTGCCCACTCTCCGTTTCAATCTCTCAGCAGATGCGACATCTCTCCGGCGTATCTTACCCAGCGACGCCATCTCAAGAAGCTTATAGATCTGCTCCTCCTTCGGCTCCTTCGGAGAAAGAAGAGAAAGAGAAGGTGGAGTCGAAACAGAGAGAGGATCCTAGCGGAGATGGTGATGGAGAGAAGGGGTTGAATGTGAACAAACTCACCGGAGAGGTGGGGGGGCCGAAAGGCCCTGAGCCAACTCGCTATGGCGATTGGGAGCAGAAAGGTCGTTGCTCTGATTTCTGATCTTTGGAGGGTCCTATGAAAAATTAATGAATTTGTACAGGTCTACAGGATGAGGTATTTTCTTTTTGTAGTGAAAGTGTATCTTATTTTTTGTTACTTAAATTTCAGTTATGTGCAGAGGTGGAGGTTCAGGTACGTGCTCCTTACCTCTGTGGAATAAGTTCACATAATAAACCTTGTAACAGTTTAAGTGAAAATTTATTGTTTTCTATATATCTCTTTTTGTTCTGTAGAAATTTTGTTATCTCGTTTATTTACTTAGCATGTCTTCTGATGCTTACAGTTGGCTATGTACAGTTGACAACTCTATGAGATGCAAAAGAGCCATTTTTTTTTACATTGACTGTAATAAAAATTATTACCTTGAAGATTTTAGTTGGTTATGTTGACTGTATTGCTTTGACTTGATGTTTATTTTGATGTCAGATTAGCATGTCTTCTGATGCTTACAGTTGGCTATGTACAGTTGACAACTCTATGAGATGCAAAAGAGCCATTTTTTTTTACATTGACTGTAATAAAAATTATTACCTTGAAGATTTTAGTTGGTTATGTTGACTCTATTGCTTTGACTTGATGTTTATTTTGATGTCAGACTTGTGTGTATGCTGCATAAGAAAAGTAGACCTTTGGATAGTGCAAGGATCTGGGTGGGATTTAGAACTCAAGTTGGTACTAGTACCATTCATATGCTGGCACAGGTATTTATTTGATTTCTTTTTGCTCAATATGTCTAGTGCAGGGATCTGTGTTATGCCTGTGCTTCTCTTTTCCTTCTCTTTGCTGACACAGTCAGCAATTTGATATTTGGGACTTTTGATTTGGATTAGGTTGAGAGGGTACTGATATAATGCTGAATTTTTTATTTATACCATTTAAAAAAAAATTAAACTAAATAACTATGATTTATGAGAATTTCCATTTTCACCACGTTCTTAGTTTGAAACTGTAGCCAGAAATTGAGTGTCCGCAGTTTGAAATTGCAAACACATTTTTTATTTTATTTTTGTCAGAACGCCATGGAGAGGTAGGAAAGTGTTATGAAAAACTTGTTATAGGTGCTATTCATCTGGTGACATTTGTAAATCTGTGGAAATTCCATTGAAAAAAAAACCCATAATAATTGATATGTGGAAACTTCCTACCTCTCCATGTCATAACAAGTCCATAGATATCACTGGTGACATCTGTAAAACTTGTTAGTCGTCAAAAACCCTTCACCGTTGAAAAAAAGAAAGAAAAGAAATGTGTTCCCAGAAACTGCAGATATGGTACAAATAGAATTTATGTCCGCAGTTTAGAACTGCTGACATGGTAAAATTGGAATTTCCACAAAATCGTGGTTATTTGGTTTAACTTTTTTTTTTAGATGGTATAAATAAAAATTTCGGTATATAATGGCTTGCTTGGGATAGTATACTGTTGTGTTGGGTCTGTAAAACTTTTGCTTTTAATAAAAAGCAGGCCTCTTTGCTGCTTTTCTTAGAAAATAATAATAATAATAGAATCTATGACTTCGAAAGAAAGAAATAAGGAGATAATAAGAATAGGGGATTTTGGTCGAGAATGAGTTAATATTATAATTTGTTCAATCCAGCTGAATTCTCCCAAGAAATCTTTTTGACTTTTTCCTTATCATAGTCTGATTGACAATAATTGTCATGTTTGGAGCATGGCATTTCATAAAAAATTGAATCTTGATTGAAATGTTTAACGGAATTCTCCAAATTTTCATCGAATCTCACAAATTTATAATAGGCTTGCAGATTTTTCCTCCAAGTTGTTAAAATTTCCTTGGCACTAGAATGCTATGCTGGAGGAATCAATATATATTGGATTTGGTTTGTTAAAATTAATTAGAGGAAAGTGACTCTTAAATTAATTTGATGATAAATTGTTATGTTGGGAGGGAGGATTAAGTTGAAATGACAAACAAAGGTATTTATGTTGAAATAGATATAATTTGGGGCAAAGTGATCAGAAAAAGGTGACAAATTTTGGGACAATCTGGATTGGTCTGTACTCATACTACCAGAGGATATCCTCAGGAAAATATGAAAATGAATTATGTACTAAAGTCTAAAGATATACCTTCAATGACCATATTATATTCAATGTCATATAATGGCTCAAACGGATTAATTATGTATAAATTATCACTGCAACTTTTTAGATGATGATCAAGTACAATTTTGATTTTCTGGTTGTCATAATTTTTTTTTATAATGTTATTGAGGTTTGATGTGCGTTGCTATTGTGATTTTATACCAAAAAATTGGAGAGCGAAGAAGACGGAAAATTAGTCTCAATGTTGAAAATCTAAACATAGATGGTACCTTGAATCCTCTCGTGAACTGGGAATAAGGGAAGGAGCTTCTTGTGATAATATTAATATCCTTATCAGCAAATAAAATATTTGTACCAACATTATATTGCCGGTATTGTGCAAAAAGGTTTCGATGGTGGATAATAGGGGTGTTCATCGGTTCGGTTCGGTTAAAACCGAAATAAAATAGGCAAACCAAAGTTTATTTCGGTTTTCAAAAATAGAACCGAACCGACCAAAGTAAATATAGCAACCGATTAAAACCGAACCAAAGTAAATTTCGGTTTGTTCGGTTAAACCAAACAAACCATTGTTTAGTTGAGATTGTTTTAAAACAAGAACAAAGTACCACCGAATAGCAAAACCAGAACTGACAACCATAAAGGATTAAGCATAAAGGACCCTAGCAAAACAGAAAATCCACAAGACACTAAAAACTGCAAAATAGCACTTGTACCAGAGTATAAGGATCCTTGACCATCTGAGTAGAGCTTCTCCTGAACCTATCTTTCCTTGGAATTATGGTAGGTAGGTATGTCATCTTCAAACACTTCCAATAAAATATAAACTAAGACTCCATATTTGTGGCACCTAAGATATTCTGAATAGTTAAAATCTAACGATCTAATATATATATCTCATAATGTAACTGTGCAATCTAATTAAACCTTGATGAAATGTAATGGACATTCTTAAAATCTTTAAATTTTACTGTAGTACTTGTGCATCTAATAATATATAAGCAGGTAAAGTAGCAGAAAACGTATTTGTATTTTTCTTCATATGCAAGTCTATTAATTACCTCATTTTATGATCAACCAACCTGAATTTAATCTGAACCAACCAAATCAAGCCATATCCTAAACCTTACTGAAACTAAATATGAACTTACCCAGTCCGAACATAACTCCAAACCCAAATAAATCGTACCCAACCAAATTTGAAAAGACTATGCACTAAAAATAGGAAATGATCAACAGCTATGCATCATACATGGAAATAACCAAAATATCCATATAAGCTGATAGATAAAGCCATAAAATAATTATAACACTAAAATGATGCTATTTGATTTTACATTCAAATAGCACCCCGTCTCACAAGTGCACATATTCCCTATTTACTCTCCTATCTAAGAAAATAATTTAAGGATAACAGGGGTCAGAGCTGCTTTCCTCGAGCCAAACCATGAGAAACAGCGATTCTATCTGTTGCACAAATTTAGTACAGTTGCTATACAACAAAAAAGCCCCAATTCACCTCTCCCACATCTCATCATTCCCAGTATACAACCAGCACAACATCATAAATTAAATTTACAGTTTCAGAGGCACTCACCCGTAAGTTCAGATGAGCTGTCTAGCGATACTCTCCTTCTCCTCCTTCCTTTGTAATTGTAGTTCTGATCCTGACATAGAAACAAAAAAGTGAGAAAATAGCTAAAGCAAGGCAACAGAACAAGGGCCAGCCAATCACGCCGCACGATTTGTGTTAGGGTTAGCGAAGGCGCGAAGAGGGTTAGCGATCAGCCGATCACGCCGCGCGATTTGTGTTTTGAAGATTTTAGCGAAGACGCGATGTCGCGATCTGGGTTAGGGTTATTCATTCAATGAAGAGAACAGGGGGACTAGGGGACGGACGGGTCAGACCTAAAATAGGGGTATTATATTCGGCCGGTTCGATTTTTTCGGTTTTCTGATATTACAAACCGAACCAAACAGCAGAACCCGAACAGAAACAAAATTTAAACCGAACCGAACCAAATAAATCGAAAAACCGAACCGTTTGAACCAAACTTTTCCGATTCGGTTAAAAACCAAATAAACCGGCCCCGATGAACACCCCTAGTGGATAACATGAAAAGGAAAAGGGAGCAAATGCAAGAACAGTTCAACAATCCTTACCCATTCCAAATCTCAAATTAAAGGATGGGCAAGGGAGAGGGAATGGCAAGTATGAAATGCATGATATATCTCAAGATATATATATATATATATATATATATATATAGGAAATGGCTAGCATGCTACGCGTACCATAGAGGGTCTTCGTGCTACGGCTCAATATTTGAGTTTTCAAAATCCTAACGGTCGATCCGAACCGTTCAACATGATCTCCATATGAATATGTACTTGCAAATCAAATTGTACATTTTTAGAATTTTTTTACTATTTTTTTAGATAGGTAGAAAATCACTTGATCTGAAAATTCTGTACCATTCATATCAAGTGATTTTCTACCTATCTAAAAAAATAGTAAAAAAATTCTAAAAAATGTAAAATTTGGTTTGCAAGTACATATTCATATGGAGATTATGTTGAACGGTTCGGATCGAACGTTAGGATTTTGAAAACTCAAATATTGAGCCGTAGCACGGAGGCTCTCTATGTTACGCGTAGCACCGTAGCCAATTCCTATATATATATATATATATGAATTGATGCATTGCTTTTATACTTGTCACAACATCATTGTAGTACAATCCCTGGATACCAAAGGAAAGGGAAAACATTATCTCAAGATACATAATATGAATTGATAAATTGCTTTAAAAGTTTGAAATTCAAATCTTAAGTCAAATCCATCCTTTCCCTAGCCGCAATGTCCATGTGGTGTCTTGTGAGCTTTCCCCATGCACCCAAAGAAGGGAATGTTAAATCTAAGGAAGAAAGGGGAATTTTTGTCCCATTAAATATATCACTCCAGATGTCTATATAAAACTTCCTCACTTGAAATAGAAAATCAATCTAAGTTGCTAATTATCTTTCCTGTTAAGTATCTTTCTTCCAAATTTACAAATGCAAGACGTGGCCATTAACGGATTGAACGTACCAACATGGGTTCAATCTGTGGTTGAAGAGTGTAACGGTCATGGTATCCGATTCATTATGACCAAAGGAGTTGCCGAGTCTGATTTGAACAGACAACAAAATCGACTTCTCATAACGAAACAATCTGTTGATGCCATCCAACGGATGCTCTCTCAAGAAGAAAAGACCATGGCAAATCTTAACCCGAATGTGACAGTAGACCGTGGAGGTCTTGACATTAGGGTTTTTACGCGAAACAAGTTCAGGGTTGAGGAAGTGAAACTCCAAAGGTGGCATAGTACTGGCTCAACTGTGATAAACGGTAGAGGAATGAACGCGTTTCGGGCGTGGAGCGATCTGAATGTGGCGGATATAGTAGAGATGTGGGGATTTAGGGATGGAAGAGATGGCAAGTTGTGCTCTGCTATTGGCAAGGTGTGATAGTTTCTTAACCTTATTGAATACATAGTGTTATATATTGTGCCTGATGTATTTTCTATTAAGTTTGAGGTTGTGATAAACGCTTATTGTTTAATAGGTCTCTGTAAAATGGTCGAATAATTGGGATGGAAATGGAGAGGAAGTTGATGAACAATATTTACTATGTGTAAAAATATCAGTGTGTTTAAATATTGATTCTGTTATGATAAAACAAGACAAAACTTGTTAGCATAAATTTCTCCAAAATATCTTCCACCGTTGCTTGTAAATTATGGGCTGAAATTGGAACTTGTTGAAAAGAAAAGCCTTTAATTTCTTCCTCTTTCTAGTTGGGCTTTGGTTAATCTGGAGCGAACCCAACTGGAACTAGCCCAAACTCATAACAAATTTCACGCTACTAAATACCAATTAAGACTTGAGAAGTGTATTAAAAAAAAATACCTTAATTTTTTGGCATTAACTTTAAAAGCAGATTTACATGCTCCATGTTAATTATTTTTATAGCAAATTTTGACTGTGACAAAAAGTATTTTTATTTTTAACTTCCAAATTATTATTATTATTTTTTTTACTTTGATTTTATAAGAGAAGGGCTCACTTGACAATTCTTTATGTTCAAAATCTTCACAATTTTTAAATATCCGGTTTAAATTTTAAATCTAACGTTATAGGTACGATATATATTATCAACAAATCATGTCAATAAATAAAAAGTATGTTTCACTGTATATCAAATAACTTGAAATTTTAACAGTCTGAAATTAAAATTCCTTGATTCATCATGAAATAAAACTAAAATTTTATCTATATGTTCAATAACAACTCTAAAATTATTATTTTTATTTTATTTGAATTTTTTTTAATATCATACCATTGCTAAAAATTTAATACCGTACCTAACGCTGATACCAAATCCAATCAAATATAGCTGAATATAAAAAAGACATCAATTCTTGCTAATTCTGCGACTAATTTATAATGTAAATTGGTAACCTCATAATTTAATTTGATGGACAAAATAGAAAATCGCGCAGGAATGGAGAAATAAGAAGAAATGTTGAAAAGTGGATGGAAAATAAGAAATTAATAGAGAATTGAGGGATATAAAAAAAAAATTAACACTGATTATTTTCTTTTTTTTTAAAAGAGAAGAGAAAAAACAAAATCAAGCCCACATATAGAGACCTAACCCTTTTCTTGACAGCACTGTACATAGCTTCTTTGAGAGGGATCACTGGAAATTTGGCGGTATATATAGTTTGACTGTATATACCCCTTTTGTTTAATTTCTAGCCGACTGTATGAAGTGTATACTTTTTTTGAGGAAAAGTGTGAAGTGTATACAATCACGGAGACATCCGAATCGTTGGCAAGTTTAAAAATTTATCTAGTCCGTTTCAAACGTGGGTCCACAATGTGATCCTATTTGGGGAGATGACGTGTTAATATTAATCACACAAATCTTCTAGAATTAACGTGCGAACATTTAACGTTTCAACTTTAATTATAAAAACAAAAATTGAGAAAACAATAAAAATATATTTTTGTAAAAACAATAAAAATTGAGAAAACAATTAACGTGCGAACATTTTACTTTTTTTTTATATTTTTGTTTTACTTTATCAAACAACTCTCCTGACTAAGCCAAATAAAAATATATTTTATGGCACTTAATAATTAATATTTTAATTTTAATTTTTACTTAATTTTTGTTTCTTTCAGCATCTATATATCTCCCCCCTACAAGGTTCTCATTCCATCGCCTTCAAACAAATCTGAATTTAGATAAACATACAAAAGAAAGATAATGGAATATAACAACCAGCCTCCAGTTACCTCCGCACCACCGCCATACATGCAGCAACAAGGAGATTAAGCAACCCAGGCACCTCCAGTTACAGCCCCACCACCATACATACAGGAACAAAGAGGGTAAGCGAATGTGATTACAAATCCAATATCGTTAGAGGAGATGATTGGGTACATAGCACGTGGTGTGGCCCTTTTGACCACATTCCTCGCAACGGTGATCATTGGTACATCCAAACAAACTAGGGGCTATTTTATCGAAATTACAGCAAAGTTTTCCCTTTTCTCTGCTTTCAAGTAAGGATTTACTTTTCCAAGAATGCAACAACAAAAAAATTAGGCTAGTTTTCCCTAATTAGCTGTTGCCTCTTCCAAACAAAAGCAATCAAGCTTTCTTGGTTAGTCGGTTAGCTGATCTTTGTTACTGACAAAAGCAATCAAGCGTTCTTACAAATATGGCGTAATTTTTTTTGAATAAGATTCTATACTTTTGAATTTATTACTGAGCTACCAGTGGTTAATTAGTAAATAAATCGGATAACTTTTTACACAGCAAATAGAGATATATAAAAGAGGGATGCTTCCATGGACACCATCTACAGTAGAACTACAGTAGATATTCCGGCAGAGTTTATATTAGCCGTTGATTCTATAAAGAGTATAGATGGAAAAACATCTAATGGTTAAAATTTCAGATCACTTTGCTGTCAACCCTCCTCCAGTTCGCTTTTCTCTATTTCGCCTCTACTTCCCTTCTCTTTCTCCAGCGGGAGATGATACAAATTCCCTCAAGTTCCCTCTAGTTATGCGCGAAGGAGAAAGAAGAGAGTCTGCCCTCTCCCTCTCGCGATCCAGCCTACTTCCTCTCTCTCTCCCTCTCGCTAGCCCACTCTCGCGATCCAGCCTCCGACGCACCCCTCCTCTCTCACGCAAAAGAGAAAAACTAGGTCTCGTCCGCGACCCCTCTCCTCCGGCTGTCCAGCGACCTCTCTAACTCAGTAGAGTACAACATGCTGAGTTGGAAGCCTCCAGTGAGTCGAGTGTAAGTAAAAAGGGAGAAGATGTCTATTATGTTGTCGTGGTGAGGCGAATTTCCCATTTCTTTCCCTGTATTAGTTTTATTTGCAGTTCAATAATGAAAGAATTATTACGTACTTCAGTTTGATGCCCCTTAAGTTTGCTCAAGTAAAAGCATACGCTAATTGTGCTGAAATGACTAAAATTCCCATCTAATTGTTATTTATCTTTTATTGACCAGATTGGATCGAGGCAGTATATAGTGCACCCAAGGCGTTACCTCTATACACAAAGGTTGAAAGGAGCCAATGTGAATGACAAGGTCTGGTTTTAATAATTTCTCAGGCCTCTTTAATTTTTCTCTATTGTATTGCTATGTACCAGCTGGTGTGTGAAGTGTAATAGAGAGCCTTTGAAAGGAGGAAAGAGGGACATTACATTTTGACTGCTATGACCTTGTATACACCAAACCAGGTTTTTATAATGGTGAGGTTCAGTACCTGTACTGCAACCAGCTTAAGATGTGTGATTATTGTTGACATGAATGCATATTCCAAATGTATCATATAATATGGTATGGAGTACAGGATCTATATTTGTTGAATGAGGCCTAGTTTACATAGTTGGAATATAATTTAGGCGAGATTGCATACTCGAGGCATAATTGGAGCTGCCAGATTAGGTGCCTTAATTTGTAAATGATAAATACATTAGCTATTAACCAATAAGAGGAGTCATATTGCTGATTATATTAAACCAAGTACTATTAGTTGGAACCCGCACAAAGTACTATATTGGGCAGCCGATTGTGACTAATGCACACTAGTGGAAAATAAGGTATCAGGATCGGTTATATACACATATTTGTATCGGAATACAACCGATCCTGACCCAGGCGATTCTGATACTACAATAATCTGAATTGGTTAAATAACCGATCCAGATAGTTACTATTAGGATCGGTTTCCTAAACAACCGATCTAAATTAGAAACTATTAGAATCGGTTCTCTAATTTACCCGATCCTAATAGCCATTAATCTGAATCGGTTCTTGAAATTATCCGATTCTAATAAGCACTAATCTGGATCGGTTCACAATCGAAGAACCGATCCTGATAACTATCTGAATCGGTTGTTAGTTAGAACCGATTCTAATGATTTTCTTACTCATTTTTTTATATCAAACAATCAGAATCGGTTGTCAAGCTAATAACCGATCCTGATAAATATCAGAATCAGTTCTTCCAGAGAACCGATCCTAATAGTTTTTTTACTATTTTTTAATATCAAACAATCAAAATCGGTTGTCCAGAACAGAACCGATCCTGATAATTATCAGGATCAGTTATTTATCAGAACCGATTCTAAAACTTTTTGTACTTTTTTTAATATCCATCAATCAGGATCGGTTTTGAAGCTATCAACCGATCCAGATAACTATCAGGATCGGTTCTTCGCTTTAAAACCGATCCTGATTGTTATTTGTAATTTTTTTTATAAATAAAAATAGGTATCTAGATCGGTTTTTAACTAGGAACCGATCCTGTTGTTTTATTAAATGAAAAAAAAACTTTTTTAATTAATTGGCCAGCTTCCATATATATGCTGGCCGCAAATGCCAAAATATTGTTTTTTTGCATACAACATACTAAATTAAATCACATTCTAAATTATCAAATACAACATACTAAATTAAATCACATCCTAAATTAT
The DNA here is from genome assembly GCA_025461125.1 of Carex kokanica. NCBI lineage: Eukaryota > Viridiplantae > Streptophyta > Magnoliopsida > Poales > Cyperaceae > Carex > Carex kokanica. Next base: position 503,782 of record JAJGRX010001448.1, on the reverse strand, counting down.
CAACTACAACATACTAAATTAAATATCACACAAAAATTTAAAATTGTTACAAAAAATTCATGTTCATGCAAATTAAGCTTACACATCAATCCTAAATTCTTCTCGGCTTTATCTCATCTAGGAACTTTTGAACCCACATTTTCCGAAATTCGCTCACGTGTTGTACAGTATGTCTAGGAGGAATATCCTGCATTTTTTAAAAGATAGAAGAGCATGCACAATTAATTGTCTATTTCATTATAAGTGAAGCAACAATGCTTAATTACTTTTGGAAAATATTTAAATGCATACATACCGTTATGTTCGGAAAATCATCGAGGTGTTCTTTTATTATGTCTTGCATGAGCAACATGACATAATATGCACATTCCCAGCCGGCCGGTTGTTGCGGGCACTATATAACAAGTTTGAGAAAATTGAAATGTAGGTTAATAACTTAATAAGCCTACAAATGGCTTATATGTCTAGATATTTTGCATCTAAGTCCCTATAATCATATCTCAATAGAAAGTATTACCTTGCAATCTTTATGAACCGTTAAAGGAGTACCCATTTCCCTGATGAAGACACTGTTGAAATATGAACACATTGAACAATCAGTACTTACGAGTGAAATTTAAAATGACAAAATAAAAAAAAAATTAGGAAGGCACTTACTCCTCGATCGCAGCAGTGATCATTAGCATTAATTTAAACTTCTTATTGGAATCGTACACATACAAAACACTTTCTCTTGGCATAAGCACGGTCAATATCCAATGATCTCTGCATGTTAGGTTTGTAGCATGTCATATTCTACAATTTGTATGAATTGAAAGAAATATAATAAAATTAGATATATATATAACACTAACACTTGATGGTAAGGTATGAATATCAATCGCTTGTCCCGATTTTCCTTGAGCGCTGTCCCTATGTATTGAAGTACACTACCTCGATCTTCATTCAACAGCATGGCATTTGTTCGACCGGGGTCCATGAAACCAATCTGCTCATCGGGAAATTCCTCCTTTATGAATTTGTGCAAATGCCTGCAAAAAAAAGGTATACAGGTGAATAAAATTGAATTGAAAGTACTAGATTCTGCAATTAACTACGAATATTAACTCACAGCATCCAGATCTGCATAACTGGTACAGTGAGCCACTCCTTTGGTGTAAGCAAGGTCGCATAATCATCTGCATAAACGTGTATGGAGTCTGTCGAACAGAAAAGATCAAGTGGCGGATCGATTTGGAATGGACTGCCATCTAGCTCCGAAAACCGATCACGCAGCTGCTTGAATGTTCGTCCCAGCTTGTCAAAATTGATACGATCAAACGCCTTGCTGTGACTCGTTGCCTTCCCACCTCCAGGAACTTGTAACTCTTTGCCTGGTTCCTGCAAATTCCACAATAAATTGAAATAAAATCCAGAATCAACTACAACTCTATCATATAGATACAAATTAAGAAGTATAAGAAGTTGTAATAACAATATACCTCAACTGGACCTGTCAATATCATGGACATCGGCCATGCAGTGAAACTACCGAGGATCGATGCAAGGTTTGAGTGCTCGTCATTTGGTATAGGTAAGGGGAGTTCTAAGAACTCCGCATCCTCAATAGCATCCACCGTTACTCTTGCATAGTCGGGCGGCATAGGCATATTGTGAATTGTTGCACCTTGTACGACTGGAAGGTGAATTGTCCCTCTGGCCACAAAAAGAATATTTCCACCTACATCCGCCTGGAGTCTACAGCTCAGTTCCCTCTCCTGTACAAATAAACGTTTGTACTCAAATAAAATAATATGTATGAAACTAAGACATGTAATGTAAAATAAATTTGAATTTGCATTACCTCAGTAAACCCGGAAAGATCTTCCAATGGTTTGACTGACTGGCAGCTGCTCTGAACGATTGTTGGGCTAAACACCGGTTCTGGTTGACCCATTGCCTGCCGAAGCATAATTACCAGTTCAGATTTCATCTCTTGTCTCATTTCTTGTCGTAATCTGTCCTCTAGTCCTCTTACTCTCTCCTCCACTCTTTGATCCACTCTCGCGTCAAAATCTTCTTCAGACCTCGAGAGAGTGCGTGTCTTCCTTGTTGAGCACTTCCCGTATGTTTTCGTCATTGGAACCAAGCCTCCCACTCCTCTCACCCTCCCAGGATGTTCTGGATTTGGCAGAGATTTTCCCAGAACATCGTCGTATCGTGCGACGGCCAACAAGCCTTGTTTGAAAGCCGCTTCTTGTTCTTCCTGAAATGACAACATGCATGTTATAACATAATAAATTAAAGTTGAAATTAAATGAATGACAATATCTAAATCCTCACAATTCTGTTGATGACCGGTGCGTAAGTATCTGGATAATAGCGTTCCTTGGTCTCGTCGTTGAGTTTCTGTCTTCCTAGTTTCCATGTGACGTGCCTATGCTCAACCGACATCTCAATAACATCGTCTTGTGTCAATGCAGTACTACAAGAACCCTGGGAAGACGGATCACTAGATGCTTTCTCGTTTGCAATCGCCTGCATAGCATCTCTAAGCCTATTCTGGAAACCCTCCCCGTTATAACCTCTGGATCCTAAGAAATGCGGGTACTTGTTTTGGGCCTGATTCCCCTTCTCAATCTGGCAGGCAATCTGCAATTTGAAAAAGAAACAATTGGCTTTAATTATAAAAAAAATTGAATTCTTAAATTAGAGATAAGGTAGGTGGTCGGTATAAATAAACATACACCAAATTCCTCCGTCTCTCGGTACGCGACAAATACATCCCAGTCTTTTTCTTCAATATGTTCCTTGGCAAAATCTGGCGTCCCACCCTCGCGCCACACTTTAGTCATATCGGTTCGCCACTTCCGGTGACGCTCTGCCATTCTCTGATAGTAATACTTCCTCACCTCTTCCTCGTCCCTTATACCCCAGTCCAGCTGCCAAACAAATAGAAAACAAAATTTAGAGTTAGTTAATATCAAACGAAAGCTTTTGAAATTAATTAGTACCATGTTATTTACCTTAAGTGTTTCCCATATTTTGAGCTTGAACTCTTCTGGAACATCTTTCCATCTTTGGTACCTTATAGGAACATTCTTTCGTACCAATATCCCAAATTCCGTCGAAAAACAAGTTGTATCTCGAGTAATAATCGGCCGGAAAAATTTGTCAATTTCAAGCTTTTTGCCTTTCTCATTAAACTTTTCCTTAATTTGGTTACGCCCTCTTCCTCGTTTCTTAACCGGGGCTGGCTCACCATCACCTTCCATATCTGCACTTTTAAAAAATAATAATAATAAGTAACAAGTATTACAACTTCTAATACTAGTTAAGGTTAGCATTCGTCTCACCCAATTGAAATTAGCACTCTTCTCTCACTAATAAAACACACTAAACCAAACAACACTCTTGCACTATACCTTCGACAATCCAAATTCCAAACACACCCTAACCATTTCAGATTAACCACATTAACCATATCAGAATTAATAGAAGGCCCTAAGCCACAAAAAATGCAAGGTTAGAAAGAAATCACCAAGTTTTTGTGAATGTTTTATTTTACTACTGGATTTCTTGTGTGCTATACTACTATTATATATGTACCAACTTAAATCTTTTAGACATAATAAGGGGACTAATTAAATGATTCATAATCAGTTCATCCTTAATTAGCCTTGACTAATTAAATGATTCATGTTCCACCAAAAAATTCTGAATATTTCTAATCTGATCAGATCAAAACCTAATCCAAAAAATTTCGAATTTTATTTCACATATGCAATGACAAATATTTTCAATCCATATAGAATGCAAATCCATCTATAGCAAAATCTCACAACAAGCGTATCCGTTATATCAGAGAAGGCTACTTATCACAACAATCTCACAACAATCTCATACAACAATTACCTAGTACAATGGAAAAGAGAAAGACTACTTATCATGTACCTCGTTAGATCAGAGAAGGCGGCTAGAGGAGGAGAGGGCAGCGGCGGCGGCAGCGGCTAGCGGGAGAGGGCAGCGGTGGCGACGGAGGAGAGGGCAGCGGCGGCGACGGAGGAGAGGGCAGCGGCTAGGTCACGACCTCCTTTAATTTTCGGAAGAGGAGAGGGAGGAGAGAAACAGAGAAAGAGAGAAAGAAGGGTTTGAAAATCTAGCCAAGTTCTCGGGCGGGTAATTAAAAAAAAACTATCTGAATTGGTTCCTTAACTAGAAACCGATTCAGATAACTATCAGAATCGGTTCTAAGCTAAGGAACCGATTCTGATATTTATCTGGATCGGTTTCTAGTTAACCAACCGATTCAGAAAGTTTTTTTAAATTTTTTTAAAATAAATTAAACTAAAATACATATACACAATCTGAATCGGTTTCTAAGCAAAGAACCGATCCAGATAACTATCAGAATCGGTTCTAAGCTAAGGAACCGATGCTGATAGTTATCTGGATTGGTTTCTTGTTAATGAACCGATTCAGATAGGTTAGCAAAAATTTTGAGTAAATTATCCTGTATGTGTATGATGTTTTATAATTTATTTTAATAAATTATCTTAAAAATTATTTTAGTATAGTAGCTTATAGTATATTTGTATAAATTATCTTGTAAGTTATATTAGTATATTAGCTTCTAAATTATTTTGTATATTATCTTAATAACTTGAGAATTACTTACAACATGAAATAAACCAAAAAATGAACCTTAAAATTTTAAAAAATAAGCTAATAAATTATGATAATATACAAAAATAACTTTTTGGTTTAAAATGATGTTTTACAATTCATTTTTGGTGTATTTCCTGTATGTGTATGCTTGTTTATAATTTATTTTAATAAACTATCTTAAAAATTATTTTAGTATAGTAGCTTATAGTATATTTGTATAAATAATCTTGTAAGTTATTTTAGTATATTAGCTTCTAAATTATTTTTGTATATTATCTTAATAACTTGAGAATTACTTACAACATGGAATAAACCAAAGATGAACCTTAAAATTTTAAAAAATAAGCTAATAAATTACTTACAACATGAACTAAACCAAAAATGAACCTTAAAATTTTAAAAAATAATCTAATAAATTAAGATAATATACAAAAATAATTGTTGGTTTAAAATGATGTTTTAAGGTTCATTTTTTGTTTATGTCATGTTGTAAGTAATTATGAAGTTATTAAGATAATATACAAAAATAATTTAGAAGATAATATACTAAAATAACTTACAAGATAATTTATACAATATACTATAAGCTACTATACCAAAATAATTTTTAAGATAATTTATTAAAATAAATTATAAACCAGCATACACATACAGGATAATTTACTCAAAATTTTTGCTAACCTATCTGAATCGGTTCATTAACTAGAAACCGATCCTGATAGTTATCTGGATCGGTTTCTAGTTAATGAACCGATTCAAATAGTTTTTTAAATTTTTTTAACATAAATTAAACTAAAATCCATCTAGACTATCTGAATTGGTTTGTAAGATATTAACCGATCCAGATAACTAGCTGGATCGGTTCATTAACTAGAAACCGATCCAGATAACTATCAGGATCGGTTTCTAGTTAAGGAACCGATTCAGATAGGTTAGCAAAAATTTTGAATAAATTATCCTGTATGTGTATGCTGGTTTATAATTTATTTTAATAAATTATCTTAAAAATTATTTTGGTATAGTAGCTTATAGTATATTTGTATAAATTATCTTGTAAGTTATTTTAGTATATTATCTTCTAAATTATTTTTGTATATTATCTTAATAACTTCATAATTACTTACAACATGACATAAACCAAAAATGAACCTTAAAATTTTAAAAAATAAGCTAATAAATTACATATAACATTAAATAAACTAAAAATGAACCTTAAAATTAAAAAAAAAAGCTTATAAATTACATATAACATGAAAAAAATAAGCTACTAAACAAAAACTCATAATAAATTACATATAACATGAAAAAAAAATATGCTATATATTAACATGAATTACAAAAGTCACAAATATTGAAGAATTATATCTTGCATGCTTCCCGTTGTCCAGTGATTCAATGCATCCCTGAAGGAAAAAAATAAAATCCTTAAGTCATCAGTATTGATGAATATTAAATTTATTTTTATATTTTGAAACCAATTAAAATTTTATTTGTATAACATACGAATAAAAATTAGGTATGAATTGTTTCATTTTGATCGTTGTCGATCAATGGGAACTTCTTCAACCCATTCTCCTTCATTATGATCGTTGCGCACGTGACTTGTTTCATTATCTTCACCGGTTGGTAAAGATGCCATACCTTTGGAAAACGGTGGTATCTCATCAAAATGATCGTACGCTTCTTCGTCTTCCACATTATCAATCCCGATAATACGTCTTTTTCCAGAGAGGACAACATGTCTTGAACGATCGGCCGGATCAGTTACGTAGAACACTTGCGTGGCTTGTCTTGCAAGTATAAATGGATCATCCTTGTATCCAGCCTTACTGAAATCCACTAAAATAAAACCATCGTCGTCGACTTTAACCCCCCTACGGTTATCGACCCATTTACACATAAATAACGGGATGTTAAATTTTCTATAATCTAGCTCCCAAATTTCTTCAACAAACCCGTAATATGACATCGATGCATGCGATGGTCCGGCACCTTTAGGATCTGAAAAATCACTCGAAACGGCTACTAACGTCACTCCACTGTTTTGAACGGTACTCTTTGAATCTTGATTTCTTGTGTAAAATGTGTACCCGTTGATGTCATATCCTTGGAAGGTCCTCACGACATGGACTGGACCAAGAGCCAATAATTTGATAATTTCTTTAATGTTTTCTGTTTTCGGAGCTTGCATGACTCTACGTGTAAACCATTCTAGAAACTTGCTATTGTGTTCGCCGATCAACCACTTGTCGGATTTCTTAGGATTCTGTCGCCGCAAGAGAGTCATATGCTCGTCCCAGAAAGGAAGAACGTCAGTGAGGTGTTGCAAAACATGGAAATGTGCTAGTGACATGGTTTTATTATCGGGCACGAATAATTTCGCTCCGATTGTGCCTACCCCGTGAAGTCTACCCTCGTGTCGAGATTTAGGGATGCCGATAGCTTTGACATCATCCAAATAATTAGTACAAAACTCAATAACCTCTTCGGCAGCATAACATCTAACAATGCTGCCTTCAGGACGATATCGGTTCCTGACATATCCCTTTAACAATCCCATGTATCTCTCGAACGGATACATGTACCGCAAGAAAACAGGTCCACACATCTTAATTTCTCTAACCAGGTGAACGGTCAAATGAACCATAATATCAAAAAAAGAAGGTGGAAAATACATTTCAAGATGACAAAGAGTGACGACAACCTCCTTCTGCAGAGCATCTAACGTGTCAGGATCAGTTACTTTGCAACAAATGGCGTTAAAGAAAAAACAAAGCTTCGTGATGGTCTGCCTAACAGGAGGTGGCAATATGCCCCGAATTACAACGGGAGGAAGCTGTGTCATTAAAACATGACAGTCGTGAGACTTCATTCCTGTCAATTTTAAATCTTCCAGTGAAACTAGGTTTTTAATATTTGACGAATATCCGGATGGAACCTTGACACCATGAAGGCATCCACATAAGCTTTTTTTCTCTTCTTTCGACAGCGTATGCATTGCAGGGTTTTAGGTATGTACAATATTTCCCTTTTTCTCTTTCCTTCTCTGCTGGTTGTAGATCCGGCCGTATGTTCAAGAATTGCATGTCTTTCCGAGCATTGATACCGTCCTTAGTCTTACCCGGAATATTCAATAATGTTCCAACCATGCTGTCACACACATTTTTAACCACATGCATCACATCGAGGCAGTGTCGAACATCTAAGTGCTCCCAGTATGGTAGATCCCAGAATATTGACCTCTTCTTCCAAATAATTTTCGGTGCCCCTTTCTTTCTCACCACCTTTTTTTTAAATTTTCCAAATTGAACTTTGATATCCTTCACTTGCGAATAAACAGCTTTACCGGTCAACGGATACTTTACTCTGTTATTCTCGGTCTTTCCATTGAATTCTATCTTTCTCTTTCGGTGTGCGTGGTTGGCAGGAAGAAATCTACGATGACCCATGTACACATTTTTAGAGGAATTAGGTAGCCACAGATCGACTGTATCGTCCAGGCAAACGGGGCACGCTTTCTCTCCTTTGACACTGTAACCCGACAAATTTCCATAAGCCGGAAAATCATTAATGGTGCAGAAAATCATGGCCCGTAAAGTGAATTTCTCCTTGCTATGTGCATCAAATATCTGCACTCCGGGTTGCCATAATTCTTTTAAATCCTCAATCAATGGCGCTAGATACACATCTATGTCGTTCCCGGGCTGTTTGGGTCCTGATATGAGTAAGGTTAACATGATGTATTTGCGTTTCATACATAACCAAGGCGGAAGATTACAAATGCACAACAGAACCGGCCAACTGCTATGCTTACTGCTCATGCTACTGTGCGGATTTATTCCATTTGCACTCAGCCCAAGCTTTAGATTTCTCGGGTCACGTCCGAATTCGGGAAACTCTCTGTCAATATTCCTCCACTGAGGAGAATCAGCGGGGTGCCGTAATTTTCCGTCTTTTTTTCGGTTATCTGCATGCCAACGCACTAGTTTCGCATCTTTAGCATTTGAGAACAAACGTTTGAATCTCGGTTTGACGGGGAGGTACCACAATGCTTTTGCCGGAGGTCCCTTATTCGGTTTACCATCATTACTTTTATCGCTGGTTAACTGCTTTGGTTTGTAACGTGAGGCACCACATTTTGGACACTCGTGAAGATCTTTATACTCATTTCGATATAATATACAATCATTTGGACACGCGTGTATTCTTTGAACTTCCAAGTCCACTGGACACAATATTTTCTTCGCTTCATAAACATTAGGTGGTATCTCGTTTCCATCCGGAAGCATTTCTTTCAAAGTCTGTAATAACTCAGTAAAACTTCTATCACTCCAACCGTTAGATGCTTTAAGGTTATACAATTTTAATACACCTTTTAGTTTTGAAAATTTAGAACAACCAGGATACAATTCCTTATTAGAATCTTCGTACAAATTCTCAAATAAACAGTACTGCTTATCATTATCAAAATCCTCTTCTAAATCACGTAACATTTGATCAAAATTATCACATTTATCTACCACCATATCATCATTTTCCTCGGTATGGTATTCCTGATGCTCAGTACGAGTACCTACGTGGGTTTCCAATCCCCGTAGATCATTCCCGTCATCTCCACCGGTATGGTATTCCTGATGCTCAGAACCAGTACCTATGTCGGTTGGCAAACTCTCACCGTGCCATATCCAACACTGATACCCTTGCTTGAATCCACGACGGATTAAATGGTTTCTCACTTGGTTCGGGTTGGAAAATTTGTGACCATTGTTACAATCACGGCAGGGACACGACATCAGTGCACTCCCCTTATTCGCCATATCTTCCATAGCAACTCTGATAAATTCCTCGACACCTGTCGTATATTCATCCGACAGACGTGATGCTTCGTACATCCAACTGCGGTCCATCTGCAATTATAATAAAACACAATTAATTAAGAACAAGGTTGGTGTACTAAATTCTGTTCACAATATGGCTTACATTGGGCCGGTTACCATCCTATCCCACTCTTTGAATACTTTGTCTCAATTAGGAGGTGACCACGTGTTAGTCGTGTTTTAGTATCTAAGAAAATTTCGGCAGCATTTCCTTATTAGTTCCCCGAATAGTCGGGGAACTAATAAGGAAATGCTGCCGAAATTTTCTTAGATACTAAAACACGACTAACACGTGGTCACCTCCTAATTGAGACAAAGTATTCAAAGAGCAGTCCCAAATCGGGGACTATTCAAAATTAATCCCTAATGGATTAATTTTGAACGGGTATCATGACCTAAAGGCATTAACTATGCGGTTGTGGCTCATAAAACAATACTCTAGGCACATACATAATACAAATACACATTTACGTACTCTAGCTATCTATACTCTTATAAAAAAAACACATTCATGCACAAAACTAATTAAACATGAGTTTTAGGTTGTACTTACAACTTTTTTTGGATGTCGGATCGAGTGAGATGAAGATCGATGCACCAAATCTCTCAATAATAGCCGATCTACAAATTAAACCATCGATCGGAACCTAATTAAGAGATGTATATATATATCATGCTATTATAAAACTTGAAATAAAAAATAAACTCAATAATAGCTCATATATAATATATATAGCTCATATATAGCATATATGCATATAATATCTGCATATTCATCATATATTTAACATATATATATATGAGTAAGGCTAGGGTGTGATGTGCTCACCGTGGCTCCTTGGTGAGCAGATTTCTTCAACCGTCCGATTGATTTCAGATTCGTGCTATCATAAGATGATTAAGTGCGCTGAGTATGGAAGGAAATTTGAATAATTTCTCCGTCAGGTGCTGAGCGATTGGGAAAACAAAAGTTCCGTCCCTCTCTATTTGGCTCCCGACTTTCCCCCTCCTCCGCTAGGTTTCTGCCCCTCGCCTTCCCGCGTTTCGCCCCTGTGTGCTCCAGGTTGCAGAAAAACATCGGAATCCCATATATCACGACATCAAATATCATTTCTAGACAACTTAGGCACCAATCCCTTTCCAGCTGCCAAACACAGATTGGCGATGTCATATCACGGTGCTCCCTTAGATTGGCGAGGTACTGGTTAAATTTGGAAATCCTATCACGGTGTGACTTGTCGCTTAGATTGGCGAGGTACTGTTAGGTCTCCTTGCTTTTCCAACTCTGTCAGATCGCCCTCCTCTTGCTTTTCCAACTCAGTTGCTAGGTCAGATCTCCCTCCTATTGGTAGAGACAAATTAGGAAATTTATCTTGATACGTGTCACATTATGTATTCAGCATGATACATCCTACTAGAATTAGGAATTCATTAATGACTACAGAGTACTCTTTCATCTAAAATATCAATTTAGACTTAATCTATGCACATGCAGCTTCAAATCTTTCCCAATTAGCCCTCAACTAAGCCGTAATTTACACAATTGACACAATTATTTGCTTGATAAAAAATTTCAAATTTGCGTACTCTTTGTTGCTTTGTTTTTAGTATTGTTCTTATTATAATTACTCACTCTTTGAATGTTGGCAACAAAATATGTGCATAATATAGGAAGAATGGACGTTGCACGAGAATTGTCATTTGATGTGCCCTCAAGTAGCATGATTCTGTTTGAGGAGTCCTTAGTCCCTGCTAGAGATGTAGACGAAGATATAGAGATCAAGGTAAGCTTCATTGGTACTGAATCTAAAACTATAAATGTTGTTTAAATAATTATTTAAAATTTAAAATTTGATGTATCTTTGTATGATTTGAACAGGAGCAACTTGTTGACCCTTATCCTGAAATTGAACAAATCGAGAAACCATTCGATCAATGTTTTGAGCCCTTTGTTGAACCCTATCCTGAAAATGAACAAATCGAGGAACCGCTGGACCAATGTTTTGAGCCCTTTGTTGGCATGGAGCTTGATAGTATTGATGCTGCTTACAAATTTTACAACAACTACGGGTTCAAAACTGGATTTAGTATTCGGAAAGCACAAAAGTACCATTCTCAGACAGGAGAGAAAAAAATAATTAGTCAAAGATTTGTTTGCTCTAAAGAAGGATTATCAAAACGTCAGAAACAAGAGAGGGTTGGGGCGGTTGAGAAGACGCCTCAAAAAGTAATCTCATTTCGGAGGACAGATTGCAAAGCACTAATGAGCATAAGTCTCCAATCAAATGAAAAATGGTTGGTAAACACTTTTAGAAAAGAGCACAACCACGAGATGGTCCAAAGTCCTTCGAAGAAGAGATATTTTAAGTCTCATGCGCATATTAGAGATGACCAAAATGAGTGCATTACTATTTTGAGCAACCAAAATGTAGCTCCTGCAAAGATTTATGAGGCAATCATCGAGAAGGAGGGTGGTCGACAGAATGTTCTTTTTTCGAAGAAGTATTTGAGTAATGAGATTGCTAAAGAGAATAGAAAGCTTGTTGGTGTGGACGTTAAGAAATCACTCGAGTACTTCAAAACATTGCAAGAAAGAGATCCAGACTTCTTCTTTGAAATAGAGCCTGATGATAACCAAACAGTTAAAAATATTTTTTGGATCGACGGGAGGTCAAAGAGATCATACCAAGCTTTTGGTGATGTTCTAGTGTTTGACACGACTTACAATACCAACCGCTATTATATGCCTTGCAGTCCCTTTATTGGAGTGAATCATCATTGGTCATCTATATTTTTCGGTTGTGCGCTAATTAGGGCTGAGGGGGCAGACACTTTCAAATGGTTATTCCGAACCTTTTTGAAGGCAATGAATGGGAAACACCCGAATGCTATCATCACTGACCAAGACCCGGCAATGAGAGTGGCAATAGCTGAGGTTTTTCCAAATACAAAGCACAGATGTTGCCAATGGCATGTTATGAGGAAAGCAAGAGACAAACTGGGAGTATTGTATCAGCATAAAAAAGGGTTCGAAGAGGACTTACAAGCTTGCATTAATTTGAGCTTGACCATCGAAGAGTTTGAAAAGGGGTGGGAGGATATGCTTGAGAAGTACAATTTACAAGATAACCACCATTTGGACTTGATGTTTAGAACCCGTGAAAGGTGGGTCCCTGCTTATTTACCTTTTTTTGCTTCTATTTCTATTCACATTGTATAGCAATTATATGATTAATTAATGGAATTACAAGGAAAAGAAAAACTCTATGCCCAAGAAGAAAACCGATATTGCTTCGGTCACGATTTTTATCTTCTGCTATCCTGACGCTTCATGAGCTGTACCGGTGCAGAATCAACAGCAATATATCCTTGAAAGGTAAGAGCACGAACAAAACTGCCACTACAACTAGCGTAATCGCGACCTTGTTTGTCGTCTGAACAAGCAAATTCAATAAAATTCATTACTATTAACATGGTTGAGTCAAGCACCAGTCATTGTGTTTGTGTGTGAGTTTGTGATAAGAGAGGGTGGGTGAGTGAGTGGTGTGTGGTTTATTAGTGCATTGCCTATTAGTAGCAGCCATGTTGGTCAGGTAATGGTACATGCAACCTTCTACTGGTACCAGAGATGGAGCCATACTTTCAGGGGTCAATTATATAAAATTTTCATGCTGATTACAGGGGTCAATTTTATAGTACCCATAGCATTTTACTTCAAATTATATAAAAAATCATGTATAAGTACAAACCTGTGGAAATGCAGCAAATTAAATGGCTCTGAGTTTGAGAAGAGTTATGTTTCCCTCCTGGATACTCATTTCAAGCTTAGAAATAGTCTCTTGCAAGGTAAAAAACTGTTCAACAGTGCTCTTGCTTTGTGAAGGCGCCACTTGGAACGCTTCTATTGGCCGTCCTTTTCGCCTGTGTTTATTCCACAGCATGAAAACCGCGCAAAAGAGGAATATAAAAGGAATTACAAACCTTAACCAACCCCTGCAAAAAAAATTTGAAGGGAAATATCAAATATATGCATTGCATGATGTTCAAAATAAGTTAACGATCCTCCTTTCTCCCTTTTCATGAAACACGTGAAATTTGAAAGGGTACAAAGAAAAAATTCATTACCTATTGATAAGGAATAGAAATAAAAAGAGAAACACATGAGATTTGAATGGGTCTTCCCACTCGACTAAAGACAGCATAAGCTCCCCAATTTGCATCAAAGGAAACATCAATTCCTGCACCAGAGATAGCAGAGAGAGAGAGAAAGAGAGAGAGAGAGAGAGAGAGAGAGAGAGAGAGGGGGAGATATATATAATTAGTGAACTAGGTCCACCATCAATATTTAAACCATAAAAACTGAACTCCACATCCTTATCTGACAAACCAAACCCAAGTCTCTGAATCGCACAAATAGCAGGAGGTAAGGGGCCTGAACCCGGACCCGGTTGTGGATTTGATTCGGATCCAGTAAACAATGTGTCCAGGCGATTGTACAAAGCATCCAATATTTTATCACCCTTTGGGAGCTTTTCGGCCAAATAAAAGGAAAGATTGGATTTAACTTGGGAAGGCATTATGTGAAACCCCTCTTTTAAAGCACGATATCGAAACACTCCGAGTGTGGCCTCAGAGAGTATCTCGGCTTTTTTGAGACCTGATAGATTGAATTTGTGTGCGTGTAGAATTTCCTTAATGATGGCAAACCAGTAGTCTCGGCGTGTTTGGCCTTTGAATTGCGAAAACTCGATGAATACTGGTTCAGCCCTGTTTATGTAAAGAAAAAAAATATTCGATGATTAAAGTACAGTTACTAGAACTAATTTGGATTTACTTAAACAATGAGATTGAGATACATCCCAATATCACCAATCCGCCCCCCATCCTCTTAAATGGTCAAGAAACTAACTTTCAGAGATTTTCATAATACAAAATGAGAATGAAACCTACCGGAGAGGCAACACTTGGATACGAAGGGTTGGGGATGGACCCGACCGGAGTTAAGAGAAGTGGAGCGACAGGGGCAAAATGTACAGGGATCTGATAAACCTAGATTCGAAGAGGGGGTAAGGTGATCGGGTTCCGAACCTGGAGCGCACAGGGGCGAAACGCGGGAAGGCGAGGGGCGGAAACCTAGCGGAGGAGGGGGAAAGTCGGGAGCCAAATAGAGAGGGACGGAACTTTTGTTTTCCCAATCGCTCAGCACCTGACGGAGAAATTATTCAAATTTCCTTCTATGCTCAGCGCACTTAATCATCTTATGATAGCACGAATCTTAAATCAATCGGACGGTTGAAGAAATCTGCTCACCAAGGAGCCGCGGTGAGCACAGCTCACCCTAGCCTTACTCTATATATATATATATATATATAGAGATCGACTATGGTGAGTTGTGAAGTAAAACGTCGTTTTACTTCACGCTCATACTCCATTTTGAAAATCTAAACAACCGATCCGAACCGCTCAACATGTTCTCCATATTGAAATGTGCTTGGAGACCAAATTTTACATTTTTTGGAATTTTTTTACTATTTATTAAGGTACTTTGAAAATCGCAGATCTGGGTGAACAGTAAAAAACAGTAAAAAATTCTGGACCATTCGATCAGCGATTTTCAAAGTGGCTTAATAAATAGTAAAAAAATTCCAAAAAATATAAAATTTGGTCTCCAAGCACATTTCAATATGGAGAACATGTTGAGCGGTTCGGATTGGTTGTTTAGATTTTCAAAATAAAAATATGAGCGTGAAGTAAAAATGACATCTTACTTCGCAACTCACCATAGCCCAGCTCTATATATATATATATATAGCATATATATGTAAATCTCCACATATAAAGAAAAACTTGAAATTAGAAGAGGTATTCAAATTTAAAAGCGTGTGTAATCAATAAGAGAGCTGAATCAAGGCCTATATTTAGATTTTGAGCCGGGATCATAGTCACTTCTTGCATGTAAAGGATTTAGGGTTTTGAGCCAAATCGGATCCAATAAGCTCCATTAAAAGGAAACTTGATAAAAGAGATGACCAATTAATTAATGTACCTGATCAGAAAAGAGAGCTGAGCTAGATAGCTGAATTAATGCAGGGCGAGATAGCTGGCTGGCTGCTATGATAATTAATGGAGGCGAGGACTGAGGAAGAAAGAAAGGTTCTGTCAAGAATCGGACTTTAATTAAACTTATTATGCACTATTAGGATCGGTTGTTTGTTAAAAACCGATCCTGATAGTTTCTGGATCGGTTCATAATAAAAAAATCGATCTTAATGCATAAAAATCTGGATCAAATCTGGATCGGTTTATGATGAGAACCGATACTGATACTATCAGGATCGGTTTTCATCAACAACCGATCCAGATTATTATTTTCATTAGTTTTTGAAAAGTAATATATCATGATTTATAAACTATTAGGATCAGTTGTTTGGGAGAACCGATCCTGATACTATCAGGATCGGTTTTCAGAAACAACTGATCCTAATATAAATTCTGCAATTTTCTTTACATTTGAGAATTAAGTAGTAGATATATTTTTAAGAAACTAGAAAGATATAATTTTTTTTTATTCCATAGAATAAACATATGAAACTTGATATGACATACTTCACTTGCTCTCTCTCTCTCTTTCCACACTCTGAACGATTGCAATTGAGAAATTATTCTAGGACGACATGGAAGGCGAAGGCGAAATGGCCAAGCGGAGAAAGTAAGTACTTTGAATCCTTCGTCTTCTCAGAGTAAAATCAAGGAAGTAAGGACTTTGAATCCTCCGTCTTAGAGTAAAACCAAGGGACGAAAGACTTTAAGTCCTACATCTCCTCAAAATGAGACTGGAGAAGTAAATGAGATAGCCACAATCCATACCGACTTCCTGGAGAGCTCAATTTGCTTCAAACTCATGTACTCTCCATTAATCAAGTAATTTATTTTTCACTGTTATTCTCTGGACGTACTACTTCAATTGCAGCAATAACGGCATCCACATCGAATTTTTTTGCCATTGCAACCATTCAGAGTGTGGAGAGAGAGACAGCAAGTGAAATATGTGATATCGGCCAATTTTGCATTTAATGTGTATAACTCATATGTTTTTTCTATGGAATGAAAAAAAAAAAAATTTCTTTCTAGTTTCTTAAAAAATATACATCTACTACATTCCTTGTGTAAATCATGTATTAGGATCGGTTATTAGTAAAAACCGATTCCAATAGTATCAGGATCGGTTCTAACAAGCAACTGATCCTAATTTCTGAACTATTAGGATCGGTTGTAAGTTAAAACCGATCCTGATAGTTTCAGGATCGGTTTTATATAAACAACCGATCCTAATTTCTAACTTATTAGGATCAGTTGTGTATAAAAACCGATTATGATATTATCAGGATCGGTTCTTACTAACAACCGATCCTAATAGGTATGAAATTAGGATCGGTTAACCTAACAACCCGATCTGATAAGTTTTTAAGATCGGTTTTGTTAAGAAAACAGATTCAGATACTTATTAGGATCGGTTGTTTATTATAGCCGATTCAGATAGGCCGATCCCGATTCCTATTTTTCCACTAGTGGCAGCTGTAAATGCAGTGGTTGAAGAGCAGGTATCTTCTTGTACCGATTTACTTCGTAGATGCAAATTGTCTTGCTGGTTAGCTCACTGATTTTTGTTTTTTTTTATCTTTTCTTAAACAGGGAAAGGATCCTAAAGTAATTATTTTTAAGTACAAGAGGAAGAAGAATTACCGAAGAAAAATTGGTCACCACCAGCACTAGTGGAAAATATGGAATCAGGATCGGTTATATATGCATATTAGTATCGGAATGCAGCCGATCCTGATGGAGGCGATACTGATACTTACAATAATCTGGATCGGTTAAATAACCGATCCTGATAGTTACTATCAGGATCGGTTGTTTCAAACAACCGATCCTGATGTGATACTATAAGGATCGGTTGTTTGAAACAACTGATCCTGATAGTAACTATCAGGATCAGTTTGTTTGAAACAACCGGCCCTGATAGTTACTATCAGGATCGGTTTTGTTGAAAAAACCGATCCTGATACTTTTTTTTTTTTTTTTTAATAATGTTGGTTCTGAAAAAAAAAAAATCAGCATCGGTTGTTTTGAAATAACCGATCCTGATACCTTTTTTTTTTTTTAATGTTGGTTCTGAAAAAAAAAGAATCAGGATCAGTTTTTTTGAAACAACCGATCCTGATGTTATATTGGATCTAAAAAAAATATTTTTTTTTATTTGGCCAGCTTCCATATATATTTGCTGGCCAGCATAATTTTTTTTTTTTTATTTACCATTGATTTATTGGAGCTCAAAACCAATTAAGAACACAAAATAAAATTCATGAAACACAAAAAGAAGTACAATAGTTGAAGAAATTTGGTGCAATAGCAAAATAAAATTGAAAATACAAATGAAAAAAGATAGTTGATCGGTCGGATAATTAAGATAAATAAAAAGATAGTTTCAAAAAGCCTTGCTCAAATGAAAAAAGATAAATAAATAAATTGAAAATACAAAAAAAAATGAGTTTTAAAAGTATAATAATGAGAAAATTAGATAAAGCTAATACCGTGATAGTTGATCGGCCGGATGATTAAGTAACTTGAGCGAGATGTCCTCAAGACTGAAAAACAATATACAAACACCATTAATTAATTTTTGAAACAATACAAAAAATTAAAAATTGACACGGAGGTTCGAGAGGTTCGAGAGGCTCAGCTTTGAGAGGGAGAGACGGAGACAGAGAGAGAGACACGGAGGAGAGGGAGAGACGAGACGGAGACAGAGAGAGGAGAGACACGGAGGTCTGAGGATTTGAGAGGGAGAGACGGAGACACAGAGAGAGAGAAAGACGCTAAGTTGAAAATGAGAGGCGCGAAATTAAAATAAGAACTAAGCAGGAGTTATCAGGATCGGTTATTTCGAAATAACCGATCCTGATTGTTTTTGTAAGTACAAAGGCGCGAAACAGAATTAAACCCTAGCGTCAAATTAGCATTAGGATCGGTTATTTCAAAAAAACCGATCCTGATACCTTTTTTTAAGTTGTTTCTGAAAGAAAAAAAAATCAGGATCGGTTGTGTTGAAAAAACCGATCCTGATACTTTTTTTTTTTTAATGCTGGTTCTGAAAAAAAAAAAAAAAAGTATCAGGATCGGTTCTGTGGACAGAACCGATCCTGATACTTTTTTTTTTTTTTTAATTTTGGTTCTGAAAAAAAAAAAAAGTATCAGACAGAACCGATCCTGATACTTTTTTTTTTTTTTAAATTTTGATTCTGAAAAAAAAAGGTATCAGAATCGGTTTTGTCCATAGAACCGATCCTGATACTTCTTTTTTTTTTATTTTGGTTCTGAAAAAAAAAAGTATCAAGATCGGTTTTGTCAACAGAACCGATCCTGATACTTTTTTTTTTTTTAATATTGGTTTTGAAAAAAAAAGTATCAGGATCGGTTTTGTTTACAGAACCGATCCTGATACTTTTTTTTTTTCAGAACCAACATTAAAAAAAAAAAAGTATCAGGATCGGTTCTGTTGTAACAACCGATCCTGATTCTTTTTTTTTCAGAACCAATATTAAAAAAAAAAGGAATTAGAATCGGTTGTTTGTTAGAACCGATCCTGATACTATCAGGATCGATTTTTAAGAAATAACTGATCCTAATATGTGTTCCATTAGGATCGGTTGTTTGTAAAAACCGATCCTGATAGTATCAGGATCGGTTCTAATAAAAAACCGATTCTAATTGTTCATAAATTAGGATCGGTTAACCATAAAACCCGATCTGAATAGTTTTTAGGATCGGTTTTCTTAAAAAAACCGATCCAGATAGATATTAGAATCAGTTGTTTCATATAACCGATACTATTAGGCCGATCCTGATTCCAGTTTTTCCACTAGTGCAGGTAGCCTTTTACTCAAAATGAATTAAGGATATATGAAATCTGATCTACAGTGAAAACTCATGGTTTTCTCTTTTGCCATCCCATTATTTGTATCGCGGTATGCTAGGCCATAATCGACAAAGATGTCAACTTCTCCAAGCGGTACGTGAACATACAATTATGTAGTGTTAAATTACATTTTAGAGAAATTTAGATATATACCCATCAAGAAACAGTTGTGTGCAATTTAGATACTAGTACTGGAGAGGGCAACCAATTAACTAATTAACTACATGTTTAGGTTATGAACCAACAACCAATTTAGTTTGTTAATACCAAAAAATAAGAGAATGAGAGCACACAAAGATTGCCATTCTGTTTATTAAAATAGTTACTAGTTTTATGATTTTATTAGGGTTCTCAAAATTTGTAGGATTTATGCTTGTTACTGCACAGTTGGAAGGTTGCAAGCTAAGTGGTGAAATTATATCGTAATTATCATGTCAGACCTATTCATTTTTCGATCAAGTGTTTCTATTTAGCAGAATTATTAAAGTAGAACTAGGGTGTAATGTGCTCACCAAACTCTTTAGTGAGCACAACTCTACATAAACTATCGGATTTACTTCAAACGAGATGAATCCAACCGTTGAAACCGATGTACTTTACGAGTGATGCACGTACATGCAAAATTTTGAATTTTTTGAATTCATTTAGTCTCAAGTCAAGTGGTCAAAATTGATGAAAAATGAATGATCCAAAATGAAGTTGTTTTAATGCATTCAAAAAATTCTCAATTTTGACCACTTGACTTGAGACTAAATGAATTCAAAAAATTCAAAATTTTGCATGTACGCCCATCACTCGTAAAGTACATCGGTTTTAACGGTTGGATTAATCTCGTTTGAAGTGAATCCGATAGTTTATGTAGAGTTGTGCTCACCAAAGATCACACCCTAGTTCTACTCGAATTATTATTAGTTTTTCACTGCTGGTAATTCGAGCTCCAATCAGGCTCCTTTTGCTGATCAAGTCTTGCCTTTTCAATCGAGATGGTTTAATTAACTTTCTTGGGAGTAATTTATTTGTGTTGAGAGGGATCGAATCTGATATAATTCCTGAGAGGCATCACTTTTTAGTATGGTACTAGGAGTTATGTCTTTGAACCTCAGCAAAGCACCAATTTCTCAAGTGAAGAAAAAACAAACAAAAACAGTCCTTAACTACTAAAATCTGATTCTTAAAGACAAAGTTTGTTTGATACGGACTACTGGCTTGTTAATTTGTATATGAGGACTGGTCAGAAACCGTTAATTTAGGAAATAGGAGTTCCTATTTAGCCTTTTGCTACATTCAGTATGATTTATTGTTGTATAGCTTTTAGTCATTGATTGCTTCTTGGTTCTTTAGATCACTTTGCCCTTGGAAAAGGCCATTTTTCTCCCCTTGGAAAATACGGAAATTCTAGTAGTGTAAGGAGATCGGTTTGGATTTTTCATTTGAAGCTAATTTGATAGATTTTGGAGATCAAAAACATATTGTTGAAATACTAGAGGAAATGCATTAGCCAAATATATATGTGTGTGTACTAATGCACAAATTGATCGCACCACTTCGTTCGCACCAATTCAGTCGAACATAAGACTGCAAATTTTCAGACCACATCCAATATAATTTAATTCATATTTAATTCCATAAATTAACTCTTAATTTCGACCTACAACTATTTAGCATGTAGGACATTATTTGTAGCACATACCTCGTATGTAATAGAATCACTGACCACTATGTATAATAAGAATTCGGATCCCATCAAGTAACTCAATTTTTGAGTTTAGATCCAGCCCGTCCGAAATGTTCACACGAATTTTAAAGGGCCCGGATCCTTCAAATAATACTGAACTCATGCGGTATCTTTGAATAGACACCAGACTCCGAGATTATTATTTTTACCCAAAAACAAAATTATTTTAATATAATTAACCTAGTTTTTGAAAAAATTATATCTGTACCCAAACCGTAAATAATATTTACGGTTTGAATTTTTTTTTTAAAAACCGTTTTTTGGCTATAAAACGGGAGTTAGCCTCAGAGAAAGAGAGAGAGAAAGAGAGGAAGAGAGGAAGAAGAAGAAGGAGAAGGAAGAGATGAAGAAGAAAGAGAAGAGAAAGGAATGACTCCGAGAAGGAGAAGTCTGCTGAATCAGGTATTTTTTTTATAACTTTTCACATACGTATTTACTGTTCATATACGTATTTACTGTTCATTACTGTTCATATATGTATATAATGTTCATTACTGTTCATATACGTACTGTTCATATACGTATTTACTGTTCATTACTGTTCATATATGAATGTACTGTTCATTTACGTATCTACTGTTCATGTACCATTCATATACGTATTTGCTGATCATGTACGTATCTACTGTTGAAGTTCATATATGACTATTCACAACTGTTCACAATTGAAATAAGTAAACTGACAAAATATTTACCATTTACGAATGTAGTTTATTAGCCATGCCTATTGGAATTCAATACATTTTGGAGGGAAATTCATTTTTGACCAGAATGGGGCATGTTACTCCAAACCTCCAGTAAATACGTATTGGGTTGATGAAAATTTATCATTCGAGCAGTTACAATCGCTTATTTATGGAGCGAGCGGCTACAATAGAAATCGCTGGGAATTAGAAATAATGGCCCGAGTAGTCCACGCAGGAAAGTATGTCAGAATCGCATTAGGAGATGACGGGGCATTAAGAGGCCTGATCGCGCAGGTTTTGAGGTCTGGCGAATCATTATTGGAAGTTTTTGCATGCATAATTCGCGGAGAGTCAAGGGCCGGAAGTTCAGGCCAAAATTCGGTTGCAGAAAATTATCAAGCAAATAATGAACCATACACTCCTTTTATCCTAATGCCTGTACTAGAACCGGAACCAGAAATATACAGTAATTCACCCCAATCTCCACCTTTTGTCCCACGACGAGTACAATCTCCACCTTTTATCCCACCTATATCCGTGTATGAAGGTCCTTCATCCTTACCTGGGCCTGAACCAAATCCTCACCCCAGACCGCCACCAGTACAGGAAGATCCAAACGAGTCGGAATTTGAATTTATGAACGAGTTACAGGAGGAGAATATGCAAACTGGGGATGAATTGGGGGAAGGAGACTGGAACATTAATGATGAAGGAGATGAAGAAGATGAAGAAGAATACACACAGCCCACTGTGAGGCAAAATAGGGAGAATATGCCGTTAAGTGGCCGTTCTGAGACTCACCCGTTTGTAAACTTCAATGACACATCTGCTTTTCAAGAAGCAGATGTTTCTTACTATGGTCGTCGGGTTGAATACTAGAGTGAGCTTGCAAAAGGCCAATACTTCGTAAGTAAAAAACAACTGACGAAAAAGATCAGAGAGTACCATGTTGACAAGAACAAGGAGATATATACGAAGAGAAGTGACACATCCCGGCTGGAAATTAGATGCAGCACTCCGGGTTGTTGTTTCAAACTGAAGGCAAGAGCAACAAATGCAGGAGATACATGGATGATAACTGAGCAAGACACGCCTCACACATGCACGTCTGAGTACACCAGGACCGACCATGCACAACTCACGGCATCAATCATCGCAGATATCATCGAGAGCAGCATTAAGGAAGACCCCACTATGAGCATCCGGGAATGGGCTTATCAACCGGGTCGGCTGTGGGTGGTCTCCTATGCCGTCCCCTAGCCATCCTACGTTAATAGTTAATAGTATAATTATTAGAAGGATTTTTCTAAGAATAATTTATGCATATCAGCATCTATACTTTCTATAATCATTTCTCAAGTATATTTTTTTTGTGTGATTCTTACTGTTTATGTCATACTATAATTTTATTATCAAAGAGCTAAATTTATTTTTTCAAAATATTAATCTAAAAAATTGGACAGTAAAAAAAATTTTAGTTCAACACATTTAAGTTATACTGTTATATACTAATTTCTAACAACATAAAAAACTGTAGAAATAAATAGCTTCATTTAAATATCAACCTTAAAGAACCAACAAAATCAATACTCATCTCCCGTCCTAAGCAATTGAAAAGGAACCGACATTAACAAAAAAGAAAGATAAAGACAGAATCCTTTAATAGTTATGTTAAATTAGATAATTAATTATCCGTTCTTTTTTTTGAAAAAAAATAATAAGATTAACTTTCCTCTTTAGAAATTAACGTATTTTTATTTTTCTTTTCTCGCCTATTTATTCAAAAAAAATATTATATTCATAATTTTTTTGTCATTCTTAAAAATTAATATATGACATGTGCAATAAATTTAAAACAATGCAACTCTTCCATATTTATTTCCATGAATTTTTATGAGTGTGATTAAAATGCTATGTTGTTTTTGTGTTAATCATGTCTGACATCCTCATCTTTGTTTTCAAAGTCCGAACTGTTTATCCAAACAGTTCAACATGATTTCTATGTTATAATCTGGTTGAAAACCAAATTTTACAATTTTTTAGTTTATTATTTTCTAAATAGGTACTAATATTGTTGTTTTTTAGAAGAGTACAAGATTTTGAGAAAATATAAAATTTGGTCTCCAGATTTTGTTTCACTGTTCAGAAGATAATTAAAAGTTTTGTAAATGAGAAACAATGAAACTACTCAAAGAATGTGTACAATACATTATATGAGTAAATTAAAATTTGGTTAAAATCTGAAATATTTAAACTATTTTATCAAGCATAAAAAATTTGATTAAAATCTGGAACATCTATTTACACATTCTTTGTGCATTTACAAACAATGAAATTTTCCGATTCACATTAAATTCTTTTGGAAAACTATTTTTTTGTATAATTAATTCAAACTTTTTAATTAGCAAAAAAAATTGCAAAACTTATTGGAGTAAATTCAATTTAGTCTGTGATTAAAACTTTTAATTATCATCTGTTTTTTTAACTGCTTAATTTTGGGTGAATTTAATTATTTACACTAAATTGTGTGTGTTCTTTTGAAGAAAATGAATACATTACATAAAAAAAATTACATAAAGAAATAATATTTAAATCTTTACCTACAGTAAATATTTAAAACGATCGATCAATCGCTCAGGAAAATCAACAACCCGATACGATTCAACGAGATATTTCGCAACACCAATTCGTGCCAATAACCCTAACCCTAAACTCTAATCCTAAACCCTAATCAAATTTTAATCGAAGTACGAAAACTTACCAGAAAGAGGTGGCAGCGGTGGAGGAAGAGGTGGCAGTGGAGGGGAGAGGTGGCAGCCGGTGAAGGAGGAAGAGGTGGCAACGGAGGGGAGAGGGAGTGGCGGCGGGAGAGGGTGGCGGCGAGGGAGAGGGCGTCACCCCCGGTCTTCGGGCGGAGGGGCGGAGGCGCGGAGGTTTTTCTTCTTTTTTTTGTTCTAGTGGAGAGGCAGAGAGGGAGAAGAACACGGGCGGGTTTTCAAAAAAAAAAATCCGAATTCAAACCGTACAGAATATTTACGGTTTGGGTACAAATATAATTTTTTCAGAAACTTGATTAATTATTAAATTAATTTTGTTTTTGGGTAAAAATAAAAATCACGGCACCGGACCGCACGTCTAAACTCAAAATTGAGTGAGTTTAAGGGATCCGCACCCGTATTAATGGGCCATTATGGATTCGTTACCTATTATTGAAATCTTTTAATTCGACATTTAAATGCCAAATTTGACAAAAAAAATGCAAAAAAATTACGGCATATTATGATACTATAAACTTAAAAATAGTACCAAAATGTTCCTCTTCAAATAGATTATGATTATATATGATGCCTTTGAGCTCTAAGCTTTAGTTACAAATTTCAAAGAAATTGAACACCATATTAAATTAATTGTAAATTATTTTGCAAAATCATGCATGCATAACACAACACAATTAATGAAATCAGATAAATTCAACATGAATAAATTATAGTTAATTTTGTATGGAGCATTAAAATAAATCTCAGTATCTGTACGGGTCATTTATATTTATATAATAAGTTTTTTATTGATGGATTGTCCTTTTGAGTGAGATGTTACATTTTTTTTTATAACGTAATAAGGATCCAGCTCCTATTCAGAATTTCATTGATGGTGTTATAATTTTGAAATTTATTGTTTGTCACTTAATTGATTTGAAAATTTTAACCATCATCTCATCTCATGATAATTTTTTTTTTATAGAATTAGTAGTTACTTGCATATGCATAGTTTCGGTTCAAACACTACTACAAAAAAAGAGATTATACACGGACAAAAATGGAAGAGCTACACGGATTTCGTACCGTGTTTAAATCGAGGGTGTATAAATAGCTCAATAACTACACACGGACATTTGTTCGTGTACAATTTCAACGATTCTACACGGATAACTACAAAAACAGCCGTGTACAAAGCCCAGAATGTGTCGCTTTCCATGATACAGAGCTACACGGATATTACCTAAACAACCGTGTACGATTCTTTTTGTACACGGACTTTTAACTAAAAACCCGTGTAGCTTGACTCTTTCTACACGGACATTTAGTAAATGTCCGTGTAGCTCTCCTCTTTATACACGGACATTTAACTAAATGTCCGTGTAGCTCTCCTCTTTTATACACGGACTTTAGTTAAATGTCCGTGTATAAAGATCAATTTTTTTTTTTTTGTATTTTTTGTTTTTCGGCTAGCCTCCAGTTTTGCTAGCCAGTTTTGTTACAGAACTATTCCAGATTTTCCATATTTTCCATATTTTCCAGATTTCATATAACAAGAAATCCATATTTTCCAAATTACCAATAAATCCATATTTTCCAGATTAGCAAGAAATTCATATTTTTCAGATTAGCCAGAAATTCATATGCAATAAATTATACAATATTCACATACACCAAATTATACAAAATTATGGAAATCCATGTTGAGCATTGCAAAATTCTGTTACAAACCACCTTGCCCACACACACCTGATATCGTCGATCTGCTCCTTGGTGTAATGCGGTTGCTTTGGCAAATTCTACAATTACAATTTGGTATTAGTTAGTAACAAGAAAAGGTAGATGAAATACAGTCGCAAATATCAATTGCTATTATATAGGAACAATTAATATGAATTACATACCGAGTTTGGGAATTGGAATTGTATTCTTTCGACAAAGTCAAACATGAAAATCATCGTGTAGTAAGCGCATTCCCAACCCTCCAACTGTTGCGGGCCCTGAAATTTGCATTTAGCGGCCTATGTTAGAATGATAATATTTTTTTCGACAATATATATGAAATTATAAATTTATAGTGTGCTCACCAGCAACCACTTCCAACCCAACTTGTTTTTCTTGCTCTTGTTATGCAATCCTCCCTCTTTAACATATTTCGCAAAAGCCCTTACAAAATTGAGTGAATGTTTATAACAATTTTATAATTTGATATAATTGAAAAAAATTCAAACCAATTAAATTATTATTGCTTACTTGTTGACATAAGGGAAGATATCTTTGCACTTGTTAGCCGGGATACTTCCTCCGGGCTTACAAGAATCAACAATTATGCTCGTATTTAGGTAAGGCGCAATGATTATCAGACACCAGTGCTTGCTGTGGGAGGATAAAAATTAAAGTACTTTAGCATATAATAGTAACACGAGTGTTTGGTAATATGAACAATACATAAGCTAAGGTTAGAATTAACCTCTGGTGGTACGGCACGAGAATGAATTTCTTCTCCTCCTCCTGAGCACGATGCATCGCTGAACACATGTACTCGATACCCTCCTTCGAAGAACGTCTCAGCATTGTAGCACTCACCATCTCGGGGTCCAGAAATACGCACAAGTTCTTCCTTTGTACCATCTCATCACAATTTCGGATTAGCTTTCTGAAAACTCAAAATTTTACATTAGAATTATATTTGAGTTGTATACAATAATGAAAATAATTTTGAGTCACTAACATGAGGAAAATGGAGATGAACGACACATCGAGCCATTTATCGGATGACGAGTGGTGGAGAATGTCCCTGAAGTCTTTGAACGACATAGTGATAATACCGTCGCCATGTAAAAACATCCCAGGTGGGACAGGGATGAAGATATCCCTCATGCTTTCGGGTGCCGACATCAAGCGGTCGTGGAGAAGGCGCAAATCACCGGGCAAACGTCTGTATTCTTCTTCGGTGACCAAAGGACGGTCTGGTGATCCTGGCGCGTCAGCCCCAACGTCGCAAGCCACAACAGTCCGTACCGGTGACATCAACTCCTGTGCACCGATGTCATCATCTACTCGTGTCTGCATTAAAATTAACATATCTTCTTCAATTATTTGAAAAAGAATGATTTGAATGTAACAAAAGAAATGGATTATTTAGAGATACCTGATGCAAAACAATCTGACTCCTGGGCCATTGGACAAATGACTTGCGGGCATCATCAAGAATGAGCTGAGCGACGATAGGGGCAGGAAGAGGTACGCGCCCCCATCCCTCCACGACTGAGTCAACCTGCACGCATGCATAGTCGGGCAAGAGCTGAGCATGGTGTACAATCGAGACTCCTTGAAGTACAACGCCCGTGGCAACGGTCAGAGGAGAACTACCCTGCCACAGGACGAGGTCGCATGCTCTGGGGTCCTGCAATTATCAAAAAGTTGTTACTTTTTAATGGTGCGATGTTGTCTAACAATGCTACAAACAGGTATGAATTACTTTTAGACTATAAAACAGTAGTGATTACCTTTAGATTTTCCAAATCATCTAAGGCCCAAGTCCCGGATGCTTGGCTACTTCGCCGATTTTAATTAAAACTGAAGATTTCTAACTTTAATTAAAACAGAAAAAATGCAGCAGATTTTAATTAAAAATGCAGAAAAAATACAGCAGATTTTGTGTGTTTTAAATAAAACAGGAAAAAATAAAACAGAAAAACTAATTTTAATTAAAACTGAAAAACTAATTTCGATTTTTATAAAAATATAACTCGGCCAAAATATAAAAATATAAAAATAAAACTGAAAATAAAATAAAACTTTGGAGTGGTGGCAGTGGAAATATAAAAATAAAACTGAAAATAAAATATAAAAATTACAACTTTGTTAAATCCTAACTCGGCCAAAATCCTAACTTTGGAGTGGTGGCAGTGGAAATACAGCAGATTTTATGTAAAATCTGTTTTGAACTCGATCGGGAAAATCAACAACCCGAACTCGACCAAAATCAGAGAAGTGAATAGTACTTTACCGAGAGTGAAGAGGGTGGACCAGAGAGGTGGCAGAGGACCGACAATGGCGGAGTCGACCGGAGTGGTGGCAGTGGCTGGAGAGATTTCGGAGCTTTTGGAACTCAAACGGCGCGCGGCTAATGAAAATTTAGAAGAGAAAGGTCTTTTGAATTATATTTTTAACTCTTTCTACACGGATTATTAAGTTGAAATCCGTGTACATTTGTTACCTTTTTATACACGGATTATTAACTAAATATCCGTGTACAATATGTCTTTTTACACGGACAAACAAGTAAACATCCGTGTACAATGCACTTTTGTACACGGATATTTAGTTAATAGTCCGTGTAGCTCGGTTCCCCTTTCTACACGGTTTTATATTTAAATCCGTGTGCAATGCCTATTTATACACGGACTATTAACTAAAAGTCCGTGTACAAAAGGGAAAACATATTCAATTATGTTTCTTTTTATTTTTTATATTATTTAAAATAATAATAAATTAACTAAAATATATAGTATATCACATCTAATATATATAAAACTTATACTAATATTTCCCTATTAACCTATTAACCTATTAACTAATACCCGGTTTTTTTATTATTATTAATATTTCAACTATAGACAATTAAAATTTTGTACTAAAATTAACTAATATTGTATATTTTATTTTTGTTATATAATATCTTAACTAATATTTTGAAAACTAATACTAATATTTGAAATAGAAATTTTGTACCATTATTATAAAAAATGAACTAACATTTGAACCAGAGAAATCTAATATTTGATATTTGAACTACAAATATTTTATTCATAATATTTAATATTCCTACTAATATGTAAAAACTAATACTAATATTTTATTTTTTATTTCATTATTTCAGAATTCACTAATATGTAAAAACTAATACTAATATTTTATTTTTTATTTCATTATTTCAGAATTCACTAATATTTTACAAACTAATACTAATATTTGAACTAAATTTTTTGTAATATTATTAAAAAAATGAACTAATATTTGAAATAGAGGAATATAATAGTTGATATTTGAACTACAAATATTTTATTCTTAAAGTTTAATATTCATACTAATATTTAAAATCTAATACTAATATTTGAACTAGAAATGTTTTATTATTACAAAGTTGTTTCTAAAAAAGAAATATTACAAGTTTAAATTTTAGACAAAAAATAAATATTACACACCGGCTTTTTTTTTTCCTTTTTCTCTTTTTTTTCTCCTTTTCAACAGTACTCTCGGCCCATATTCCTTCATTGTGGTCGGATCGCATGTAGTTCGCTCCGTCGTTTTCTTCAATTGTTGCTACCTCAGGGTCCATGTCGGCACAAAATGGAGGTATTTCATCGAACTGGTCATACTCTTCTTCATCGACGACATTTTCTACCCCGACAATCCTTCTTTTTCCAGATAGGACGACGCTCCACCTATCATCACTCGGGTCAGTGACATAAAAGACTTGGGTGGCTTGCTTGGCGAGTATAAACGGATCATCAACATACCCAACTTTGTTAAAATCAACGAGTGTGAACCCGTCGTTATCAACTTTAACACCCCGGTCTTCGACCCATTGACACCGAAACAAGGGAATGCTCAGGCGAGGATTGTAAACGAGCTCCCAAATTTCTTCAATGACTCCATAATATGACCTCGATGCTGTTACAGCCCGGCCATCCCCCGATCTACTGAATTCTTGAGACGTCGCCACCAACGTCACCCCACTATTTTGCATTGTACTCTTCTCACTTTGCCGTTTAGTGTAAAAAGTATAACCGTTAATTTCGTATCCTTGGAATGTTTTGACAACAATTTGGGGTCCTTCGCCCAGCAGTTTAACAATTTCAGGTACGGGGTGTGACTTCACTCTTTCTTTCAGCCATCCTATAAAAGAACGATTATGCTCGTTAGTAAGCCACTTCTGACTTCTCGTGTAGTTCTGTTGTTTAAGGATTGTCATGTGCTCATCTATGTAGGGAGCAACATCTGTCATGTGCTGTAGTACAATAAAATGTGCCTTATGTAGATCATTTATATCAGCAACTACGGCTCTCAACCCAATTGTCCCGACTCCTTGGAGCCTTCCCTCGTATCGCGACTTCGGAACGTCAATTGGATCCACATCGGCCATATAGTTGGTGCAAAACTAAATCACCTCTTCTGTGGAATATCCTTCTATAATGCTACCTTCGGGCCGATGTCGGTTCCTCACGTACTTTTTCAAGATGCCCATGTATCTCTCGAACGGATACATATACCGCAGGAACACGGGACCACAGATCTGAATTTCTCTCACAAGATGAACAGCAAGGTGAACCATAACATCGAAAAAAGAGGGCGGAAAATACATCTCAAGTTGGCAAAGAGTAACGACGATCTCCTTTTGCAAAGAGTCCAATTTTAGAGGGTCTATCACTTTGGAATTGATTGCATTGAAGAAAGTACAGAACTTCGTAATGGTTTCCCGAACCTCCTTTGGTAAAATTCCCCGAATTGCAACCGGAATCATATGTGTCAGTAAAACATGACAGTCGTGGGATTTCAGACCAAGCAATTTCAGGTCCTTCTTCGACACTAGCTTCTTAATATTCGAGGAATACCCCGATGGAACTTTAATACTATGAAGGCATTCACAAAAGCTTGTTTTCTCTTTCTTCGACATTGTGCACAGTGCGGGGGGTAGGTACGTGCGCTTCCCTTTCTCCTGCGGTGCAAGCTCGGGTCGTATTCCCATTTCAACCATGTCTTTCCGAACTTTAATACCATCTTTAGTCTTTCCCTTAATGTTCAACAGTAAACCGATCAAACTGTCGCAGATATTTTTTTCAACATGCATGACATCTATGCAATGTCTCACTTCTAAAAATTCCCAGTACGGTAGCTCCCAAAATATGGACATTTTTTTCCAAATATTCTTCGGTGGTGCTTCGGCACATTTTCCAAAAATAACATCAAGGTTTTTTACCCGATGGAAGACACTTTTCCCATCTAATGGACGACGGGCCACTCCAAGCTCAATTTTTCCATTGAATGCACTCTTCTTCTTACGGTATGGGTGATTAACAGGAAGAAACCTACGATGCCCCATGAAAACATTCTTCTGACAATTTTTCAGCCTCAGCACCTGCGTGTCATCTTCACAGATAGGGCACGCTTTTGCTCCTTTACAAGTGTAACCCGATAAATTCCCGTACGCGGGAAAATCATTTACTGTGCAAAACACCATGGCCCGCATTTGAAATACCTCTTTGCTGTACGCATCCCAGACCGGGACGCCATCACGCCATAATTTCTGGAGGTCCTCAATTAATGGTGCGAGATACACATCTATGTCATTTCCGGGTTGCCTGGGTCCTTGGATTAGTAATGACATCATTATATATTTGCGTTTCATGCACAACCAAGGAGGAAGATTATAGATGGCTATAAGAACTGGCCAAGTACTGTGCCGACTGCTCAAGCTTCCAAACGGACTCATTCCATCTGTGCTCACCACAATCCTAAGGTTTCTCATTTCGGAACCAAATTCTTTGAAGTGTCTATCAATGTTCCTCCACTGAGGAGAATCGGCCGGGTGCCTTAGTTTACCGTCTTTTTTGCGCTCTTCTTCATGCCAACGCAATAATTTCGCATCCTTGGAATTCGCAAACAACCGTTTGAATCTCGGTATTATCGGCAAATACCACAACACCTTAGCCGGAGGCCGGCCCTTTTTGTCATCGTCACAATCATCAGTACTGTCCTGGTCCTTACGTTTATACCGTGAAACACCGCATTTAGGACAGACATGCATGGTCTCGTACTCGTTACGGTACAATACACAGTCGTTCGGACATGCATGTATTCTTTCGATCTTCAACCCCATTGGACATATCAATTTTTTCGCCTGATATATTGTACCGGGTAACTCGTTGTTATCTGGGAGCATTTCTCGTAAAAGCTGTAATAAGGACGTGAAACTCTTATCGCTCCAACCATTGTCTGCCTTTAAGTTTAATAATTTCAACACAGCTGACAGTTTCGTAAATTTGGTACACCCGGGATACAACTACTTTTTGGAATCATTAGACAAATTTTGGAATTTATCATAATTTTTATCACTAATTTCATCTTCCGCGTCACGAAACATTTCCTCCAGATTTTCAATAAACTCGTGTTCTACATTTTCACCAGAATTCATCTCCATCTCATCATCGTCGGTTCCGGGTTCAATATTATAAAAAATTTCGGCATCCTCGTAATTCTCGTTCCAATCAAGTTCAAAATTATCAGAAATTTCTACATTCTCATCATTCAATTCACAACGATTAAAATCTTTATTGGTACTACTACTTTCACCAAATTTCTCACCGTGCATGATCCAACATGTATATCTCTTCTTAAATCCCCGACAAATTAAATGACCTCTAATTTCTTCGGAGTCCACAAATCTTAAAATATTTTTACAATCTCTACAAGGACACAAAATGTCTTTTTCTTTTTTCTTCACTCTATACATCTCAGCAAATTTTATAAACTCATCAACGCGAACCAAATATTCTTCACTGTCACGTCGCAATTCATACATCCAACTTCGATCCATCTGTAAATTAAATTATAAAGATGATTTGATCAATTAATCAAGCATGGTCAACATATATTGTACCAAATTTTGGGCTTACAAAGGGCCGGTTTACAATCCTAACCCACTCTTTGAATATTATGTCTCATATGTGAACACATATTAGCAAGTTTTAATTAGTATTTGAGAAAAATTCGGCAGCATTTCCCCTTAACTCCCCGAGTATGCGTACGAACCACATACTCGTAGGAGCAATAAGGGAAAATACCGTCGAACTTTCCTCAAATACTAATTAAAACCCACTAATATGTGTTCACATCCTAAATGAGACACAATATTCAAAGAGCAGTCCCAAAACGGGGACTGTCCAAAATTAATCCCTATTGGATTAATTTTGAACGGGCATGGACCTAAAAATCATTTATAGGTCGGTTATTGGACAACAA
This sequence comes from Carex kokanica, assembly GCA_025461125.1. Classification (NCBI taxonomy): domain Eukaryota; kingdom Viridiplantae; phylum Streptophyta; class Magnoliopsida; order Poales; family Cyperaceae; genus Carex; species Carex kokanica. The sequence goes on along the minus strand of JAJGRX010001448.1, from coordinate 470,078 downwards.
TACACTAATTATATATTTACATTACCTAATTACTAATTAAATCAAGCATGCATGCATATATTACACACCTAAGTAAATAAGCAATAATAATTACTAAACAGAAAATTAGAGAGGAAAAAGGAAAATATGTATATACTAACCTTCGAAATTTAGAGAGGAGAAAATAAAAACTTCAAAGATGACAGCTTCCAGCTATGCTAGCCTTTAATTTGCGGAAATCAGATCTCAGTTCAACACAGAGAGAGGGCGTATTAATTAGTTGATCAAAACGGCACTGGAAGCTAGGAGAAGTCTCTGGAAGAGAGAGAAGGAGTTCATTTATATTATTGGATAAAACCCTACACGGCTTTTCTACACGGATTTATACTTAACAATCCGTGTAGCTCTGTGACAATTTATACACGGTTATTTATTAAAAAAGCCGTGTAGCATAACCCTTTATACACGGATATTTGATAAGAAAACCGTGTAGCTCTATAACTATTCTACACGGACATGTAACTAAAAACCGTGTAGCTCTCTTAATATTTGTACACGGTTATTTAATCAAATATCCGTGTAGCAATTCATACACGGATTTTTGTATAATATCCGTGTAGCTCTCTCAATCTTTTCCACACGGTTTCTTTGCACGTGGCTTTTTTTTCCCTAATAAACCGTGTAGCTCTCTCAAACAATTATACACTGATTTATAACTAAGTGTCCGTGTATAATTCCCCAATATTTTTAACCCGTTCACAATTTCATATTTGACACACGGTTTTTATATAAAATTAGAAAAACCGTGTACAATGTGCAGTGTAGAATTAGCTTTTTTGTAGTAGTGAAAGGCTAGCTACTTCAAATTAAAAACCGAAACAATTAATGATTTAATTAAGTTAAAAATGATACTACAAAAATTTCTTTGATTGGTCCTAGATAAATTAACTAGGTACATATATATTTGAAACTAACATGTAAAGATCTTCTTTTATCAAGGCCTCACATGCATAAATAACTTGCTTCTTTTGTTGGCAATGATTGGGAAATAATTAATCATTATTCTCAGATTGAATTATCAACTAATTAATCATGGCAAGGCTTATTAATTAATTATAATGCACTACAGTCAGATAACAGTTAAATATATAGCAGTTACCAGTTGGCATGACTGAGAATTGAGAAATCACATGAGACGAATTGCATGCTACCATCTCATGACCGTATCAGACTATCAGTAAGATATGAAGTTTAATTTGATCATTTTGTAAAATTAATAATAAATCACATTCCACGGTAGCTTTCTTGTTAAATTAATTTATAAAGACAGATTGTACCTATTTGAACCAAACTTAATTTCAAAGTCCGCTTTGCTCCAAAGTCATCAAATCTTTTTAAAAAATTGTGAAGATTTCTTATACTCAGGATATACTTCGCAGCGTCGTTTTCAGAAAACTATATTTAAAACAAACAAGGTAATTATTTTGTAATATTTTTTTATTATTGGAAGTTCGGTCAGAAAATCCTGATGGTAATTAATTAAGTTGACCCAATAAAATCAACAATACTATATATCTAAGTCTTAACGAACGCCAAAACAATATTATCAGATCACAGTATCACATATATTAGCACAATGGAAAGCAAGAGATTTGTAGATCAATTAATTTGATTAATTGTGATGAAAGTAATTAGTTACTGCATGCCCACCACATAAGAGATCTCAAGTTACATTTCCCATTGCTCTCATGGCTTTCCACAAATTAAGTAGTTCTCAAAACATAATAAAACCATGCATGATGCTAAATTTCTGTTGCATTCCAAAATGAAAAAAATTTACATTCTGGATGAAATTAGAAAGGACCAAATTAAGAGAAATTGCCTCCTGATCAGCCTCTTATCATTTCAATATTCTCTCTCTTCTCTCTTCTCTCTTTTTCTTTGTCAAATTCTCTCTAAACACCCAAACACCTTTCTGCTCTTAAATCAAATTAAGCAAGAGAGATATTCTCAAAAGACTTGTTATGTACATTTCCAAAAATTTCTCCTTTTTGAAGTGGGTGCACAAGGTATTCTCAAATAAATGTCACCCCTGAAAGTTCTACAATCAAAACTAAAAATCGAGATAATTATATCTACAGCTGCTCTGCTTCATAGACCGCTCGGCTGATCAATTGCTCGAAAACCGGCACCGAACAAGGAATCCGTAATGCACCCGAATGATTGTACCCGAACTCGTCAGCAACTTGGCTTAGCAGCTCGGCAAAAGCCGGCTGAGATAGAAGCTCGGCTTTTATGACGAACCGCTCTGTCGGTTCGTCTGCGTCTTCTCCCACATAGACCGGCACATGGCCGCTAGGTACACGAGCGCTCCGCGACCGACTGTACCCCGTTGCCGACTTGGTATTTCGGTAGAGAGGTTGGTATTGGGAGGAATCTCCTACTCTGGACAGCCTTCTAAGTATCTTCTTCATGGATATAGAGAAGATGAGAGTGAGAGAACTAAAAGCCAAAGAAAAGCTTAGAGAGAGAGGGGGGGTGAAGAGTGAGAAAACAGAGGAGTGAGATGATGGTGGTTGCATTTGCATCATGAGGTATATAAATACTTGAGGGGAGGAGGGGGGAAGTTATTAAGAAAAGAGGTGTTTAGGTAGGGAGAACACAAATAGGTGATATATTTTATTTATTAATTGAATGGGATTGGAAGTGGTGGTACCCGGATGACGGATGTGTACTAACGAGTACGAGTTGGTATTAGTGGCACAACTGGAATTCATAGTCTTTCCTTTTGTGTATGTAACTGTGAAGATATCATGTAACGGGTTGATTTATTATTACATCTAATTCGCTTTATTTATTGAGATATGGTTAAGGCAGCAGAATGTAGACGTTGATTAATTTCTAGTTGATTCGCCACCTCATATTTGTACGAAAGCCCGTTTAATTATGAAAATATTAAATCCTTATTGAGTTCCGGTTTCTCATGCAAAGTTGTGGGGTCACGACTCTCATCATGATACCGTGTTCACATCAGTATACAGTTTATAAACAACAAAATTGCATGCATGCCCTATGAATTATAGAAAATATTATCCTTACCCAATAGGATCCCTAGTTGGCTGAATTTTTTTTATAAAACCATAATTAAAAAAAAAAAATTACGAAAACAACCTGACTACTTTTTTTTTTTTAAAACCATAAGAACTAAAATATCATTTTGGATTTTCTATGGCGGCTCATATGAAAACTTGTGAAACTAGTACCACAGAAAATCCAAAAAAGGACCGGAACGAAATGCCATTTCGGTCCGGAATAAAAAAAATAACGGACCGAAATGACATTTCGGTTCTTATAGTTTTTGTAAAAAAAAAATAATCATGTTGGTTTTGTAAAAAAAAAAAATTAATTAATTATGGTTTATAAAAAAAAAAATTCTAGTTGGCTAGTTGCCATAACTTTGATCTTAACTGAGCAACTCGCACCTTAATTTGAAAAATGAATTGACCAAGATTTGAGCATTGATCACATACAATGGAAATAAATCAGCACCAACAAAAAGTCGACTATCCCACAATCAAATTTTTTTCTTAAATAGCATTTAAAAATAGAATAAATCAGGACCAATAAAAGTCGACTATTCCACAATCAAATAAAGGGATTTAGTAAAAATTTCGAAAAAAAATAGAAAAAAGAAGAAAGTGTAGATTATGTGAGATAAAGAACGCTGGAGAGCCGTCAGTGAGTACGTGTCTAAATAAATATAGACTTCTATACGTAAAAATACATAAAAAGATGTATAGAATAAAAAAAAACCAAACTATTTGATCAAATGGCTGATATTCAATCCGAAATTTTATCTTCTAATTACAGCTGTTGACGAAGCAGGACATATACATGCTTAATAAGAAAGAAGAGATTTATAGATTTTATTTTGAATATGATCTGATTAACACTCAAAGATTTAATAGCGAAGGGATAAGAAAAATCCAAATAAATTAACACCAAAGTCTTGAATCGTTTCTGACCGAACCAATTGTTATAGATATTTATTGTTTCATTTAAAGAGCGTCATTGTTTTAGAGCATCTGCATCCCAACAACTCAAATGAGTTTTTAGAAACTGTTAACCATTTTTTAGAAATTAAGGTCTCTAAAGTTTCTAACTTTCACATTCTTGAAAATTATTTTAGAGTTTCTAATAAGCCACGTCATCAACAAATTAAAAAGGAGAAATAATTTGAGCCAATCATTTGATCAGCATGAAATTTATAAATAATTTCTTAATAAGAAACTTTACTGCATAATTTCTAAATAAAAAACTCTCCCACATCTCTAAAACTGAATTAGAAACTGCCACATCAAATTAGAAACTTTAATAGTACCAGGGATGTGAATGCTCTTATAGATTCTATTATTCGGTGTATATGAATTCATAAAATACCGATTCAGTTCAATTGATAACTATAATAATAATAATAGCAATGAAGATAGCGTCGCAACATTTTTTTTTTTTTAATAAAGAGGTGATAGAATCATTCAATTAGAGAAAATAAAGTACAAGTTGTAATGCTTCCTTGAGTTAACGAACTTTGAAAGTCTTATTTATCAAAAAAATTATTTTCAAATAAAAAGGGTCTGTCGTGAAACTTCCTTCCCAGATTTTTATTTCGTTCCGCATTTAGCGGTTGTACGGCCCCGTGCTGCCGTCAAACTTTCTTCTCTAATTAATTAAATTTTACTAATTAAGTTAATTATGCGACTACATGAACCCCATAATCACTACTTTAAATTATCAATTTAAATTATCTCTAAACACGGAACTAGGGCTGTAAACGAGCTGGCTCGGGCTGAGCTGGGCCCTAGCTCAGCTCGTTAATTCTGGACCGAGCTTTTACCGAGCGAGCTGGAATTCGTGACGAGCCAGACCGAGCTGACGAGCTGGCTCGCTGGGTCTGGTTGGATCTTGTTTTAACCAAGCTGGACCGAGCCAAAGCCGAGCTGTACCGAGCCAGACCGAGCTGGACCGAGCCAGGCTGAGCTGGACAGTATAAAATGTACACAAATTCATACAAAATTTACAAATTAATGCCTAGCCGAGCTAGCTCGTTCTGGACCGAGCTAGTGGCGAGCTGGCACGTTAACAGCTCGGTCCAGTAACGAGCGAGTTGTTAGCGAGCGAGTTAGGTGCGAGTCGCGAGCGAGCCACGAGCTTTTTTGACACCCCTACACGGAACAAACACTCGCATAGATTACTAAATAAATTAACATTCATAAATACACATTTATTTGTATTTACATATACACTCATAATGAACACAACTGAGATTACTTCCTATAAAAATGTCACGTGAAATTAAATGGATGTAACATAATTTCTAAAAGCACGTGTGGCATTTTTATTTTTATTTTTGGTATATAACATAATTTTTAATTTAGAAAGTTTTTTTCTTCAAGAAATCATTTTTTAACTGTGGCTCCCGTTCTCTCTTTCATATTAATAATTACTGACGTGATCACTAAAATGAAATTAAAGTTAATTGCACGAGTGTATGTTTATAAAATTAAAATTAACTTAATTTCTATTTAGTGCTTGATAACTATTTTTTTGTTTCTTCTCAATTTTGATGTAGATACTATTTTGTTTGCCAGCAATTTGGAAATTTAAGTGTTTTAAAATGCGCACTTTAAGTTCTAGACTATTATGTGTATTTTTTTAAGGCTAAAATGCACTTTAAGTTCTAGACTACAATATAGACTTATATATATATATATATATATATATATATATAGAGAGAGAGAGAGAGAGAGAGAGAGATGGACTTAGCTAAGCCATGGAGTAAAATGCTTTGTACTCCACGCCATATTTTCATTTTGAAAATCCAAACTACCGATCCGAACCACTCAAGTTGTTCTCCATATTGAAATGTGCTTGGAAAACAAATTTTATACTTTTTGGAAATTTTTTACTATTTATTAAGCCACTTTGAAAATCGCTGATCCGGATGAACAGTAGCAAAACAGTAAAAAATTCTGGACCAATGGATCAGCGATTTTCAAAGTGGCTTAATAAATAGTAAAAAAATTCCAAAAAATGTAAAATTTGGTCTCCAAGCTCATTTCAATATGGAGATCATGTTGAGCGGTTCGGATCGGTAGTTTGGATTTTCAAAATATAAATAATGAGGCGTGGAGCACCAAGTCGTTTTACTCCATGACTTAGCTAAACCCAGCTCTATATATATATATATTTTAAACTAAAATGCACACATTTTATAAATAAAACACGGACTTAATAATTCTAGAAAGGTTAACGCATTTTTGCTGTTTTTGAAAATATTGTAATACGCGTTTTTGCCAAAACATACGAAGATATGTTGGGACAAAAAAATTTGAAGCCAAGTAGAAAAATATTTAATATATTATGCAAAGAATAATTATAAATGGTTGACTAAATTAATTGTCTCTCTCACTAACATTATTGACGTGTCACATGCTAAAGTCTAATTACAATCTCTGTCTTGTTTTGAAAAAGTTAGCTCAATATTTTTATTGAGTTTAGAATATCATATATTTCCAGCTTGTATCTTTATACTTTATAGAAAAAAGTAAAACCGAAATTTTTATTAATTTGGATTCACTAAAACATACAGCTGCAATTTTGGGTTGCCAATTCACCTTTTATTTGGATGTTTGATGTTCTAATTTTGATGGTTGAGATTCACTAATCAGGAATTCTCTTCTTTAGCGTCACTCTATTTCCTTCTTAATTAGATGCTTCTTTCCACTTTTGTAGAATAAATTATTAGGTTTATGTCAATTTAAACTGTTAAACATTATCAGGATTACTTTCATAATTTCTAAACCAATGAAAATCAAATATTTTATATTAGAAAAATAAAAAGTAGGAGTTTTCAATGGTCGGGTTAACAAATTTTATCAAAAAAAATTGGACTAATAATTTTAAATCCACCCAAATTATCTCATCTTTTAGATGTAGGTTTCGTGAGTTATATAAATTGTAATTTTGATTGAATGTTCATTTTTGGATAAACTTTAATAAAGTTTTATATTCAACATATTAACAAATCTATAACTAAGAATGAGATAAATGCTGGATAAAATAAGAAAAAAATAAGTGTTGTAGAAACAATATGCGCTCGCTGGACACGAGGTACCACGAGCGGATTTAAGTACAAAGAATGTGGGTCAATTGGCTCCTATTTTTTTTTTTTATACGATTTTCCATATAATTAATTTAAATTAAAATGTCATGTTATTGCAAAATTGACCCTTATCCTCCACAAAAAAAAAAAATTATATGATTCAACTCTATAGTTCGAAAGTCTAACTCCGCCCCTACGAGGTACCACCAAGTGATTAATCGTCATGTCTATTTATATTAATACATAAATAAGTATTTTGTTTTATTATGTACTTGCTTCAGAATTGAATGTACTTATTCTTATGTCGAAGCAACGACTAAACATAATTAGATGTCAAAATTAATGATCTTTTAGATATTTTGACAATATAAACATGAACCTGTTTGTTATTTCTTTTGTGAATTATTTATAGTGCCAAAAAACAATCAACTTAAAAAATTATTGAAATGCTCTTGACATTTAATTAAGAAACAAATACACATTTATTTAAGTCTAGATATTTATAAAATATAAAAACAATTCAAAATCCATGTTTTCAGTCGGAGAGAAAAAAATAACAAAATAATTACTCTTCACAGTTATATATATATATAGAGAGAGAGAGTGCCTAATATCAAAACGTTTGCACCAAGGCCCTCGTGCAACCAAGTAGTTTTCGGATTTTCAAAGTCCAAACGGTCGATCCAAACCATTAGATGTTCAATCTATATTAAAATCTGCTTGGAGACCAAAATTTACATTTTTTAGAATTTTTTTACTATTTATTAAACCACTTTGAAAATTGCTGATCCGGGTGAACAGTAAAAACAGTGCAACTAAATTCTAGACCATGTGATTAGCAATTTTCAAAGTGGCTTAATAAATAGTAAAAAAATTCCAAAAAATGTAAAATTTGGTCTCCAAACATATTTTAATATAGATATCATATCTAACGGTTTAGATCGACCAGTTGGACTTTGAAATTCCGAAAACAACTTGGTTGCACAAGGACCTTGATGCAAACGTGTTAATATTAGCTACTCTCTCTATATATATTTTTATAAATCAAAGTTATAATTTAATTCGGACTTGCATATTAATCAAGGGTTCTTAATGAAAACATTATTTTGCTGTATTATTCTTACTCACGATATTTACAAATTATTTCTGAATTTATCGACAATACACCATTTTATATATCCGATAATATTGATGAAATTATCATTTTTTTTTGTAATTGTCATACAACAATATTGATATTTTGATATGTAAATTACAAACTTTTACAGCCCTTGCAAGAATACTATTCATAGATACAAGTACAAAACTAAAAAGAACTAACTTTTAATCTAGTGATAAAAGCATGTGGTCTGATGTGAAAGATCATGAGATTAAAATTCAGACAAATTTCTTTTTTATTGAAATAACAAAAGTATTAAATAGCTGAATAGATTTATCTTCAACATTTACTCAACAAAAAATACACAACTGAAAATGTTTAGATAGCCATCATCGCCACAATTTACAGTACGTTAAGTGATTTTTTTTTTTTTGGTTCTTAGTACGTAAAGTGATGATATATAGCTAGTGCACAAATCGAACAAGTTGTTTATGCGAAGGATATTATGGCAAGTTAGATTAGATAGGTAGTAGGTTTTCAATTTGGTCAAAATTGTCATATTCACATTTAATGAACTTCCTTTATGAGGCAAGACAAAACATCAACGCCTTTTATCACGCAAATCAGCAGGTTGCGCAAAACAGCAATATACAATTACACATTTTTTTTTAAGACATCTTAACACATTAAAATATGCTTGAAGATCAAATTTTATATTTTTTTGAATTTTTTTACTATTTATTAAGATAGTTACAAAATCGCTATTTTTCATTGGTCTGAAATCAACGATTTTGTAACTATCTTAATAAATAGTAAAAAAATTCAAAAAAAAATATAAAATTTGATTTCTAATCACATTTTAATATATCCATCATGTTGAACGGTTTAGATTGACTATTTAGACTTTTAAAATGGTAGTTGTCAAAATGTGTCAAAAAATAAGGTGTAATCCGATCTCTCTCAATAACTATAAACATATAGTTTCAAAAACAATTCAAACCCATAATTTTTCAAAACAATCCAGACGTAGAAAATTAATTACCCACCAAACCAGCACTAGTACATGTACAATAATTCTAGATATCTACGAGTAATACTACAAAGATTATAATCATGTTAAAAGTGCTTTGGAAAACAGAAGTACTATAAAATTATTTAAAATATGTAGATTTCCTTCGCTTTATTATATATTAATCAGTGTTTTAAATAACGATATGTACTCGTCGGACAAACGAGTACTGCTAAGCGATTAATCGACATGCGGCTGATTTATCGAAATTTTACAGACAATATTGTGTTTTCATTAAAATTATGTCCATATTCTCATAATTTATTAAGAATAATTTATTTACCTTATCAAATTTATCAAACAAACTTAGTTTAACTTACTTTCCTTGTTAATTAATAAAGCTTCATTACGAATAAATGCAGAAAAAAATAATAAAAATGACTGACTAGTCGACCATATAAATTGAAACGGATGATTAATCGAGTCGTTTAACAGAAAACAAGCGATTAATCGGAAAAATCGGCCCATTAGTCGGTCCAATCTGCAAACAACATTTCGACAAGACTGTTCGTGACGGTTTGATCACCACTACCGACTAATTGACCGATTAGTCTGACTAAATGATTGTTTTTCACAGTTTTTAACATCTACTTGAGAAACATATCATATGAAGATTTTTTTTTTTTTTTTTGAGAAAGCATATCATATGAAGAATTAATTGCATGTGGGTGAAATACATCGACATTTTAGTAGAAAGAATGTCACATGATCTTAATAGAAGGAAAAGGCTAGAAGAATTGCTCCCATGTTTTGGTGAGACCCGGACGCAACTATACCAAAATTGCAAGCCATGGTCCATACGCAAGTTAACAAGTGGGGAAGAAATAACAAGACAAAAAAGAAGAAGATAAGAACAATGTTGCAACTATTGATGCATGTTGAATTAGCAGTGCACATGCTATTGAAACAGTGCAAGTAGAAGAAAGGTGGTGCCAAATTGGGTTATGACCAAATGCACTATTGTTGCATGTATTTCTCCCCCAATTTAGCAATTTTTATAACATGGATTTTTCCCTCGTGTATCTTTTTCCTCGGAAAGTAATGCTGCTACTTGGCAGTGTTGGCTTCTCACCTGAGTCCACTGGTATCAAAATGGAAGAGGCTGATGATGTTAGATCAGGATTGTACAGCTTGTTTATTGAAATAAAGCCGTACAAGTGTACACAGACTTGATAATTAATAGTACAATTAATATATTATGTATAGTTTACTTTATTGACAATTAATTATCTTATAAAATTGACAATTTGTTATTAAATACAATTAAAGAAAATTTTACATTTACTGTATATTTTAGGCAAAGATCTAACATACTCATATATGTGTGTAAAATTAAATTTAAATGTCATGACCAACATGCATCTAAATTTATTAGGATTTAAAGTTTGTTATTTCTATGATATTTATTTCAGAATTATCTTGTGAACTAAATTTAATTTCTCCAATCAAAATCTTTTTAGGTGTGATCGATTCCGAATCCATATTGTGTTAGCAAATCAAAAACTCATTTTAATTTCATAAATCATGGAGATATTTAACAATATACATTACACTACTCAAACAATATAGATATACATATCATTCAATATCACAATCCACATAAACATAATTGTTCGTGTTAATTCTTGTCTCATAATATCACAAATAAGTTCAAAATATAAATGTGTCATTCTTGTGACTTATTACTTTTGTGATTCCGAAATAGATTATATTTTATGATTAACTATTTAATAATATTACGTGCTTGTAATTCTACTTCATCATGGAGCTTAGAGATATCATCACTCGCATAATAAATACGAAAAACTTTAGTCGTCTTGATGACCACGTTCCCTCCGCACAAGTCATGCACACTGTAACACTATCTTTATAATAATAATCTCCCGTCAATGCAAGTATTGGACAGTATTTACAAATATACTATTTTCATGTATGAAAAATGAACAGCATGAAGGTAAGATATGTTTGTTTTATTTGCATTTGTAATGTATTAACACTAAAATTTAATTTAGCTGACAAGAATGGACTTGGACTGATGACTTGGATAAAATTTAATTAATGCAACTTGGATAAAATTAAAGCTTTTAATTGGATTGGTATAGTCAATCCTAACTTGTTAGGCAATTCCCTTACTATTAACACAACAAGTTAGTCGAATCAATAATTTGGAAATGTATTTTTTGAAAAGAAAATGTGTTTTTTACAATTTCTATCACTTAAACATGTTGCTTATCAAATATGAGTTTTTCCAAAAAAAAAAAAAAAATACCCCTGGTCAAAAGATAATTAAAAGGTCTACAAACTTTAAATTTTCCATGAATAACTAATCCTTATTTGAAAATTATATCAGATTAATTAGATATATAACATTATTTAACTGGCAAAAAATGTATTTACAATTTAGATCATTTATTTTAACGAGTTTCTCCTTTAAGCCGTCTGAATCTTAGAAACAAGTAGTAATTAATTTTTGTATTTGTAGCATTATTCTACTGAAAGTGCCTTTAAATTCATATAGCATTTAAAATAGTTGAATGCTTTGACCTCCTACATTTACTTAAAAATAATAATAATGACGATGACAATGATTACTCTCATAAGTTATGTTATTATCATTATTTTCATTAATTATTATTAATAATAATATTATTATCGTCGATAATATATAATTTTATCTAATAATTTTCTCCTTTTTAAACAGCAGAAAGATAGCACTTTGATTTCATTTATATAAATCTACTGATTAATTTACTTTGCCTATTGAAATAACACTATTTTAGTAATAATATTTTTTATTTCTCAAATTAGTAAAAAAAAAAAAAAGCAAAAACAAAAAGTCATACTGAGGCCCAGGCACACATTGAAAGATGTGCAAGGATTATTAGAGAAGAATATAAGGAAATTCAAGATCTAGTACAGGAGGTTATAAATCAATCGGTTTGACTACAAAGTGGTAGTTGATCTAGATGAGTTTTATTATTTTCTTACTTTTTTTTACTGAGTTTTGTTTTTCAATGTGTTTTGTTTGTTAATGTGGTTCAATGTAATAATTTCATTTTTAGATTTTTGTACTGAAACCTAAAACCTTTTCAAACCCAATCAATAAAAAGCAAATAAGGATTAAGTATTGTTCTAACGACACTTAAAGAGAGATGAATATGTGACATTTTAAAATTTTAAGTCTAAATGGTTTGATATTCACTATAAAGATATATTTAATGTGTATGTAAGTTGTTTTTGGCGGAACAATAAAATTTAAACTAAGCAAGTGTATGTAAAGTAAATAGAAGAGTAAAGAGACACTTGACACGAGATATGTTTACGGAGTTCGGTACTAACGCCTACATCTCTGGGGCTTCGCAATCTTTTTTATGGCGCGCATTTCTTTACCCAATGAGAAAGGAGTACAAGGTGGAACCGGTGAGCTCTTACAAACTCCGACAAGTCACACAGCCCGAGCACATAATTGGCTTTTGAGTACTAAAGGCTCTAGTGTTTAAACAAACAAGAGGTCTCACACAAAACACTTTAATTCTTACACAAAATTGAGTATGGTGGAGTATACTTGAGATTGTTATAAATATATTGAAGTTTGATGCACAAGCAACAATGGAGAATTCTAGATCTGTTTCAAAAACGTTATATTGCAATTTTAGGCGACTAGAAGAGATGTGTAAAACCTAGATTTTGCTTCTATTTATGGAGAAAGAAATAAAATAAGGTAACTGGCATCAACCGTTATAATGATCAATTTGTCATTGTAACGGTTGGTCCCATTTTGTAGGTTTTACCGTGCTAGAAACCCTAACGCTTATTAAGCGTTGTAGCGGTTGTTACAACGGAACTCGCTGGAGATTTTGGAGTCCGAAATGAATTGTTTCGTTACAATGCCTGATTAGCCGTTGTAACGGAATAAATCAATTACTCTGTGGATTTCTGAATATGAATTTTACCAATTTCACAGATTTCTAATTAACAACTAGTCTTGAGTTAAGTGCTCTAAGTACATTCATTGGTTCATTATAGCACATCCTTGATATGTGTAGTAATTGATGATTCATCCTTGATATATATAACAATTTATGTCATCATGAACCTGCATAATATCTTAAGACAGAAAACTATAAAATTCAACTAATATATGTTTTGCAAATTAAGTCAAATAGACTAAGTAAATTATTATATAGTCCAAACTAAGATCCTTATTTTTCCTAAAAAAAAAATTACTGAGGCCCGGCAGCCAGCCGTATCCACATTGGGATACTTGCTGATTTCGGTACAGTACTGAGCACCGGGAGAACTTTGTTTTTATAGAAAATATTGTTAAATAATAGAAAGAAAGAGAAATACTAATTTAGAATTTAGAATTTTAGATGCATAGATGGACAAAATAATTTCTCCCGCTCAAAATGTTCTCTTTTGGTTGTTTTCCGGTTGCCTTGGATCTTTGTGATCTTGGACAATTACATAGAAAATGAGTAAGTAGAATTTACTTACTAGTGTAACCACAAATGATTCAAAACAACCTGAAAACAAAACAAAAAACACTGGATGAAAGAAATATTTCCTGTTCATCTATACCTCTAAATTTTAATTATTCTTTTTTCTATTATTTTATAATATTTTCTGTAAATAAAATATTCTGTAGCACCGGCGTACTGACGCGTGATATGGTGGGTCTACCATGTTACCCTCTGTTTGTTTTTGTTAATTTGTTTTCTTATAATTATAATTCAAGGAAGTTGGGCCCAGAGACGCGGTCCCAACTACCATCGCTACCGTTAATTCACTGATTAAACAACTTCTCATCTGATCTGCACAAAAACCCCAACAATAAAGGGACCTATAGAATTGAGTTATTCACATTATTGCCATTGTTGAAATGTTGAGGGATCACGTGGTTAACACTTAACAGTATACCTGTCTTTGTTTGTAAATTTGAAATTAGATTTTCCGTAGGCCCAGCACCAAACAGAAGAATCATTATCTTTTATTAGATTCATTTCAGACAACGTTAAAACTTAAAACATCATAATCCTTCTCTTGTAATTAATTAATCATATGACATTGTCAAATTGAACATGAAGGATTTAGCGATCGCACTACATTCAATCATAAGGTTTATAATTTGGCTCATAATAGTGATTTATCAGCCGAATTACAGAGATTGTGAAATCATGAGCGAGATTCGAACTCTCAACTTTTGAGTAACCACAGTCTTAAATTTTTTCTCCTAACCAATTGCGCTACTGCCTCATTTTTATGAGAATCCCTTTTCAACCATATTATATCATAAGCACTAATTTTACTAGCCGAATTAGATTAGAATTTTTTCTACCATATTTGAAATTAGATTTTCCGTACGCCCAGCGCTAGGGCTGCTAAAAAAATTCGTAGTTCGTAATTCGATTCGAGTTTGATTCGAAAAAGTTCGTAAAAGGTTCGATTCGAAATTGAGTTCGTTTGAAATTATTTCAAACCAAACTTAGTTCGAAATTAATTCAAATCAAACTCAAACTGGACCTAATTCGTTCGAAATAGGTTCGCAAACCAAATTTAGTTCGAAATTAACTCACGCATGAACCGTTAATTTATGCTAATAACTTATGTTCACTGATGAAAATATAAGACGTCCAGTCCATAATTGCTTTGAATTCTAACTTCTGAAACAGAAAGTCCAGTCCAATTACAAGCTCAAATAAAAAAAATTCAACAATAAAGCCCAAAATAGAAAAATTAAACAAAACCAGCCTTAGCCCATAATCGTTGGTTGTGAACTTTTGGCTTAGCCCAAAGTCCAAACCCTAGAGTTTCCCTCTGTTGGCTACTCGGCTGCGATACCAAACCGGGACCGACCGTGAGGCGAGGCAAGGCGACCCTCATTGATCTCTGCTTTGTTGGTTGATTATTGGGACCGGCCGTGAGGCGAGGCGACCCTTGGTACCGGCCGTTTCTTTGCCCTTCTTGCGATTTGCTCCTCTCTCGGGTAATTAAAAAGCACACCCTTTTTATTGTTGCTTGTTTTATATATCAAATAGATGGCACACGCCAGTAAACCTATATATCAAATAGATGACCATTTTTATTGTTACGATTTCCTCCTCTCTTTGCCTTAAAGATGGCACACGCCAGTTTAATTTTTTTTCCTTTTTAATCTGATCTCTTGTCATGCCAAAAACTTTACATACAATAGTCTAAACCAGAAATAAAAAATATAGAAAATCAGCAAAACCAGCAACAGAGATCTGTCATTTACCAGGATCAGAAAATCAAGAAAATAAAAAAAATAACAAAGCTGATTTGGCACTATGGACCAGCCATAAGTCATAACTCGTAAGTCGTAAGTGCTGTAATTTTGCACTATGGACCAGTCATAAGTCATAACTCGTAAGTCGTAACAAAGTTCGTAAAGATTCGAAATTGAGTTCGTAAAAAATTCGGTTCGAAATTAAGTTCGTTCGAAATTGAGTTCGTTCGAAATTAATTCAAACCAAACCTAGTTCGAAATTAATTCAAACCAAACTCAAACTGGAGGTAAGTTCGATTCAGTTCGGTTCATTTGCAGCCCTACCCAGCACCAAGCAGAAGAATCATTATCTTTTATTAGATTCATTTCAGACAACGTTAAAACATCATAATCCTTCTCTTGTAATTAATTAATCATATGACATTGTCAAATTGAACGTGAAGGATTCAGCGATCGCACTACATTCAATCATAAGGTTTATAATTTGGTTCATAATAGTGATTTATCAGCCGAATTATATCACAATCACTAACTATACTAGCTAAATTATATCATAATCTCTTTTCTTTTCTTTTCTGAAAATCTTCACAGAGATTGTGAAATCATGAGCGAGGTTCGAACTCTCCTAACCAATTGTGCTACCACCTCATTTCTATTAGAATCCCTTTTCAACCATATTATATCATAAGCACTAATTTTACTAGCCGAATTAGATTAGAATGTTTTCTACCATATTTTATTAAATCACTAATTAATTTTACTAGGCATGTTTAACTACTAGAATCAGTGACTATATGTGAGGATAAAATATCACTGTTGTCGAATGTAAGCCGACATAAATTATTATTTTCAAAAACATCACTTTTACTAGCAGGAGTATTTGTGAGAATACCAACACTGTTTAGTATTTTCTCGAGAATTCTGAATTTGTATTACAATCGTGAGTAAGTGTAAATGTTATTTAATTATGAATGTAGCTAGTTTTATGTTGTGCTCGTCCATGTGACCTATATATATAAAAAAAAAGTAGATGCTAATAATTAATCACATGGAGCTCTCACTCTTCTCTCTTCTGAATTCCCCCTTGACTCACAAAAATACAAAAGAATCATATAATTCCTATATCTTCTAAAGGACCCCATAAATTTTTTTTTAAAACAATTAAAATGTGGAATCAAGTGGATGATTTTAGCGACTGTTTACAATCTTGAAGCTAATTAATTAATTTTAACATTAAAAACCCGAAAGTCCGAAAGATACAATGGAGACATCATATCGTACGGGAATACGGGAATTTTCCCAGAATATAAGAACAAGATTTTCATGAGATGCCAAATATCAACGTGATGCGTTGCTTGGCTGTTAGCACGTGACACTAACTAGCCCATCCTTTATATTGTTCCATGACAAAGGTATTTTTACAGTGAAGTCATTTTACAAAACAATAAACAATGGAACAAAAACTTTAGCCTTGTAGTATTAGAGTTTATATCTGACGTGACAATTTCTAATTCAGTTTCAGAAATGTAGGAGAGTTTTTTATTTAAAAACTATGCAGTAATTTTTTTTATTAAGAAACTGTTTATAAACTCAATGCTGATCAAATAATTGACTCAATTTTTTTCTCCTTTTTAATTTGTTACTGACATGACTTAATAGAAACTCTAAAATTAATTTCAGGAATGTGAGAGTTAGAAACTTTAGAAACATTAATTTCTAAAAAGTGATTAACAGTTATTTAGAAACTCATTTGAGTTGCTGGGATGTAGATGCTCTTACAAGTGCTCGGTTGAAAGTGCTGACATGCACATTGTGGAAATGGACACTATCGGGGTCATTCTCACGTTCCTCCGCATATAGGACCTTGCACCACAGGGGTGTCATTTCAACCACGCACAACATGCTATGGAAAATAAAGGTACCTATGAAGGTTAGGATATTCGAATGGCTAATGTTGGATCGAAAAATCCTAACACAGACGGTACTAATGTCGAGAGGTTGTTCGGTCCCAATAGGTTGTCACCTGTGTCATGCGGACATAGTGGAGACAAGAGGCCATATCATGTGGAATTGTGTCTATGCGACACGTTTTTGGAAAGGTTTATTGGCTCATTATAACATCTCGCTGCATAGAGGAGTAGGAATAGGTAGGGCATGGGTTGCCACAAGTAAAGCATTATCCGGGCAACAGAGATCCCAATGGAATGTCATTGGGCAGCAGGTGCATGGGCGCTATGGAGAGAGAGAAACAGAAGGCTGTTCTCCAATAAACAAAAACAGGTAGGCCACCTTAACAGCGATACTGCATTGGAGATCGATAGGTGGGTGGCGACCGAATGAGTTGTAAATAAATAAGTGAGGTGTCAAATGTTAGTTCTGTGTATATATAGTTAGTGAGTGCAAACATTACTATTACTTTGCTTGTTGTTATTATTTTTTACTCTTTTGTTTGTAACTAAACTTTTTTTATCAATATAATTGTTGCCGGCAACTATTAAAAAAAAAAAAAAAAACCTTATACTTGTAAACTTATGCGTTCATAAAATAATCATTATTATGAGAGTTTTCAAAAGAACAGTATTGTTGTTGTGCCTCTTAAAATTTCGGGAAGTCCAAAAAAAAATTGTATGTGAATCCATTGAGCTGTATATATATACTTGTATTGTGTGTCACTTAAAGAGTCCAGATTTTCTCGACTAAATCATTAACACTATTTATCACGTTGCAATAAATCAATTTAAAACATTTTGATATATAATAATTATTAAATTAAATGATAGAAAAATTCCGTATAGATCTGTCCAACTAACTTGTGGCAAATGATTTGAAAAATGAGAAAAAGATGGCAGATAGTGCAAATCATTAAGTGGCGCTTATTGATTGAGATCACCGTCGTCGCAACTTGCCAGACAATTAATACTCCGTGTGTAACCGTCTCCTGAATTGTGGGCTCCATATTGCAGCAATTCATGACTTTGTTTGTGGGACTGCCGGATTGTAATTTCTCTTTTCTTTGCTAGATGACAGAAAATTATTGTCATTACTTAATTTTGTTTCTTTATTTAATCGAAATATATACATTTTTTTAATTCTTTTCCTAAAATGAAAAAGCTCGTATGGCAATGGTACAAATATATGAATATACTAGTATCATACCGTTACAAGAGCTATTATGTGAATATGTATTCTTAAATGATATACAAGAAATAAAAAATTGCAGCAATTACTGTGGATGGATATCCTTAAATAACATTTTAAAAATAAAAATGAATCAGAGCCAATATGAAAATCGAGTATCTAACGATTAAATAATGAGAGTTCAAGAAAGTTAAATAAAATAGAGAAATTATGATATTTACATATAAGAATACGTGTTTAAACAAAATTTAAACTTCTACACGTAGAAAAACATGTGATTAATATAATTATAAAAATATTTTTTATAGTTTCAAACAAAATCGTTCCAATCTCACCCACATGTAGTGCTCTTATCGGAATGCAAGAGCTCAGGATGATTTTATATATAGGGAGAATTTTACGTATATCTCTCAAAAACTTCAAAATTACATATTCCCCCTCTAAAGTTTGAAATTACATATTTTCCCCTCTAAACTTTAAATACTCACAAATTTACCTATTTTATTGTCTTTTATATTAAAACTCATTCTAAATTTATAAAATACCCATTTTCCTTTTATTAAAAACATATAGAGCCCATCAGACTTAAATTTGAATCTGAACGGTTCATCTACAGTCCGAACTGCTTTTAGATCTGTGCGCGCAAGATCAGCACAAATCTTAATGCGATTTACACACACATATTTAAGTGACATGCACATATCTTAATGTGATGCTAGATCCGTGCGTGCTAGATCAGCACGAATATTGAAGCAATGCACACAGATCTTAATGTGATGTGCGCGGATCGAACGGTAGAGGAACCCTTCAAATTCAAATTTGAGTCTGATGGACTTTTATATGCTTTAATAAAGAGTAAAATGGGTATTTTAAAATTTTAGAATGGGTTTTAATATAAAAGACACTAAAATGGGTAAATTTGTGAATACGTAATTTTGAAGGTTTTGAGGGGTATACGTGAAATTCCCCCTATATATACTAGATGATTGCCTCTATAATTATGAATTAATTAATTGTCTATAAATTTTAACCTCTTAGTAATCTCTTGTAGCAGGTCACGGACTCACGATTACAATGTCCAAGTCAAATATAAGCAACAATGGATGGTGGTATTGCACCTGGTATTCTTGTGAGTGTCTTGTTCATCGAATTGTCCTCTTTTGGACTCTTAGTCCAAAGGAATGTAACAGCTGGCAAATTATGAATTCAGAGCAAGGAAGCTTATCTACCTTTCATGCTGAGTGTGATATGATAATAACATGATATAGACATGCACATTTGACAGTTGTACACATAACTCAAAACTGATCAAACGGTTTGAATTCAAACTCAAGGTTCAAGTTATTTTAACAAATTCGAATTCCAGAAATTGTATAGCACGAATACATATTTGACTGTGATATGACATGCACGTGCGAAATTTAGACCTCGAGTCTCCTGCTGTCATCCTCATATTAAAAATTCAAATTTTGAATTCAATTAAGAAGTTCGAACTCAAAAGGCTGTATAGTACGAAGACACATCTGACAGTAATATGATATGGAAATTCATCTTTAAGATCCGGTGTCTCCTACAGTCGTTTTCACGATCACACAGATATCCCAAATTTTGATCAGCCAACAGTTCAGGTCTAAATTCAAAATTTGAATTATTGTAGTAAATCCCAAGTTCCCAACTCAAGAAGCTAGAACGAAGATACATCTGACTATGATATAACATGGGCATGCAAGAATAGGCCCTTGATCTAGTGAATTGGTATCCTCTGCATTAACTCAAAAGGGAATCTTTTGAGTTAATGAATCTCGATCGTCCAATCTGTTTTAAGATTCGTGCAAACTAGATCTGCACTAGTATTAAAGGGCCCCTATGTTATAGGCACAAGCCGGATTGACTCCGTTTCAAATCAGACGGTTGAAATTCATTAACTCAAAAGATTCCTTTTTGAGTTAATGTAGAGGATACAGATCCTGATCTAGTGGCAAAAGATAACACTTGACGTGCAGAAGATTGTGGGTTCGAAATTCAAATGAAAAATCTTTTATGGATAATCAAATGTAAGTTGGTAACCTAGACCTCTATCTTTATATCTAAAAAAAAAATAACATGGATATGCACAATTTTGACCCAGAGTTAGGGGTGTTCATCGGATCCGATTTAATCGGTTTTAAACCGAACCAAGAGAGTTCAGATTAAACGGTTCGATTTTTCCGGTTAAATGGATCTGTTCGGTTTAGAAAATTTTAAAACCGGTTAGGCCGAACCGACTGGAACTTTTAAACTTGTCCCTCGTCCCCCGTCCAAACCGACTGGAACTTTTAAACTTGTCCCTCGTCCCCCGTCCAAACCAGACATTTATAAAAAATAAAAATAAAAAATTACAACGTAATGTATATTGCTTAGTTCAGTTTATAACAGTTAAATCAACCAAACAAAATATTTAAAATCATCTTAAAAAAACTTTAAAAAATTAACAAAAAAATGGATTTTTTTTTTTTAAAGTGAAAAAATCCACCGACTTTTATGAAAACAACAAATACTGCATGAAGATACCGAGTGTATTGAAAATGACTGGTCGGTTCAGGACCGGACCAGGGTTCAAACCCGTGGTGGATCAAACCGTTGCTAGGGACGGGCCTAGCACGGTTTTTGGCCCTACTAGATCGGACGAGTCTTGACCCGTGAACCGTGGCAAAATCGGACCAGACCAAACAAAACCGTGGCAATCCGGACCTAACCCGTGGTGAACCGGACCAAAACAGTGTAGACCCAGACTTACCCACCCCAAAACCATGTAAACCCGCTAGAATTTTTTTTTAATTTCAAATTTCGAAATTCAAAATTTTAAAAATAATCTTCCATGGACCGGACCATAAGGATTTGAAAAAAATCTTCCAAGTCCATAAGGATCTGAAAAAAAAATCTTCAATGAAACCCTCCAAAACTATCATTGCTAGTAGAAGGCTTAGTTCCAGTTTGAACCGAACAACCTAAAATTTAGTTCTGTTTATTCGAATCAGTGTTAACTCGATTAATAACTTTATTTCAACTAATTTGATTGTATTTTTTAAAATAGAATAAAATTTTAATTTATCTATTTTATTTGAGCTTAATCCGAACCGATAAACACTCCTATCCAGAGTCTCCTACCGTCCTACGATCGACAATATTTCTCACGGTCAGATAATTGAAGTGAACATGAGCACACACATGCATCTAAAATCATGACGCATTGGATCCGAGGTCATATAAATAGGCATCTAGAAATAAGAAATGTTGAATGTTTTAACCAAGGAGCAAATCATAATTTGGATTTGGGGAGAAGTATATAATTGAAATGATTGGTAATCAATCAATTGACTGACTAGTCGGTCAAGATTGTTATCTCACTAGAATGGACCGTTTAATTTTTGTCTCGGTAGGCGCTGGCGCTCACTGACACGATTGATAGACCTAATTTGAGTTGACTCCGCTGAGTCAATAACCAATTTTTGTACTGAAATTTGAAAATTTTTATTTAGGACCCCAATTTACGTCATTATTGCTCGTTATCTGACGTCCTCGTTTGGATCAATTGGGTTAAAACTAAGATAACTCTTGATTGTTTTCTAATTGCTTTTAAATTGAATTAGTGACTTTTAAGATAATTATGTCTGAGATGTTGAGTGCTTGAAATATAGTTGAGATATTTTTTTATAAATATTTAAAGTTGAAAGATTAGACTTGACTAACTGAGAGGGACAAACTTTGATCAGTCATACCTTTACGTAAGAAACTCCTTTTTGAGCGTTCAATCAGTTTTCGGAAAGTTTGGAAGGAGGAGATATGGATTTTGAAAATAAATTAAGGTTTACCTTCCAAAATGTCCTGCGCACTCATAATTGCAAAAAAATATCGTTTAGATTCTCAAAACTGCAATTGAATTTTCTGAAAAATAACGGCAAGTTATAAAATTGATTTCAACAAAAAAAGAAATGTTATATTTATAATAAAAATAAACAAATTTGAAAATAAACATAATATTTTTTTTTGTAATAAGAAAGAAACTTGTACTTGATCGATAATTTATTTTTTCATGAAACTTGTACTTATAAAATATTTTGTTGCATAAACAATCTAAATTGTATTTGATCAATAGACAATTTTCTCGGTATTATTGAACCGAGAAGAAGTAAGCATTAGACCTCAATTTAAAAAAAAAATATATGTATATTGCTCAAACCGCCGAGACTCTCGGCGGTTTGGGTATTTTTAAAAATTCTTAAAAATTGTGGTCATTTTTGTATTTTTGTATTTATTTTGGATATTAATAAAAAAATCGGGAACAGATGTATGCATAGGTAACAATATAAATGATATGTTTGCTCAAAAATGTGCAAGACATGAAAACAAATAGTGGTTGAAGATATAATGCATCAAAAGAGAAGTTGTGTCGTTAATGTTGCTTAATTTGAGGGCACTCAATAATAGATGCACATATGTCAATAGAGATGATATGAAGTTTTTTATTCTCATATTTTAATAAAAATTTAGTTAATGCAAATTCTAAAATTATTAATAAACTTTACGAATTTGATAATTTTTCATAAATTAATTTTTAAAGTAATTTTTAAAAGAGAGGGATCAAATTACACCTTTTTTGGTGACACACTTTGACACCTACCATTTTTAAAGTCCAAACAGTCGATCCAAACCGTTCAACATGATGGATATATTAAAATGTGCTTGGAGATCAAATTTAACATTTTTTGAATTTTTTTACTATTTATTAAGATGGTTACAAAATCGTTGTTTTCAGACCATTAAGAAACAACAATTTTGTAACCATCTTAATAAATAGTAAAAAAATTCAAAAAAATATAAAATTTGATCTCCAAGCACATTTTAATATGGTGATCATGTTGAACGGTTCGGGTCGACTGTTTGGATTTTGAAATCGCAAAATTGACCTATAAAAAAAACGGTGTCATGATGTGTCACCAAAAAAGGTGTAATTGGATCCCTCCTCTTTTTAAAATTCAAATTATGTTCAAATTATTTCTGAATCTCAAATTTATCACTACAATTACCACGCTCATAGATTCTATTTATAGAAAAAAAAATCTTGTGTATTTATATTGTGTGCTAAAATTGTATGGGGATTTTTAAATGTTTCATCCCTTTATAGCCATTGCTCTTGAAATTTTCTCTGACAAAAAACTGTGAAATGATGGCACTAGAAAAGCAATAATTAATGGAAGTTAGCTTTTATGGCGGTCCCTCTTCTTTGGTGAGTGTAGATTGTCATCAAATTTAGAGACAACGTCTTCAATCCTTGTAAAATCTAGCCTGGCTTTCTCTTTTCTGCTCAATGTCCTTCTGGTACAGCAATCCTGCTGGTACGCGTTGTACTGTCCTTCAAAATACGGACAGAGTCAGAAATTTTATTAAAATAGAGTTTTAGCAATTTTGTACTTATTTACAAAAATTAGTAATTTTTTTTTTTCAAAGCATATTTTAATATGGAGATCACGTTGAGCGGTTCAGATCGACATTTGAACTTTGAAAAAGAGGATAAGAGGTGTGATTGAGGCAGAAAACAATGAGGTATTTTAATCCTACTCATATACTAATTCATTATCAATTTTCTTATTTTTGTAATAATTAAGTATACTTTTTATGGAAACAAATAATTTTTACAATGGTGAGTGTTTCATAGTTATGGCAAGTAACAGGATGTTGAAATGTTGATTTTGCTCTTTCCTTGTAAACCAAAGGAATCCAATAAGTTATTGTATGCAACCACCTCATTTTATTACATGTAACACTATTCTAGCTCCTCTTAGCTGGGGAATTTCTTTGGTATATAATTATATGGTGGAAGAAAATAAAACAAACAGATAACATGTAAAACTTGACACCAGCATATCGGAAACATGAATAGAAAAGACGGCCCATGGGCCTAACATTAACATAAGCCCATATCTCTTGATTTAATATCAACGTCTAATTAAAGAAGGTATTAGTGTATTTACTAAACAAGCAAACAACCAACCCCTTCCCTTCCAAAGAAAAAAACTGTGTCAGCTTGTGACCAAATAGCACCGCCATAAAAACTTCCTTCCATTGATTATTGCTTTCCTGGGGCCCATCATTTCACAGTTTTTTGTCTGAGAAAATTTCAAGAGGAATGGGTATAAAGTGATGAAAATTTAAAATTCCCAAACATTTTGAGCACACAATATAAATACGCAAAATAATTTCTAAATGTAGAATCTTTGGTCGTGGTAATTAGAGTTTGAGATACGAATTTTTTTACTGATAAAATTTAAAACAAAATATTTTTTATAATGCATATTGACATGTTAAAATTCCTAAATTTTATACAGAATATATTTTGTCTGGGAATAATAATTACTTTATATAATTTGTGTTATATGTCAATGTCATAAAATCCATGAACAATTAGAAAATATACTTAAATTGTTGAAGAAACTTTTGAAAATGTGGATAATTCGTGAATTATTTGCGTACCTTGTCACCACTAATAAAATTGCAATGAAGACAGTTACAAAAAAAATGACTCATTCTACATTGAGAATGAAATTTTTAGAATTTGCATTTACTAAATTTTCATTGTAATTTTTTTTAATATGATCTGTAGTGACATATGTGCATCTATTATTGAATGCCCTCAAATTAAGCAACATTAATTACGCAGCTTCTCTTTTGATCGATGCATTATATCTTCAACCACTATTTGTTTTGATGTCTTGCACATTTTTGAATAAACATATCATTTATATTTTGACGTTATCTTTTAGTCACAATCATCAAATCAGTCGTATAATAAGTTTCTCAAGACAGGAAAATAAAGACATGGGCGCTTGTCATTGTATTGTAGAAGTCAGATTAATCGTCTATCCATGGTAATTGACAGGTGGCAATAATTTAGAAATATCGTACTTAATTTCGCTTCTTCATCTCTCAAATACCCGTAATATTTCAGTGTTTCTGCTATGAGTCATGTACGTGGACTGCCTCCACTCAGGACGGAACTAGGAAATTGAGATAGAGAGGCTGAACAAATAAGTGTCATGTAATTTTATTTTATGAGAGAGTTAATAATAATAATTTTTTATAATTTAAAATTTTGAAGGTAAAAAATGTAAAAATTTCAAAGGATAGGGGGAGGTTTAGCCCCTTTCTTACCATGTAGTTACGCGCCTTACGCCCCTGCCTCCACTGTTGAGCACCTCTTGTATGAGATCACTTTTTTGTTTTTTTTTTTTCGTTCTTTGAAAATTCGACTGCCTCGTTCTTTTAAAATGTTTATTTTTAAATGTGAACTTTAAAAAGTGTTTATTTAGAATAAAAAAGAACACGCTAACTGTCTCTCAAACACAATTCTTGAGACGCCCTCGAACTAAAGGGCCTTCTAGAATGTCGGTGTTCTATCCAGCGTCATGTCTCACCCTTTAAAATAATACTGACAAGCCTTTAAACCTAAAATCTAACTTATAAAATTTTAATTTTTTACAAGTGACACTTTTGACCACGATGACCTTCTAGAAGGTCGGTAGCATCTTTCCACCGTGACTGTGTGACTTCTCAAACCCGTAGCATTTTAAATTTTACTTCTCAGGACTTTAAACATCTGTCTACAATCTTTTAAAGTGCTCGTGTTAAGCTTTTACATCTTACATTTAACTTACCAATTTTTTTACAGTAAAAGTTTGTATACACTTTAAAATTTTCTTCTCAAGCTATTAAATTTTTGTCTATAATTTTTTAAAGTATTTGCGTAAAGTCTTTAAACTGTTCATATAATTATCAATTAATTAACTGTAGTTATCAATTAAAGGCTTATCGATAAGAGTACTACATGTGGTAAATTTTGTACAACATGTATATTTGTTTTGATGTATATTAGAACGATTTTGTTTCAAACAGAAACATTTATTAGTAAGTTTCAAACAGAAAAAAGTACTTTTTTATAATTATATCAATCACTATAAATAAAATAAAATTTAAAATATAATATGTGTACGTTTATCTATCTCATACAAATAGAATTTATAAAAAAATAAAGAGTTTTGATGTATATTTAGAGTAAAACTAAGGTGTTCTTAAGCTCACCAAGTCCCTTTGTGAGCTTAACTCAAAAACCTTTCGGATTGACTTCAAACGACGTATCCAAACCGTTCAAACCGATCTACTTCATGAGTGATGCGTTTACATGTCAAATATTAAAAATTTGGAACTAATTTAGTATGAAGTCAAGCGGTCAAAAAAAGATGATTTATAAGTTCATTTTAATGAGTTCATTTTTTATCATTTTTAATGAGTAAAAAAAAACCGATCTACTTCATGGTTGTTTGCTTGTTTAGTAAATACGCTAATACCTTCTTTAATTAGACGTTGATATTGTAGATTACATCTTTTGAAAGAGGTTAAATCAAGAGATATGGGCTTATGTTAATGTTAGGCCCATGTACGTCTTTTCTATTCATGCTTCCGATTTGCTGGTGTCAAGTTTTACAAGTTATGTGTTTGTTTTATTTTCTTCCACGAATTATATATCAAAGAAATTCCACAGCTAAAAGGAGCAAGAATAGTGTTACAGGTGATAAAATGAGTTGGTTGTATACAATAACCTAATAGGAAATTCTCTCGTTTTTAAGGGGAAAAAAGAAGCAAAATCAACAGTTCAACGCCATGTTACTTGCCATTACTATGAAACACTGACCATTGTAAAAATTATTTGTTTCCAAAAAAAGTATACTTTAAACTATTAAAAAAATATGCAAACTGCTAATGATTAAGCCGACATTTTTATTAATACCCTAAAAAAAAATATATATATCAAATCTACCCTCATTTTGGAAAAAAATTTAAAACTACCCTAACCGCCCCATAATGGGGCGGTCCACTGGTGCTATAGAACCGCCCTCTTTTTGGGCGGTCCACTTCCTCCATAGAACCGCCCAGCGGTGGGGCGGTTCAGTGTTTTTTTTTTTTTTTTTTTCAGATTTTATATATTTTTAAGATTTATTGTTGTTTGTTAAGGTATATATTTTTATAAGAAAATGTATATTGATGTATATATATTTTTAAGATGTATATATTGTTAAGATATATTTTTCTTTTTTAAGATATATATATATTTATAAGTAAATGTATATATTGTTAAGATATATTTTTATTTTTTAAGATATATATATTTATAAGGAAATATATATTGGTATATATTTTTTTAAGATATATATATTGTTTAAGATATATTTTGGTTTACTAAGATATATATTATTGTAAGGAAATATATATTGATATATATATTTTTATTGTAGATTTTATATAAAAATGAAGGAAAGTGCATAAATTTTTTTATTATAATTTTCAATAAAAGTGAGTTGAGTTTTGATGCGGTTATACGGCTGTTGTACTGATTGTCGATTTGGCTAACGTGGTAAACAGTGAAAAATATGTAATCTAAATCGTAAGTCCACATAAAAAAAAATCCAAACTACGTAAAATAAATGTCCACAGCTCATGCAAAACAGTCCAGACCGAATACATAATAGTAGAAACCTATCAAACTACAAAACATAAAAAAACCTAACGTCGAGGGCGAGGGCGACGACCAGAGAGATCCAACCTACGAGGTGGATGACGGTCCCTGGGCGGCTGTACACGCCTGACGTGAACCTCCTCCTCCTGTGCGGCTGTATCCGCCTCGGCCCACGGATCCTCCACCAGTAGGGGGATGGGCGGCATAGTAGGCACCTCCCATGGCTCCCAGGTCGATGGATACGTAGGCGGAGGAGGCGGTGTGCCAAATATAGCAGATGCATAGGCATCTGCATGCTGTGCTCCACTCCCACTGGCCTCGTCATCGTGCTGTCTGGCCTCCGGATATCGTGGTATGTGGAGGCTCCGTCTCTCATCCCCGGCATAATCTCCAGTAAAGTCATCCATAGTGAACTCCGGAGTGGAATGTCGTGGGGGAGCTCCACCCTTAATGGAAACAATGTTAGTTTTGCTACATACAAATAAGTAGTAAGTCGAATAAATAATAAATTTTTGCTACCTGTCCAACCTGCACCGGAACTCCATACTCATTGTAGTAAGCGCTCCACGCATTATTATTCAACACCCATTCGTGGAAGCCCCAACCTGATTCATCCACTACATAATTGAAGAAAAATTAATGAGAATAGTTTTTGTACCGAGAAATGACTGTGTACGAGAAATGACTGTGTACGACAAAATCAAATTACCTGGAGGAGGTGGCGGCATCTCATCACCGTATATAGTGACTCTGGGCTGATCCGGATCTAGTGGTGTGGGCTCTATCTTGCGCCAGTTTATGTTCTCCCCACTGTCATGCAACATGCCAATGAGGCGGCCGTCAAAGCCGGAGTCCTCCACCATAGGAGCAGTGTGCTGGAGCATTGTACATCCCACTGCTCGCCAACCTTCTCATGCCATGCACACCAAGCTGTGTGCCACTCCTCTGATACCGGTAAGAATCTACACAAAGTGTATTTATTAATTTTTTAGGAAAAACTAAATAAACATTTAATGCTTTAAATATGTTAGTTTCGTAAGTAATTACCTGGCGAGCCTGCATCGGTCCGAAATATTTGTGATTATTGAACCCTAATTATTGGTGATTATTGAACCCTAATTATTGTAATTTAAATTTCGAAATATTTGTGAAAACTTACCAAGCAAGCATGGCACAGGCTCCGGTATAAGTGGGCGATCACAGCTCCGCCCCAGTTCCAGTTCGATGGCTTCTCAATTTCTGTCAGTAGAGAGAGGAACATAATCGGAACCGCGTCACCGCTGGAGTCCACGAACATGACGCTGCCACAGAGATCCAGCACAAAGGCCCTCACATACCTACAAATATAAAATAGTAAAGATAAATGTAATGATTTTCACTGTTGAGTTCGTAACATATTTTAATTTCAAGATTCTCAATTATTACCTCCTGACGGCCTCCAGATCAGTGGTCTCGGCTGTGATCCGATGCAGGAAAAAGTGATCACGGAGCGACGCTAGGCTAATGCAGTACCCCGAATACCGGAACTCCTCATCATCCTTCCTCTTCTTCTTCTTCTGTAGCGTCTTTGGATCCTCTACCCCCAGAAGCTGCCGTATCATCCCCACATGAAGTGGACTGTCGGAGACACCGCTGATAGGCTCCCCATCGATCCGTAGACCCCATAGAGCGCTCACATCTGCTAAGGTCACGGTCATCTCCCCAAAGGGTAGGTGGAACGAATGAGTCTCCGGTCGCCATCTCTCCGCGAGCCCGCTCATCAGAGCCTGGTCGATCTGACCCTGTGGCATGGTAGCAAGCTGGTACAATCCGAGATTCATAATGCACTGCTCCATCAGAGGATGACCGACGTACGGTATCCCGGAGGTGCGATGTCTCACGGTCAACATCGTCTCGTCCTGTATTTAACAATGATTTCAGTCTAAGCGACTTACTATATGCCATATTAAAAATCTGTAATTTGAATTAAATTGCTTAAAAACCAACGTACCTCAATAGATGCGAGCGCGACCCTGTGCTGAACGTGTGGAATCCACAGAAGAGGGCTGAATGTATCAGCTGCATGTGTAGCGTGGTCTGCACCGAGAGCCTCTGCACCAGATGCACTGGGAGCCTCCGTACTAGACGAACTACCTCCCCTCTCCATAATATCTACAGTGCACAATTTTCAAATAACTTAAATTTCACAAATTGAACCCTAAACCCTAAACCCTAAACCCTCTAAATTAGGCCGCAATTAAATAATTTTATTTCTAAATTAAACCCTAAACCCTAATTTTTATCAACTTACTCGCGTCGGGAAAATCAACAACCCGCACACGGCAATTCAATTTCCAAACTGAACCCTAAACTCTAATTTTTATCAACTTACTCGCGTCGGGAAAATCAACAACCCGCACACGGCAATTCAATTTCCAAACTAAACCCTAAACTCTAATTTTTATCAACTTACTCGCGTCGAGAAAATCAACAACCCGTACACGGCAATTCAATTTCCAAATTGAACCCTAAACTCTAATTTTTATCAACTTCATCGCGTCGGGAAAATCAACAACCCGCACACGGCAATTCAATTTCCAAACTAAATCCTCTTAATTCTACAAAAAATAAATTAATAATTTACGTAAACGTACCAGAAAAAATCCGATCGAGAGAAAGTTGGCCGAGAGAGAGAGAGAGGGTGGCCGAGAGAGGGAGAGAGGGTGGCCGAGAGAGGAAGAGAGGGTGGCCGAGAGAGGGAGAGAGGGGCTGAGGTGGGGGGGCTGGTTCGAGTGGGGGGTGGTGGTGGCGGGGTGGGGGAGGGGAGGGGCGGCCGGGTAGAGAGGAGGAGAGACCGGGTAGGGGGCGGGAAAGGGGAGGCCGGGGCTGGGCGGGGGGGGGGGGGGCGCTGGGGTGGCTGTCGGGTCGGGTAGGAGGAAGGGTGGGGGGGGCGGGTAGGTTAGAGGGGGGGGGGAGGGGACCAGAGGGGTTTAACCAAAAAAAAAAAACGTGGTTGAACCGCCCCCTCATTGGGCGGTTGGGTATAGGGTGTGAACCGCCCAGTGATGGGGCGGTTTGATGGAGGGAGTGAACCGCCCCATTATGGGGCGGTTAGGGCAGTTTTAATTTTTTTTTTTAAATGAGGGCATATTTGATAAAAAAAAAATTTTAGGGTATTAATAAAAATGTCGGATGATTAAGTGTTCGGATAAATTTTCATAACAATTCGGATAGTTAAATAAATCAATAAATTAAATAAATTAAGTTGAAAGGATAATATCCGGATCGTGATATCATCACTGTCTTTAAACGTATTCCATCTCTAGCGTACAAGATTTGGAATCGCCACCAAGATAATACGGAAATATCGCAACTTAGGGCACAACCATGGAGGCAACCGACAATAACTCCGCAAATCAGAATTTGATTAATTAGAATAAATGAAAATATTTTGTGGGAGTAAATTAAGGAAAATAAAATATATTTTTTCTTCTCGGATATGAAACAGAGGAGATTTCAAAAAATGACAGCTAATTTCAGACTGTACACCTTAATGAAAAGGTGTTAATTCAAAGTAATAGGATGAGTGAACAGTTAACAACTAGGTAATTTGATTATTATCGGAAATGAAATATATCACAAAATAAAAGGACAAAAAGAGGTCTGTACGATTAACGCATCTTTAATTAGATATAAAAGTTTCAGTTTAGTCCCTCAAATTTGTCAATATTACAAATGGAGAGTTTAAGTAAATACATTGAATTGTGAAATTTCGAGTTTTCAAACTAAAGTTTCAACATTAAGTACACATTTTTTTTATTTTTTTTTGGAGTGAGGCTATGGTGCTATGCATAGCACGGATGGCTAGTGTACTACGGCTCAATATGGTACCTTTTAAAATCCTAACGGTCGATCCGACCGTTCAATGTGATAACCATATGAATATGTACTTGCAAACTAAATTTTATATTTTTTCGAATTTTTTTACTATTTTTTCAGATAGGTAGAATTTTGATGGTCCAGAATTTTCAAAAAACACTGATTTTTCTACCTATCTGAAAAAATAGTAAAAAAATTCGAAAAAATATAAAATTTAGTTTGCAAGTACATATTCATATGGATATCACATTGAACGGTCGGATCGACCGTTAGGATTTTAAAAAGTACCATATTGAGCCGTAGTACACTAGCCATTGGTGCTATGCATAGCACCATAGCCTCACTCTTTTTTTGGCCCTATTTTAATAAATTTTCCGACTCTGTCCGTATTTGAAGGACCGTACAACGCGTACCAGCAGATTGCTGTACCAAAAGACCAACAAGCAGAAAAGAGAGAGAGCCAGGTTAAATTTTAGAAGGATTGAAGAAGTTGTCCCTGGATTTGATGACAATCTACACTAAAAATTCGACTGTCAATGTTGGTGTCATTTTTTCACAAGCTGGTCACAATCTACACTAAAAAAATATATATGTAATTCACTTAAATTTTTTGAGATCTCCTCTGTTCCATGCATTGCAGCGTTCCAGTACTTGAGACCAGTGATCAGCGGTATGAGGGAAGGCTTTTGATAGATTGCGGCTATGATGCCGATAACCAATAGTTGCCTATTGCATTTGCAATTGTGCTGAAGGAGGATAGTGAGAATTGGGGTTTTTTCTTGCAGTGGTTGAGGAATGAAGTGCTTGGAGCTGATAAATTCGTATGTGTTATATCGGACCAGCACAAGGGGATCAAATGTGCACTGACAGCAGAATACGGATGGTCTCCAGACCTTTTTGTGCACAGGTTTTGTATGCAGCATGTTGCTGACAACCTGGTCCAGAATTGTGGAAATGACAAGTGGTTCGAATGGAGGTTCAAACAAAGAGCCAGGAAGAAGAAACCAAGAAGGTTGAAAGAGATGATCGAAGAGTTTGCTGTGGTATGTCTAATTTATTATAATTCGTTTAATTATTTTATAAGACTATGAGGAAAATGAAGTAACACATCTTTGTTTTTGTACAGCTAAATCGAAGGTGTAATGCATTTTTAAAGAAGGTGGGCAAAGTACATCCCAATGATGTGATGGAGCCGTCCAATCATGAGAAAATTTTCCAAATCTGTGATGGAAGATACCAATTTGGTATCATGACAACAAATGGCTCCGAGTCGCTTAACAATGTCTTTCGGGTGAGCCGTATAATGCCCGTGGCTGCCATAGTGGAGGATACGCTTTATAAGTGCAACAAACGGTTTGTTGAGCGGCGAAAGCGAGCAATGGACTTAAGAGATGCAAATCAGTTATTTTCCGACTGAGTTTTGCAAAAGATCAGAAAACAGTGGACCAAAGTTGCAGAAATACATTTGGTCCCTTATACGCATGGCGAAGGTCAGTACCAAGTTTCATCTCCAAATGAGTACGTTCCAGTCACCTGCAGCGCCAATGGAAGTATGGACATTATTCATAGGGAGTTCTATACATTGTGACACGCGGACCTGGCAACAAAATGGAATGTACATGCAGATGTATCCAATTAACATCTATTATGTGTGCTCATTGTTAGTTTGTAATAATCTAGAAGTCAATAATACGATAAATTTATCATATATGTTTTGTTCATGAATTGGATGATTAATAAAATATTATTTTGTTGCCTTGAGTTGCATTTATGAATCATTTCGAGTTAATGACTGAAATTGTGAAACTTCATAATATAGATGATATATACTCTTAAAAGTCTCTAACCGAGGTAATTAGCAGGAACACTATATTACCACTACAAGGTTAGTATGTGGATTAAAAGATGGTTAAGTTTTACAAACCATTGACAAGAGATGTCATTTTAATCACATAGATACATGTTCCAGGAACATGATATTTGACAGACCCCGAATGAAACATTAAATGGAATTGTGTTAGTGTCATTAATGTTTTCATTCAGTGTTAATTTCTAAAGTATGAGGTATTCATCTTTCCTACATAAGAGATGTGTATGTGTGATTGTTACCTAACGCTATCCGTAAAAAGTAGCTATAACGGTAGCACTTCGGTATACATAACTTATGCGGAGGAAGAGATGGTTTACCAAAAGTGCTATTGTCCCTCGTATCTCTATACGAGTTATAGTATCACTGGGCCCCTTGATAGAATAAGATTATCTGCATGCGGTATGATTACAAGAGTAAACATATTTGATAATCTGTTCAAGATCAAGAAAAGATTAAGTTTGCAAGGATGACACACACCTACCTTGAAACTGATCTGATAGCTATGAGACAAAAGAATTAACACGAGTAAATAGTTTACTGGATCGTGATATTGTACAGTATAGCATCATCTGTGTAATTGGATGGTCATAGTGCATTCTGCCAGGTGTCTCCTATGATTTGTAGAAGTGAAAACAGTTTTAATTCTATTTACCAACATAACACAGATCCTATCGGGTCACACCATATAGAGCTAATTGGAGAATTTATTTGATTAATTATAAATTGATTATGATTAATAATAAGATGTTATAATTAATTATACGTGATATAATTGAATTATAAATGTCATAATAAGATGACAAGCAGAAACAATGGTTAATTTATAAACGTGCACGACACGTTGTATAAAAGTTACCGAAAGAACAACCGAGAGAAATATAATTGTTCAGAATAATTATATGGATATGAAATGAATTTTAAATGTTAATTATGGATTAATATTTTGGGCCTAAAGCCCATTAGAATTAAAGCTTTAATTAAATTTAAAAACCCAAAGTCAAAGCCCAAATCAATTCAATTTATATTGGGCCAAGGCATTTTTGTAAATGCACTTGAAAACACTGTAGCACCGATCTATGAGGGTATTTTGGTAATTTTGGGCCATATCCATTTCCTATAAATAGAGGGGTAGGGGTAGAGAGAAAATTACTAATTCACTTGATATCGAATCGATCTGATCGATCGATAATCTAATTTTCTCTCTTTCTCGGTTTCGTTTACGGGATTGGAAAATAATATATTTGCGAAAGTCGCAATATTTCTATTTTTTCTTATTTATTGAATCGGAATAACTACGGATCGTGAATATTGTTATTTCATATTTTCTCGGTAAATAGTGTTTTTGCCAAAGTCCGCGGTTTACGGTATTTCTGGCAAAAGAAATAAACCGCTCTCTGGTTAGTCTTGGTGGATAACTGATAGAGGCATCAGACGTTTGGTGCTCCGAGACGAATCGGTCTTCATTCCAATTAGAATTTGAAAACGAGATATAAATGTTATATTAATTTATTTAATTATTAAATATATTTAATTTTTAGAAATCAATCAAGGAGTAGATCTGTAGAGGATTAAAAGGGCTTGTCAAGCGAAAGACGGGAACATGAACGTTCGGTACTCTTTCCGACATACCTTTTTAATCCTTGGCTTAAGTTAAAAGTAAAATTTTTATTTTACGATTTTTTCGCAACTTAAGCCTAATGGCATTGGATAGCCTCAAAACCCAACACACATGTCTTAACGGTTTGTCGTGAACGAAACTAGAGCGAGGACCAATTTGTTACAGACTGCTATACTGTGAACTATTTTGAAAGTACTTGGAGTGGGGTGTTTGTTCCTTATGGCAATATGGAAAAATGGCCTACTTGTAATTCTCCTAGAATTCTTCCTAGCAAGGCCTGAATTAGGGTTGGGAGAAGAAAATACACCCGTCATGTAATGACCATGGATGAAATGCAAGGTAAGCGAAAGGGGCATCAGGCTCGCAGTTCCACTATCGACATGAATCGAAGAGGTATGTAACATTCATCAAAAATTATATTTCTTTTCAATTTTGACCAACTAACTAAGTAACAAATGCAATGCAGATGCCAGAAACGCAGCAAATGCGGCAGAAAATGAGCAAGTTATCGCAGAGGCAACTAGGTGACAAGGGTCACAGCGAAGCACAGCTACAAGTCGTTTAGATGCATCTGCTATGTTTACAGAAGCAATGGGAGAGGCAGTTGCCATAGGAGGAGAGGTGGTTGGGGTGCAAGGAGAGCCATCTGGAAGCCAACCAAGGAGGTCAACTAGTAGGCATACAAGGGCATCTGGAAGCCAAACAGAGCCAAATGGTAGGCCATCTTCTGCAACTGGTTAGTTTCTCGGATTTAATTTTAGGTGTAGTAGTAATAAGTAATTTAAATTCTTTTCATTTGATGCATGTTGTGAACTTATTTATTTAGATGTTGTTTTCAGAACTATTTTATTTGCAATTTGTGTGGACTTTATTAAGACTAAGTTATGAGTTAGTTGAATGTAAGTTTTTATAACTTTATTATTCTTTTACTATATTCAAAAATTAATTCTGAGATTTCTACTAAACCACAAATTTAGTTTTTTTAATGAAAATATAGAGATACATCAAGTCTACATGAATGTCAATACATTAAATCTAAATAAACTCTGAATTGATGAAATAAAGTCTACAAAATAGACACTAAAGAAACTCAAAAATTTTACAACCCTAATTTTAAAATTCTAATTCATCCAACTAAAATGCCTCCAACTCAAATGCATTCAAATTTTAAACCCTAATAATACTACTTCTTAGAACGAGACTTGAAAGTACATGAAACAAACTCTTCGTCCGAAATTGCCGGAACTGGATCAGTCATCGTCCGATGTTGGAGGCTCTGGATCAACCTTCTGTTTTTTCAAACCAGAACCGTAGAGATTTTCCACAAACTCATCGTCTGAAATTTCATACCGAATAGGCCGTCTAAGAAATTTCTACATCATATATACTTGACAGTTCGTTTTATCACGACATACTTGACAGTTGTTCTTTTTTCCCTCATTTTTCCCTCGATCACTAATTGATCCTCCTCTCGTTAGGCCACGATAGGACAATCTACCTCGGTTGCTACTGTTCATCCTATTGGCCCCTGGAAAATCGCCTCCGATATAGCCTTCTCTTTCTCTTCCTCTTTTTCTCTTCTGTGAGTTGAGTGAGTTGTGAGAGGGAGGAGAGAGAAATATGGATATTTATAGGGTCTGAAACAGCAAAAAGAAAATATTTTCCTACCGGCAATTTAATGGCCGGTTTGGACATTTTTAAAAAACCCAACTAAGGTGGACATTATTATTATTTTATAATTAATAATGGATATTAATAAAAATGACGGCGGATAGGCTATAGCTCAGTGTACCGAATAATTCAAGCGTCTCTTATTATTTTAGTTTTATTATTTTTTATTATTGTAAAAAACATTTACTAGATTTGTTTTGTATTTAGAAATTTGATTGACGAGTTCTATTTTAATATATAGTCTGTTATCAATTAAGAAATTACTGAAGAAGTACTTTCAACAATAAACGAAATCATGCAATCTATCATATATAAAATAGCTGGGCTATGGTGAGTTGCGAAGTAAGATGTCATTTTTACTTCACGCTCATATTTTTATTTTGAAAATCTAAACGACCGATCCGAACCGCTCAACATGTTCTCCATATTGAAATGTGCTTGGAGACCAAATTTTATAATTTTTGGAATTTTTTTACTATTTATTAAGCCACTTTGAAAATCGCTGATCGAATGATCCAGAATATTTTACTGCTTTTTAATGTTTACCTGGATCTGCGATTTTCAAAGTGGCTTAATAAATAGTAAAAAAAATTCAAAAAATATAAAATTTGGTCTCCAAGCACATTTCAATATGGAGAACATGTTGAGCGGTTCGGATCGGTTGTTTAGATTTTCAAAATGGAGTATGAGCGTGAAGTAAAATAACGTTTTACTTCACAACTCACCATAGTCGATCTCTATATAAAAACAGATTCTTCTAGAAAATTAGTATATTGAAACGATTAAGCTGAGCACGCATGTCTGGAGAATATATATTTAGACAGAGTTCACTCACCTTAATTTATGAACACATTAATTTTAATTCTCCCATTTTCAATATTAAAACCTTTTTGCTAGATGATTATTTGTTATTTTAATTTTATACTTCATCACAATCGCTGCTTTTATTTCTATATATGTGCTGACAATATAAGACGTATTTTTTTCCTGCTATTTGTGATTTAAAAAACAAAAATATATATATATATATATAGAGAGAGAGAGAGAGAGAGAGTGGCTAATATCAAAACGTTTGTTCCTGAGCTCAGGAACAAACGATTCCGTTCTTCAATTTCTGAAGTTCAAACAACAAATCTAAACTGTTAGATGTTCAATCTATTTTAAAATGTGCTTGGAGACCAAATTCTACATTTTTTGAAATTTTTTTACTATTTATTAAGCTGGTTTGAAAACCGCTGTTTTTATGAAATTTCTGCAGCATTGAAAAACAGCGGTTTTCAAACGAGCTTAATAAATAGTAAAAAAATTCCAAAAAATGTAAAATTTGGTCTCCAAGCACATTTTAATATAGATTGAACATCTAACGGTTTGGATTTGTTGTTTGAACTTTGGAAATGGGAGAACGGAATCGTTTGTTCCTGAGCCCAGGAACAAACGTTTTGATATTAGCCATTCTATATATATATATATATATAGATAGGCTACCATGCTTTGCAAATTAAAGGGCCTCTTATGCTTTGGGCTCCTTTTTGGATTTTCAAAATCCAAATCGTCGATCCGAACCGTTCAAGTTGTTCTTCGTATTGAAATGTGCTTGGAGACCAAATTTTACATTTTTTGGAATTTTTTTACTATTTATTAAGCCACTTTGAAAATCGCTGATCCAATGGTCACAGTAGCAAAACAGTAAAAAATTCTGGACCAATGGATCAGCGATTTTCAAAGTGGCTTAATAAATAGTAAAAAAATTCCAAAAAATGTAAAATTTGGTCTCCAAGCACATTTCAATATGGAGAACAACTTGAACGGTCGGATCGACATTTTGAATTTTGAAAATCCAAAAAGGAGCCCAAAGCACAAGAGGCCCTTTAATTTGCAAAGCATGGTAGCCTATCTTTATATATATATATAAAGAGAGAGAGAGAGAGATCGACTATGGTGAGTTGTGAAGTAAAACGTCGTTTTACTTCACGCTCATACTCCATTTTGAAAATCTAAACGACCGATCCGAACCGCTCAACATGTTCTCCATATTGAAATGTGCTTGGAGACCAAATTTTACATTTTTTGGAATTTTTTTACTATTTATTAAACTACTTTGAAAATCGCAGATCCGGGTGAACAAAAAACAGTAAAAAATTCTAGACCATACGATCAGCGATTTTCAAAGTGGCTTAATAAATAGTAAAAAAATTTCAAAAAATATAAAATTTGGTCTCCAAGCACATTTCAATATGGAGAACATGTTTAACGGTTCGGATCGGTTGTTTAGATTTTCAAAATAAAAATATGAGCGTGAAATAAAAATGACATCTTACTTCGCAACTCACCATAGCCCAGCTCTATATATATATATAGAGGGATGCTTCGGTGCACACAAGGACCTATTTGTAAAATGAATTCTATTTTCATTTTCAAAGTTCAAACAGTTGATCCGACCGTTCAACATTATCTCCATATTAAAATGTACTTGGAGGTCAAATTTTACATTTTTTTGAATTTTTTTACTATTTATTAAGTATTTTACAAATTCAATGGTCTGAATTTGACTAGTTTTTGTAAAATACTTAATAAATAGTAAAAAAATTCAAAAAAAATGTAAAATTTGACCTCCAAGTACATTTTAATATGGAGATAATGTTGAACGGTCGAATCGACTGTTTGAACTTTGAAAATGAAAATAGGAATCATTTTACAAATAGGTCCTTGTGTGCACCGAAGCATTTGCCATATATATATATATAATTTTGCTATTGTACTTCATGAAGTAAAACCAATATTTTACTTTACGCTCATATTCCCATTTTCAAAATCCAAAACGTCGATCCGAACGTTCAAGTTGTTCTCCATATTGAAATGTGCTTGGAGACCAAATTTTACATTTTTTTTGAATTTTTTTACTATTTATTAAGCCACTTTGAAAATCGCTGATCCATTGGTCCAGAATTTTTTACTGTTTTTTACTGTTCACAATGGATCAGCGATTTTCAAAGTGGCTTAATAAATAGTAAAAAAATTCCAAAAAATGTAAAATTTGGTCTCCAAGCACATTTCAATATGGAGAACAACTTGAACGGTTCGGATTGACGATTTAGATTTTGGAAATGGGAGTATGAGCGTGAAGTAAAACGAAGTTTTACTTCGCGAAGTACAATAGCCCTACTCTATATATATATATATATAGTATGGCTAATTTGCTTCCGGAAGCATTTCGACCGAGGTGCTTACGGGGGCATATCTTGCAATTTGATATTCAAACAACAACTTCAAACCGTTAGATGTTCAATCTATATTAAAATCTATTTGGAGACCAAATTTTACATTTTTTGGAATTTTTTTACTATTTTTTAAGCTGGTTTGAAAACCGCTGTTTTCAATGCTTCAGAAATTTAATAAAAACAGCGTTTTTCAAACCAGCTTAAAAAATAGTAAAAAAATTCCAAAAAATGTAAAATTTGGTCTCCAAGTAGATTTTAATATAGATTGAACATCTAACGGTTTGAATTTGTTGTTTGAACATCAAATTGCAAGATATGCCCCCGTAAGCACCTCGCCGAAATGCTGCCGGCAGCAACTTAGCCGCTCCCTATATATATATATATGAATGGAATTCCCCATCTATAACAATTTAGTTCTATTTTTTTTACTTCGTCCCAAGAAGAATTTTTTATAAAAATATTTTTGCATGTGTTAAAGTTCAAAATAATTAAACTTTTTATTCTTTTGGAATACAAGTGATGAAGTGAGAACAAAATAACGCAACAAGTTTGATAATTGTTTCTAAATAGGATATCAACTCCTGCCCGATCCTAAGCGGTCAACTCGGCCCAATTAGAAGAGGCCCACCGGACCAGACCTAAACCTCCGCATTGATACCCCTAGTTTCTAATTTACATTAATGAAGAGCAATTTTTATATTATTACAAATTTCAGAATATTTCCAATACAAGTTATATTGTGAAAATCATCATTATACCATATGTCAACTCAGAGTCCAAAATGTCTGTTTATGTTAATTTTTTTAAGAGAGAAAAAGATGTAAGAAAACAATTATTATTGTAATTTTATTTTTAGATTTTACATACATCTCTATTTATAAAGAAAAAAGAAAAACTAGCCGTTGTAATTAATTACAACTACCAACCACTAACTACTAACTCCTACCCACTAACTCCTATTAATTAATAACTAGCCATTATTTACAAATTTGAAATATAGCTGTTATTATTTTTAACACTCCCCCTCAAGCTAGGAATGTATATATTGTACAATCCTAGCTTGCTTGTAATTTTCTCGAATGGACTCGGATCCAAGCCTTTGGTGAAGATATCCGAGAGTTGATCTTCACTTTTTACGTATGGTGTTTCAATTTCTTTTGCTTGAATATTTTCTCTAATAAAATGGCAATCCACTTCTATGTGTTTTGTTCGTTCATGAAACACGGGATTTGAAGCTATGTGTCGTGCCGAATTATTGTCGCAATACATTTTCATTGGTTCTTGAGTTTTAAATCCCATGTCTAATAGAAGTTGCTTGATCCATGTTGTTAACTTGCGGTTGATGCCATGGCATGATATTCGGCTTCGGCGCTTGATCGTGCTACAACATTTTATTTCTTGCTTTTCCATGTGACTAAATTTCCGCTTACAAATGTGCAAAAACCGGTTGTCGATTTTCTATCGAAGCTTCCGGCCCAATCTGACTCGAAATAGCCACATAAATCATTAGAATTATTATTTTTCATCCAAATACCCTTACCGGGATTATTTTTTAAAAACCTCAAAATTCTATTTACTGCTTGGTGTTCTTGGTGAGTGCATGAACTTACTAATTTGGCTTACCGAAAATGAAATATCCGGACGAGTAACCGTTAGATAGATCAATTTTCCAACAAGTTTTTGAAATTGATTTGTCTTTTAAAGGTTCACCATCTTCACTATTTAATTTGCATTTGTTGTCAATTGGGGTAGAGGCCGGTTTACATCATAGCTTACCGGTTTCTTTTAATAAATCAAGTGTATATTTTCTTTGGAAAATAAAAAGTCATTTATCCGAAGAGGCTATCTCTATTCCTAAAAAATATTTAAGATATCCTAAATATTTTATGTCAAATTTTACTTTTAGTTGTTTCTTAATTTTTTGAACTTGCTTTAAATTATTTCCAGTAATTATGATGTCATCTACATATACTAAAATGAGTGTTGTATTGATACCATCACATTTAGTAAATAAAGAATGATCGGCATTACTAATTTTAAAATTACAAGAAATTAAATAAGAGCTAAGTTTGCCATACCATGCCCGTGGAGATTGCTTCAATCCATAAATTGATTTATTAAGCCTACAAGCCAAGTTAGAGTTGGTTTCCAATTTATGACCGGGTGGTAGTGTCATATACACCTCTTCTTCAAGTGTTCCTTGAAGAAAGACATTTTTGACATCCATTTGGTAGAGGTCACAACCATTGTTTACGGCAATAGAAAGTAAAATTCTTACGGTATTCATTTTTGCCACCGGTGCAAAGGTTAGTCTATGCCATAGGTTTGGGTAAATCATTTAGCTACTAGTCTTGCCTTATACCTTTCTATGGTACCATCACTATTATATTTGGTTTTATATACTCATTTACAATCAACCGGTTTTTTATTTTTGGGAGGAGAAACAATTTTTCAAGTTTCGTTTTGTTCTAAGGCTTTTAATTCCTCATCCATAGCCTTACACCAAATTGGACTTTTAATTGCTTCTTGGTAATTATTTGGTTCCAATTCTTTTTCAATATTAGTGAGAAACGTGTGGTATTTGGTTGAAATATTGTCATATGAAACAAAATTTTCTATTGGATATTGTACCGAGTAGGTCACATAATTTCTAAGTCTAGTTGATGGTTGTCATTCTCTAGATGATCTTCTAACTGTTGAATTTTCTAATATTTCATTTTCATTTGTGTCATTACTAATCTCATTTTCTTGATTATTATTCTCAACTTGATGATTATTTCTAGGAATAAAATTTAAATCATCTAAGTAAGGCAATACTATATTATCATTTTGATTATTTGTGTATATTTGATGAATTGCTTCTTTTTCATTGAAATATGGTTGAATTTCAAAAAATGTAACATTTCTAGAAAGATACAATTTTTTATTAATTGAATTATAACATTTATAACCCTTTTTGTAAGATGAGTATCCTAAAAAAATAGTTTTTTGTGATACAAAATCAAGTTTGTCATTTCTTTTGATATGTACGAAACTTGTACAACCAAATACTCTCATATGGTCATAATTGATTTTTTGTTGGTAAATAATTTCTAATGGACTTTTGTTTTCTAAGATAACACTAGGTAATCTATTGATTAAATGAGTGGCACAAAGTACAGCATCCGACCAATAAATTTTAGGAACATTATTTTGAAATAATAAAGATCGTGTCATTTCTAATAAGTGTCTATTTTTTCTCTCCGATACTCCATTTTGTTCGGGAGTATTTATACAAGTTGTTTGGTGTATAATGCCTTTTTCTTTAAAGAGATTTGAAAAAAAATTATTTATAAATTCGGTTCCATTATCCGATCTAAAGATTTTTAATTTTGTATTAAATTGTGTTTCTATGAGACATAAAAATTCATAAAAACAATCAAACACTTCATCTTTAGATTTAAGTAAATATAACCAAGTTGCTTTTGAAAAATCATCAATAAATAAGACAAAATATTTGAATCCATTATAC
Source organism: Carex kokanica (assembly GCA_025461125.1). Classification (NCBI taxonomy): domain Eukaryota; kingdom Viridiplantae; phylum Streptophyta; class Magnoliopsida; order Poales; family Cyperaceae; genus Carex; species Carex kokanica. The sequence goes on along the minus strand of JAJGRX010001448.1, from coordinate 426,091 downwards.
GCATCAATTGGGGCCGGTCCCCATACATCGGAATGTACTAAATCAAAAATAGCTTTACTTTTACTAGTAGAAAGAGAGAAATAAGCTTTGTTTGTTTTGCTAACTTGCAAATTTCACAATTAATACAATTCAAAATTTTAAAATCTAAGACTCTTTAAAATCTTGTCGGAAGGATGCCCAAATCTTTTATGCCAAAGGTCAGAGTTAACGACTTTTGCGGAAGCACAAAAAATTATTTTGGAGTTCAAAAGATAGTGTCCATTTTTAAGAATTCCTTCACCAATGTGATGTCGGTTTCCCGGTCCTGAAATACAACATTTTTACAAGAAAACATTGCATTACAATTTAATTCTTGTGTTAATTTATTTATAGAAAGTAAGTTTACGGGAAATGTCTCTAAATACAAAACATTTTTAATTTGTTTGTTACACAAGTTAATTTCTCCTATACCGTTTATTTTTGCCTTCATACCGTTTGCAACCAATACATATTTATTACCATTGGTCGAGTTGAGGTTTGACAATAGTTGTTTGTTACCAAACATATGGTCTGTTGCACCACTATCTATAATTATTTGATTGAAAAATAAATCTTTTGAGTTAGAGGCAATACCACAAGCACTTGGAGCATTTTGGTTGCTTATCAGCGTAGAAAGCTGCTGTAAAACTTGTTGCATTTGATCTCCATGGCTTGACCCGCTTGAAAATGACCCATTTCCGCTCAAATTGCCTCCTGACCCGTTCCAGGATGACCCGCCAGCGCCAGAAATGGAGAGTCCATTGGCAGTTTGTTATTGGGTCCGAAATTCTCCTTAATGGGTCCGAAATTTTGGTAATTGGATCCATTAGCCGAAAAACCACTCCCAATGGAGGTTTGGCTTGTGTTATTGGGTCCGAATCCACTTCCAGACGAACCACTAGCCCATTAAGCCCTTTCTCTTCATTTGAAACAGCATAGCTTCTTTTTTTTCACTGTTTTTCTCCCAATTTCGACTCTGGTCATTGTTTTTGAATTTTTTTGGTTTGAGATGGGGATAAAGGTGCCCACACCTACCTGAGTGTGCCCATCTTTTTTACAGTGGTTACATTGTTGGGTTTTGAGGCTACCCAAAGCCATTAGGCTTAAGCTGCGGAAAGACCGTAAAACAAAATTTTTTACTTCTAACTTAAGCCAAAAGGATTGAAGTGGTATGTCAGATAATCTACCGAGAGTTACATACCTGTTCAATCATTTTCTTAAATTAAAAGCCGTAAGTAAAACTTTACTTATTCAGATCATAGATTAAGTAGTATGTCGGATAATAACCGAGAGTTACATATCAGATTAATCCTGTATAGACCCAAAGTAGTAAAACCGTATTTACTTGTATTTTAATCAGTTTATAGATCTACTCCTTTGATTGATTTCTAAAAGATTAAATCTATTTAACAATTAAATAGATTAATATAACATTTCTTTACCTTGCTTCCAAATTCAAATTGGAATGCAGTCTGACCCGGCTGTCTGACCCGGTTAAGCAAGCACCAAAAATATAGTGTCTCTATCGGTTATCCATCAGGAACTTCCAGAGAGTTGGTATTTCTTTTGCCAGAAATACTATACCAACGGTATTCGAAAAGTCACGGTTTTCGGTAAATCACTATTCACCGAAAGTACGAAATTTCTGACAAAACACTATTCACAAGAATAACTTTTATTCTCGCAAAAATATATATATGGATAATCAGATTTTCTGCAAATCACTATTTGGGAGAGAAAATTAGATACAAATCGAATCGGATTCTGATTCGTACTTTGATTTGGACTTAGAAAATGGATTTCTTTTGTTTATCACATTTTCATGCCATTATATAGCCAAATTGTGGCGGTTCCAAAATGAGTCGGTTTTAGAAGATGCAAAAACCAAATTTGATTTTGGCATTTTTAATATATTTAATTAAACATTTTCATTTAATTTAATTTAATTTAATTTAGGCTTTTAATTAAATTCTAAATTTAATTAAGGCCTAAATTCAAATTGGACTTTTTGGTCCAAAATATTAATTCATAATTAACATTTTAATCCATATAATATATATATACAATTATTCTGAATAATTGTATTTCTTGCGTTTGCGATAAATTTATACGACGTGTCATACACGTTTATAAATTTAATTCGGTTTAAGCATGTCATCTCCATGACATATATTTTATTCTTAATTATAACACTTTATAATTAATCATAAAATTTCTCTGATTACTTTCCTATTGGTGTGACCCTATAGGATCTGTGTTATGTTGGCAAATAGAATTAAAACTGTTTTAATCTCTATATATATCATAGGTGGCACCTGGCAGTACATTATGACACCAATTACACAGATGATGTTGTACCGTACAATATCACGATCCAGTAAACGATTTACTTCGTGTTAATTCTTTTGTCTCATAGCTATCAGATTAGTTTCAAGGTAGGTGTGTGTCATCCTTGCAAACTTAATCTTTTCTTGATCCTGAATAGATTATCAAATATGTTTACTCTTGTAATCATACTGGATCCAGATAATCATATTCTATCAAGGGGCCCAATGATGCTATAGCTCGTATTGAGATACGGGGGACAATAGAACTTTTGATAAACCATCTTTTCCTCCGCATAAGCTATGTATACCGAAGAACTACCCTTATAGCTACTTTTTACGGATAGCGTTAGATAGCAATCACACATATACATCTCTTATGTAGGAAAAATGAATATCTCATACTTTAGAACTTAACACTAAAATGAAAACATTAATGACACAAACACAATTCCATTTAATGTTTCATTTGGAGTCTGTCAAATATCATGTTCTCTAACATGTATCTGTGTGATTAAAATGACAACTCTTTGTCTATGGTTTGTAAAACTTAACCATCTTTTAATCCACACACTAACCTTATCGCGGTAATTAGTGTTCATGTTAATTACCTTGGTTAGAGACTTTTAAGAGTGTTATCATCTATATTATGAAGTTTCACAATTCCAGTCATGAACTCGAAATGATTCATAAATTCAATAATACTCAAGGTAACAAAATGATTAAACATTCAATTCATGAACAAAGCTTTATATAACAAATTTATCGTATTATTGACTTCTAGATTATTACAAACTAACATACATCTCACATTTTTTGATTGATTTGGGTGATTTTGTGAGTTGGAATTTTGATTAAAATTGAGATTTTTCACGGCTAAGCCATGGTCTCGTGTCCGTCATGGCTTACAATTTGTTGACCATTCATGGCAAGTCTTCTACTTTCCTTTTGTTGGATTAAACTTTTAATTTGAGAATAAGAGGGAAGAGGTACCGTGGTCATGATTTGAGATCTTACGGCTTCATAACTCGGGTTTAGACCCGCGAGGTACTGAAAAATATCATCCTCTTCAGCTCGTTTTTTGAGTGTGGCCAGATCTGTTGTTATTGGCCGATATGATCGAAGCTCATTTCGTTTTTTCTCAATAGCACTAAGGTACTCCGTATGGCTTCTCGACCCTTGTTTTTCTTGTTGAATTTCCTGCATGAGTTGATAAATATGTGAGAAATTTTTTTGCTGACCATACATAGATTTTATCGCTTCCCATAAATCATGTGCTGTTTCGGCCATCATGAAGAGGTCGAATACGGCCGGCTCCATGGAATTTAGTAGTGAGGTAATGATTCTATCGTTTGTTGTTCTCCATTGTTTTGTTGACGTCGTTTCGTTAGGAGTTAGCTTGTTTGTGTCTGCAATTTCTGGTTTTTTCTTTTGACCAGTGATGTATTCTAACATCTCTCGACCACTCAGGGCCCTAGATGCTGCCCTTGCCCATGACACGTAATTTTTGCCATTGAGCAAAGTGTTTGTTAGTTTGGAGAAGTTCATTGCTTCTTCTTGAGTCATTTTTCCTTTGTTGAAATTTGTTGCGTTTTTGTGGTTTTTTTCGGTCACAGAGTCTTTTGCTCTGATATCATGTTAATTTTTGTAAGAGAGAAAAAGATGTAAGAAAACAATTATTATTGCAATCTTATTTTCAGATTTTACATACATCTCTATTTATAAAGAAAAAAAGAAAAAACTAGCCGTTGTAATTAATTACAACTACCAATCACTAACTACTAACTCCTATCTACTAACTCCTATTAATTACTAACTAGCCATTATTTACAAATTTGAATTATAGCCATTATTATGTTTAACAGTTTATATACCAGAGGATAAAATAAGACAAATCAAGCAACTCACTTATTGCACATGCAAATAGATTAACACTTGTTCTATTTGCTTATTCACGAAATGCTGTAAATTCTATCACAAAATGTGATCATACATATTTGTTGCCAATAACTTACTAGTTGGCAGCACTGAATTTAGCTTGGAGTGAATCAACAGTCTTTTTGTCCAGTTGGAATGCCTTGGCAAGCACGTTGTCAGTGATGGACGGATTTGACCCGAAAACTGCACTGGCTACTGTAACAACACCCGGGTTCTGACTACTCAAGCCTGAGAACGCAACTGTATTGATCCAACCATTATTGAACTGGAAATGAATCAGCCCCTGAGGAAAGACGAACACATCACCCTTGTTCAACACCTTTGTGAAGAGTTGATTGTTTGTCGAGGCAACAAAGCCGACATAGAGAGTGCCTTCTATCACAACAAGTATCTCAGTGGCACGCGGGTGATAGTGAGGTGCAACCAAGCCGGCTGGTGCAAAATCTAGCCTGGCCAGGGAGATACCGAGCGTGTTGAGGCCACGGAGGTTGGCAGCTGACACTGGTGTTACACTGGAGCCCAAGTTATTGGAAGTGTTGCCGGCTTTGTCGAGGCCAGGAAAGAAAAATCATCTGCGGTGACAGCATTCGGGTTCTTGCAAACAAACCCATTTACAAAGACTGCATAATTAAATTCATATGCCTTGTTAGATGTTGTCTAATGAAACGTATAATTATATATAGATTTTGATAAGTAATGGCATGTATACCTTGAGACATTGGATCAGCGACACAAAAGTCCTGAAGTTGGCTTGGATCAGAACCAAAGGCATGAGAAATGGCAAGTGCAAAGAGAGCAAGGAACAAGAAACGGGAAGCCATCGTTCTCTTTTCTTTTCAGATAGTGTGTAACTAGAGATATTGTGTTGATCTGAAAACAAGCATTCATGAGAGTATACATAGAGAGAGCAGGATTTGAACTGGTAATGACGGGGGTCAAGAGAGCAGATGAACTTTTGAAATGTGCACATGTTTAAATTTGAACCATTCGAACTGTAATAGCTTAAATGGTACGTAATTAACTTTCAAAAGTGAGTATCGAATTATTCAAGACTGGTTGCTTTCAGGATTATTAACCTTTCTAATTAACCACATAGAATTATGATACAAAGTTACAAACTGATCAAATTAAGTACAGGATATATCGACCAATCCATGGGATATTATATATGTATGGCACTATGAATTGTACAGTTTGAATAAGGCAAAAGTATTTAATTCCATTTGTACAAGTAAATGAATTATACTGTTTGGATTTACATCCCAGCTATAATTACCAGATCTAAGTTAATCCATTGGTCATCACTTATCAGGTTCTTTCAGAGATATCTGATTTAAATTGAATTGAAACAGACGTACTTGTCTGATGAAAATTCTACTTCTATTTTATTATGCATATATTATGGTGGTTATAAAGATCTAAATGAGATCCCCTGATTTTCTTTGAACAGCTGCCTTAGATAACTTGATGCTACAAAGTGATTAGCAGCATATGCTGATTCCAAATATAGTCTTACCAAACGCCAGGAAAATAAGGCCTAATGACATCAGGCATGTCTCTACAAATTAGAATTGGACCTGTGATGCGACCACTGGGCAATTTATCCATCAATTGTAAATTCATTTGTTTGCTAAGTAATTAATTTTATTTTGACTTCTTCAAAGCGACAGGCGGTTACCTGCTGAGGTTGATATTAGTTCACTTTTCCCGTTTTCCGAGCAAGTTCTATACACTAACCTTTTATAGTACGTTGGATTGCGATTGGGGTATGAATGTGATCCGCCCCAAATATTATCGTTGCCTTGCCCTTATTTAAAATGGTTGGGTATTTATCAAGAATAATTATTTCAGTACCCACACTGTATCCGCACTGTACCCGCTACAGTACCTGCATTATTATTTTAGGAAAATTCATATATCATATGTAGTTCATTGTATAGGTATAAATACTTGCTCTATTTGAGCTATATACTTCACAGTGTTACTATTAAAATTTGTAAAACAAAATTACAGTTTTGGAACAGTTGCGGTCCCCACATGCCGTTTAAGTGGTCCCCTAATGCGGGTACAATACGAGAAATTTTCAAGAAAATGTGCGGGAACAGTTATTTTAGGAAAATTCATATATCATATGTAGTTCATTGTATAGGTATAAATACTTGCTCTGTTTGAGCTATATACTTCACAGTATCAAAATTTGTAAAACAAAATTACAGTTTTGGAACAGTTGCGGTCCCCACATGCCGTTTGAGTGGTCCCCTAATGCGGGTACAACATGAGAATTTTTCAAAAAAAAGTGCGGGTACAGTTATTTTAGGAAAATTCATATATCAGATGTAGTTCATTGTATAGGTATAAATACTTGCCCTGTTTGACCTATATACTTGACAGTATCAAAATTTGTAAAATAAAATTACAGTTGGAACAGTTGCGGTCCCCACATGCCGTTTGAGTGGTCCCCTAATGCGGGTACAACATGAGAATTTTTCAAAAAAAAGGTGCGAGTACAGTTATTTTAGGAAAATTCATATATCAGATGTAGTTCATTGTATAGGTATAAATACTTGCCCTGTTTGACCTATATACTTGACAGTATTACTATTAAATTTGTAAAACAAAATTACAGTTTTGGAATAGTTGCGGTCCCCACAAGCAGTTATGGCAGTTTAGGTGTGGGTACAGTGCGGGTACTGTAGCGTGGGTACTCATATCAGCTTCCATTTATCAAATACACTCTTAACATATTTTAAATTTTCCATTACATACTTTAGTACACCAAGATAAACATTGTTCTCAAATAACAAAACTTGTTTTTCCTCATTGTATGAAGAAAGCTTTTAAATGATAGATATCAGTGAATGTTACAAAATAAATCTTGTTACCTACAGGCATATTTAAGTCTGAATGACATATCACATTATACTATTCATTATATACATATATCACCTTCCAAAACTGTAAGTCCTATAACTCAACAAGATCCAACTCCAATATGTCTCAATTTCGAAAAGAACTGAATATGACACAAAAGTTCACAGGCGTCAGTTGAATACTACGTGAAAACATTTCAGCACTACAAAATTTAATTTGGGCCTAGAGTCTGCATTTTGGCCTTAGAACGTAACATTTGAGAATCAGGATTACTAGGCAAAAGACAACAAAATTCCTTCCAGCTTAATTTCCATCAAAACCTGAAAATGAAAAATTACAAAACAGTCCTATATCCTTCAATTCCATATAATTACCACCAGCTCATTACAGCTTACCTCCATACTAGACAGTTACACAAACAAAACCAGTAACACGAATACCATATTAAGCTCCTGAATCAGCATATCTCAAATCCTCACCTCACCAAAGCACCTCATCAAAGAAACAACATCTCATTGATTTAAGCAAGTGTACACAGTTTGGTTTTCAAAAACAGAAAACAAAAAAAATTAGATCTTGTCGATGTCCTCATCCTCGAACTCGACATAGTCATTTTCAGCATTGTCGTCCTCCTCGTCGAGGCCTCCAGCAATGCCCTCGTTCAGACGTGTGTTCTCAGGCAGCTCTCCATATGCCTTCAGCAGCCTCGCCTCATCTGGCATGTACTTCAGTATTACATCGGCCTTGTCATCCTGCATTTTTAGTTACACAGTTATATGAGGTCGAGAAGGAATTACTGGTTATATAATCAGTTAAAACACTGGCTTTTCAGATTAGTACCAGAGTAGAGTTTCAGATTGTGATTGTATATACAGGTACCCACTCAAAAATAAATAATGCAAACTTATGATGATTGTATGCCATAAATTGGCAACTTTGTCACAAAAAAAAAAAGCAAATAACTTTACCCAAGTCTATAACAGTGATTGGAGACCATAACAGACAAGTCACTGATCTTAACCTTTGGTTATCAAAATAAGAAAATAAGAATTGCTCCATCTGATTAACTGAAGTTCATCAAATTTTCATCTTGTTTCAAAATCCGCCAAAGTAACAAACTTGTTGCTGAAATTCAATCATTGGTCTTATAAGAAAAATTATGAGAAATTATATTTGCAACACTGGCTACTAACACAAATGTTTATTCTCTATGGCTTTCTGAAAAATAGAAGAATAACATACTCCCCTTCTTCTGCATCCACAATGCCCAAATTGTTTTTTTTTTCTATCTATTCCCCTCATTCTTCTCCATCCATACTTGACTATAATGTGTCCGGCATTACCCCAAAAATCAAGCGGAGATAATTTATGGTTGTAAATACTATCAGACCATGTATTATCCAATGATCCATAATCTAAACATTAAACCAGATGGTATTGTTGCAATTATTCAAAAATAACAGACCCAAAAGATAGAGAAACAAAATTGCCAGTCCAAAAATGCCAAATCCTTCATCCCCAAATATCATATTTAACTCTGAGACATTATGGCAAAAAATAAATTAATAAATAAATTAAAGAGAATTGAATTTAAATAAATAAACATATGCACACACCTGAAAGTCACGAAGGCCAACAAGAATAATGTCACCCGCGGCAATCCAGACCTTTTTGTGCATTTTTCCTCTGATATGGCACAACCTCTTTGTTCCATCTATGCACATCGCTTCACACCTCCCGTTTCCAAGCATCCTTAATACCTACTTTCCATAAACAGTTCGAGAATTTTAGAAAAAGTTATACTGTTGACTACAGCTCAACCAGTGGCTCAATTGGGTATTTCTCCTAGTTAATTAAGGCAGATCGAGAACTCTCTTTAAAGCCTAATTATTAATCTACCATGCAATAAAATTGCAAGAATACCCAATACAGGTATTAGCAGCAGATCAACCACAACAGAAAGGTTCAGGTTTATGGTAATAAATTAACCTGGCACAACACAAACACATAAGAAGTTTCAATTCTGATGCGCTGAAAATTCCTGGAACAAATCAGATCTCAAATCTGTCTCTTCTCTTTGATCCACTTTCATTCAGCTAATAATTGGGATTAAAAGCTACAAGCAAAATCAGAATAATTATTCCCCAGTTAAAGTTTCCAATTTCCTTCCTATTCCAATTCAACTTTAATTACAAATAAAATACACAATTGAAAAGGATCGGAATTACTTGAGCGTACTCCTGGCCGTCTTCTTTGAAAACCAATTCTCTCTTTTCATCGTCAGCCTCGTTCTTTCCTCTCTTCCTGTTCTTACCTCCCTTTCCCTTGTTCTTCGGCATATTGTCAGAAACCCTAACCCTAGAAAGATCGAGAGAGCGAGCGCACGCGAGAGAGAGAGAGAGACAAGATAAGAGAAGAAAATGGGGAACGGTTTGTTCTGGAACCACAACACGGCAACACGCGATATTTTGCTGTTTATTTATTTCCTTTTTTGCACTCGTACCCACAGAAATCTAATTTTAGAAACTAGGGATTCCAAATAGCTCCAGAGTCCAGAGCTTCCACTCGATTCTGATTCTCTGTTACGTCTTGATGGATCAGAATTTATATAACCTAACGTAACAGAATATTTATGTTTAGATCAAGACCGTTCGATCAGAATCTGAACGAATATTAAAGAAACCTGGTGCATTTCAACACGGACCGGATCGATCCGGATTTTGATCGGACGGTGCGGATCTAAACAGAAATATTCTGTTACCTTAGAGGATATGGACTGCATCAAAATAATCGGTCGATGACGGCGTGATTTATCAAATGCCGACGGTTCTCGGTAGAGAAGAAAATACGTGACACGCCGTGACGTGACGTGACAAACATGCCGTGATTTGGTCACGTGACGTGACATGGTCATTTTTTTTTTCACGTGACGTGATCAAAATAGTGGCAGACGGTCACATCACGCGAATGGTCACATGATGTGTAGTCACGCCGTGACTACACGTGACGTGATATGACGTGACGTAAATTAATCACGTGAATTTTTTTATATTTTAATTTAAATTGTTAAAATTCAGAAAAAAAAAAAATATAAAAAATATGAAAATTATAAAAATTGTAAAATAAGTAAATAATGTTGTAATTTTTTTTTAAGGAAAGGCAATTGGATATCTAACATAACTTTAAAATTTCAAATTACAAATATTCATTGGACTAAATTAGAGAAAATAAAAACCAATACTTCATGAGTACCGGTATCACTGAACCTACATCATAAGAGAAACATAGATACTCTATGCGTATAAAAAAACTGAAAATTAACTAGAAAAAACTGGATACTCTATGTTTCATACCGTAACGTGACTGGTTCGCGTGACGTGACATGATGTATAATTTTCACTCGAATGCAGTCACGTCACACGACACGCAAGTCACATCGCGTAATTAACTCATGTGACGTGACGTTCGCGTGACAATTTTTCTTCTCTAGTTCTCGGGTCCAAACCAATCTTAGCCAAAGTATGTTTCGTTGAGCACTTGTTTAATGGAAAATATTAAAATAATGTTCGCCCAAATAAATTGTGGTGAATAAAAAAGTAATACATATTATAGGTATCCTCAAGTTCTTATTTTAAAACATTTTCTAATTTTATTTTAAATATTTATTAAGTGGAATAAATAAGTGTGTATAATAGTCAAGTGTGTATTTTAGCAAGTTCAAAAAATAATTTTGAACATCAAAATAATTATTAACAATATTCGACAGTTATATCTTATCTGAAAGTGATTTTGAGCATCAAAATAGCCGAAATTTTATTCATAGTAAATAGAAAAAGAAAAACAATAAAAATAAGAAAAGGTATGGACAAATTTTAAAAATGGAAAGGCATATCAGACGGAGGTCCGGATAATTTTTTTTTAGATTTATGGTTTGGAGTTTGGACTTACATGATGTTGTGTTATGTTCATGTATTTCGGACAAGTTATGTTATCTTATGCTATGCTATGTTATGTTTATGTATTTCGAACCTGTTATGTTATTTTTATGTAATTCATATTTTTTATGTTATGCTTACAACTAATTCAGATCACTTGTTATGTGATATTATGTTATGTTCATATTCACGAGGCAACAACTAATTTTAATTTCTATAAGTTTTTAGAATTATATGTCTGTAGCTCCCATTTATCTTTTTATTTGTTTTTCTTGAATAATTAAACCATCTAGTTAATTATAATGTTACAACAAATAATAGCAATCTAATGTTCTACATGTGTTTTGTCATAATATATAGCTAACCGGAAATAGCATTGTTGAATCCATTCTGTCAAAGACAAGTATAATATAACATAATGTTATTTCCGATCAGCTATATAATATGACAAAACACATAATGGATTCAACAATGTTATTTTCAGTCAGCTATATAATATGACAAAACACAGGTAGAACATTAGATTGCTATTATTTATTGCAACAATATAATTAACTAGATAGTTTAATTATTCAAGAAGAATAAAGGAAAAGATAAATGGGAGCTACAAACATATAATTCTAAGAACTTATACAAACTAAAATTAGTTGTTGCTTCGTGAATTTGAACATAACATAACATCACATAACAAGTGATCTGAATTAGTTACAAGCATAACATAAAAAGTCAGAATTACATAAAAATAACATAACAAGTTCGAAAAATATGAACATAACATAGCATAACATAGCATAACTAGTCCTGAAATACATGAAGATAACATAACATCACATAAGTCCAAACTCCAAACCATAAAACTAAAAAAAAAAATCGGGCCTCCGTCTGATATAGCGTCTCTAGGGTGATTCTTTTTTTTTTAGGGCAGAGCAAGGGGCCACCGGCGGATATGACGTCCCTACAGGTCACCATATCAGATACATGCCTTCTTATTTTTAAAATTTGCCCATAACTTTTTCCCATTTTTAATTTTCTTTCTATTTACTATGAATAAAATTCGGTCAAAATAGTTATTAACAACATTCCACAGTTATATCTTATCTGAAAATTATGTTAAGAGTTCATAAGAGATGTTTAAAAAATGAGTTCATATAGAGTGATTATCATTTTTGAAAAATAATGGAAAATTAAAATAATTGGCTTATTTTAGCTCAGTGAGCATGGCAAAGCCACATTAGCTCACAATCTGACTTAAAAGGTTTACAAAAATATATTTGTATTACTATACTTTTTCCAAAAAAAATATAAAACTATAGATGATGTTCGAATATTTATAAAATTATGTCTTCTTTTGAAAACTTTACATCACACTATCACACTGGGTTTTAGGAATTTTTTTATAAACCATAATTAAAAAAAATATTTTTACGAAACCAACATGATTACTTCTTCTTTTTACAAAAACCATAAGAACCGAAATACCATTTTGGTCCATTATTTTTTTTTTATTCCGGACCGAAATGGCATTTTGGTCCAGTTCCCTTTTTGGATTTTTTGTGGCGGCTCAAATGAAAACTCGTGAAACCAGTACCACAGAAAATCCAAAACGGGACCGGACCGAAATGCTATTTCGGCATTTCGGTCCGGAATAAAAAAAAATAACGGACCGAAATGGCATTCGGTTCTTATGATTTTTGTAAAAAAAAAAAAATAATCATGTTGGTTTCGTAAAAAAAAAAAAATTAATTATGGTTTATAAAAAAAAATTCGGGTTTTAGTCAGTGAGAAAACAACTCCGTATGACTGTGTCATGTATGTATGGTTTGGGTTGGTTAGATAAAAAAAATATTTGGATAGTTTTACTAAGCGTACGGATAAATTTGTAGGAGGATGATAGCTTCAAAATTCACATTCAACAATCCAAATGTTGCCCACTTCACTAGCTACAAACCTCCAAATTTTTTATTTTTACGATCTTTGAAAAAAATAAACCAAATAATTAATTTTCTTTTTAAATTCTATTTTTACCATGTCCGTATTAAACTTGCGAAATTAGAAGGTTGTTTCGCAAGTTTAGGCTACAGACACCAAAATGTATAATTTAGTTCCGCAATCTAAACCTGCGGAACAACCTTCTAATTTCGTAGGTTTAAACTACGGATGTGGTAAAAATAGAATTTCTCAAAAAAAAACTGGTTAATTAGTTTTTTTTTTTTTCAAAGATGATAAAAATAAAAAATTCGGACAAACCAAGCACAAACTCAACACAGCTACAAACCAAGTATATTATGCGCAAATCAGATTATTTTTTTGGATTTTCTTATAAATTATGTAGGGAGCATAAATGCTTTACTCAAAAAGGAACAAAAAGATGGTAGGAGATCTATCTGTGAAGGAAAGATGAAGTTTGGTATTGCATTCAAAAGCAGATTCTTAATTGACCTCTGTAATCTCATTTCTCATCAGCCATAATTTGTTTGAAAGGGGTTGTTAACCCATTTCCATTTAAAGGAACCTAATCTAATCTCCTTTTTGTATTCTTTCCTACCTTGTATCTTTTCTCCTCCTTAATTTAATTTCCCTTTTCTATTTTCATTATATATTCTCTTGACAACTGCAAGATAACAAAATACAGGATTAATTGGGCTTTGCATTTGTCCCCCAATTAAATAGGAAGAATCTGACTCTTTTACCAATCTATTATATATATATAATCCTCATAGGGTCGCTACAGTATATTTTACAGTAAACGCTACAGTGACAAATAGTAAAAAAAATTAAAAATATATAATTTGGTCTCCAAGCATATTTTATTATAAAGGTCATGTTGAGCGGTTCGGATCGACTGTTCGGACTTTGAAAATGCAGATAAAAAATTGGGTGCATTGGAAGCATAGAAATTTGGGTGCATTTGAATCCTCTAACTTTATATATAGTTAGAAAATCACAAATTAATGAATATGATATACCGGTATAACTTTATACAGTAACAACTTGATTTTGTGATTTTGAATTCATTAATATAGCATTTTGTTTATAACCGGTATAACTTTATATATAGTTAGATGTTTATCTTAATAGTTAATTATTTTTTTTTTCGGTAATATCCTGATACAATCTTTTTACACTCCTCTCGATAATAGCCGCCGAAGCAAAGCGAGGCTCACTTCTAGTTTGTAGGAAACAACAAATGGTAGGTTTAGTGAGCATTTACAGTGTAATTTGCTAGCAAGTGCTTCTGTATTTTGATATATTGCAAGTTGTTTGTATAACGTTTTATTCCTTTTTCTCTCTGGCTTCTAAATTTTTAATGCCTTCTTTTCAGCCAGCTAAGAAAATGTTTAATGAAATTAAAATATCAAAATTAGTATTATTAATTATCTACTTGATAAATTGACAGGATTGAAAGCACATTCATATATGGGGAGGAATGTAATGATGAAAGACTTTTTTTTTTAGAGGGATTCTTCCGTGCACACAAGGACCTATTTGTAAAATGAGTCCTATTTTTATTTTCAAAGTTCAAACAGTCGATCCGACCGTTCAACATTATTTTCATATTAAAATGTACTTGGAGGTCAAATTTTACATTTTTTTGAATTTTTGTACTATTTATTAAGTATTTTACAAATTCAATGGTCTGAATTTGACTAGTTTTTGTAAAATACTTAATAAATAGTAAAAAAATTCAAAAAAATGTAAAATTTGACCTCCAAGTATATTTTAAAATGGAGATAATGTTGAACGGTCGGATCAACTGTTTGAACTTTGAAAATGAAAATAGGACTCATTTTACAAATAGGTCCTTGTGTGCACCGAAGCAAATGCCTTTTTTTTATGATATATAATCGCCACAATCGATAAAATAGTTAAGAAAATAAAAATATAAAATTATACAAATGTTCACAATAATTTATAGAGTAGAACTAAGGTGCTCTTAAGCTCACCAAGCCCTTTGTGAGCTTAACTCAAAAACCTATCGGATTGACTTCAAACGACATTTCCAAACCGTTAGATGTTCAATCTATATTAAAATGTGTCCTTTGAAGTCAATCCGATAGGTTTTTGAGTTAAGCTCACGATTTGGCTTGGTGAGCTTAAGATCACCTTAGTTCTACTCTAATTTATATAGGTTGTGTATCAAACTATGTATAATTTGGTAATCAGTTGATTGCCGGTTAAGTGTCAATAAAATATTTTCAAACAATTATTGACGATCATTAAATTGCATCAAGTTTGATACATTTTATTCAAGATATATATGTAAAGGAGGAGAGCTCAAATCAAATGCCCTATTACTTTCATGCTCTAATTATTTTTCACATCTTTATTTCTGATTTTAAAGTCCAAACAAACGATTCGAACTGCTCAACATGATATTTATATAAAAATGTGCTTGGAGATCAAATTTTATATTTTTTGAAAATTATTTGCTATTTTTTAAGATAGGTAAAAAATCACTGTTTTAGATGGTCCAAAATTTCGTGAAAAACAGTGATTTTGTATATATCTTAAAAAAATAGTAAAAGAATTTCAAAAAATAAAAAAAATGGTCTCTAAACACATGTGGATATTATGTTGAACGGTTTGGATCATCTATTTGGACTTTGAAATCAGAAATAAAGATGTGAGATATAATTGGGACATGAAAGCATTGGAGCTTTTGAGTCCTCATGTAATTTATTTTATTTTGAAAAGTATTTGATCTGTTGTTACATTTGTCGAATAAGTTTAGTGTCAATATAATCTATTTTTATATATATTGTCAACTCTAAAAGAGAATTGTAGCATTGAAATATGACATCGGATTTATTCTCTTATTTATTTATTTTATTTTACCCTTATGGCTCCTTAAACATATATACTAACAATAAAAATCTTCTAATTTCTTATATGCACATAAATTATACAAATTCACTACATATAGAACAAACAATTTAATTCTAATTATAATTTTGCAAATTTTCTGAACAGAAAATATGTTCCGAGTTACGTTGTTACATGATAAGAAATCTTACAGAGGACTACGACCGAGATAGAAGAGGTTTTACCTGCTTTCTCATTCCTATTTTAATTACATGTTGATTTTCAGAGTAGTTTGCGGAAGTTGAAATTGTATTCAATCTTAATGAAAAAAGTTGTACAGTGATGTTTAAATAGCAAAAAGTAAAGAGACGTTAGAATCTCTAACGGTTGCCTACTGTAGCCTATTTTCTAAGAAAGGAGAAAAAGTAGAGTAACTTTATTGACTTATTTAGTTGCTCCTTTTTTATTCCTAAATAGCATATGATGATTAATCTCTGATGCTATTAATTAGTCCCTTAAACCTAATTATTCTCAACACTCCCCCTCAAGTTAGGCGTGTAGATATTGATCAACCCTAACTTGCTTGAATTTTCTTCAAATGGTTTCGGTTCTAAGCCCTTCGTAAAAATATCCGCCAATTGTTCTTCACTCCTTATAAATGGAGTCTCGATTTCCTTTGCTTGAATTTTTTCTCTAATGAAGTGGCAATCCACTTCGATATGTTTCGTTCTTTCATGGAAGACCGGGTTGATTGCTATATGTCGAGCCGCTTGATTATCGCAAAACATCTTCATTGGCTCTTGAATTTTAATTCCTATGTCGACGAGAAGTTGTTTAATTCAAGTTAATTCGCTTGATGTTGATGCCATGGCTCGATATTCCGCCTCGGCGCTTGATCGTGCCACAACACTTTGTTTCTTGCTTTTCCATGTGACTAAATTTCCGCCTACAAATGTGCAAAAGCCGGTGGTTGATTTTCTATCAAAGCTGCCGGCCCAATCTGCATCGGAATAGCCACACACTTCATTAGAATTATTGCATTTCATAAATACTCCTTTTCCGGGTGTCCCTTTTAAATATTTTAAAATTCTATGTATAGCTTCTAAGTGTGGAGTTCTAGGTGCATGCATGAATTTGCTAATTTGGCTTACCAAAAAAGAAATATCGGGTCGGGTTACCGTTAAGTAAATCAATTTTCCTACAAGTCTTTGAAAATGATTTATATCTTCTAAAGGTTCTCCATCCTCGGTATTTAATTTACATTTGCTATCTATTGGTGTCGATACCGGTTTGCTTCCTAATTTGCCGGTTTCCTTTAATAGGTCAAGTGTATATTTTCTTTGGGAAATAAAGAGGCCTTTGGTTGAGTGAGCTATTTCTATTCCTAAGAAATATTTTAGTAAACCCAAATCTTTGATATCGAATTTTTCTTTTAATTGCATTTTTACCTTTTTAATTTCTTCTAAGTTGTTTCCGGTAATTATTATGTCATCTACATATACTAAAATTATGGTTGTGAAGGTACCACTAATTTTGGAAAACAACGAGTGGTCGGCATTGCTAACTTTAAAATCACAAGAAATTAAATATGAGCTTAGTTTGCCATACCATGCCCGTGGAGATTGCTTTAGCCCGTAAATTGATTTTTTCAACCTACACACTAAGTTAGAATCGGTTTATTTTTTATGGCCGGGTGGAAGTGTCATATACACTTCTTCTTCAAGTGTTCCTTGAAGAAAAGCATTTTTGACATCCATTTGGTGTAAGGTCCAATTTTGGTTTACCGCTATGGAGAATAAAATCCTAACGGTATTCATCTTGGCCACGGGTGCAAATGTTTCTTGGTAATCTATACCGTACGTTTGGGTGTAGCCCTTTGCCACTAATCTTGCTTTATATCTTTCAATGGTACCATCACTATTAAACTTAATCTTATAGACCCATTTGCATCCTACGGGTTTCTTTCCCTCGGGTAGTTGTACGACTACCCATGTTTCATTTTTTTCTAATGCCTTAAGTTCCTCTTCCATTGCCTTACACCATTTTGGTTGATTTATAGCTTCCTCATAATTTTTTGGCTCATTTTCTTTAGAAATTGAGCTCAAGTAATTTTGATATTGGGATGTAACAGTTGCATAAAATAAAAAATTTTGGATAGGATATTTTACCTCATATGTTATAAAGTCTCGAAATCTAGTAGTAGGTTGCGGTGTTCTATTAGACCTTCTCAATGGTGTCACTTCGGTACCATTTTCCTCCCCCTCACTTTGAGAAGTTTCCTCCTCTTCATTCTCATTAATTATTTCATTTTCATTTTCTAAGACCGAATTACCTTCTTCGGAATTGTAAAAAAATGGAAATGTAAATTCATTTGATTTTCCTTGGTCATTAATCTCCTTTTCTAGGATTTTGTAATATGGCTCATTTTCTTGGAATGTTACATCTCTTGAAATGTACATTTTTTTAGTAACCGGATCATAGCATTTATAACCCTTTTTTTGAGACGAATATCCCAAGAAAATAGCTTTGATGGATGTGTAGTCTAATTTGTGTTCTTTATTTTTGTGCACATAGCATGTACATCCAAATACTCTCAAGTGACCAATATTGAGTTTCTCTTGGTGAAGAATTTCTAGTGGGCTTTTAAAATTTAAATTTGCACTCGGTAATCTATTAATTAAGTACGTTGCTGTGAGAACGGCATCCGACCAAAAAATTGTTGGGACATTGTGTTGAAACAAAAGTACTCTTGTTATTTCAAGTAAATGTCAATTTTTTCTTTCCGACACACCATTTTGTTGTGGTGTGTACACACAAGTTGTTTGATGCAAAATTCCCTTTTGTTTGAAAAAGTTTGTGAAATTTTGATTTATAAATTCGGTTCCATTATCACTTCTAAAGGTTTTAATTTTTGCGTCATATTGATTTTCTACAAAATTACAAAATTATTGGAATTGAGCAAATACTTCACTTTTATTTTTTAACAAGTGTAGCCATGTAGTTCTAGAAAAATCATCTATAAATATGACAAAATATTTAAAACCATTGTATGATTCAAATGGGGCCGGACCCCAAACATCCGAATGTATTAATTCAAAAGGTTTTGTACTTTTACAATTAGATAAGCTAAATGGTAATTTTGTATGCTTTCCTAATTTGCAAATTTCACAACTACTACAATCTAGTTGTTTGAAATCAAAAATATATTTCAAAATCTTGTCGGAAGGATGCCCAATTCTCTTATGCCAAAGAGTGCCTAATTCTTCTTCTTTTCTAATATTGAAGTTGCATTTTTCTTCACTCAAAATATAAAGCCCGTTCTCTAACAATCCTTCACCAATGATACTCTTTGTTATCAATTCCTGAAAAATCACATTTTTTGACATAAATGTAATTTCACAATTTAATTCTCGTGTGAGTTTACTAATGGATAACAAGTTGGATGTACAATTTTCTACATGCAAAATATTTGTTATATTTTTTGAAAGGAGACTAATTGAACCATGTCCTAAAATTTCCATTTTTTCACCATTTGCAACAATTACAAATTGTTTGGTTTCAAATTTTTTGTAATTGTTAAGCAAATTTTTATTTCCGGTCATATGATCAGTTGAACCCGAATCAAGTATCCATTTTGAATTTAAAGAATTTTGAGCAAAATTAGTAACTATACCAGAGGTCTTTTGATCTTTTCCTTGAAACACCACAGACAGTTGTGTATACAGCTGCCTCATTTGATCCCAATTCACTTCTCCTTCTTTTTCCTTTCCTGGCGGGTCTGAACTCTCAACCCGTTCTTCTCTTTCTTTTTGGGCAGCGAAGCCTCTCCTCTCTTTGTTCTCTTCGCCAAAAGCGCCTCCCTGTCGCCGATCTCCCCCTCTCACAAAGCCGCTGCCGCCGCCACCGCGCCTATTCTTTGGTCGGAGGTGAGGGTTGAGGCACCAACACTCTTCGCGCCTATGCCCTTCTTTTCTACAAAAGTCGTAGCGAAGGACCGTTTGGTCTCCCCGACTCTCTGACCTAGTGTTTGGTCGAGCGGGAAGGCTTTGGCTTCGAGGTTGTCAGATGGCTGAGAGCCCATTACTCTTCACCTTGTTTCTTCTCTTTCAACCATCCCGACAACCTCATCGAGAGAAGGCAGCTCGCCCATGAGAAGAATTTGTGATCTTACCCCCTCATAACTTGAGTCAAGCTTGGCTAGAAAGATGAAAATGTCATCCTGCTCCTCCCTTTTCTTGATTTCTTCGATGTTGGCTATGAGAGGATGGTACACTCTAATTTCGTCTTTCTTTTTCTGGATTTGGCTGAATAATTCGGTGACAGATTGGTTTTGTTGTTGCAATTTGTGGAGTTCTTGCTGAAGTTGGTAAATCAGGGAGTAATTTTTCTTTTTGCCAAACATTGTTTCGGCTTTAATCCACATGTCTCGGGCTGTGTCGAGATATGTCATGAGATCGGAAATATGGGATTCCATGGTAACCAGCAGCCAACTCATGACAAGGTTGTACTTTTCCTCCATTCTGATATTGCCTTCTTTTCTTCATCGGTTGGCTGTGCTGGTTCCTTGGCTATTGGCTTTATTTTTTCACCAGTGACATGCTCGAATTTATCTCTGCCGATGAGACCAAATGTCACTTGTCGTGCCCAAAGATGATAATTTTTGCCGTTTAATAGCACACCTGAAAGTTTCTCGGTTTGTTGTGCCATTTCTGGTTTTTTTCGGATTTTCTGGTATTTGTTGGATTTTGCTTTCTGATAAGAGTTGATGCTGCCTTGAGCTTGATTAGTTTCTGAGAATGGAATTGCTCTATTTGAGCTTTGGAATTTCTGATGGTTTGTTGAACTGGTACAGTTCTTTGTTATCTGTCCAGTGATTGATTTGGAGATTGATTTGGAGCCAGATCAAAGTGGCTCTGATACCATGTTGATTTTCAGAGTAGTTTGCGGAAGTTGAAATTGTATTCAATCTTGATGAAAAAAGTTGTACAGTGATGTTTAAATAGCAAAAAAGTAAAGAGACGTTAGAATCTCTAACGGTTGCCTACTGTAGCCTATTTTCTAAGAAAGGAGAAAAAGTAGAGTAACTTTATTGACTTATTTAGTTGCTCCTTTTTTATTCCTAAATAGCATATGATGATTAATCTCTGATGCTATTAATTAGTCCCTTAAACCTAATTATTCTCAACATTACAAATTATATTTTGTGTTTATATATTATAAAATAGTTCATTTTATTTTATAGAGCCCAAGTGATGTTGGATTTTGAACAATGACTTAATTTACTTTTTATCTAAATTGCACAGATATTATCTTGTAATGTTCGTTTGATGTCGATTAAAAAACCACAAATAAAAGGTGTTTAATTGTTTTACATGTTTGTTATTCAATGGACATAGGTGTAACTATATTTACATTTGTTTAGTTGAAATGTAGGTATTCAATGTTAGTCAACAGATTAGCTAGCTACACATATTTTATTGTAGATATATATAGGAGTTGGCTACGGTGCTACGCGTAGCATAGATGGCATCCGTGCTACGGCTCAATATTTGAGTTTTCAAAATTCTAACAGTTGATTCGAACCGTTCAACATGATCTCCATATGAATATGTACTTGCAAACCAAATTTTACATTTTTTAGAATTTTTTTAGTATTTTTTTAGATAGGTAGAAAATCACTTGATCTAGAAATTTTCAATAAATAAACTTCAAATAACGAACTTTTCAATAAAAAAAATTACAATTGAAAAACACAAGGTACTGCTATCATATCTTCACTCGTTTGCAAACATGACGTAAATTTAACATTAAATTCATGTTTTATTAAGGCAAGTTGGATTCATGAAAAGTTATTTGAACATGTCAAATAACTTTTTCTCAATTTTTTATATGTGAACAAAACTTGTTCAATTACAATGTACAGTAAATTATCATTACTATTTTTTTAATGAGTAGGGTTAAAATGTACCATTAGTTTTGTGCTCCAATCATGCTCCACGTCTTTTTCTCTGTTTTCAAAGTTTGAACAATTAATCCGAACCGCTCAAATATGATCTTCATATTAAAATGTGCTTGGAGACAAAATTTTATATTTTTTGAAATTTTTTTACTATATTTTTAGATAGGTACAAAATCACTATTTTGGATGGTCCATAATCTTCTGAAAACAGTGATCTTGTACCTATCTAAAAAATTAGTAAAAAACACATTTTAATACAAAGATCATGGTGAACGGTTCGGATCGACTGTTCAGGCTTTGAAAATGAAAATAATGATGTGGAGCATAATTGGAGCACAAAACCAATGATGCATTTTAACCCTACTCTTTTTTAATTTTGCAATTGTTAAAAGTTAATTTATGGAAGTTATTGTCTGTTACTTATAGTGTGTATAGTCCGGCGCTTGTATAGTAACAAGAGGTCATTAGCCTTTATTTTAGTTATTAAGCATGCATCATCATAATTAAACAACGAAGATTCAAAACATTTTTTTATTTCAACAGCAGTAAATTTAAATACTTGTCTTCCCTCCTATTGGGATCTCTGTGTTTATCTGAATTATTATTCAAAATTAGTTCTAATAATTGATTAAACTGCTTTCACTTTTTTTTTGTTTTAAATGGAAACAAAGTTGTACATGATCTATCATCTATGGTCCATGTTTCAACTAATGCCATGTGCTGCCAAGACCTTTAGGTCAAATTCTGGCCTATAAATTGTGTTAGAATGCTCAAGGCATAAAACAAACTCAACAAGACATGCAAATACCAGAGAGAGGGAAAAAAAAAAAACAATGGCAGCAAGGGTTTTTGTAGTCATAATTCTCTCCTTGGTGGCAGTACAATCTCTTGCCGGAGATCCGAGCCCGGTACAAGATTTCTGTGTCGCCGACCTCAACTCCGAAAGTACGGTTTTGAACTATCACACTCATACTCAACTGGTTATATCTTTAATACCAATTAATGTTCTTTTTTTTTTAAAAATTAGTTGAATTCTCATATCCCCAACATGCGCATGCATTTGTGAACGGTTTGCCATGCAAGAACCCGATACGTACAAGCCCGGCAACACCGACAACAAGGTGAGTAAAAAATATCATTAATTCATATAATTCCAAGCATTTTCACCATCAGATAAAGAAAAAAATTCATTTTCCAATATGTGAATAATTTTTTAACACTAAAAAAAGGTTGGATTCAACGTGACACTAGTAAATGCTGCTCGTTTGCCGGGTCTAAACACATTTGGCATCTCCATCGCACGTCTTGACTATGCACCATATGGCCTCAACCCACCGCACACCCACCCCAGAGCCACCGAGGTCTTAACGGTGATCGAAGGCACTCTATTAGTCGGGTTCATTTCTTCCAGCCCCAACAACAAGCTCTTCCTCAAGACCCTCCATCCGGGCGATATATGTCTACATTTTTCCCGTTGGTTTGATCCACTTCCAATTCAACGTCGGTGATTCTCCAGCAGTTGCCATTGCGGGGCTCAGCAGTCAGAACCCAGGACTGGTTGTAGTAGCTGATGCGCTTTTTGATTCGAATCCGCCAATCCCGGATGATGTGCTTGAAAAGGCTCTTCAAGTTGATAAGGAGATCGTTGAAGCCCTGAAAGCCCAGCATAAAGTTTAATTAATTTATTGTTTTAATTTTTCTTTAAGAAGGAGGTATGAATTATTGTATTTTACTTGTGATAATGTGAGATTGAATAAGATATATAGTAGGTTGTTCTACTAAGAGAATAGCTGGTACACAGTGTACAATGGGAATTTAATTTTCATTGTTTTCAAGGTTTGTTATCTGGTTGACTTCTGGTTTTCTAATTATCAATGGCTCTCATGAGATGCAGATTAGTTTTTATAATATATAATTTCTTAACTTAACTTCTCTAGATCAAATATTTATGCAATACTATATGAAAAATTGGTATGACCGGTATCAATATATTTACAATATATATTGATACTGAAACAAAATATTTGAATATAAAAATGCGTCTAGGATTGTCAGTAATTTGTTGCTGCGTCTGCTATATATTTAGCATGTTCATGCTAGGATCACCACATCAAAATTAACTGCTTGGCATATATTGGATCCAGATGCATGATTAACAAAACTATATGAAACAAAATAAATCGAGCGATAAATCGAGCCGTCCGATTTGGATTTGGCGGTATCGAGTTTATTTTAGGAGTACCAGTACCGAGTTGGTAGCAGTAAGTAGGACAGTAGCTGAAACAGATTCCCTTTCTTCTTCTTCTCTATTTTTTTTTCTTTTGAGATAAGATGTAGGTCAAGCATTGTAATTTTAAATATTCATAAAAAATATTCTAATCGGATTTCAAATCGAAAACCTTCCACACAAAAAATATTGTATCATATATGAGAATTATTTAACGCTCGGCCTCGGCTTCATATATAATAACTTCTTTTGTTAATTCTTGGGCCATCTCTCCTGTTAAATCCAACTGAGCCCAATTCAAAGTTTGAAAATAACTTTTGAGCCCAATTTAAATAATATTTTGCTAATCAGAAAATACAATGACCGTCATGTAACTCCATGTTCAAATTTTGGTGTTTGGCGTTGTTTTCATAAATGGGCTTTATGGAGGAAAATTAAAAAAGATAGACCGATCATCAAGAAAATAATCCATTAAATGGGCTTATGGAGCATTTATTTACAAAGAAAAAGAGCTCTGGTGACTGGTGTCAGGTGTGTATAATAACATCATAATGACAAACCGAGAAAGCATGTGATGTGAAGGTGTGGTGCCTCAATGCTTTATCAGACAATTTCTCGCTTTATAAATAAATGCTGGCAAACAAGTTGTAGATGCATTGATTCTCAGCTGTTCAGGATTAGTGCATTTATTTCGAGTAGACAGATTTAATGAAACAGGATTTTCTCCAACACAAAACGGATTATATAACGCCGTGTTATAGAAATATGTAGGCTAAGAAATCAATTTACAGTAAACATTATTTTCTACATACTTTTTTTGGATATCAGGAACATAAGGCGAAAATTAGATTTCAATATGATGTCTTAGTTTCAGATCTTGATTTATTTTAATTTGATCTTAATTGGGCCATTTCATTTAAGCATTCTTAGTATCATAACTTGAGATAGCGTTTTACCTTAAAGATTTCGTTGTTTTAATAACGAATTTATTTGACAATCGTGACAATGGTCAAAATAACTATCAATATTAAAACTAAAATTATATGTTTTGCGTAGACAATTTGACAACCAATTGATCATCTATTAGGGTACGTTTGGATGAACTCTATAATAGCTAGAATAGCTACTGTTTAAGAACAGTGCTAACTCAAGCTATTCGGAATAGTGAAAAAGTTGTTTGGATTGCATATTTGAAATAGAGTTTGGAGGGAATGAATAAAGGAATAATTTATGTGTTAGATTAAATATAATACAATATAATATTAATTTAAATATTAAATGTAATATAATATTATTTTAAATATTAGATTAGTATTAAATAAAATATTATAGTAAATATAATATAATATTAGTTTAAATATTAAATATAATATAATATTAGTTTAAATATTAAATATAATATAATATTAGTTTAAATATTAAATATAATATAATATTAGTTTAAATATTAAATATAATATAATATTAGGTTAAATGTTAAATGTAATATAATATTAATTTAAATATTAGATTAGTATTAAATAAAATATTAGATTAAATGTAATATAATATTAGTTTAAATATAAATGTAATATAATATTAGTTTAAATATTAGATTAGTATTAAATAAAATATTAGATTAAATGTAATATAATATTAGTTTAGATATTAAATGTAATATAATATTATTTTAAAAATTAGATTAGTATTAAATAAAATATTAGATTAAATGTAATATAATATTAGTTTAAATATTAAATGTAATATAATATTATTTTAAAAATTAGATTAGTATTAAATAAAATATTAGATTAAATGTAATATAATATTAGTTTAAATATTCATTGTAATATAATATTATTTTAAAAATTAGATTAGTATTAAATAAAATATTAGATGAAATGTAATATGATATTAGTTTAAATATTAAATGTAATATAATATTATTTTAAATATTAGATTAGTATTAAATAAAATATTAGATTAAATATAATATTAGTTTAAATATAATACAATATAATATTAATTTAATTATTAAATGAAATATAATATTATTTTAAATATTAGATTAGTATTAAATAAAATATTAGATTAAATATAATACAATATAATATTAATTTAAATATTAAATGTAATATAATATTATTTTAAATATTAGATTAAATATAATACAATATAATATTAATTTAAATATTAAATATAATATAATATTAGTTAAATATTAGATTAGTATTAATATCGAAAGCAACAAATGCTATTCCATGTTTTTGTAAGAATAGAGAATAGCCATATTCTCCCTATTCCGGATAGCTCTATTTCTCGCTTGGATTGTCCTTGTTCCGAATAGCACTATTCTTAGTGCATCCAAACATAGCTTTAAACAATTAAAAAATTAACATTTTAATTTTATCAATCAGAAACCCAAAAAAAAAATTATCTATCGCCACTATTATTATTATTATTATTATTATTATTATTATTATTAGATAAAAGTGAAGAGATCGCCCCTGCTTCATTGAAACATAGAAAGTTTATATTGGTACCAAACGTTTGGTACAGATTAAGTCGCTACACAGTTTACCACACACATTCGGTTGTAAAACAAGCGAAGAAAAACATAATGCAGGTCTGGATCTAACCGGAGTGCGTATCCTCTGAGATATCTCAACTTTTGCGTGACCGACGTGTCCGGTGCCTATTTGGAGATAGCGCGGGGGGCAGTATTATTTTTGCTTCGAAATTCGTGCAAAACCTATTTGAATGGTTGCGATTTTCCATAATGTCACGCAAAGTTTGAGATATCTCAGAGGTCCAATTGTAGCTGGCCGCAAAATTTAACCCCGATCAAACAGTTTAAGGCCGAAATTTTTATTAATATCCAAAAAAAATATCAAATTTCAAAATCTACATCCAATTCTGAAAATTTTCGAAATCTGCCCGAACAGCAAAATAATTTTTTTCAGCTTATTTCTGCAAAATTATTTTGCGGTTTTAGAATTTTCTGATTTTTTTTAAATTAAACAGAAAATATTATAATTTATTTACTTTTTGTATTGAAATATTATCAATATTTTATATATTTTTTTGAAAATAGATGAAATACTATATAATTTGATTTATTAGAAAGACTGCGACAAATAACCCGAATCAACATTTTTCAGACCGATTTTTTTGCGGTTGTAAGAAAAATTAAAATATTTCTTTGTGTCACTGGGAAAAAAAAATGTTTTGGATCTGAGTTATTGATCCCAGTTCAAAAGTCACTTCTGAGTAAATAAAGAAAATATTGTGGTCCTTTTAGTACATTTAAATTTTAAGATATTGTATCCATTTTGAAAAAAAAAATTGATAAGAAATCATTTTGACTGACAAAAGTCAGAGAAAATTCTTATTTTTTCAAAAATAGAAGAACCACAATATTTTTTGTATTTACCTATAAGTGACTTTTGAACTGGGATCAATAACTAATATTCAAAACATTTTTATTTTTTTCAATAACAGAAAAAAAATATTTTAATTTTTCTTACAGCCGCAAAAAATCCGACTTGAAAAATGTTGATCCGGTTTATTTGTCACAGTCTTTCGAATAAATCAAATTATATAGTATTTCATCTATTTTCAAAGAAATATATAAAATATTTATAATATTTTAATACAACAAAATAAATAAATTATAACATTTTTTGTTTAATTAAAAAATCTGAAAATCCTAAAACTGCAAAATAATTTTGCAGAAATAGAAATTCCAAACTGCAAAATAATTTTACGGTTCGAGCAGATTCCGAATTTTTTCAGAATCAGGTATAGATTTCGAAATTTGATATTTTGTTTGGATATTAATAAAAATTTCGGATTTAAGGTCTTTTAGAGCATATTTAGTAATCAAATAGTTATGCAAGATGTAATTTTATAGATATAGAATCTCATAAATTAATTTATGATAATCTATATATAGGAATACGCACTGAAATAGTTATAGAAATATGCATAAATAAATGTTCGGTTGTACTATGAGAATAGTTGTGAAAATTTGAGAAAGATATTTATGAGAAACAATATTTTTTAAAGACTTGTTATCAAAACTACTTTTTAATAATTCTAAGAATTAACATATAATACAATTTAGAAAAATAAAAAAATAAAATTGTATTTTTCAAAGAATAATAAAATAAATTGATAAAAACTAGTTAAAATATTTAATTAAAACTAAATAAATTGAACACATATAAGCTAATTATTTTTTAAAAACCATCTCCAAACCTCACAGGCTCTTGTGAGAAAAAAAAAATTGAGTTCAAGCTAATTATTATTTTCCCATCATTTTAAATTTTTCGTGGGAATGAACTTGAGAATAGAAACTCAAGATGGCTTAGAAAAAAAAAAACCATCGAACTCATCACAAGAAAAGTTTCTCATTAATCCAAAAATCCCACACAAATTCACAAGGGGCCTTGTTTATGTACTTTATGTTATTTGACTTGGCTTAAGAGTTAAGAGGTGAGGGAAATATGAAAACAAAACAAATCTTAATGCGTAAGAATTAAGTAATTCAACAAGTTATTTGGTTTATGTGTTAAAAATAGTGGGATATGAGTGTTCTATTTTAGATAAAGATGGATTAGTATATAAAGTATTTTTTAATCGGATGTTCTCCCACACATATCGGAACTTGATTTTATAGTGTGAAAAGGTGTTAATCTAAATATTGTAGAATAATATTAAATTATGTACTATTTATGATTTTGAAAAATATTGTTTGGATTGTGTAATTTAAGATAGTGCTAACTCAGAGAGAGTTAAGTTGTTGTTTTTTTTCTTTTTCTTTTTGAGAGATTGATAGTAGAGTTAAGTTGTTATTCCTATAAAATATTTAATTAACGGATTAGCGCTAATTAAGTTAGTATTATTTTAAAAAGAGAAATGCATATAGAATGTATTCAAACAAAGGGTGAGCCTAGTGTGTGCTATAATGTGTTATTTTTACCCGAGCGCTTGTACTTGACTTCAAAATGTATTGAATTGGTTTCAAACAACAAATTTAAATGTTAAAACCAATCTACTTCATAAATGATGTGTGTGCATGCAAAAATTCAAATACAAAGTCCAATGTTAAAAACAATGAATGTTTATATGTTATTTTAAAATAATGAATGAAAAATGAAGAAAAATGAATGTATTAAAATAACTTATAACTATTTATTGTTTTTTAAGGCTCGACTTTATATTTGAAATGACTAAGAAAAAAATCACGAAGTCAAGAGCCAATATTTTTTCCAGTCGTTATCTCCCCCCCCCCCCCCCCTCCTCTCCCCCCGCTCTTTTCCATTTAGGCCAACTCCTAGAGTGCATATATAAGTCTCTCTAGTACATTTAACTCATCCATCTCATTAATTTTTTTATTAAATTATAAAAAAATAAATATTTGTATTTTCTGAAGTAATAGTTAATAAGTATTGTTATTTTTTAATCCACTTTATTTAATTATAGTAATTATTTTATTAATAAGTATAATTATATGATATCAAGTATTTTAGAATCAAACATACAATTTTTCACAACTAATCTCACGATACAATCAAACATTCATTTCAACACATTATCATATTTATTCCCACACATACCCATACTCATGAGTTTTCGTAAATTCAATAGTGGATTCTCATTTCTGTCAAATTCAATCTCATGTAATCCAGTGACAACTAAATATATCCTAAGTCGTATTTTTTTTTTTGATAAAAGTGGTTGCCCACCTATTTCATTACGAAACCAAATTTGTTCATACAACTAATTCCTTAACTAAAGTTCCAAAAGGCAATAATAAAGCAAGTACATATCACAAAGCAGCTACAGCAACTCACGAGACAAAAGCTACAAGAGATAACATGCTTAGTCTAGCAACAAAACACAACATACATAGACTAGCTATATAACAGAACCAGATGGAGTAGTAGAATCCGACTCAGAACCAGAAGGAGAAGAATGTGATGGCAGTAAACCAGCAGCTTTATCACTTTGATTGTAAACCTCAAGATCTGTTAGGAAATCCTCCAAATCAGACCATTCTAATCCAAGTGTGGGATCCGACCCCAGGGAGCTTTTGTCTTCCTGGGTATCGGAATCCGATATCACTATTATTGTACTTGGCTGGTTCAAAGAAGACACATCAAAAGGTATAATTAAAGTTAATTTAAAAAAAGAATTATCATTTCTAGCTTTGCACCAATAAGATGATAAAAAAATAATGGAGGTAGCAATAGATGCAATTGAAAGGATAGTAGCATTATTAAAACAAATTTTATTTCTAACTAACCAAATTGACCATAAGGTAGTCAGGGGCGGACCCAGGTATATCCAGGGGGGCAGCTGCCCCCCTCTGGATTTTGAGTTTTAGTGGAGATTTATCGGTTCTGACTGACTCTGCCCCCCTGGAATTTTTTTTGCCCCCCTCTGGACGTTTAATTTGTAATTCGGGTTAAATTTAGGATTAAAATTAAAATAAATTTGTTGAATTTTGATTGATAATTAGAATTATAAGTCAAAACATCAGAAATTACAAGTCAAAGCATTGGAAAATATAAGTTAAAGTATTGTTTTTTATCGAGTACCCAATTGGTTAATGGATTTAAACCCGATTAGGTATTTAAATCCGATTCGATATTTTTTTTGCCCCCCCCCCGACGAAAATCCTGGATCCGCCCCTGAAGGTAGCAACCCTAATTAACTCTAAAAGCAAAGGATCTCTAGCATGTATATCCTTATCAATAGACAATATATCTAGAATAGAATTGCAATTAAACTGAAATCCATTATGAGCTATTATCCAAGACCATATAGTAGAAATAAAAGGGCAAGTAACAAATAAATGGTCAACTGATTTAGGGGAATTACAAAATAAACAAGTATTATCACCATGCCAACCCCTCTTAGCTAAATTGTCTCTAGTTAAAACCTTATTTTGTTTTACAAGCCATTAAAAGATCTTATTTTTAAGAGGGATGTTAGCCTTCCAAATTGTCTGATTGAAGGTATTAGGTATTCCACCATAATCAAGCCACTGGTAAAATGAATGAACAGTAAATCTAGAATGTGAAGACCATCTCCAAGAATGGAAAGATAGAGTTTAGGGCATATTGTAATTGAACCCATTCTTGTAAAAGAATTTCAGATAATTGCCTATTAAATTGCAAAGATAAAATAGAAGTAGAAAATGCAATAGAAACAGTAATTTGCTGGTTTGTAGCAATCCTAAAAAGATTAGGAAAGACACAATAAAGAGAGCATTCTCCAAACCACCTATCAAGCCAAAGTAGTATACTATTCCCATTTCCTAAAGACCAATTTATGCCTAAGTTAACCATATAAGTAAGATTAGTGATACCAAACCAAAAGTGAGAAAATCTAGAGGATGCATTTAGTCCAAAAGAACCATATTTACTAAGAATAATGGATTTTCATTTACCATTAATGGTGGGGTTTTTAAACCTGAACCACCATTAGCTAGTAAAGCCAAATTCATATTATTGAGGTCTAAAACTCCAAGACCTCCTTGTTCCTTACTAAAGCAGACAATCTACCAGTCTACCAAATGATATTTTTTTCCTAACAGTAGAACCACCATACCATAGAAATCTTTTTCTAAGTTTATCAATATGTTTTATAATATTAACATACATTCTATAGATAGATAACCAGTATAGAGGGATAGATAAAGGAAATAACAGAATTCAAAAGTGTGACTCTACCACCTAAAGAGAGCATAGAGTCTTTCCAACTATTCAATCTTTTAGTAATTTTATCTATAAGAGGAGTCCAATCTGAATTAGATAACTTCTTCCAGTGAAGAGGGACCCCAAGATAAGTTATAAGAAGGATAGAAAGTTTACAACCTAAAGATGCAGCTAAAGAAGCAACAAAAGAATCATAAATATTAAGAGTTATCATCTCACTCTTATCAAAGTTAATTTTTAAACCTTATAGGTTTTCAAATTCAAGTAATAAGAATTTAAGATTTTCTAACATAGTAGGATTAGCCTCTAAAAATGGCAAGGTGTCATATGCAAAATGCAAATTTAACACCTTGTCTGCTTGAGGAAAGTTACCTAAGCCAGCAATTTGACCAACAATTTGAGTTCTAAAAAGTATTCTATTAAGAGCATCGGCAACTAAGTCAAAAAGAAGAGGAGATAGAGGATCTACCTATCGAAGACCTCTCTTACAATCAAAATAAGGTCCTAATTCACCATTAAAAAAAATACAAGATCTACCTCTGTAGACACCCAAAATTGTATAATCTTGAAAGCAAGTAATATATTTGCACCGAACACGAGTTCTAAAATCAAGGATGTAACATTCATGCTTCTATAAAAAGGTATGATTTACATTTCAATTTTCAGTTAATATTTAGTTGAATATGCACACAACAAGTTGAATATTATTGGGTTAAGCTTAAAAGAATTCATGTTATGCCAAAATTGCATGATTTTTTATGCCTTAATTTGGAAGAATAAATTACGACAATGCATTTTAATACTTGAAATTAAGAAAGAAAATATTGTAACATATATTTCTCAAATAATTCTATCTGCGGGAATACTTATCACGTCAGTCATTTTGATCGTTGATTTTTCTATCCACGGTTTTAAGATGAATTCTAGTAGTATATATATCATCTCATAAAGATAAAATCTAAGAATATAATGAGAAAAATATATTTCTAAAGTATATTATCTCATAAATTTAAGATAAAATCTAATGGGAAAAATATATTTAGTTTTTGTGATAATTGACTTTCTGATGCCACAATGCATACTTTATTTAACTATAGTAATATCGTACTATATTATTGCTACAAAAAATCACTAGTTTGAACTATAATAATATTATACTATAGTCACCTTAATTCTTCCATGCACTAAATTACACCACAAATAATTTAGAGCAAACAAAAGTGTGTTAAAATTGATTATCAAGTTTCAACTATGATGCAAAATTGGAAACTTGATATGTGACTACCGCATAAAAAATTTTCTACCATGGTAACTATCAATATTTATGCAATAGCCAAAATATGTGAACTGCAATGGTTTAGGCAAAATCCACACGGCACCTATTGTCATCTTTTACAATCCATATGTGGAACTATTTACCTACTAATCTACTATAAATGGAGCCATGCATTTGGTCCGTGTGAGGCCATCAAATTTTTGCATTTATGAGAATTATGATATTTTGATCAAGTAGTTGTATTGGAATCTTAGAATGCGCTGACATAAGCAGTGATTGTCTCTTTTTGCTGGTGCAATAATTCAAGCACCATAAGTTGTTTTGATAATAACATCTCCTAGTGAAGGATAATAGCTTTAATAGAATCTATTTCCTTAAATAATCCACATGGTTTGTATGATTTAAAAAAAAAAAATTATTTGTCATCACAATCTTAACATTTTTTATTAGTTCATATTAGACAAATTTCTAGTTAGTGGTCAGTCAAAGTTTTACATCGACTTAAATATTCTATATTCCCTATATGAATCATGAGAATATTTATATATCTACAATTTTAAACGTTGATTAGTTTGAGAAGCTTATTAATATGTCACATAAATATATCCTAAAGATCAACATAAATTATCATAAATATATAGTTAGCTTATTTAAAGCCTTCTATTGTATATACTAGCTTATTTGTGACCTTCCATTTACACCCATATGCATCATGGATATATTATGGTCCAGCACTTTACGTGTCACACCATATAATACTATTTCAACTAGTTTTTGTCATACTATATATTTTCAACTACATGTAAGAAGCCATGCAATTATTCTTTAATTAGAAACCTATGTGAAACATATCATTTAGAAATATGAGATTTGCAGAGATTCGCACAAGAAATAGGAGCCTAATATATATGTACCATGTTCTGACATTACTTGCACCATATTTAGAAATATGCAATATTGGCCAACTATAGACTTCAATTAAAAACCTTGTCGTTGCCTGGTACACTAGTCCCAAATTTGCACTCTATGGAAATACTATTCAAATACTATATCAAAACTATAGGAGAATCTATAGCAACCATGTCAGGGCTTGAGTAAAACTTTAGCAAAGGTGAATTTTTGACCCTATAGCAAGTAAAAATATTTTTACCTATTTGGCGTTTACCCTTAATGAAAGTAAAAAAAAAAAAAAGCAACATATGGATGGTAGTAAAAACATGAAAGTATACTACTTTGGTCTAATTAAACGTATACTAAAAAAAAAAGAGTTAAGTATATTTTAATTAAATTTTTGACAACATTGAGGGTCAAAATAAGAAATTAAATTTTTTACCATGTTTAAATTTTCTAATCTGATACTTTAGTTAAAAATTTTCTCAAAAGCACCAAAAGTACGAACTGCTGTGCTGTTGCTCAAATAAATGCCTCCAAGACTTTTGAACATTTTTGCATTACATCTTTTTTTAGTTAGATATATTAAATTAATATGTATCAAGATTATGATAATCGCAGCTTAATAAGAAATAATTATGTGTTAAAATAAAGTATGAACATTGATGTTGTATATTAACTTTCTTTTTACACAGAAAGTTAAAAAACCAATCAAAATCATTCCGCTGGGTAATCATTTTCTTACAAGTAAAGAAAGTAAAATGGATAGTTATAAGAAAGTCAATCAAAGGAGCAACGAGCATTGAAGCTTATTCTTGTGAGACATGGTACTATCCAGTACTATTTTAAACTATAAGAAATACTATTTAAACACTGTACAAAAACTATAGAAGAATATATCATTCAACTCATATTAATGCATATAGCGAGAATCTGGCTGCCATGTTCCTAAATATATTTGATGTTTTAAGAATGTGTTAAATATCTAAAGCACCTGAGATAAGTTTGTCTTTTGTTTTAAGTGTTATTTTATGAGATAAATAATATCAAAATTGTGTTCAATGCAGGTTTAGAAAAGAGACGATTAATATGTAACATGTTGAGACGCTAGGAGCTACAGGAAGACATCAAGCAACTATAAATACCCCTCCATATTCACATTCTCAGGGCACGGCTGATAAGATCAATAAAAACATAGCAAAAAGAGGAAAGGAGATCAGCCCAAAAATAGAGTGAAGAAAAATTAGCTTTTGAGAAGCATTTTAGTAGAGAGTTTAGTGTAGTGAGTTTAAATGAGAGACATAATAAATATGTTTTCTCATTAACTAAGTCCTCAACTCTCAACCTCCAGTCATTCTAACAATGAAGATGATGATCTACGCGACTTGAAATTTCTATTTTTATTCCCTTTTAATTATTTCGTTTTTTTTTCTGTTTTTTTTTAAGTGTTATGTTTTGTCCACTTCACTTTGTAATCTGAATAATTATTGAAATATTATGTTTTTTTAAAGCTAGAAATGAGTAAAGACCGGTTTTCTTTCGGGTGAGTGTGGTGCCTAACACCTTCCACATTCATAACCAAGATACGAACCTGTTATCTCTGTAGACCAAAGTAAATGGTATTTCCCGTTTTCTAACGGGTGGCGACTCCAAATAAATTTTATATCACAATTAAGAGGTTGAGTCGAGTGTCAGTCTAGTAGCGCGGTAGCTTACAACCTCCATATAGAATAGATTTAATCCAATAGATAAACAGATCACCAAAACCTCGAGCTTTAAGTACCTCAAAAAGGAAATCCCAATTTACTCGATCAAATTCTTTTTCAAAATCCAATTTTAAAAGTACCCCTGACTGTTTGAAAATCTTTACCTGATGGAGGACCTCATGTGCACAAACAATATTATCACCAATAAGCCTACCTTTAATAAAAGCAGCTTGGGAGTCATCTATCAAAGGATCCATAACTAAAGAATCAATTATGTTAAACTATTCCTTTTAGCTGTATATATTGTTTGAAAAGAATTTAATGTCAATAATTATTGGTGTCAACTGTGTCAACTTTGTAACTTGTATTTAAATTAATATTTTAAATCGTTAGATGTATTTTATATTACCTCACATATAGTCTCTCCCAAAAAAAAATTACATATATGAAAAAAAATATAAGATTTTGACTTCATTTTGATAACCATCAAGTAAGGTGATGAAATTGTGAAATTTGATCCATTGATATTAATTATTGATAAATGTCAGAATATAAAAATAAAGTCAAAATGATTTAATTTTTTTGTGCACGTTGTGTATAATATGTATAACATATCCAATCAATTAATTTTCTATTTAAAATTTTAAATAATTATTTGAGTTTTATTTTTTTAATATCGATTTTACACTAATTTTTTTGACATAAAATATTCCATGTATTGTTTACAAGTCCAAATAATGTGAAGACAAAAACCGACTTTTGTTTTACCAATAGAATAGCAATGGCTTGACCTTGAATTAATTATTACAGTCATGTCAATTTTGAATATCATAAAAAAGTATTACCAAACAAAAATTCTGAATATCTTCAATTTGTCTTATTTAATTACGTGAAGGCGCTGAAAAAGCATTGCTAAGTCGTCGAGAGAGAGAAAAAAAAAGTGAAACATGGATACCTTTGGAATTTTGATGCACCAAACCAGATGAGACATCATATTAGAGGTGTAAACGGTCGGATACGGATCAGATAGTGATCAAACCATATCATTATCCGTTATAATTTTTCGGATACGAATAGGAATACGGATAGTCTCGGATACGGATCGGATCGGATATTAAACGGATACGGAGACAGATCGGATATCGGATAGATACGAATACGGATATGAATATAATTCGGATAGTTAAAAATAAATTACTAATGTACATTCTAATAAAGAATAACATATAAATATAATTTTTATTCATAAATTATATCTTATATTTTTCATAGGTTACAAAACATATATCATATTACTAAAACAATAGTCACTAATTATGTCATAGTGTTAAATTGTTCATCAGAATATATATGTATATGCAATTTAATAAATCATTGGTATATATATGCAGTTTAATAAATTAATTTAAGAATAGAGAGTACTTTTTTGTGGTTCAGGGATATAAACGGTCGGATACGGATAGTTAAAAATCAAACCGTATCCTTTTCCGTTATAAATTTTCGGATACAGATACGGATACGGATAGTCTCGAATACGGATACGGGTTGGATAATTTAAATAATTTTCCAGATTTGAATCCGGATGAAATCGAATAATAATATCCGATCCGTTTACACCCCTACATCAGATGGTAGCAGTAAGCGCAATTACAAATGATGGATGTTTAGACGCCACTTTATTATTAAATTACTATTATAATTATTAATATGAATTATGATGAGTGAGGCTAGGATAATATGCACCCCGCATATTGGTCTGGTCTGTATTATGGATCTTTTTCAAAGTTCAAATCATCGATTCAAACTGTTCGACATAATCACTTTGAACGGTTCAGATTATGTTGAACAGTTTAAATCATGTTAAAAAAATAGTAAAGTAATTAAAAATAATAAAAATTACTATGCAAGTATATTTTCATATATAGATCATGTTAAACGGTTCAAATAGATTGTTTGAATTTTAAAAACATAGATATTGCTTTGTAGTACAGACCAATCTACGCTAAGCATAGTACCATAGCCTCACTCTATTATTATTTATTATTATTATTAAACCGTGATAAAAAAATTAAATAAATTAAATGATAATTTCTACTAACTAAACAGTTCTTAAATTATAATACAACACGATATGTAATTTAGTTCGGTCAGAATCGATTCAACATTCTTTACAGTTTAATTTGTTGTTTTTAATTCTTTGCTATTAATTAAATACGATAATGATAGCCAGTGGCAGATGGTAATATAAGGTAAATGGTGCTAAGCTATCTCTGTAAATTGAAAATTTGTAAATTTGTTCATTAAATTTTGTAACTTCTGTATGTATCAATATTGATAGTCCTTTATAAAATAAAATTACAACTACATTTATATTGTTGTTCTTCATTTTAATTTTCTAATTCCGTTATGATAATAGCTAGTGAATAATGTAGCATATCTATCTGACATACTATACGAAATTCTAAATCAATAGTTTCATAGCGCAGCAGACTCAAACCGTCATACTTAAATCGCCATACGAAGAGTAAAAGAGGAGTATAATAGAGTAAGAGGTGACAAGTTACTTTAATTTTTCAGGTGAATTAACTTACTCCATCTATAGAGTCCACTGTCATAAATAGAAGTTCATCTTACTTTTCTTCTAAGTAGATTAATATAAGTCATGAATTCAACTATCAAATGAGATATAAAAATAAGTAAGATGAAGTAAACAATTTAATCCTCATTAATTTTACTCCACAACCAAATATGACCAGAGATATTCGACCTAGAATATTTTATATTGGCTATTGCCATGAAAAATCATGTGTTGCATGCATAACGGGCTAACGGCCATATTAAGTCGTATCTTATAAGCAAAGCGAACCATTATTACCTAGAATTAATGATTGTAGTCGACTAAACTAATCAGAGCTAACATGTTTTATTAGTTCGATAAGGTACAGTTAGTTTTGACTTTTGAAAACGGAGGTTTGGAAAATCCGAGGTCCAACATGTCGCACCTGCCTTATCCCATTCCTTATTTTTTCGATGTAGGCAGAAAGAATATGCTTCATGCACTCCTTCCAAAATATCACACAAATCCGTGTAAGTAGAAAGAATATGCTTCGTGCACTTCTAAGCGGCTAAGAGCATCTACATTCCTTGTGCTATTAGAGTTTCTATTCTGATGTGGCAGTTTATAATTCAGTTTCAGAAATATAAGAAAATTTCTTATTTAGAAACTATTTAGAAACTTCATGCTGATCAAATGATTGGCTCAAATTTTTTCTCATTTTTAATTTGTTGTTGATATGACTTAATAGAAACTGTAAAATTAATTTCAAAGATGTGAGAGCTAGAAACTTTAGAGACATTAATTTTTAAAAAATAGTTAACAGTTATTTAGAAACTCATTTGAATTGCTGGAATATAGATGCTCTAAGCTCCAAGCATCACACTTTTTTTTTCTTTTGTTGAGCGCCCTTCTCCTGGGAGTTTAAATGGATCGAATTGGTTTGATTTTAAATTAGTTGGTCAATTCGATTAAATATTTGAGTTATAATATTTTTAATTACGCACTCAAGATAAAATCTATTTAATTTGAACTTTATAAAAATTGTTATAGAAAACATGAGTAAATATAAGTTGTAATTTTAAAAACTATAACATGTTTGAAGTTCTAACTAACAACAGTATAGAGAAAGTTTTCATTAAAAAAATAGAATTAATTAGATACGCATTTTTGTATTATGATATCAAATCAAATTTCCACCTTTTTTTATGAAATCCATATCCGAAACATATTATTTGGGTTAATAAAAAACCAATTCATACCTAAACTTTTAAATTCTAAATCCAATTTTTTTTGAATTGGATCGGTTGAGTTGATTGAATTAGTGAGATAAATCAGATTAAACTTACTCCCTACTTACACATATGCGTCATTCTTAACTTAGATAATTTTTTTTTGTGCACATATAGTATAAAATATAATGCATTTAAAACGTCCTTATTTTAATATTTGGTTCTATTAGGCCAGTTTGGCTGCTCCCCAAATTTTACTATTCACGTGGGAAAAAAAAAAATTCACTCAGACTGAATTTTTTTTTCCCACATAAACAGTAAAAATCAGTTAAAAAAAAAAAAATTCCAAGCTCATTCCCCAGCCCACTGTGCTGCCGAACAGGCCCTTAGATTTGGCACCAAAACCTTTTTTTTTTTTCCATTGAACCGATCCTCATAATTTAATTGAACATTTTTTAGGGGGTTACGTGAATTTTCACCAAATATAATTAAAGAAGTAGAAAGAATATGTAGAAAATGGTCCCTTATCATTATGGTTGTTCAAACGCATATCTTGTTATAATAAAACACTAAAAAGATAGGTATATAAAAACAGGTCCCCATTGGGTTGTTAAAACGCTCCTGTTAGCACACTGTCCGTGCAACTTTATGGGTAAAACTAGAACACGAAGATGCACGTATGGAAATGAAACGGTAGTACAGTTAGCTTGGAGAAAAAAATTTATGATTATAGTTGTTTAAAGATTGAGGGTACGTTTGGATGTCGTGAGAATAGGGTTGTTCTCAGAATAGCGTTACTATTCTGAACAGCTCAATCCAAACAAGTGTGTTGCTATTCGGAATAGCATGGGATAATGTTGTTCTTCTAACCTCACCAAAAGCTGGAATAGCTTTCAGCGGAGGGAAAAAGAATTGGCCAAGGAGAGAGAAAAGCTATTTTCATTTTTTTATTACATTCACACTTAACTGTTACTTTCACACTTAGAAAAATTGGCCAAGATGCTTCAAATATTTTTAATTGCTTTTGGCGTTGAGGTATTAACTTCAATAAAAAGATGTTTCAATATTTTCTTGTATGAATTTTATATTTTTAATTGCTCTTGACATTGAGGTATCAAACTAATATTATATTACATTTAATATTTAGATAATATTATATTACATTTGATCTAATATTTTATTTAATAATAATCTAATTTTTAAAATAATGTTATATTACATTTAATATTTAAACTAATATTATATTACATTTAATATTTAAACTTATATTATATTAAATTTAATATTTAAAATAATATTATATTACATTTAATATTTAAACTAATATTATATTACATTTAATCTAATATTTTATTTAATACTAATCTAATATTTAAAATAATATTACATTACATTTAATATTTAAACTAATATTATATTACATTTAATATTTAAAATAATCTTATATTACATTTAATATTTAAACTAATATTATATTACATTTAATCTAATATTTTATTTAATACTAATCTAATATTTAAAATAATATTATGTTACATTTAATATTTAAATTAATATTATATTGTATTATATTTAATCTAACACATATATTATTACTTTATTCATTCCCTCCAAACTCTATTCCAAATATGCAATCCAAACAACTTTTTCACTATTCCGAATAGCTTGAGTTAGCGCTGTTCTTAAACAGTAGCTATTCTTATTTACTATTCTAAACAGTAGTTATTCTAGCTATTCTAGAGTTCATCCAAACGTACCCTGAGAGTTCGAAGTTCACTCACGACTTCGCAGAAGTTGCGAAGATTTAAAAAAAATTATATACACATATAATATCATGAGGAGGGATCCGATTACATCTTTTTTGGTGACACACTTTGACACCTATTATTTTCAAAGTCCAAATAGTTGGTTCAAACCGTTCAACATGATGGATATATTAAAATGTGCTTGGAGATCAAATTTTACATTTTTTTTGAATTTTTTTGCTATTTATTAAGATGGTTACAAAAATCGTTGTTTTCATACCATTAAAAAACAGCGATTTTGTAACCATCTTAATAAATAGTAAAAAAAATTCAAAAAAATGTAAAATTTGATCTCCAAGTACATTTTAATATGGTGATCATGTTGAACGGTTCGGATCGACTGTTTGGATTTTGAAATCGCAAAATTGACCTATATAAAAAACGGTGTCATGATGTGTTACCAAAAAAGATGTAATTGGATCCCTCCTCTGATATCATTGCTCATTACAAAAAAAAAATTCAAAAATAGTGCATATTTAAATAAATAACTTACAATTAAATAGTAAGTGATATTATAGTGGTAGAGCCGCATTGAGCCACATTAAATATATGGGTAGGCAGTTGTTTACTTTTTCATTTTATAAATTAGATATAGATATATGTATAATCGAATTGTTATTTATTTCTAGAGAAAATTTTGCTTATTCCTAAACAATTTACAGTCTGAATTAGTTAATTAACAACAATCCGTAACTCACTAGTTGTACTGGTAAAATTTGTGTCTGTTCCTGATAAAAAATACTGACTACGCCATGTGATATTTTGTAATTTGGAATAATTACTCATTGCCCATCATCAAAACATATATCAAAGTTCCTATTAACTTATTAAATTATAAACAATGTTTACATTTCTCACAAACTTTAAAAATCTTTGATTTTTTTTTTGGTTCGGTTAGAATAATCTTCATAAGAACTCATTTAATTCATTATTGACCTTTTGTTGAAGCTTAAAATTATTATTTCATCTCATCGCTAAGTAAAATAAAAATTATGTTACTATTTTCTTAAACCATAAAAATGGAAGCTCTATATCACGATAGCGAAGAATTATATTGAAGGAATGTTGGAAATGAGTCAATGAAATGATAATTTCCAATAATATTTTGGTGATAAATTATATTAATTCTAAGTATAAAAAGGGACACTGTGATGAATTTTTGATAAAAAAAATAGAAATCTTTACAAGTTCTGATGAGCATGAGCAATTAATTCTATTTTAATATTTGCATTGACAGAATAATAAGCTCTCTGTTTACTTTTCAACTTTTAAAAAAAAAAAAACAAGTATAAGACTGTATAGACCATATTAGAGACAATTTTGATGATTTGATGATTTTTATATATTTTCCATATTTTTTAAAAGGGAGGTATTAATCAGTGAAATTTGAACGTTATTTATTCACAAACTCATGTGATAAAATATCATTTTAATAACATTCAGGATATAATATATCTTTGAAAAGCCATCATTTCTCCCTACGGTTCCTTTGTTCCATGTCTATCCAAATTCATGTATGGATAAAATTGAGCTGTCAATCTCTCTAGAAAACGGACAACGGTGCCATTCTCCGTTCCAGCTATTCGCCAGCAACAGCCTACCTTCTAATTCTATGCGCGCAAAAGTATACACCGAGATATACTTGCATCGCATCCGTTAGATGATTAGATCTCAACCTTTGCTCACTGATTGACGGTTCAAATTACTTGTGTTTGGATTTTGGTTCAGAATTTTCTATGGGAAATTCAAAGGTTTTAGGTAGGAGTTCAAAATCTGCAACGATCAGCGCGGGTTAAAGTTACCTCCCGTGACAATTACTCTTTTGCTTATATACCCTTGGAAAATTTTATGCAACTGTTAGTGAGTTTGAAAACTTCTAATTTTACATTATTATCACATTCATAAACTCTTTTGCTTATAAACCTTTTATTATCACATTCATAAACACTATTATCATGATAATATTTTGAAATTTAAAAATTACCACGAATTAAGAAATATAGAGCTATGCTTTTACATAATAAAACTATCTTCAGTAATTTAAATTAAAAATAAAATATTTACTTAAATTACATGCTCCAACAATGAATAGATTATGAATTTTCAAGTACCCACACTAATTCATTACATCAAAAACTCAAAGTAAAATATTATTAATATATATAATGTTTAACTTGAGATGCATTTTTTATGTACATCTAGCGCGAAGCGTAAAGAATCATTTACATATCGTTAAAAATTTATCAATTATGTTTACAATAACTCGTTGAATGAATAGATAATATTAGAGTTGTTTGTCAATTGAATGAAAAAAATTTATTAATGAAATTATTTTTTTTATGAACATTATTTTAATTTTACCCGCCTAATAATATGTTTGAACATTTGGCCTAATTTGTGAATTTAGACAAGCTCATAATGCATATTGTCATAGGGTCTGTTCGGATGACTGATTTCCTACGGAAAGGAATGGGAATTTGAGCTGATGGGAGTAATTTTCCAACAATCTTAGGGAAAAAAAATTTGAACTGATTTTTACTGTTCATGTGGGAAAACAAAATTCAAATTCACTCTGAGTGAATTTTTTTTTCCCACATGAAACAGTGAAAGTTCATATCTCTTTTCCCATTCTTAATCCCATCTAACGTAAATTTTTGGGAAATGAAAATGAAGTCAGACATGATATTTTTTTTCCCACGACGGAAGAGCTGAGTCATTCGCTCCAATCACTTCTATATTTAATAATTCAATAGATTAAATAAGGTTTCTTTTGTATTAAGATGGAATTAAATGAATAAGTCTGTAATTAC
This sequence comes from Carex kokanica, assembly GCA_025461125.1. NCBI lineage: Eukaryota > Viridiplantae > Streptophyta > Magnoliopsida > Poales > Cyperaceae > Carex > Carex kokanica. The sequence goes on along the minus strand of JAJGRX010001448.1, from coordinate 382,036 downwards.
TCAAACACATTTGATGGAAATAGAAAAAAGGATGAATTGAAACAAAAAATTGAAATTAATTATGAAACAATGAAAATAAATGGCAGCATTAAAGAAGAAGGTTCATATTGATTACTCCATATTTTCACAGTTAATGACTAAAACACGAGGTATTATAGAAAAAGATTCATATTGATTAAATTATATAATTTTCAAATTCTAATGCCAGCATTAAAAGAACGAGGAGGGTTCCGATACCTTATGTCTTTCCTACCTCATCATACCTCATATTTAATATTTTCATTTTCAAAGTCCAAATTGTCGATCCGAACCGCTCAACATGATATCCACTAGTAAAGTATACTTTGGTGATGTAATTTTATAATTTTTGGATTTTTTTTTTTACTATTTTTTAAGATATGTACAATATCACAGTTTCTGGACCGTTCAAAAACTAATGATTTTGTACCTATCTAAAAAAATAGTAAATAATTTCAAAAAATTATAAAATTTGGTCTTCAAGCATATTTAATTTTAGTATGGATATCATGTGGAGCGGTTCGGATCGACAATTTGGACATTGAAAATGAAGATATTAAATATGAGACATGATGAGATATGAAAGACATGAGGTATTGGAACCCTCCTCTAAAAGAACACACAATAATCTCAGATATAGATATACGTATTTTGAATAGATATATACATATTTTTAAAATAAAACAAGATTTCTCATAGCTAATCCCATAATACAATCGAATACTCATTTCAACGCAATTCTGTACATACCCATATATGTGGGATCTCACTTTTTTTAAAAGTGGATTTCTATTTCCGTCAAATTCTATCACATGTAATCTCGTGACAAATGAACATGTCCTTAGACATTATCTAAAAAAAATATTGAGTTCAAAGAGCTACGCATGTCATTAACTTCTGAATAAACAAGATAGCTACAAGTGTCCACCTCTTCTAACTATATTAAAGCAAGCCTACACATTAAAATCAAGAGCTTTAATTTATTTGAGATAATACACTAATTAGCTTGATACTTATAATTTAAAATTATAATATTACTTGTTATTAAAAATTATTTGATTAATTTTATAAATTATATTCGAACCGATGGATTTTTAGATTTTCCGAGTTATTTTCAAATTTTAATTTATACGGAACCTTCAAGATTGCGAGACTGCTAGTGCAGTGCCAAAGAAGTACTCAGGAATGATAATTTTTAACAAGTTGAAGCACCCAAAAAGAAATCTGTCTACACCCAATGCCAGGCTTGCCAGCGGTAACCACACCATAGTGTGACGAGATTCACAACCATCTCTCAGAGTCTCAGTAATATAACTCTCACCAATCCCCAATTTTCCTTAGTATCTCCGTCTTCCTTTTCCTCTTTCACGCTAGATCCTCGCCAAAAACCCAAACCCTAATTTACCAATATGCGTGAGATTCTCCACATCCAGGGTGGCCAATGCGGGAACCAGATCGGTGCCAAGTTTTGGGAGGTGATCTGTGACGAGCACGGCATCGACCCCACCGGCAAGTACGCTGGCGATTCAGATCTCCAGCTTGAGCGCATTAATGTGTACTATAACGAGGCCAGTGGTGGCCGGTACGTGCCGAGGGCCGTGTTGATGGATCTCGAACCCGGCACAATGGACTCGGTCCGGTCGGGTCCGTTTGGCCAGGTCTTTAGGCCTGACAACTTCGTCTTTGGACAGTCGGGAGCTGGGAACAACTGGGCCAAGGGACATTACACCGAGGGAGCTGAGCTGATTGATTCGGTCTTGGATGTGGTGAGGAAGGAGGCCGAGAATTGTGATTGCTTACAAGGTGAGATTTCTCCTTATTTTGTTTATGAGAAAAATTATGTATTTATTGGAATTTTTTTGGGGTTTTCGGTGTAGATACGAGTAGATCTGGTTAATGGTTAAGATTGTTGAAGGCAGGGTATTGTTATCATCGAATTTTGATCTAAATTGTGCTTTCAAGATCAGTGGATCTACTGTTTAAGATATATACATGTGATGTTCGTTTCCGAGCTTAATAAATACTAGTTAGATCTACGGTTTGTCTGTGTATTGATTGCTCTCTTTTAGTCTATTCGTTTTTCCTATAATTTTATTCTGGTAGCAAAATTAGTTTGAAAAGATATTGTTTATAGCACGATGGATAGTAGATTTCCTTACCATGTTTTCAAAATTCAATAGTTGGAGCATGAAATCTTAGGTTTAAATGTAGTGTCAAATTTATTGAGTCAATGTACTCTATTATCTTCTTTTGTTATGCATTCAGAAAAATTATGAATTTTTGTTTAAAAATGTTATTCTATTTATCCTGTAACAGTGCTAGCATTTCTACCAGTTTTTGTTATTTGTCTAAAATGGTAACTGTGGTTTATATTTATTTCTCAATGTTGGTACTGTATTTCAGTACTTGTCAGCCTGATATGCAATCTGTTTCTTAAATGGAGCATTTTAGCTTTTGTTTCTGTGTAATACCTCAAGTAAAAAGAAAATTTTAAAGAGGGATAACACTGGTCCAAACTGGCACCGGTCTGTTTTTACAATTGGCTCTGATTGTGATTTGAGTTTTCTTATAGGGCCTGAGTATAAATTTGAATAACTTAGCAATGTTTCTAGAATTATTGGCAGTGGGCACTTTCAAATGCACCCTTGTAAAGTCTTACAATATCGCATATGAGACATGCATATGCTATGTATACATACACAACATACTTTGTCTTCCTTCTGCATCACTGTTTGCAAGAAAAGATGCCCAAACAGCCATATACATCACTTGGAGGCTCGGTCTTATGTACCCATTATAGAAATATTAGGGAAAGGGATTGTGCCATTTTCCTTGTTTTCTAAAGTTATGTGTAGTATTGACATGCAAATTTTCCTGTAAGAAAAACTGAATTTATTGCCATAAATAAAGCTGTGTCAGCTTGAATTTAAAGTACTTAACAGTGCCTCATTTCTTCTATGTTCATTTCCAGGTTTCCAAGTGTGCCATTCACTTGGAGGTGGGACTGGTTCGGGAATGGGAACGCTACTCATATCCAAGATACGCGAAGAGTACCCCGACAGGATGATGCTAACGTTCTCTGTCTTCCCATCTCCAAAGGTGTCTGACACAGTGGTCGAGCCTTACAATGCAACACTCTCAGTGCACCAGCTTGTTGAAAATGCCGATGAGTGCATGGTGCTAGACAATGAAGCTCTCTATGACATCTGCTTCCGTACTCTCAAGCTTGCTACCCCTACTTGTATGCTCATTTACTTCATTAATTGTTTTTTGAATATTCTGTCTGCAAATTGCACCCACAATTCTTATATTTTGTGTTCAATCGGGTTATTTGCAGTTGACACATGACTGTTACACCAGTTGTGATGAAAAGTTGTACTTTGTTGAATCTGGCAAATTTCTGCTCCATCAATAAATTTATTAATCATTTTTTTTTTCATTTTCAGTTGGTGATTTGAACCACTTGATATCTGCCACCATGAGTGGTGTCACCTGCTGCCTCCGCTTCCCTGGACAGCTCAACTCTGATCTACGCAAACTTGCGGTGAACCTCATCCCCTTCCCTCGCCTCCACTTCTTCATGGTTGGTTTTGCCCCCCTCACCTCCCGGGGGTCCCAGCAGTACCGTGCACTAACTGTACCCGAGTTGACCCAGCAAATGTGGGACTCCAAGAACATGATGTGTGCTGCTGATCCTCGCCATGGCCGGTACCTCACTGCCTCGGCCATGTTTCGTGGCAAAATGAGCACAAAGGAAGTTGATGAACAAATGCTCAATGTACAAAACAAGAACTCCTCTTATTTTGTCGAGTGGATACCAAACAATGTCAAATCGAGCGTTTGTGATATCCCTCCAAGGGGGCTTAAGATGGCGAGCACCTTCATTGGTAACTCTACTTCTATCCAGGAGATGTTTAGGAGGGTTAGCGAGCAGTTCACGGCCATGTTTAGGCGCAAGGCGTTTCTTCACTGGTACACTGGAGAGGGCATGGATGAGATGGAATTTACTGAGGCTGAGAGTAACATGAATGATTTGGTGGCCGAGTACCAGCAGTACCAAGACGCAACTGCCGACCTGGAGGAGGAAGAGTACGAAGAGGAAGAGGAGGAGGCAGCTTGAGAGTTACTATTGTTTGCATTAAATGTATGGTTTTTGCAGTTGTGGGTTGTGGTGTGTGTGTGGAAAGTAAGGAAGATTTGTTTTTTTTTTCTTTTTGTTTGTTAATGGATGGTTTGATTATTTGGTAGTTAGTGCTAGTAGTAGGAGACATGATCTCTATGTCTTGTAAGTTGTAATCAATTTGGCTGGTTGTTTCTGTATGGAACTAGTATAAATTTGTGGTGCTCGAGTTGTTGCGTGAGTTTCCTTCTCTTCATTTTTCTCCTCAAAGTGAGTGTTCCTCGTTTTAGATGATCAAACTGGTTCTTTTGAAAGAAAAATGTGAAATATTTAAATTGGCCAGGATGATTGTGTTTGTTGTTTTCACAGGTTAGGTTATCAAGTTTCTCAAATTTATATTTCATGATTCAATTTTGATACATGCAAAGCAGCAAATGTTACCCTTATTCAGTATCAGTATTTGTTAATAAGCATTTACATTGGTTGAATCTAAAGAATGCCCTTCATTGTAGAACCGAGCATTCTTTAGATTCTTTAAATATGTTGTACGAATCTTAACACACACCAAACAGTTTAGATTTAGCTTTGAACAGGATTTTGTCCAAAGCCCTTTGGACAAATCCCAGTTCAACCCAATTCCTAATAATACAAAAAGGGGATAGGAGAGGAAGCGGGAAAAAACCTTGCCCCATAAAAAGGAAGTATCTGAGGATCTTACTTTTCTACCTTTCAAATGTTCATTATTCGCAATTTCTAAGATGGATTTATTTTTTGAGATAACGATAGACTCAAGTCTCTTAATTTTAAATATTTACAACAAATCGTTAATCCGTAACCTCAAGATAGAGAGATGTTAAGGAGTTTGGCATTCGCTCCGTCCTCTCTTTTTTAGTTTATATGCCTTGGCTCTGCTTTCTCGAGCTTCTTTTAAGCACAACCTTAGCTAATAGTTCCCTTCTTCATGTTCGTAGTTAGATTTATAGAGATGTCGACGGGCCCTAAGGCGTCGAGCAGGTCCTACAATCTCGGCATGTGTGAAGCCTCCTTTCCATTTAAAATCCCTGCTTATCTTGAACTGAGTCACATGTCCTGTTTGAGCCCTATGCCTTTTCCACTTGTCAGGTCCCATTCCTCCTATCCATTTAGGATCTCAAGTTATCTTGAGAGTTCACTTGGCAGAACTTTCTCCAATCAATACAAGAGGTTCTCAAATCAAACTAACAGTTGAAACTTCAAGTCAAGCCCATTATAATCAAAGCAAAATGAATCAAGTAACCAGACTCTTCCACACATCCAAAATTCCACAGTTTGAAACTATTTTTTGGCAACACTATTTAAGACGGCAAGTGCCAATGACCAGTAAACACAAACACGAAGACAGTGAGAAAGAAACATTGGCTCATGGATTCATTACTCACACCTTGCTTTGTTTTTCTCATCTCTTTTCTCTTCTTATTTGATCCCTCAAAAGGGAACCAAACTATCTCCAAACACTCCAATGCAACCTCTGAGCCTTTCATCCAATGCCTATTGGCTAATTCCATTCCTCACAGCCTCTTATTCACACAAAGCACCACTTCCTATTCTACCATTCTGCAATCCTCCATCAGAAACCAAAGGTTCAACACAACTAGAACACCAAAACCTCTCGCAATAATTACACCTACGTTTGAATCTCATGTTTCAGCCGTGATCGACTGTTGCAGAACGAACAACGTTGAACTTAGAACACTAAGCGGGGGTCATGACTATGAGGGCCTCTCTTATGTGGCCTTTGACACTCCTTTCATTATTCTGGACATGCGAAACTTGAGTTCGATCGGCGTTAACATCACCGATAACACGGCATGGGTCCAAGCTGGTGCAACAGTCGGAGAGTTGTATTACCATATAGCCGAGAAAAGCAAGAGCATGGGTTTTCCAGCAGGGTTATGCTCCACAGTAGGGGTTGGTGGTCATTTAAGCGGTGGTGGAATCGGGACTATGATGAGAAAGTATGGGCTGTCCTCTGATAACATCATTGATGCACGCTTAGTGAATGCAAAAGGGGTGATACTCGATAGGGAATCCATGGGTGAGGATTTATTTTGGGCAATTAGGGGAGGGGGAGGAGCTAGTTTTGGGGTCATATTAGCCTATAAAATTAAATTGGTATATGTGCCGCCTAAGTTGACAATTTTTACCAAATTATTTAATGTTAGTCAACATGATACACTAGTAGTAAAGGTAGTAAGTCAATGGCAGGATGTAGCTTATAGATTTGATGAGAGGTTATTTATAAGGCAATTTACTGAGGCTTCAAGTGATGAGAAGGGAAACAGAATACTGCAAGTGTCGTTTGAAGCCCAATTCCTTGGAGAGAAGGAAGAATTGCTTTCTATAATGCAAGAAAAATTCCCCCTGCTTGATTTGCAAGAGAACGACTGCCAGGAGATGAGTTGGATTGAGACAGTTAAATATTATGCCGGGTACACAAACGGGGAGCCGCTTAGCGTTTTACTTGAGAGAGAAGCCCAGGTCAAATACTCATTCAAAGCCAAATCAGACTTCTTGACAAGTAAAATCCCTGAGTTCGTTTGGAAAAGTATTTGGGATAATTTACTAAGAACTAATGGAACACTGGCGTTGATGATTATCGACCCACTAGGAGGAAAAATGGATGAAATATCTGAATCTGAAACCCCATTTCCCCACAGAAATGGTAGTTTGTACAATATACAGTATTTGGTGGCATGGTTGGATGGAGATGAAAGCACAGAGAGTGTTAAGAGAAACTTGGATTGGATTAGGGGTTTCTACGAGTTTATGACACCTTATGTTTCAAAAAATCCAAGAGGTGCTTATTTAAATTACAGGGATTTGGATTTGGGTACTAGTAAAAATGGAGACCTGAGTTATTTCAAGAATAAAGAGTGGGGCAAAAGGTACTTCAAGGACAATTTTAGGAAATTAGCATTAGTGAAATCAGAGGTTGATCCAAATAATTTCTTCAAGAACGAACAAAGTGTGCCCCCGCTTGATCTATATTAACTAACTAGCCTACATGTGAAAATGAAGGACACTCTATAGTGCATAGCTTGTTACTAATAGGTTTATTTTAGATTTTGCACTTTTTTATGTGAAAATGAAGGACACTCTATATAGTGCATAGCTTGTTACTAATAGGTTTATTTTAGATTTTGCACTTTTTTATGTATGCGTGTATAAAAAGAGAAAAATAAAACATACCACATCACCATTATACCTTTTGCAATATGGTCTTTAACTCACAATAATCTATTAAGTAAATTGCAATAACAGAATAATCTATATAATAAATAACTCATGAAATAACTCCACAAGAAAAGATATATCTCATAGGACCCCCCAGACTTGAGAAAAGAATAATTAAATGCTACCCCAGAAACCTCCCAAGCAATCACATAATAAAAATGAATAGAACCATTAACACCCCTTAACAGGAAGAAACTTAGCCTTGTGCCGGTACATAACCTTCTTTTTCTTCTGAGAATTATTCTCGATTGTCAGAACCACTTTCCCAGCTTCATTATTTTTAAAGGAATTATGAACCAGTCCCTCTTGTGAATTCATCTTTTTACCTTTCCGAATTATGACGGCATAAGATCCTTCATCACTTGGTACAAATTCTTCTTTGTAATTCACCTCCCAACCTATCACAGACAGATCCCACACAAGTGTAGATCCAACCTACATTCATTCAATTATTCGATTAAGTACATTTTGAATTCTTTTTTCTAAGGGTAATTCTGCAAAAGTTCCCAAAAAAAAGAAATTTTATTACAAATAAACTATAAAAAGTTCCCAATAAAAGAAATTTTATTACAAAACATAAATGGTTTCTGTTTGAAGCTATGCTGCAAAGTTCCTTATCTTAAAAAATAAATAATAATAACTTTTAGGAATGTGCTTTTGTAGAAGGTCCCTTGAATAAACTCCCTCAAGAAAAATCCCAAACCATTCTAACAACAGAACCTATAAACTACATCATTTAATTGATAATGTATGACTGTTGCGCAATATATTATCATACCTGTGGGGCAGGAATTTCAATAGTTTCAGCTGAATTGGCTTTGATAAACAAATCTGAAACTTCATCTTCCAAAGAAAACTCGGTGTCACCTTCTCTTTTGAGACCACCATATGCAACTGGCAGAGCCTCTGCTGAAATGTACCTGTTTAATCAAGTTGTACATCTTATCAAACACCGATCGAAGAGGTGCATCAATTAAACAAGTATTAGGTCCTGGATTATGGTGCCACAAATCAACCATGGTCATTACCTCTGCTGGGTACAGTAATAATGAACCTGGCCTTTCACAAACACTTGTTCATGACTTTGCTGAGACCTGTGCCAACAGGTACATAATGTGCCTCTCTATAGTTCAGACAAACCATAGAAGCAATGCGCCATATGGTACAATAGAAGCCATTCTGGCAATCCCGCTTCCCAGTATGATCTTTTAGAGAGAGAGAGAGAGAGAGAGATTACTTGAGAAGAGTTTCTGTTGTCCTGGCAGGACGGGATAAGACAAACTTGCTCTTGGTTCTTTGGGTTAAGAATGGAGAGACGATAGCACTCAGTGCATAGTACCAAAATGGTACATTGATGAAGATCTACATCATAACAAAGAAAGCATTTAATTAGTATTGAACAGCTATTTTCTCAGAAAATAGTCCAAACAATAATAGTAAGAGTAGCATATTTGATTTTATGGATATAGTAAACTACTGATAAATAACCAAATTAAGAAATGTTATATAAAATGACAACTACTATGTCAACAGTATAATAAGAGAACTAGAGATGCAATTCTTCAATGTTTTGTATAAAAATATCAACATTACTTTAAAGATCAAGTACCAAAATAAATGACTGCATAGCACATTTGCACAACTCTTTATGACAATTCCAAATTTGACAATAATCCCTCAAACAACACTTTTTTGTATTTGCAAGCACAAATTCCCTTTCTCTATATAGGAAAAATATAAGCACAAATTCCCTATGTGCAATAAAAATTTAAAACCTCCCTGACAGAAATAAAATTAACCCTAAATTAGTATCAAGTACTCACAGTTCTTGCAACCATTTCTGGATAGTTATCTTGCAGAACATCCACAACCCGTTTAAGTACAGCTCGCACACCTTTCTTACCGGGTCGGGGAGCATCCTTCAGATCTATGACCTGTGTCAATGATACAACCTGTCCTGGTTCAAAATCCAACATCCCAATTCCCTTCTCCATCATACGCACTCTCCACCTCACCAGACTCTCTCTTCCCTCTTCGGTTTCAAACAAGCCTGCGTTGGCTAAAACCCCTAAAATGTTATAGCACACGGGGTGGCCTTCACGATCTCTACCATCTATATAGCATGCCTCATCAAGATCGGTATTGGAGTAATCCTTTTCATCCGAGAGTATGGAGTCAATTTTTTGGGATTTGCGCCAGATTAGGGTCTTTTGGAGCATATCAAAAGCTTCTTTGGGTTTAAATTCACGTGCACGAAGGAACTTGAGAAGTAAAACATCTGTTGAATCGGTGCCTTTGGATGGTAAAGGGACTCCCCAGAGAAATACCTATATATTTAATTGAATCAGCCAAGTGCTAAATTAGTACGGTACGTGTTCATCTTGCATGTCTTAAATGACTGTACTGATGGTTTTCTGCTGTAAATTTTGCAATTCTAAAGTATTGTGATTTTAGTAAATTATATGACAAATAAATCAAATTCCAAGTTAAATTATTGTACAATCAAAAGACATAAATGAGTATTTCTTTTGTTCTTCGATCAAATGCTGAGAGTGAGATCCCAAAAAAACAAAACTAATGAGCTAAAATTGATCTGTGTTCCAAATTATAAAACACCTGGTGCATATAACATATACGGACCAGCAATTTTACAGAGAACTAAATATTCTTTGTTCATTATTCTTACCTCTTCTTCTAGTTTGTCCCCTTCATCTACGCATTTCACCTCTTCTCCATCTGCTTCTTTCTCTTTCTCCTTCTCTACGAACAAAGTCTTAGTTGAAATAGCCTCCTCGATTTGTGCACGCAAATCGAAGAGAGCCTTTCTCTCACTCTCCTTCAAGTCGGAGAGGAAGTTACTCTCCTCCCTGAAAGAAGCAGCCTTTTCAACCACCGGTACTGTCACCGCCTCAGCTTCGATCTTCTTCTCGGTCAGAACTGGTACTGGATCTGAATCGTTGTCGGTGTCGGCCTCCAGCTTTTTCTCGACCATTTCTTCTTGTGGGACGCTCGATTCCTCTGTCTTCACCTCCACAGCCATTAATAGAGGTAGAATTAAAAGTATGGGTAAAACTAAGGTTTTGTGGCTCTCTCTGTCTCTCTCTCCCTACTTATTTCTAGTGAAGAAGCAGGGACAAGGTGGCGGGTGCGGGTGGAATGAGGTGAGGTCCAGTGTAGGAATAGATGAAGCCTATTAAAGGGAGGTTGGTTTGTTTCCTCTCCAGTGTAGAACACTCCGATCATTAATATTCTAAATAAGAGTGTACGTATCCAGTACTTCATAAATTGAGAGCATCACGTAATAAAGGTCAGGTCAATTAATTGATGACCTGGCGACGACCAGGAGACTTTAAGAGCCGTTAGGTCGTCCATGGGACCGAAAACAGATCACTATACTCTCCAGTGCAAAAAAACACTGTTAGTTTCCATGCCTATGATTGACCTTTGGATTACATCGGACAGATAATGGAAAGTTAAAATTTTGAGAGCTTGAGTTCGTTTACTGGAGAACAATGGAATATAAATGGGGCCCATGGACACGCGAGAAGAGCACCCAAAGAGCCGTTGCGTGATTAGCGGAACACAAAGGAATCCTAGGCTGGACAGCAGTTATCTTTTTCATTGGGACCTGTAACGGCTAGTTGAAGACCTGTTCTTCTAATTTTCATTTATTCTGACTTCACAATGAAATTGGCTTTTGCGCTTGTACCCTTCTTAAATATGGAATTTCTAATTAATGAGAGACCAGAGTCTTAATTTAAGATCCCGAAAAATTAAAACATCAGGTTACTGTTTTCATTATATGTCATTCCGATATTGTACGCCGGAAGTTGGGATAAAAAGAAAGCAATCTATTTTTTTTTTTTTTTTGCTTTTGGTTTTCTGAAAAGAATTGATAAGATCAGCATTGAAATTATATTAAGAAAAATGTTATATATACCCCTCAAGTTCACTTTTTTATTTAATGGTATAAATTCAAGAAATAAAGAAAAAAAATGTAAATCCTACAAATTTGTACAATTTTATTTGCTTATACTAAGGAAAAGCTTAGACTTTCCAGTTTTATATTGTTTACAATTTCAATTTTTGCTTTTCGTTCCTTTATATTTGTATATTACTGAATGAAAAAGGTGGTCTACAATATATTTTTAAACTAGAATCGAAATGTGTGTTTTGGCAGGGAAAGACAATTATAAAAATACAAAAGAATTAGGAGGGAAAAGAAACACATTCCGATCATTGAAGTATGTGCATAACCAGCAATGGCATGTAATAACCAAACAATGGTTCATAACTAATGTGGGTCATTCATGATTACACATTTATACCTAATACACCTAATAACTAAGCTTTGCTTTCTGGCAGCCAATCAAAACCAGCAGTGTAACACTATAGCCCAATAGTCAAATATTGCATATTAATATATTAGAGTAGAACTAAGGTGCTCTTAAGCTCACCAAGCCCTTTGTGAGCTTAACTCAAAAACCTATCGGATTGACTTCAAACGACATTTCCAAACCGTTAGATGTTCAATCTATATTAAAATGTGCTTGGAGACCAAATTTTACTTTTTTTGAAATTTTTTTTACTATTTATTAAGCTGGTTTGAAAACCGCTGTTTTTATTAAAATTCTGCACCATTGAAAAACAGCGATTTATAAACCATCTTGATAAATAGTAAAAAAATTCCAAAAAAAGTAAAATTTGGTCTCCAAGCACATTTTAATATAGATTGAACATCTAACGGTTTGGAAATGTCATTTGAAGTCAACCGATAGGTTTTTGAGTTAAGCTCACAAAGTGCTTGGTGAGCTTAAGAGCACCTTACCTTAGTTCTACTCAATATATTATAGAAGAGAAGTAATTGTATCTTAAATATATTTATACTTTAAAAAAAATATTAATACTTGTTGATAAAAAAATTCTAATACCTTACGTTATTAGATTAAAAAATTTAGAAGTTGTACTTTTATTTATTGAATGAATTCTTTAAACTCTTGCCATTAAGCTATAAATGATTTTCATATTAAGTATAAATATTTTTAAGTATATATAAAGGTGCAACATTAATTTCTATATATATCAACAGCTAAAATGGAACAAATAAAATCAACAAAATTTTGTTGATAATCAACTTTTGATCTAGTGACAAATATTATATGTTCAAATATGAATGAGAATGTCACATGTTCGAAACCTGAAAAGAAAATTATTTTTGAATTAAACTAGTTAGATAATTTGATCTCCAACTTTACTATAAAAATCAAATTTTTGCTGACCACCACTGTCAATTTATGCAAAAGTCCTCATCTATTTTGGCAATGCCTTTTTTTTTTTATGAAAAAATAATTTTGACAAATTGGTCAATCGCACAGGCCGTGTATCTGGGTAAAGTCCAGCTTCGTTCAAAGGAAGTGTTCTTTCTTTATTATATAAAAAAAATTAGATCCTATCATATTTATATCGTATATATACAATTCGAATTTATATATAATTTGCATTCGATAAAAATAAAATTCATATTTATGAACAAAACTCAATCACACTTTTGAGGTTTGGTCATAAGTGATTGGCTCAATGCTTGTCTGGTGCATGCCTAAAAAATAAATATATAGAGAAATCATATTCATATATGTCCCCGCATATATGAAATATTTCATACTAGAAGTGAGCCTCGCTTTGCTTCGGCGGCTATTATCGAGAGGAGTGTAAAAAGATTGTATCAGGATATTACCGAAAAAAAAGATAATTAACTATTAAGATAAACATCTAAATATATATAAAGTTATACCGGTTATAAACAAAATGCTATATTAATGAATTCAAAATCACAAAATCAAGTTGTTACTGTATAAAGTTATACCGGTATACCATATTCATTAATTTGTGATTTTCTAACTATATATAAAGTTAGAGGATTCAAATGCACCCAAATTTCTATGCTCCCAATGCACTCAATCTTTTTTCTGCATTTTCAAAGTCCGAACAGTCGATCCGAACTGCTTAACATGACTTTTATAATAAAATATGCTTGGAGACCAAATTTTATATTTTTTAGAATTTTTTTACTATTTGTCACTGTAGTGTTTACTGTAGCGTTTACTGTAGAATATACTGTAGCGACCCTATGAGGATTATATATATATAATAGATTTGATTGTGGAATCTGAAAGGCATTACAATTAATTTGAGATAAATCAAACATTGCTTGTTTTCTTCACTAGTCGGTACCTTGGATGCCTTTTCTTAAATTTTATACTCTATTAGGATAAAGATTCTATGCTACAACTTTTATTATTTTTTTCTCTCAAGGAGACTTTTAATTTGAGTTATAAAAAGTTCGTGATCAAGAGTTCAAAAATAAATGAACCAAAAATTATCTAATTAACTTCATTTGTTTCTTTGATAAACATGCGATCATGTGGAGAACAATCTCAATAAGTTTCATGTTAAAAAATGGAAAAACATCATTGGCGGTATTGAAATTTGAATTTTGGAAGCAGTCACATAATTGGATGGAATGGAATCTCACATGTACGGGATTATGTAATTCAATTTGCGGGATTCCATCACCACAACAAAGCACACGAAAGCATATATAGGGAAAAAAAAATCAGATGGAATGTGAAAATTATAACGGAAATTTATTCAAAATTTATTCACTAATGATAATATTTTGATGCATATTCAAATTGACATAGGAACATATAGGTGAGCCTGACTAATTAAAAAGGGCATGACACTAGAGTGGAAGAGATCTTTATTACATATATCTTGTAAAAAATTAGCTAAAACTTTTGTAAATAATTTTTTTCTTAATCAATGAAAATGTCAGTTTTCACTGACCTTAAAAAAAAAAATTTTGATGCATAAAAAAAATATCTACATCATGCTAGAATTGAGAAAATTAAAACTATTGCTTGATTGACTTGAACTAAAAGTAAATCCATTAAGTGAAGTTCATAAAATTTGTACATATCATAACATTCAATTGAAATTATACTGGGAATGGACTATTAGGCTATACCATAAAATTTTCAATGAGATCGAAAAAGAAAATGTTGAATTTTCAAGAAATATGAAATTATACTAGGAATGGACTGTTAGGCTATACCATAAAATTTTCAATGGGATCGGAAAAAAATTGTTTAATTTAAAAAAAAATTCAAGTATATTGAAGCATTGACAATATTGTTTTAGAATTAATTCAAATAATGGCCATATATATTGGTAGGGTGGGAAAAATGGCACAGTGGAGCCGGCTTTGTCACGGAACGGCACAATACGTGTGTCAGTTACATGCCGTGACTCGCGTGTCCCGTGCCGTGACAATTCGCATACCGTGCCTATCTTTCGAAACTTTGGCACGGCACGGCACATGAAAGATTTAGTTACGGCACGGCACGACACGTAGTCACGCGAGTCACGTGTAATTAGGACCATTAGATATTGATTTAATGGTAAATCTTGAATAAACTTACCTAAATTATGATTAAATAGTCATGTGAGTCACGTATGGTCACGGCATGTTAGGCACGGCGTGACTCACGTGACGTGACTATTCGCGTGCCGTAACCACCCCTTGACATTTTGGTCACGGCACGGCACGGCACGTTTTTTCCACTCTATATATTGGTAACTAGCAATGAGTTTACAATTACGTGACTAGCAATAATCCCTTGGCTGTGGGAAAAAAAATTCGATCTGACAGTTATTTTTTCCGGATAATATACCAGTATTGTTATTAATTGGGATGATAAAACCAATCGAAATCCTAGTCATAAAATAAGAAAACATAGCTGAACAGTTCTATTAAAAGAAAATCCGGTAGTTAAATATCCTACAGTTACCCATTTAATTTTATCCATTTAATGTAAAGAGAGATGGTAATCCGTGGTCTTAAAAATTAATATTATCGGAACTCTTTCAAAGAAGAGAAAGAATGAGATATGCAATCTAGATTGTTTTCAACACGAAATCTATAACGTGATTTTTAAATTATCTTTTGTTGAGTTTAAAAGTTTTTAATTTTTACCCCATTTTATCTAAATTATTTTTGAAGAATCGGTTTATCAATAGTTTGAAAATGTTATATTGAGTGGAAAGATGATTGGAACTGTTTTAATCTCTGTTTCACTGATGGAAGAACAAACTCTTTTTTTTTTTTTGAAGTAGTTCAACGTCAACTTTAATTTTTTTTATTAAACCAGAAAAAAAAAGAGGTTACGAGTTACCTGATAAAAGCCGGATCAAAACAAGAACGTTTTGTCGATATTTTTAGAATATTAACCAAGATGAGGTGCTATGTCGGTTGTAAGTTCAATTTAGGATTCAAACCAATTTACCTAGAACATCACAAGAAAAAAAAAACAATAAAATGTATAATTGATTTAAAGCGTCGAACTGGCTTGTAGGTCCAGAGCGTCGAGACCATTTTCATCATGGCAATGAGCCTTTCAAATACCTAGAGAGAGAGAGGAAAAACACATCTCCATCATTTTTTTTTGTCTTTTTTATAATCTTTTCTCAAGCAAATTTTACAAATACTTATTTTCCAAAAAAGTTGAGAGAATATTCTCGTGGTTCTATTAAAAAAATATTTCTCTCTCTTTCATCCTCTTCTTTTTCTTATTACTAACTATTTTTTACACACTGTTATTTCTTTGTTTTTTAAAATTAATGACTTTAAATACCTACTAATAATTACATTGATAATAAAAAATATTTACAACACGTCAAATGACCCTCGTTTCTATTCTAGATCTAATCTTTTATTCTCCTCAATTCCTCTAGACTACTTTATTATTCTATTCCTACATATCTACACTCTCTATTCTTCAAGTCGCCTTAATTTTTTATTCCCATCTCTCTCCACGAGGCTTGTGGAGCTCTTCCAGATTTGCTCCTCCACCGTCGTCCGACTGTTGCACGCGCTCCGATGGTGCCAAATCCGATCGAAATGGTATGTCTCGCATCGGCTCTGTTCCCTCACTGCTTGAGGAGGTAGTGACGAGAGAGAGGAGTTGTTGTGTCTGGTTGAGATCAAGAGAGGCGAGAGGGGGTTGCAACTAGAGTTTGAGATTGTCTTTCCTTTTGCTGGGAGCAAAAGAGCAAAATCGCTCGTCGACATAGTATTATTTAGAAAGCGATTTCTTCTAAAAATAATTGCTAATTTAAAAATCGTTGTACATCGTAGGAATTGAATAATATATGAATTTTGTTACAATTAATATCTGAACTAGGAATCCGAATTGTATCCGTTTAATATCCGATCTGTATTCGTATATGTTTAATATCTGATCTGTATTCGTATCCGTTTACTATCCAAACTGAATTCGTATTCAATAAATATCTGATTCGTATTCAAAAAATAAATACATATACATATATGATTTTACCACTGTCTGATACGTATTCAATCCGTTTGCATCTTTAGATGTTGATATTTTTAAATATTGATGTATTTTGATGTGAATGATGTTATGAATGTAGAACTATAAGTAGATGTTTTCAATGTAATTTTATGTTTTAATTAATGAAATTATATTTGTCAAGGTTTAAAAAAAAATTCACCGATTAGAAATTGCAATGCATGCACCTCCCTCCCAAATTACACTATTTTTTCCCATCTCACTCAAGTAGGACTGTAAAAAATCATTCAAACTTGTAACTCGCTCGCTAACTTTTTGCTTTAACTCACTCATTTACAACTCGAGTCAGTTTCAACTCGAGTTGACTGACTTGTTTAATAAATAAGCTGAGTTTGAGCATACCTCAACTCGCTCATTAACAACTCGAGTCACACAAAATTCGTCACAATAAATCCAGACCATTCTAAATGACTTCTCATATTATTTGTTTTGTTAGTTGTCTTTATAATTATGTTTGAATTATTTGTGTTTAGATATTCTTACTAGGCCATTTCAATTGTTTGTGTTTAGATAAACTCTTACTAATATATAACTATAACTAAAAAAATTGACTGATCAAACGAGTTATAAGTGAGTCGTAAGCCAACTCGAGTTGGCTTTACAACTTAATAAACTGAGCACGAGTTGGAAGTAACTCGGCTCAAACTCAGTTCATTTACGGTCCTACACCCAAGGCAAAGGTCTAGAGTTTCAAGAAAAAAAATCAATTCAACTCCAAGCTTACAAATCCGTTGACATTCTCACTCAAATATTTTCATCTACAATTCGCTGATGAGGAGGAGAAAGATTGATGTCGAAAGCCTGGGGATTTAATTATGCTGGACTTTAAACCTGGACGGTCCAGATTTGATATTCCCAAGTCCAATCGTTCATCGACCATTGCTAGTCGGATATCGATCCTCTTCTCTATTTGGTCTTCTCGCTCCGAAATGGGGGATCAAACCAGAGTTCACGATGCCTCTCTAGCGCGCGCGCGCAGAAATACATACACCGATACACGTTACAAAGGATTCGAATCTACGCTGCTGATCAGCGACGCTTTTCCAAAAATTTCGGCTGATTTTTTTCATTGTCAACCTCTCTTTATTATTAGTTATTGACATACACACTAATTAAATTACTTGAAAAAAATATAAATATTATGAATCTGAATTATTGATCTCAGTTCAAAAATAAGAATAAATAAAAAATGAGTAATTATACTTTCCTCCCATCTCCCGTCCCCGACTCAGTCAACTTTCTAATTTAACTGTCAAAATCGCTAACGACTTTCTAAATCTACTTTCCCATTAACGACTTTATAAATCAGCTCCCATACAGGGTTGAGAGAGAGAGAGGCAAATGGCGGAGGGGACAAGGAGGCAGTGGCATGGACTGACGGGATCATGTTCCTCTTCCTCGCCCTTTCCGGTATGGGCGGACTCCGGCGTGGCCTGGTCTCCGTCGTACGGAGTGCGCTCAAGCTGATGCGCGTAGGTATGAAACTCGTCCAACTTGCGATCAGAAGCAGGCGTGCACCCCGTCTGAGCACATCTGCCACCAGAAATCGATCATGACGAGTCAGAGAAATGCGCTCTTGATCGCCGCCACGTTCCTCCTCTACTGGCTCCTCTTTACGTTCACATCTCTGGTTTGAAGATTGAGCAACTCAACCACGTCAACAGGCTCGAGCGTGACGATTGAGATTCAATACAGATCAGAAGTTTCTGGACTGATATAGTGCTTGGCATGAAGATTGAGCAACTCAACTACCCCGTCTAATAAGCCTATATTGGCAACAACCAACTCCAGTCAACAACAGCTAGCAACTCAAGTCAACAACAGCCAAACTCAGTCAAAGGCAGTTAGGGCTGTTAGTTAGTTAAGATTGTTAGCAAGCTGTTAGGTTGTTAAGATTAGTTAGAACTGTGGTTAAACACTTAAACCATAGTTAATCAATGTAATGAAGAGAGTAGCCATTCTCTATAAAAAGGCAATCTGTATCTTGTACAAATCAATCAAATGAATACAATCTTTGATTCATAAAAAAATTCTAGCTTCTCTGTTGAAGATTTCATGGTATCAGAGCTCCAATGAAGTCTGATCCTAATTCTTCTACCCTTCATCCTCCTCTCCCTAATTCTGGTTCTACAGCGACTCTAAGCGCTACCCGTTCCTCTCTTGATCCTATTGTGATTCTTAATATCCCCATTGCTACCAAACTTACTCGAGGCAATTTCTTGGCATGGAAGTGTCAAATCGAGCCAGCTCTCCATGGCCACGGGCTGTACAAATATCTCACTGACGAACCTCCTCTCAAGAAAAACACAAGGCTTTGAACGAGGTTGGAGCTTCCGATCATTGTATGGTCTAGTGAACGGAAAGCATAAGCACCCAAGGACTCGTAGCAAGGAGTAGTCGGGTTCTTTTTGAAAGAGTGTAAAGAAGGGAGAAGAAGAATTGTTGGTAGAGGGTTGACGATTAATTAAATACACCACACTTGAGAACACATCATCCCAAAACCGATCGGGAATTTTTGCATGAGCCATGGAGGCGAGAGCGAGCTCAACAATATGTCGATGTTTGTGCTCGGAGACACCATTTTGCTGCAGTGTGTGTGGGCACGAGGTTTGGTGAAGGATAGAAGGGTAGGCACGTGCTATTGGTTTATATTCAGTTTCGCCATCCGTGCGAAGAACCTTGATCGTGTGATTTAGTAAATTCTCAATTTGAGATTTGAATAAAGAAAACACACGAGGTACCTCATCCTTGGTGTGCAAAAAATTGATCTTGATTTTGGACTGATCTGGACTGATTTGGTGTTTGAATCTTCATTTTGGACTGATCGGAAGTTCCCTCTTGTTGTGAAGATTGAGCAACTCAACCACCCTCTCTTTTATGGTTTTTTTTTTGCTTTATTTTTGCTGGCATCGTTTTGTATCGTTATGGTCTTATTAAAGATGGATTGATATATGGTTTTGTTTTGTGTTTTTTTTTATCATGTTTCTTGTCGATGTGAAATGTGGATGTTGATATATTGTTTGATTATACAACAATTGAGCTAATTATTTTTCAATTGCATGGGAGGAATTCTAAGGGCTTGCAATTTTAATTTATTAATTTGTAAAATAGGCAGCATTAAGGTCTGATCAACAGCAGAGAAAATTAATAATATTTTAGGTATAAATACTTGTAACAAGGACTATTTAGTATTATTTGTTGTGGTATAAATACTTTCTGGCATACTTTGTTATGGAAAATATTTGTTGTGGTATAAATTTGTTTTCTTCTTGATTTTGTTTTCAGATCTGGTTGTGAATTGATGACAAAAATAGCTTGTAAGTGCAAGTTGATTTGCTAGTCAGCTGATTGCTAATCTTTTCTTGAATTGCTGATACTGAGAGAAGGTGAAAATATATATACTGGTAAGAAGAGTATGCACTGGTAAACGTCCTGCAGTGGAAGGGGTAGAAACATGATGTGGTAAGAAGGGGTACAATGTGTAGTGTTGTAGGTTGAGCTTGTATTATAGTGACGTATGCCAATAATAATAAAAATGTAATACCATGTTTACTTTAATGTAAAGAAAAAAAGTGTATGAAATTTTTATTTTTATTTTCTCATATATTAACATTTACATGGAAGGCTTTATATAACCTTATTAGATATGCTTGACACATGAACTATTCACACTTGCATGACAAGGTATGAATACTAACAATACTTGATATTAATACTTTCAAACATCATCCAATGCCACAAGGAAAAAAAATTGATAGAATCTGTTAAGATACAAACACTTGATACATGAACTATTCACACTTGCATGACGAGGTATGAATACTTGCAATACTTGGTATTAATACTTTGAAACGTCATCCAATGCCATAAGAATTTTTTTTTGATATAATCTGTTAGATACAAACACTTGATCCTGAACTATTCACACTTGCACGACTATATATTGGTAAGGAGGTAGCAGGAGAAGACAACTTTTAACCTAGCTTTTATTCTACATATCTTTTTATATTTCTCTCTCTTCTCCGAGTGATTAAAAGGCGATTGGAGCGAAGGATTGAAGGTTTTCTCGAGCGAGCGAAGGTGAAGACAAGGGGCAGTGAGCAAGGAGATTGGTGTACTCTATTCTCTTTCTTGTTTTTCTCAGTTTTTATCATGTTTACTCTTGTATTTCTTTTGGATGTTAGCACACCCATGAGAGGCTAGATTTCCTCTCTAGGGGCTTAGGCTCTTTGGGTTTAGGGTTTAGGGTTTAGGGTTTTAGGGTTTTAGCCGTTGATTAAAGGAATTCCTATAATTGACCGTTTTTTATTAAAGGAATTCCTTTGGGATCATCTTCATTGTACGACCGTTTTTAGATTAAAGGAATTCCTTTGTGCTTCCATGCACAGGATCATCTTCATTGTACGACCCATAAAGAATTTGTGTGGCCCGCACCAGCTTGTATTTTGCTCCATTTGCTCGATTTCTGCAATTTAAACAAGGCAAAGGCAGTAACTTGGTTCTTTGGTGCATTTTATACTAAACTAAGCTAAAATACAAGGAATTTGGTGCAGTTTTAAAGGTGAAATCCTAACCAAAAGTATATATAATTGAGGCTTATCAATGACGAGTTATGAATACTTGATATTAATACTTTCAGATATCATCCAGTGCCATATGGAAAAAAAATGATAGAATTTGTTAGATACAAACACTTAATACATGAACTATTCACACTTGCATGATGAGATATGAATACTTGCAATACTTGATATTAATACTTTCAGACATCATCCAGTGCCATATGAATACTTGCAATACTTGATATGAATACTTTCAGATATCATCAAGTGCCATATGGAAAAAATAAATAATAGAATTTGTTAGATACAAACACTTAAGACATGAACTATTCACACTTGCATGATGAGATATGAATACTTGCAATATTTGATATTAATACTTTCAGACATCATCCAGTGCCATATGAAAAAAAATGATAGAATTTGTTAGATACAAATACTTGATACATGAACTATTCGCACTTGCATGACGAGGTACAAATACTTGCAATACTTGATATTAATACTTTCAGACATCATCCAGTGTCATATGGAATTTGATAGAATTTGTTAGATACAAACACTTGATACATGAATTATTCACACTTGCACGATGAGGTATGAATACTTGCATAACGTGGTATGAATATTTGCTTGACATACAACCCGAAAGTATGTCATCATGGATCTAATTTGAAAGAGAAAATTGTGTAGAAGAAGTTTGTGGTTTTAGATTCGCAAAATTCCTCACAGATCGTTAGAAATATTGGCGAGATTGAACGGAGAAAAACCACCTCTAAAAACGTGTAAAAGATGGGTGTGTGATGAAAGAGATAAAAGAAAACTGATATGTCTAATTTTTTTAGAATACTTGGTATTTTAGGTATGAATACTTAATATATTATATACTAATACTTGCGCGGATAGGTATCCATATGCGCACGCCAATTGTATAATCTTTCAAATATTAGGCGGTCCTCCAGGTAGTTAGTGGTCACTCAGGTAGTTAGTGTCTGGGAACATAATGGGGATTGTTGCAATAAGAGACTCCCGTGAAACATCCATGGTTTTTTAGTTCGCCATATATATATCCGTAAGTTATTATGTACTTTTGTATATTATGAATTAAATTTTCAGACTTTAAATTTTCAAATACTTTAGTAATATTTAATGTGTGTTTTTTTTGTCTAATGCAGATTCTAATGCATGATTATAATAAAAAATGGTTGTTCATTCCAATTTGCAAAAAAAAAAATTGGGTGCTTTTTGCGGTGGATGTTCCTGCTATGAAAATTCATTATTACACCTCAGCTGGTGAAGTTGGAGCATATATGGAATACCACTGGCACACCATGTGATGGCTAAAAGAATTTCTTTCCTGGAGGACTTGTGAGTGTTTGTTTTAAAAAATTTCTATGCAACATTTTACAGTATTTTTCAACTAGTTTTTCAGGATTCTGCCAATGATTTACAGCATTAGGACTTGAAGTTTTTATTAATTGTTGATATCTTCAGCTAAACCAGGATTTGAAATGCATTAAACTATTACATGATCTACTTAACAGTTTTATAGGATATGTCAGTTATTTTACAGGTTTTATGCAATAGTTTTATATGATGTATCAGTTATTTTACAGGTTTCATTCAATAGTTTTTCAGGTTTCATGCAATAGTTTTATAGGATGTATCAGTTATTTCACAGGTTTCATGCAATAATTTTATAGGATGTATCAGTTATTTTACAGGTTTCATGCAAAAAATTTATATGATGTATCAGTTATTTTACAGGTTTCATGCAATAGTTTTATATGATATATCAGTTATTTTGCAGGTTTCATGCAATAGTTGTTCAACTAATTTTTCAGGATTTTGCCAATGATTTATAGGATTAGGACTTGAAGTTTTTTATTGTTTGTTTCAATTTTTCTTTCAACTAAACCAGGTTGGAAAGATGTTGGTATTATTGAAGAGGTGTGCCCAAAGCAGTCAGAAGGATCAATGGACTGTGCAATTTTTACTGAAGTATTTTTAATGCAATACGAGACTCCTGTGAAGCATCCATGGTTTTTCATTTTGCCATATGTATTCGTAAGTTATTATGTACTTTTGTATATATTATGAATTAAATTTTCAGACTTTGAATTTTCAAATACTTCAGTAATATTTAATGTGTGTTTTTTGTCTATTGCAGATTCTAATGCATGATTATGATTAAAAGCAGCATGTCAGGCCATTCCTCAGCTGTTTGGCCCTCAATTTGACACTATAAGATGGCTGTTCATTCTAATATGCAAAAAAATCATTGGGTGCCTTTTGCGGTGGATGTTCCTGCTATTAAAATCCATTATTACACCTCAGCTGGTGATATTGGAGCATACATGGAATACCACTGGCACACCATGAGATGACTTAGAGAATTTCATTCCTGGAGGACTTGTGAGTGTTTGTTTTAAAAAATTTCTATGCAACCTTTTACAGGATTGTTCAACTAGTTTTTCAGGATTCTTCTAATAATTTACAGGATTAGGACTTGAATTTTTTATTAATTTGTTGGTATCATTTTTTTCTTTCAGCTAAACCAACTTGGAATGGCATTATTGAAGATATGTGCCCAAAGCAGGGAGAAGGATCAATGGACTGTGCAATTTTTATTTTGCGCTTTGTCTACAACCTGATCACCGAGATACCTCTAACTTTCACACAGGTAATTTTTATAGTTTGCATTTGTTAGTTTTACAGTTTACATCTGTGAGTTTTACAATATTGGAGTTTTACAGTATTGCATGTCTATATAATAAAAGATCAAAAAGCTGAAGTATTAGCACCTTGTCAAATTTCTGTTTAATTTTACCCACACCTGAAACTCTGACAGTGAGTCATCTGACAGTATTTATTTGATGAAGTACTGAAGTTTTATAGTTTGTATATGTCAGTTTTATAGTTTCAGGTGTTAATTTTACAGTATTGAAGTCTTATAGTTTGCATGTTAGTTTTACAGTATTGCAGTTTTACAGTATTGCATGTCTATATAATAAAAGATAAAAAATCTGAAGTATTAACACCTTGTCAAATTTCTGTTTAATTTTATCCACACCTGAAACTCTGACAGTGAGTCATCTGACAGTATTTATTTGATGAAGTACTGAAGTTTTATAGTTTGTATATGTTAGTTTTATAGTTTCAGGTGTTAATTTTACAGTATTGAAGTCTATAGTTTGCATGTTAGTTTTACACTATTGAAGTTTATGATATAATTTCGATTTGTAATATTATTCTCTCAGCAAGGTAACTCCAATTTATAACCTTGTTTATTTTATTTTTTTGCAGGATGATATTTCGAAAGAACGTGTGGTTTTAACGATGAAGCTTCTCACTCATCCAAATAACGTTCACCAGAGGGTTATGAAGTAAGTACATTGATTGTATGTTTGTGTGGAACAGATGTATTTGGTTGTGGAACATATGTATTTGGTTGTGGAACATATGTATTTGGTTGTGAATTTTAGAGTATTGAAGTTTTATAGTTTGTATATGTTAGTTTTACAGTTTCAGTGTCAATTTTACAGTATTGAAGTCTTATATTTTGCATCTGTTAGTTTTATAGTTTACATTAGCGAGTTTTACAGTATTGAAGTAGAAGGTGAAATAAAACTAAAAAAATATAAAAGACCACTAGTAAAACATGAAAGGCAACGAGTAGAAGATGAAAGACAAACAAGTAGAACATGAAAGAGAACCAGCACAAGATTAAAGACAAATTAGAAGAAGATGAAATACAACCAGTCGTAGATGAAAGAAGAAGAAGTACAACAAATAGAAAATGATAGCAACAAATAGAACATGATAGCAACAAGTAGAACATGAAGACATGAGTAAAAGATGAAAGACAACTATAAAAAGCTGAAAAACAACTAATAGAAGATGAAATACAGCCAAAAGAAGATGAAAGATAACCAGGTGAAAATGAAAGACAAGTAAAACATGAAAGACAGTACAAGATGAAATACAACTAGAAGAAAATCAGTCACAACTAGTAGAAGATGAAAGACAACCAGTAGAAAATTAAGGACAACCAGTAGAACATGAAATACAACAAGTAGAACATTAAAAACAACAAGTAGAACATGAAAGACAACCAGTACAAGATGAAATACAACTAAAAGAAAATGAAATATAACTAGTAAATGATGAAAGACAACTAGAAAAAGATGAAACACAACTTGTAGAAGATGAAAAATAACTAAAAAAAGAAGAAATACAACTAGTAGATGATAAAATACAATACAATAGAAAAAGATGAAACACAACTAGAAGAAGATGAAATACAACTAGAAAAATATGAAGTACAACCAGTAGAAAATGAAAGACAACTAGTAACAACTAGAACAAGATGAAAAACAATGAATAGAAGATGAAATACAATTAGAAGAGGATGAAACACAACTAGAAGAAGATGAAAGACAACCAGTAGAAGATGAAAGACAATCAGTAGAACATGAAAGACAACAAATACAGCATGAAATACAACCAGAAGAAAATGAAACACAACAAGTAGAAGATGAAAGAAAACTTGTAGAAAATGAAAAACAACTTGTAGAAGATGAAAGACAACCAGTAGAAGATGAAAGACAACCAGTACAAGATGAAAGATAACCAATAGAAGATAAAAGACATTCAGTAAAACATGAAAAACAACCAATACAAGATGCAAGCCAACTAGAAAAAGATAAAAAACAACTAGTAGAAGATGAAAGATAACTATAAGAATATGAAATACAACCAGTATAAGGTGAAACACAACCTGAAGAAGATGAAAGACAACCAGTAGAACGTGAAAGACAAGTAGTAGTAGATGAAAGGCAAGTAGAAGAAGATGAAACACAACTTGTAGAAGATGAAAAACAACTAGAAGAAGATGAAATACAACAAGTAGAAGATAAAATACAACTAGAAGAAGATGGAACACATAAAAGAAGATAAAATATAACTAGAAGAAGATGAAGTACATCCAGTAGAAATTGACAAACAACCAGTAGAACATGAAAAACAACTTGTAAAAGATGAAAAACAACTAGAACAAGATGAAAAACAACGAATAGAATATGAAATAAAATCAAAAGATGAAACACAACTAGAAGAAGATAAAAGACAACCAGTAGAACATGAAATACAACTTGAAAAAGATGAAGAACAACTAGTAGAACACGAAAGACATCTAGTAAAAGATGAAAGACATCTAGAAGGAGATGAAAAACAACTAATAGAAGATGAAACACAACTACTTGTAGACGAAAAACAACCAGTAGAACATGACACACAACAAGTGGAACATGACAGCCAACCAGTAGAACATGGAAGACAACTTGTGTAAGATGAAATACAACGAGAAGAAGATGAAACACAACTGGAAGAAGATGAAATACAAGCAAAAGAAGATGTAAGAAAACCAGTAGTACATGAAAGACAACCAATACAATATGAAAGACAGCATGTAGAAGATGAAAGACAACCAGTAGAACATGAAATACAACTAGAAGAAGATGAAAGACAACCAATAGAAGATGAAAAAACAACAAGAAGAAGATGAACGGTAACCAGTACAAGATGAAATACAACTAAAAGAAAATGAAATACAACTAGTACAAGATGAAAGACAACTAGAAGAAGATAAAACACAAGTTGGAGAAGATGAAAAACAACTAAAAAAAGATGAAATACAACTAGTAAAAGATAAAAGGCAACTAGAAGAAAATGAAACACAACTAGAAGAAGACAACTAGAAGAAGATGAAGTACAACCAGTAGAAATTGACAAACAACCAGCAGAACATGAAAGACAACCAGTAAAATTTGAAAGGCAATACAAGATGAAATGCAACTAGAAGAAAAGGAAACACAACAGGTAGAAGATGAAAGAAATCTTGTAGAAGATGAAAAACAACTAATAGAAGATGAAAGACATCTTGTAGAAGATGAAAAACAACCAGTAGAAGATGAAAGATAACCAATAGAAGATAAAAGACAATCAGTGGAACATGAAAGACAACTAGTACATGATGAAAAACAACTAGAAGAGGATAAAAAACAACTAGTAGAAGATGAAAAATAACTATAAGAATATGAAATACAACCAGTACAATGAAACACAACCTGAGGAAGATGAAAGACAACCAGTAGAACATGAAAAACAAGTAGAAGAAGATGAAAGACAACTAGTAGAACATGAAATACAACTTGAAGAAGATGAAGTATAACTAGCAGAACATGAAAGACATCTAGTAAAACATGAAAGACAACTAGAAGGTGATGAAAAACAACTAATGGAAGATGAAATACTACAGAAGATGAAACACAACTAGTCGTAGACGAAAGACAACCAGTAGAACATAACACACAACCAGTAGAACATGACACACAACCAGTAAAACATGAAATACGACCAGCACAAGATTAAATCCAACTAGAAGAAGATGAAACATAACAAGTAAAAGATGAAAGAGAAGCAGAAGAAAAAGATGAAACACAACTAGAAGAAGATGAAATACAACTAGAAGAAAATGAAGTACGACAAGTAGAACATGACAGCCAACCAGTAGAACATGAAAGACAACTTGTAGAAGATGAAATACATCGAGAAGAAGATGAAAGACATCTAGAAGAAGATGAAATACAAGCAGAAGAAGATGAAAGAAACCCAGTAGAACATGAAAGACAACCAGTAAAATCGGAACGACAACTAGTAAAACTTGAAAGACACCAGTACAAGATAAAATATACAACTAGAAGAAAATGAATCACAACAAGTTGAAGATGAAAGATAACATGCAGAAGATGAAAGACAACCAGTAGAACATGAAAGACAACATGTAGAACATGAAATACAAGTAGATAAGATGAAAGACAACTAGTAGAAGATGAAAAGACAACAAGAAGAAGATGAACTGTAACCAGTACAAGATTAAATACAACTAATAGAAAATGAAATACAACTAGTAGAAAGATGAAATGCAACTAGAAGAAGATGAAACACAACTTGTAGAAGAGGAAAAACAACTAGAAGAAGATGAAATACAACAAGTAGAAGATAAAATACAACTAGAAGAAGAAGAAACACAACTAGAAGAACATGAAATATAACTAGAAGAAGATGAAGTGTAACTAGTAGAAATTGACAGACAGCCAGTATAAGATGAAAGACAACAAGTAAAAGATGGAAAACAACTTGAACAAGATGAAAAACAATAAATAGAAGATGAAATACAACTAGAAGAAGATGAAATACAACCAGAAGCAGATGAAAGACAACCCCGTAGAACATGAGAAACAACCAGTAAAACAAGAAAGGCAACAAGTACAAGATGAAATACAAGTAGAAGAACATAAAACACAACAAGTAGAAGATGAAAGAAAACTTGTAGAAGATGAAAAAGAACTAGTAGAAGATGAAAAAATCTCGTAGAAGATGAAAAACAACTAGTAGAAGATGAAAGATGAGCCATAGAAGATAAAAGACAATGAAATACAACTAGAAGATAATATTATGAAATACAACCAGTGGAACATGGAAAACAACTAGTACAAGATGAAACACAACTCGAAGAAGATGAAAGACAACTAGAAGAAGATGAAATACAGAGGAAGATGAAACACAACTAGAAGAAATAGAACAAGAAGAAGATGGAAGACAAACAAAAGAAGAGGAAAGACAACCAATATAACTTGAAAGACAACCAATGGAACATGAAAGACAACCAGTGGAAGATGAAATACAACTAGACGAAGATTAAATACAACCAGTAAAAGATGAAAGACAACCAGTAGATGATGAAATACAATGAGAAGAAGATGAAATACAACTTGTAAAAAATTAAAGACAACTAGAAGAAGATCGAAAACAACTAATAGAAGATGAAATACAACGGAAAGAATATGAAACACAACTAGAAGAATATGAAATACGACCAGAAGAAGATGAAAGACAACCAGTAGAACATGAAAGACAACCAGTAAAACATGAAAGACAACCAGTACATCATGAAATACAACTAGTAAAAGATGAAAGAAAACTTGTAGAAGATGAAGGACAACCAGTAAAACAAGTAAAACAACTAGTACAAGATGAAAGATAACTAGATAAAATCGAAATACAACCAGTAGAAGTTGAAAGATAACTAGAAGAAAATGAAAAACAACCAGTACAAGTTGAAATAAAAGATGAAACACAACTTGTAGAAGGTGAAAAACAACTAGAAGAAGAAGAAGAAATAAAACTAGTAGAAGATAAAATACAACTAGAAGAAGATGAAACACAACTAGAGGAAGATGAAATACAACTAGAAGAAGAGGAAGTACAACCAATAGAAATTGACAGACAACCAGTAGAAGATGAAATACAACTAGAAGAAGATGAAACACAACCAGTAGAAATGAAAGACAACCAGTAAAACTTGAAAGGCAACAAGTACATGATGAAATACAACTAGAAGAAAATGAAACATAACAAGTAGAAGATGAAAGAAAACTTGTAGAAAATGAAAACAACTAGTAGAAGATGAAAAACATCTTGTAGAAGATTAAAAACAACCCGTAGAAGATGAAAGATAAACAGTAGAAAATAAAAGACAACCAGTAGAACATGAAAGACTACAATATGAAATATAACTAGAAGATTATGAAATACAACCAGTACAACATGAGAAACAACCAGTACAAGATGAAAGACAACTAGAATAAGATGAAAAACAACTAGTAGAAGATGAGAGACAACCAGTAGAACATGAAAGACAAGTAGAAGAATATGAAGGACAACCAGTAGATCATGAAATAAACTTGAAGAAAGATGAAGTACAACTAGTAGAACATGAAAGACATCTAGTAAAAGATGAAAGACAACTAGAAGGAGATGAAAAACAACTCATAGAAGATGAAATACAGAAGAAGATGAAACACAACTAGTCATAGATGAAGACAACCAGTAGAACATGAAAGACGACTAGCACAAGATTAAAGACAACTAGAAGAAGATGAAACGCAACTAGTAAAAGATGAAATACAAGCAGAAGAAGATGAAAGACAACTACAAAAACCTGAAAGACGACCAGTAGAAGATGAAATACAACTAAAAGAATATTAAACACAACTTGTAGAAGATGAAAGACAAATAGAAGAAGATGAATGGCATCTAGTTGAAGATGAAAAACTACCAGACGAAGAAGAAAGACAACCAGTACAAGATGAAATAAAACTAGAAAAAGATGAAATACAACTAGAAAAAGAAGAAGTACAACCAATATAGAACATGATAACAACAAGTAGAACATGAAAGACATGAGTAAAAGATGAAAGACAACTGGAAGAAGCTGAAAAACAACTAACTGAGGATTAAATACAACGAGAAGAAGATGAAATACAACTAGAAGATGATGAAATACAACTAGCAGAAGCTGAAATACAAACCGGCGTAGACGAAAGACAACCAGTAGAACATGACACACAACTAGCAGAACATGAAAGACGACCAACACAAGATGAAAGACAACTAGAAGAAGATGAAACACAACTAGTAAAAGATGAAAGACAAGCAGAAGAAGATGAAAGACAACTAAAAAAAGATGAAACACAACTAGAATAAGATGAAATACAACTTGAAGAAGATGAAGTACAACTTGTAGAACATGACAACCAACCAGTAGAAAATGAAAGACAACTTGTAGAAGATAAAATACAACGAGAAGAAGATTAACCACAACTAGAAGAAGATGAAATATAAGAAGAAGAAGATGAAACACATCTAGAAGAAGATGAAACACAACTAGAAGAAGATGAAATACAACTAGCAAAAGATGAAGTAAAACAAGTAGAACATGACAGCCAACCTGTAGAACATGAAAGACAACTTGTAGAAGATGAAACACAACTAGAAGAAGATGAAATACAAGCAGAAGAAGGTGAAAGAAGACCAGTAGAAAATGAAAGACAACCAGTAAACCATGAAAGACAACCAGTACAGGAAGAAATATACAACTAGAAGAAGATGGAATATAACCATAAGAAGATGAAAGACAACCGGTAGAACATGAATGACAACCTGTAGAAGATGAAATACAACAAGTAGAAAATAAAATATAACTAGAAGAAGATGAAGAACAACTAGTAGAACATGACAGACAACCAGTAAAATATGAAAGACAATTAATAAAGGTGAAATACAACCAGTATAAGGTGAAATACAACCAGTATAAGGTGAAACACAACTAGAAGAAGGTGAAAGACAACCAGTATAAGGTGAAACACAACTAGAAGAAGGTGAAAAACAACCATTAGAACATGAAAACAATTAGAAGAAGGTGAAAGACAACCAGTAGAACATGAAAACAAGTAGAAGAAGATGAAAGACAACCAGTAGAAGAGGAAATACAACTAGAAGAAGATGAAGTACAACCAGAAGAACCTGAAAGACGACCAATACAAGATGAAATACAAATAGAAGAATAAGAAGCACAACTTTGTAGAAGATGAAAGACAAATAAAAAAGATGATAGACAACTAATTGAAGATGAAAAACTACCAGAAGAAGATGAAAGACATCCAGTAGAAGATGAAATATAAATAGAAAAAGATGAAACACAACCAGAAGAAGATGAAAGACAACCAGTAGAACATAAAAGACAAGTAGAAGAAGATGACATACAACCAGTAGAACATGAAATACAACTTGAAGAAGATGAAGTACAACCAGTAGAACTTGAAAGACAACTAGTACAAGATGAAAGACAACAAGAAAAAGATGAAAGACAACTAATAGAAGAAGAAATACAGAGGAAGATGAAACACAACTAGAAGAAGATGAAATACAACCAGAAGAAGATGAAAGACAATCAGAAGAAGAGGAAAAGACAACCGATATAACATGAAAGACAACCAGTGTAACATGGAAAGACAACCAGTAGAAGATGAAATACAACTAGATGAAGATGAATGACAACCAGTAGAAGATGAAATACAACCAGAAGAAGATTAAGTACAACTAGTAAAAGATGAAATACAATTAGAAGAAGATCGAAAATAACTAATAGAACAAGAAGAAGATGAAAGACAACTAGTAAAATATGTAAAACAACCAGTACAAGATGAAAGATAACTAGAAGAAATTGAAACACAACAAGTAGAAGCTGAAAGAAAACTTGTAAAAGATGAAAAACAACTTGTAGAATATGAAAGACATCATGTAGAAGATGAAAGACAACCGGTAGATGATGAAAAACAACCAGTAGAAGATGAAAGATCAAAGACATCCAGTAGAACATGAAAAACAACCAATAGAAGATGCAAGACAACTAAAAAAAGATGAAAAACAACTAGTAGAAGATGAAAGATAACTATAAGAAGATGAAATACAACCAGTATAAGGTAAGGTGAAACACAACCTGAAGAAGATGAAAGACAACCAGTAGAACTTGAAAGACAAGTAGTAGAAGATGAAAGGCAACTAGAAGAAGATGAAACACAACTTATAGAAGATTAAAAACAACTTGAAGAAGATGAAATACAACAAGTAGAAGTTAAAATACAACTAGAAGAAGATGAAACACAACTAAAATAAGATAAAATATAACTAGAAGAAGATGAAGTACAACCAGTAGCAATTGACAAACAACCAGTAGAACATGAAAAACAACTTGTAAAAGATGAAAAACAACTAGAACAAGATGAAAAACAACGAATACAATATGAAATAAAACCAGAAGAAGATGAAACACAATGAGAAGAAGATGAAAGACAACCATTAGAACATGAAATACAACTTGAAGAAGATGAAGTACAACTAGTTGAACACGAAAGACATCTAGTAAAAGATGAAACACAACTAGAAGGAGATGAAAAACAACTAATAGAAGATGAAATACAGAAGAAGATGAAACACAACTAGTCGTAGACGAAAGAAACCAGTAGAACTACAACAAGTGGAACATGACAACCAACCAGTACAACTTGAAAGACAACTTGTGGAATATGAAATACAACAAGAAGAAGATGAAACACAACTAGAAGAAGATGAAATACAAGCAGAACAAGATGTAAGAAAACCAGTAGTACATGAAAGACAACCAGTACAAGATGAAACAACTAGAAGAAAATGAATCACAACCAGTACAAGATGAAAGACAACTTGTAGAAGATGAAAGACAACCAATAGAACTTGAAAGATAACATGTAGAACATGAAATACAACTAGAAGAAGATGTAAGAAAACTAGTAGTACATGAAAGACAACCAGTAAAATATGAAAGACAACCACTACAAGATGAAATACAACTAGAAGAAAATGAATCACAACCAGTACAAGAGAGACAACATGTAGAAGATGAAAAACAACCAACAGAACTTGAAAGACAACATGTAGAACATGAAATACAACTAGAAGAAGATGTAAGAAAACTAGTAGTACATGAAAGACAACCAGTAAAATATGAAAGACAACCAATACAAGATGAAATACAACTAGAAGAAAATAAATCACAACCAGTACACGATGAAAGACAACATGTAGAAGATGAAAGACAACCAATAGAACTTGAAAGACAACATGTAGAACATGAAATACAACTAGAAGAAGATGTAAGAAAACTAGTAGTGCATGAAAGACAACCAGTAAAATATGAAAGACAACCACTACAAGATGAAATACAACTAGAATAAAATGAATCACAACCAATACAAGATGAAAGACAACATGTAGAAGATGAAAGACAACCAATAGAACTTGAAAGACAACATGTAGAACATGAAATACAACTAGAAGAAGATGAAAGACAACCAGTAGAAGATGAAAAAACAACAAGAAGAAGATTAACGGTAACTAGTACAAGATGAAATACAACTAAAAGAAAATGAAATACAACTAGTACAAGATGAAAGACAACTAGAAGAAGATAAAAAACAAGTTGTAGAAGATGAAAAACAACTAGAAAAAGATGAAATACAACTAGTAGAAGATAAAATGCAACTAGGAGAAAATGAAACACAACTAGAAGAAGATGAAATACAACTAGAAGAAGATGAAGTACAACCAGTAGAAATTGACAAACAACCAGCAAAACATGAAAGAGAACCAGTAAAACTTGAAAGGCAGTAAAAGATGAAATGCAACTAGAAGAAAATGAAACACAACAAGTAGAAGATGAAAGAAATCTTGTAGAAGATGAAAAACTACTAATAGAAGATGAAAGACATCTTGTAGAAGATGAAAAACAACCAGTAGAAGATGAAAGATAACCAATAGAAGATAAAAGACAATCGGTAAAACATGAAAGCCAACTAGTACAAGATGAAAAACAACTAGAAGAAGATGAAAAACAACTAGTAGATGATGAAAGATAACTATAAGAATATGAAATACAACCAGTAGAATGAAACACAACCTGAGGAAGATGAAAGACAACCAGTAGAACATGAACGAAAACAAGTAGAATATGTAATACAACTAGAAGAAAATGAAAGACAACCAGTAAAACAACCAGTACAAGATGAAAGATAACTACAAGAAATTGAAAAAGAACTAGTAGAAGTTGAAAGACAACTAGAAGAAGATGAAATACAACCAGTACAAGGTGAAATAAAACTAAAAAAATATAAAAGACCACTAGTAGAATATGAAAGACAACGAGTAGAAGATGAAAGACAAACAAGTAGAACATGAAAGAGAAATAGTACAAGATGAAAGACAAATTAGAAGAAGATGAAATATTTACGACTTGCAGAAGATGAAATACAACCAGTCGTAGATGAAAGAAGAAGAAGTACAACAAATAGAAAATGATAGCGACAAATAGAACATGATAGCAACAAGTAGAACATGAAGACATGAATAAAAGATGAAAGGCAACTATAAAAAACTGAAAAACAACTAATAGAAGATGAAATACAACCAAAAGAAGATGAAAGATAACCAGGTGAAAATGAAAGACAAGTAAAACATGAAAGACAGTACAAGATGAAATACAACTAGAAGAAAATCAGTCACAACTAGTAGAAGATGAAAGACAACCAGTAGAAAATTAAGGACAACCAGTAGAACATGAAATACAACAAGTAGAACATTAAAAACAACAAGTAGAACATGAAAGACAACCAGTACAAGATGAAATACAACTAAAAGAAAATGAAATATAACTAGTAAATGATGAAAGACAACTAGAAAAAGATGAAACACAACTTGTAGAAGATGAAAAATAACTAAAAGAAGAAGAAATACAACTAGTAGATGATAAAATACAATACAATAGAAAAAGATGAAACACAACTAGAAGAAGATGAAATACAACTAGAAAAATATGAAGTACAACCAGTAGAAATTGACAAACAACCAGTAGAAAATGAAAGGCAACTAGTAAAAGATGAAAAACAACTAGAACAAGATGAAAAACAATGAATAGAAGACGAAATACAACTAGAAGAGGATGAAACACAACTAGAAGAAGATGAAAGACAACCAGTAGAAGATGAAAGACAATGAGTAGAACATGAAAGTCAACAAGTACAGGATGAAATACAACTAGAAGAAAATGAAACTCAACAAATGAAATATACAACTAGAAGAAAATGAATCACAACAAGTTGATGATGAAAGATAACATGTAAAATATGAAAGACAACCAGTAGAACATGAAATACAAGTATATAAAATGAAAGACAACTAGTAGAAGATGAAAAGACAACAAGAAAAAGATGAACTATAACTAGTACAAGATGAAATACAACTAATAGAAAATGAAATACAACTAGTAGAAAGATGAAATGCAACTGGAAGAAGATGAAACACAACTTGTAGAAGATGAAAAACAACTAGAAAAAGATGAAATACAACATGTAGAAGATAAAATACGACTAGAAGAAGAAGAAACACAACTAGAAGAACACGAAATATAACTAGAAGAAGATGAAGTATAACTAGTAGAAATTGACAGACAACCAATATAAGATGAAAGACAACAAGTAAAAGATGAAAAACAACTTGAACAAGATGAAAAACAATTAATAGATGATGAAATACAACTAGAAGAAGATGAAACAGAACTAGAAGAAGATGAAATATAACCAGAAGCAGATGAAAGACAACCCCGTAGAACATGAGAGACAACCAATAAAACATGAAAGGCAACAAGTACAAGATGAAATACAATTAGAAGAAAATGAAACACAACAAGTAGAAGATGAAAGAAAATTTGTAGAAGATGAAAAACAACTAGTAGAAGATGAAAGATGAGCCATAGAAGATAAAAGACAACCAGTAGAAATGAAAGACTATGAAATACAACTAGAAGATAATATTATGAAATACAACCAGTAGAACATGAAAAACATACCAGTACAAGATGAAACACAACTAGAAGAAGATGAAATATAACCAGTACAAGGTGAAACACAACCAGAAGAAGATGAAAGACAACCAGTAGAACATGAAAGATAAGTAGAAGAAGATGAAATACAACTAGTAGAACATGAAATACAACTTGAAGAAGATGATGTACAACCAGTAGAACTTGAAAGACAACTAGTAAAAAATGAAAGACAACTAGAAGGAGATGAAAAACAACTAATAGAAGATGAAATACAGAGGAAGATGAAACACAACTAGAAGTAGATGAAATAGAACAAGAAGAAGATGGAAGACAAACAGAAGAAGACAACCAGTGGAAGATGAAATACAACCAGACAAAGATTAAAGACAACCAGTAGAAGATGAAAGACAACCAGTAGATGATGAAATACAACGAGAAGAAGATGAAGTACAACTTGTAAAAGATTAGAGACAACTAGAAGAAGATCGAAACAAACTAATAGAAGATGAAATACAACGGGAAGAATATGAAACACTACTAGAAGAAGAGGAAATACGACCAGAAGAAGATGAAAGACAACCAGTAAAACATGAAAGACAACCAGTACATCATGAAATACAACTAGTAAAAGATGAAAGAAAACTTGTAGAAGATGAAAGACAACCAGTAAAACAAGTAAAACAACTAGTACAAGATGAAAGATAACTAGAAGAAGATGAAAAACAACCAGTACAAGTTGAAATAAAAGATGAAACACAACTTGTAAAAGGTGAAAAACAACTAGAAGAAGAAGAAATATAACTAGTAGAAGATAAAATACAACTAGAAGAAGATGAAACACAACTAGAGGAAGATGAAATACAACTAGAAGAAGATGAAGTACAACTAATAGAAATTGACAGACAACCAGTAGAAAATGAAAGACAACTAGTAAAAGATGAAAAACAACTAGAACAAGATGAAAAACAACGAGTAGAAGATGAAATACAACTAGAAGAAGATGAAACACAACTAGAAGAAGATGAAATACAACCAGAAGAAGACGAAACACAACCAGTAGAAATGAAAGACAACTAGTAAAACTTGAAAGGCAACAAGTACAGGATGAAATACAACTTGTAGAAAATGAAACACAACAAGTAGAAGATGAAAGAAAACTTGTAGAAAATGAAAACAACTAGTAGAAGATGAAAAATATCTTGTAGAAGATTGAAAACAACCCGTAGAAGATGAAAGATAACCAATAGAAAATAAAAGACAACCAGTAGAACATGAAAGACTACAATATGAAATATAACTAGAAGATTATGAAATACAACCAGTAGAACATGAGAAACAACCAGTACAAGATGAAAGACAACTAGAATAAGATGAAAAACAACTAGTAGAAGATGAGAGACAACCAGTAGAACATGAAAGACAAGTAGAAGAATATGAAGGACAACCAGTAGATCATGAAATAAACTTGAAGAAAGATGAAGTACAACTAGTAGAACATGAAAGACATCTAGTAAAAGATGAAAGACAACTAGAAGGAGATGAAAAACAACTCATAGAAGATGAAATACAGAAGAAGATGAAACACAACTAGTCATAGATGAAGACAACCAGTAGAACATGACACACAACCAGTAGAACATGAAAGACGACTAGCACAAGATTAAAGACAATTAGAAGAAGATGAAACGCAACTAGTAAAAGATGAAATACAACTACAAAAACCTGAAAGACGACCAGTAGAAGATGAAATACAACTAGAAGAATATTAAACACAACTTGTAGAAGATGAAAGACAAATAGAAGAAGATGAATGACAACATGTAGAAGATGAAAGACAACCAGTAGAACACGAAAGACAACATGTAGAACATGAAACACAACTAGAAGAAGTTGAAAAGTAGAAGATGAAAGACAATAAGAAGAAAATGAACGGTAACCAGTACAAGATGAAATACAACTAAAAGAAAATGAAATACAACTAGTAGAAGATGAAAGACAACTAGAAGAAGATGAAACACAACTTGTAGAAGATGAAAAACAACTAGAAAAAGAAGAAATAAATCTAGGAGAAGATAAAATACAACTAGAAGAAATTGACAGACAACTAGTAGAACATGAAAGACTAGTAAAAGATGAAAGATAACTAGTAGAACATGAAAGACTAGTAAAAGATGAAAGACAACTAAAACAAAATGAAAAACAACGAATAGAAGTTGAAATACAACTAGAAGAAGATGAAACACAACTAGAAGAAGATGAAATACAACCAGAAGATGAAGACAACCAGTAGAACATGAAAGACAACTAGTACAACATGAAAGGCAACAAGTACAGGATGAAATACAACTAGAAGAAAATAAAACACAACAAGTAGAAGATGAAAGAAAACTTGTATAAGATGAAAAACAACTAGTAGAAGATGAAAGACATCTTGTAGAAGATGAAAAACAATCAGTAGAAGATAAAAAGATAACCAATAGATGATAAAATACAACCAGTAGAACATGAATGACTACAATATGAAATACAACTAGAATATTATGAAATACAACCAGTAGAACATGAAAAACAACCATTACAAGATGAAAGACAACTAGAAAAAGATAAAAAAACAAATAGTAGGAGATGAAAGACAACTAGAAGAAGATGAAATACAACCAGTATAAGGTGAAACACAACCAGAAGAAGATGAAAGACAACAAGTAGAACATGAAAAACAACCAGTAAAAGATGAAAGACAACTAGAAGAGGATTAAAAACAATTAATAGAAGATGAAACACAAATGGAAGAAGATGAAACACAACTAGAAGAAGTTGGAATACAACCATAAGAAGATGAAAGACAACCAATAAAACATGAATGACAACCAGTTAAAAATGAAAGACAACCTGTAGAAAATGAAATACAACTAGTAGAAAATAAAATACAATAGAAGAAGATGAAGTACAACTAGTAGAACTTGACAGACAACCAGTAAAATATGAAACACAACTAGAAGAAGATGAAATACAACCAGTACAAGGTGTAAAATACAACTAGAAGAAGATGAAGTACAACCAGTAGAACGTGAAAACAACCGTACATGATGAAAGACAGCTAGAAGAAGATGAAAGACAACTAGAAGAACCTGAAAGACGACCAGTACAAGAGGAAATACAAAGAGAAGAATATGAAACACAACTTTGCAGAAGATGAAAGACAAATAGAAAAGATGATAGACAACTAATTGAAGATGAAAAACTACCAGAAGAAGATAAAAGACAACCAGTAGAAGATGAAATACAAATAGAAAAAGGTGAAATACAACTAGAAGAAGAAGAAGAAGAACCAGTAGAACATGATAGCAACAAGTCGAACATGAAAAACAAGAGTAGAAGATGAAAGACAACCAGTAGAACATGAAATGCAACTTGAAGAAGATGAAATCCAACTAGAAGAATATGAAACATAACTAAAAGAAGATGAAATACAACCAGAAGAAGATGAAATACAATAAGTGGAAGATGAAATACTAAAAGAAGAAAGACAACTAGTACAAGATGAAATTCAACTTGAAGAAAATAAATCACAACTAGTATAAGATGAAAGACAACTTGTAGAAGATGAAAAACATTTAGTTGAAGATAAAAGACAAATTAGTAGAAGATGAAAAACAACCAGTAGAAAATGAAAGACATATGTATAACATGAAATACAACTAAAATAAGATGAAAGACAATAAGAAGAAGATGAACGATAACCAGTACAAGATGAAATACAACTAAAAGTAAATGAAATAGAAGAAGATGAAATACAACTAAAAGTAAATGAAATAGAAGAAGATGAAATACAACTAGTAGATGATGAAAGGGAACTAGAAGAAAATTAAACCCAACTTGTAGAAGATGAAAAACAACTATAAGAAGATGAAACACAACTAGTAGAAGATGAAATACAACTAGAAGAAGATAAAGTACAAGCAATAGAAATTGACAGACAACAAGTAGAACATGAAAACAGTAAAACAAGAAATACAACTAGGACAAGATGTGTAGCTACCGTGCTACGAAATCAACACTCGACTCAACCTTTTAAGTGTGATTTAAATTTTATTTGGAGTTGCCACCCGTAATGCTACGGGAAATACAATACCTTATATATTTATGCCCATGGATAATAGCTAGGTTCGTGTCTTGGTTATGAATGTGGAAGGTGTTAGGCACCACACTCACCCGAAAGATTGGTCTCTACTAATTATAGCTTTCAAAAATTTATTTTAATGATAATGCAAGTTACAAAATGAGATAAACTAACATAATAACAACAAAAGAAAAAGAATAAAACAGAAAGAAGGCAACTAAAAGAAAGTGGAAATTAATCGAAAATTTTCAAGTCACGAAGATCTTCATTCTCGTTATTAGAACGTCGTAATGATCTCTTCAATGGCTTGGATGGATGGTTTTAGTAGATTGAGGACTAGGTTAATGGAATAACAATAACAGGTTTGTCACTCATTATTTTTTGAAGTTCATTCCATTAGGGTTTCATGGGAATATTTGTAGAAAGCATGTTTTTCCTTTGCTGTTTTTTTTTTCTGTGGGCTGAAACTCAACGTTTTTGCTCTCTTTTTGTGCTTTGGATGCTCTAACCAACCATGGAGATGATGTGAAGATGTAGGGGGCTATTTATAGGTGAAGTTTGAAGTCTCTTGAAGCTCAAAAACGTGCTCAAACTGCTGCTACATGGCATGCCCCACATCTGAATCTGTTTTGAACAAAGTTAAACACATTTGACTGGTGTTAGACAAAAGCTGTGAAAAAAACTGAATTATAATGATTCTAACGCAGAAACAAAATTCCAAACCATGTGCACAAGTGTTTAGCAGGCTTTACTTAATTTATATGACCATTTAACATATCATAATTGTTATATCCCGTAAATCTAAGTATAATTAAACTATCTAATAATTAGAGTTTACGACTAATCAAAATCAATTAGACAATTAAGAAAACAAAAAAATTACAAATTTAATTTCAAATTTGAATTTCTACTTGCTACACCGTTGGCTACACCAGATCGGATTTGAAAACTGAGAACTGTTTTGAAATTTTTATTTTTGGATCCGGACCCCCCTCCCTATATTCCTCTCTCTCTCTTCTCTCGCTGGAGACCGACCCCCCTGTTCTTTCCCTCTTCCACCCTCCTCTTCGCCTCTCCATTTCTCTACTCTCCCTCTCGCTGTCCCCGGACCCTACCCCCCCTCTTGCTCTTTTGCTTGCCTCTGTTACAGAAATACAAATCTCTCTCTCTCCCGCGCCTTTTACCACTGTGACGGTTGAACTATCTTTTGGCGCTTGGCTTGTTGCGATTTTGTGCCGAGGACTGGGTTGGAGTTGCGGTGGTGGTGCTGGCCCTGACTCGTTGTGCTCGGACGTGTGAAGGGTGGTTGATTTTGACGGCTGCGAGGCGAGCAGGCGCTCGGAACCGGCCGGTCTCTGCCCCTTTTTGATTGC
The DNA here is from genome assembly GCA_025461125.1 of Carex kokanica. Classification (NCBI taxonomy): domain Eukaryota; kingdom Viridiplantae; phylum Streptophyta; class Magnoliopsida; order Poales; family Cyperaceae; genus Carex; species Carex kokanica. Next base: position 339,820 of record JAJGRX010001448.1, on the reverse strand, counting down.
TCTTCACACCGGTAATCTTGACCCTTTTTGTTGGATTTTTGGCTTGTGGCTTGTGGCTGTTGCCTTGACCTGTGGCCTTCGTGCCTTCTTGCTTGACCTGTGGCTTTGCCCCTTGATTTTGTTTGAGTGGCTGTGCCTTTTTGACCTGTGGCCTTTAAGCCTTCCTCTGTTCTGGCGGCCTTCGTGCCTTGAGGTTTTTTTTTGTGGTGGTACATGACTGTGTGCTGGGTCGTTGTGGCCTTGGTGTGCTGATTTGCTGGTTCTTTTGCTGGCAGTGCTGTTGTTTTGTTTGCGTGGCTGGTTGTCTGTCTGTGCTGTTACTTGTTTATCTTTCCCTTTAATACCGATCCGGTACTGATGTGATTTGGGTGTACCAGTAGCCCTCTGTTGCGTTGATTTGTTATGTTCTGGTGCTGGACTGAAAATGCCTTGTGGATATTTTGTTGTTGTGCATGTTTTGCGATATAAGAATGTGCTGGTACCGAGTAACACCACTGGTACCGAATTTGGTATCCCACGAATAAAATAATGAGGAGGGGTGATTTTGTAAAATATGGACCCCTAGGTGAAATTGTAAGATTTGGGGGCTAAAATGAAAATGTTGGAATTATGGGTTTGAATTTATTTTCGGATTGGGCATGGCTGAATTTATATATAATGGGCTTGGCCCATTTCTGGAAAGTGTGACTTGACCTTTTAGGCCGAAATATGAAAAGTAAACAAAAGTGGGCTTTTGCAAATAATAAGTGAAATAAAAATTCTGATTAATTACTTCGGGTCTCGAGCCTCCGTCTGGATTGGCTCGATCTGAAGTTTTTCACTTAAAGCTCAGGAGATGATTAGACTAGTCCTGGATTGACGACTCATGACATACGATGAGTAGATACTAGATTATCCGGCAGGACACGATATGATCCCGAAACACACAAAAAATTAAAAGTCTCAACAATAGTTAATTAGGCTAAACACATTTAAATTAGAGTTAATTTAGTTAAGTAATTTAAATTTCTATTTTATTTTAATAATAAAATTTGTCATAATATTATAGGTATTTGAAGAATTTACAAAGATATAAAATAAGGTTGTATAAATGATTTTAGTATCATAGATTACTTAACAATTGGTTAGTGGCGTATTTTATTTATATACCGACTTAAGAGTAAATTGAATTGACTATTAGAGAATTAATTAAAATATGTATTTTCATTACGAACATTTAGACACAATTAATTACCGCACTATTTAACTTAGCAAAGTATTTACGTGTTTAAATTCTTAAGTAAATAGGATCTCTTTTAAATACTTAGAGAATTTAATTAAAACAATTTATCTTCAAATTAAAAGTTTATAATAAACTAAAATAAAATAAGGGGTAGCAAGGGTTACGATAATTAGTTCGATCCTAATTAGTGCGCGTTACGAATTTCAGGACATCCGACCTACCCTGATCCCGATCCGTGGACCGATCCCGCTAACGGCGGTACCGGAGCATACGCGGAGCACGCAGATTCCAGGGCAATTAGCGCACGCCTTCAGCTTGCCCTACAGGTGTGGGATATCTGAATTATTTTTTCGTGGTGTACTCTTACCAGTCGACCACTTGACCTGTCATTCGCACTTTAAATTATTAGCTGCATTAGAGCATGTTTATCTTTTCGAACTGTAATTAGAAATTGCATAACCCCCTTTCAAAATGAAAATTTACTATTTTAACAGGAGTAGTGTAATTTAAATTTTAGGATATAGATATTATATATAGTTATTTCAGGATTATTAGTTGTCCTCTTCTCGTAGAGGACAATATACTATTATTTTATAAACGATCATATGTATTGGTGAGAGCTGAGAAGAAGACTGAGTGACTGCGCTCCGGCTTGTTGGGATGGAACGAGTCGGGTCCGCAGCCATTGAGCTGAGGGATCACTTGATCCCTTAGATGGTCTTTTTAGGATATATTATATGTATTAAAGTTGGAATTATATATACTCGTTCAATTTACATTTGCGTACATCGGAGGCTGCGGTCGCCGGGTACGAAACAATTCGAGCTTGGTCTCCCTTACATTAGGAGCTACTCGCCATATACGGATTTTGAGGCTGCGTGTCTCAGTGGTGTGATATGAGGCTGCGTGTCTCCGTTGTATGATATGAGGCTGCGTGTCTCAGTTATACGATATGAGACTGCGTGTCTCGAGACTGCGTGTCTCGAGACTGCGTGTCTCAGGTGTGTGATATGGAGCTGGGTGTCCCAGGTTTTTATACGAGACTGCGTGTCTCTTGACTGTCCCATTGGTTTGGCCAGGCGATGAGTTCCGTCGTCTGCTCATGAGGAGACGGATTAACTAAACTTTACGACTTGCTTGTAGATTTCTCCTATTTGTATATGTAAGTTGAAGGATCGTTTTAGAGCAAGGTAAAATACACGGATGGAGATATATTCATCGGCGAGTGGGCATATACTCTTGCAAGTTAATGCTCGATATTCCTGATATCGTGTATCGTTTGCTGTCACGATGTCTCTGGGCATCGTGTATCATTGGCTCCCTGCCCACCGTCCTTGGACTAATATCTTGTGGGACCTTGAGTCCGATTAGCACAGCACGGGGTGTACACATGTTCTATCCGTACTATTATATTAAATTATGTACACACAATTTTGTTTTGGGAAATTTTGCATGCTGTCATGATAGGTTAATCGCATCATGTCATCTATTATATGTATTTTTCTTTAGTAGATAAATATAATAGGTTGATTATATTTAAGCATGTGCATTTAAAAATACGAATTACCGAATTTTACGTAGATTACCATTAAATGTGCTTTGACCAAAGAGGATCCCTGGAAGGGTAATTTTGGGTCACATACTGGGTGATTAGTCCCTCACCCCACACATTGTTTTCATGGGTTTTAGGTACAGAGACTGGCGTACCGCAGCTAGGGATGCCAGGAGTTGTCCCTGAGGACCGTGCCACTTGATGTTGTTTATAGGACCCCCTTTTGATTAGGATTTGGAGTCCGATGATTTTTGTCTATACATCGGTCTCGTTAGATTATGTATCCGTTTCATTAGCTTGTGTTGTATGTTATGATGTGGATTGCATGGACTCGTATATTTATGTTTATGTTTATTTAGTGATGTATGACTAATGCTTATTTATATCATTTCGCTTCCGCTATTTTTGTTGATCATTGTATTTGATTAGCCTTGCGTGTTTAGAGATAATTAAACACGAGGCGGGGACTGATCACACCTTAATCCGAAAATTCTGATTTGGGGTGTGACAATAATCATGTTTTATTGTCAAGAAGAAGTGGAAACATGGCAGCAGGATTCTTGCTGTGTTTCTTTGCTTCATTTCAGAAATTTGCACTGTTCTTAGGTCATTTCAAGAGGATAAAAGCTGAAAATTTGCAGCAAGGATATGGCAAAAGTAAGTATACTTTGAATATGCATAAGTATGATAATTAAATTACTCTTAATCTCATTTCTTGCTGCTGGAATTTTCTTAGCTGCTGGAATTTTTTTGTTATATATGAAAAAATCAGAAAAGTGTGTACATAGAGGTAGATAATTTAGGGTTTTAAATTTAACGTCCCAAGTGATGAGTTTTTATAAATTTTAGGTGTTTTGATTCGAAATACGAAGCTTATCTCTTCATTTATAATTTGATAGGAGACTTTAGCTAGCATCTTTTTTTTTTTTTGAAATAATGATTTAGACTTGAGAATGATATATTTCATGCTAATATTTTTATGACAACTTAGTTTAATTAGATTTCTAAAGATATGCACGTGTGGAGGGTAAAAAATTGCAATCCAAATGGTGCAAAAGCAAGAATCTTGCTGAAATGTTTCAAGAGCAGCTTTTTGTGGCCCTACAATGTCATATTTGACTGTTTTTGGGCTGATTACTAGCATGTTTTGCACCCATAAAAATCAGTAAATATATCCCTTTTTAAGGAGAATCAATTTAATTAATATTCAAAGGCAACATCATGTGAAATAGGCAAGAATTGTGCTGAAATTTTAGGGTCAATTATATATAATAATTTCGATAGGATCCAATTATATATATTTTCTTAAAAGATGTATTTGTGGTTTATCTAGTATAGCTAGATGCCACTTAAAATAGATTTTTTTTAAATAGAATTACTCTAAATTATTTGAACGGAACAAGCCTTCGATGTTTTGATTTTTGGAAACTAGCCTCCACCGATCCCTAGGACCGGTGGAGCTAAAAAAACCCAATCTACACCGGTCCTAGGGACCGGTGGAGCGTGTTTTGCACCAGCCGATATCCTCGCCACAGAAAATCCCTCATCCATAGCTCCACCGATCCCTAGGACCGGTGGAGGCTTGATTTCCAATTTCCAAACCCGACGCGGCTCCATCCCATCTCTGTCTCTCCCTTTCCTCTCCTTCACCATTTTTCCTCTTCCGAACTCTTTTTTTTTCTTTTATCCTCTCAATTTACTCAATCATTTCTCCATCCAATTGTTTTGAAATTTCTGGATCGTCTAAGAGAGTTAGAAACTCTTTAGATCTACAATTTTGACAAGGTAAATATTCCTCTTTTTATAATTTTTTATTTTAGCCGAATTAAAATGAATAACTAATTTAATTTAGTTTGTTTAGTATATTTAGATTGTTTTTGTGAAATATAGTGTTAAATTAGTATTTGGTGTAATTTAGTGTTGATTTGGAGTATATTTAGTAATTTAGTGGTAATGTAGTGTAATTTGGAGTTCATTTGATGTTAATTTAGTGTAATGTAGTGTTAATTTAGAGTTTATTTGATGTTAATTTAGTGTAATTTAGTATATATGTAGTATAAATTTGTGTAATTAAGTGTTCAATAATGTAACTTTTTAGTAATTTGTATTATAATTTTTGTAAAATTAGATAAATGTGTGATGACTCTCATGAAGTTTAAAATTAGATAAAATTATAAATGTGTAAAATTAGTAATATGTAGTATAAATTTGTGTACTTAAGTGTTCATGAAGTTATTATTAAAATCAAAATTAGATGATATGTTGTTTACATATAGTTAAATTTTGATTATTGTAGCAATATGCTTGAAAAAATATTTGTTTATATAATTATGTGTGATGAATCTCATCAGTTGCAAAAATATTTGTTTATCAAATTTTCTAACAGAGTCAATGGATAATCTGGATTATCCGGAGTTGTTGAAATTAGCACCACAGAACCACAGGGCATGGGAAGTTCGTGATATGGTAATTTTGATTATATTTATTAATTATTTGTTGCAAATAAATATTATATGAAGTATTTGAAGGGTTTATAATGTTTTAATTCTTTTTGGCAGCCTACCTCTTCATTGCAGATAAATTCACATCAGACTAGTATTGCTTACAATAGTCGGATGGACGATGCTCTAAAGAGGTTAGGGTTGTATCAAATTGCTCGCCTTAATGATTGCAAGATTGATCCTCATTTGATTACTGCTCTGGTTGAGAAGTGGAGGCCGGAGACCAATACATTTCATCTACCTGTCGGTGAGGTGACAGTGACGTTGGAAGATGTTGCATGTCTATGGGGCTTATCGATTAAGGGTAATTAATAATGAGAAGTTGTTTATCGGTTAATTTAATTAACTATTTAAAAAATAAATTATTAATTGTATAATTCTTTTAATTTGCAGGTGACACAATTACTGGCACCAGCGATATTGATTGGGACCCATACTTAGAGTTTGATCTAGGGGCTGATCCGGTTATTTTTTACAATCACCTCCATCAGACAATGCCATACAAATATAGGATTTATAATCCTAACACACTGAAAGAACGATTGTCCGTCTCTGCTTATGCGCTTAGACTGAAATAGTTGCGGGCACAATTTAGTTTACCCTTAGAAGCTTGGCACAATGATGAGACAGTTGCACGGTACACCCGAGGTTTTTGTATGGATTTATTCGGGTCGGTTATGTTTCCAGATTCAAGTGCGGATGGAGTCCCTGCGATGTACTTGCAATTCATCACTGATCTAGAGACTCCACGAGAATACAATTGGGGAGGTGCTGTACTTGCACATCTCTATCGAGAGTTGTCACGTGCTTGCCACGCGGGGGCAGACACAATAGCGGGTCCGATGTTGTTGTTACAGATTTGGTCATGGACTCTATTTGCTGTTGGTCGGCCTATACCCCGATCAGAGCCACCTCCCTTCGGTGGTGTCGATGAGGATACGAGGAATGCTTTCGGTGTGAAGTGGACCATCCACTGCAGATCCGGGACAGCTTACAGCAAATTATGCTCCATCCACTTCAAATCCACCACCTCAAGGTCGTATAAGGATTCCAACAGATCCGTACACTCCCGGGACTAACGCCCTTGGACCATCGCGTCGCCGACGGAGGCGTTAACATGTTTCGACTGAGTAAGTGCCTCTGTTAAGCATGATACCTTTTAATTTTTTCATTGGATCCATTATTTATTGATTAATGCATATTTTTTTTGCAGAGGTATCTGAAGGTTAATGTTAGATTGGATCCATTATTATATGTATGCTATCTGTAATGTTAAGTGGACTATTGTAACTTTAATTGGACTAACTTTAATTATCCTTTAAATTATGCTTATTTCAATTTTTGTAGCATGGCTAAATGTGTTGTATAAATTATGCTTATTTGAATCATATTTGAAATTCATGTATGTACTACTGAAGCATAATTTGTTGATTAATAGCACAGCAATAATCAAGTCTGCCAACGCCAAAGATAAACTTATTCAAGCTTCAAAACAGAGAGGCATCCCATAACATGATACATTAATGCATGTCATAACATGATACAATAAAAATGTCTAAACAAGATACATCCCTAAAAATACAATAAAATGTCAACATAAATTCTTAGAATACAATACAAAAGTCTAAATAAGATACATTAATGCATGTCATAACATGATAAAATATAATTTGTGAACTTAGAAATCCCTAAATCCTACGAGTTTATCGAGTCGATGCACCTGTTACAAAATGAGTACAACTTAGTTCAAATAAAATGGTAATTATGCAAACGAATTGTCTTTTGAATTTTTAAATTGTTATACCCGAATGTCTTGCTGTAGTTGATTCTTGATTATGTTGTCGAGCATTTCGCCTCGTGGCAGGGGCCTCCATTTTGTCCATAGTCATTATTCTTCGCTTGTGTTTTCTCCTACCCTTATTTACTTTATCCGGATCTGGCCTTATAATGGGCCCATTATACAATGGCCAATCCCGTTTATTTCCAAATCCATTGAAATGACCAGACCAAGTGTTTATATAATTTTGTAAGCTGTAATATGGACTAACATAGTCGTTAGGATTTAGCCTCCTCACGAAGCAAACTGCAAGAACATAGTTACATGGGATTCCTGTTAATTGAGGTCTTCGACACACACATGTAGGCATCCCTTCTGGAGGGAATGTAATATCGTACTTCACTTCGCCCCGAGCACCCTTCAATTAAAAAAATATATTTACATCAAATGTATTACGTGAAAGTAAATAATTAGATTTATCGAATTATTGACTTACTGTCTCGAGAATTATATTTGTATCAATAACCTCATAGTTGTTATGGCCATAATACATCGGTCCTACATTATGTTTCCTTGCTTTCTCATTACGACGATGTAAAAGCAGTGTAATGTTCAACGAAAAATCCAATCTCGTTGCCTCCCATCCAATCGCGGCCTCCCGCCTATTTACAAACCAGTCGACGCACTTATAAAAGGTCTTATCAACAATTGCACACATAGGTAGTTGCCTGGCAATCCTAAATACGTTGTTTAGTACCTCAGAGTCATTACTTGTCATTATACCCCATCGATTGAGGAATCCATCATGCACTTGTGCCCACTTATGCAGAGCCAAAGGCTCTGCATCAGAGTTGTGGAGCCGTTTACCAAATTTCATAATGTAGTCATGTACGGCTGCATCTCTTTGCTTAATCATATTCATCCCTTCATCAAATCTCCAGATTTTTTTTCTTCGCAACATATTTCTTGAATACCTTTTTGATTCACTTTTGAGGGTATTTTTTCCAAATATTTTCACAAATATGCTGTGAACACAGTCGGTGGACAGTTCACCATTTTCCTCACACCATCCCAGATTAGGAGCCTTAAACACCCCTCGTATACCAAGGTGCTGGTCCGAAACAACACATATTTTTCCTAGCCCGACAACATGGATACGCAATCAATTCATAAACCAACCCCAATTTTCTATAGACTCTTTTTCACAAATTGCAAATGCAAGTGGCAAGAGTTGTTGCTCTGCATCGTAAGCACAAGCCATAAAAAGTTTACCCTTGTATCTTCCGGATAAGAACCCGGCATCAACACTGATAACGGGTCGAAGATGAGGCCATGCATTGATGCATGGCCCGTATTCCCATGCAACCTGGTTGAAAATATCAATATTAAACTCGGTTGATGGTTCATGTTCTATTAGGTACTGTGTACCTGGATTAGATGCTTTGATGGCACCCAAAAATGATGGCAGCACCTCGTAAAACTTCTCCCAGCTCCCAAACAAGTCCCCGCAATTGCAAGTTCCCTACCTCTCCACAACTTGTTATACGAGGGCACTACTGTCCCAAATTGAACTTTAACCAGATGCTTGACCATTTTAATGCTTAACTCCATATCATCTTTCAAAGCCGGTTTAATAACATCAGCAATTACTCTGGCAGTCATTTGATGACTATCCAACCTTTCAGCACTTCCAAAACATGTGTGGATAAACGGGTTGGTAGAAATTGTCCATGCACCTGTTGGTACTACAATTGCATACAATTTCCATTGGCATTTAGAAGATTTACATTTAACTCTATACTTAGTTTTGCTGTTGTTTAGCACGACTAACTCTGTGTTTTTTGGTAGGTGAAAATCAGCTAGTTCTGATATTAGTTTGGCTTTGGATTCAAACATTTGACCTTCAGCAAATTTTTCATCTAACCTGGGGGGGTTCGCAAAAAATGCACGATCTGCGTATGGCATTGGCAATTCATCGTGGAATGATGAACATGGATGCTTAAGTCCTCGATTGAGGAATGGGATCGACTTGTGCCAATCCTTCAATATTTCTCGGGCGTTCATTTCAGCCTCCGCTTCGTCCATATCTGCGTCCCATTCTTCAGCCGAATCGTCATCATCAAAAGAACTTGTATCAGATTCTGTGTCTTGATCTGATTGCTCACAAGGGTCATCACCGGCCTGAACCGGATGTGTGTAGGTGTACAGGTACACTTCCCGAGTCAGGATGAAAGCCGGTCTGAACCGACGGTGTGTTACTACCTCCAGGCAAACTATCTGGACACGGATCATAACTGATTTGGTTTCTACCCTAGTGCGCCTCAGCTACCAATTCTATAGCCTTAAATCCAGCCACTTGAGCTGTAGTTTGTTTAATGACATCCCAAGTTTCCTCATTTTCTATCCGAAATAGTGAGAAATGGTACGATCCGGGTTGTGCTGTGTTCATATGTACCCTGATTGTCAATTTGACTCGACTCGGAAGCAATTCAAGTCCAACGTATATTTGCTGTCTTATAATAGCAAAACTGGTAGAATCAGATACGGTAAAGGTAAATGCAGCCCCTATGTCATAACCAACACTTGTTGAAGTGCTTTGGAGGTTACCACCATAATACACATTGATCAATAGCAGTGACATTTTGCTGAACAAAAATCAAACACTAAATTAACTCCAAATATTTTTCAATTTTACAACACTAAATATAAACATATGAGTAAAAAAATACTCACAATAATAATCAGAAGACGATGCTGAGTACAATGGTGGTGGCGATCTGTTCATACGGCAACTCCTCTATTGAATTTGAAAAAAACGAAATAATGAAAGAAAGAAGAAAGAAGAATGGAGGCTGGGAAGAGAAGAAGAGAGAAGAAGAATGGTGCGGCTGGCAGGATGAAAAACCCTAATTCTACACCGATCCACAGAACCGGTGGAGGAGTTTTTGGAGCTACACCGATCCACAGGATCGGTGCAGGTGTCTGCCGTGTGGTCTTCCGTGTGGTATGGTGTGGCAGGTGCAAAACTTGCTCCACCGATCCCTAGGATCGGTGTGGTTTGTGTTTTTTTGCTCCACCGGTCCTAGGGATCGGTGGAGGCTAGTTTTCGAAAATCAAAACAGCGAAGGCTTGTTCCGTTCAAATAATTTAGAGTAATTCTATTTTTAAAAAAATCCTTAAAATAATTAGTTCTCCTTATAGTTTTGGGATTTTATCTTAATTTTGCGAGATGATATATTTGAGAAATATATTTTCCTCATTATATTCTTAGATTTCATTTTAATTTTATGAGATTAAACTAATATAATTTATTTCAAAACCGTAGATAAATAAATGACTAAAGCCGACAAAAATAAGTAATCCCGTGGATAGAATACTGTCGGTGATAATTATCATTACCGTGAATAGGAAAAAGAAAATATTCTCATGCTGAATAATGTTCAACTTGTAGTGCACATATTCAACTTGAAACTAGGCAATAAATAATACTGACCAAAATATTCAATTGCAAAGCATACCTTTTTTTTTGCAGACGCCTAGAAATTACATTCTTGATTCATCATTGACTTCATAACTTGCATTTGGTGCGAGCATATATTTCGTTTTCAAGATTACACAATTTTGGGTGTCTACAAGATGATATACAAAAAGAAAATGAATCACAACTAGTAGAAGATGAAAAACATTTAGTTGAAGATAAAAAGACAAATTAGAAGAAGATGAAATAGAACTAGCAGAAGATCAAATACAAATAGTCGCAGACGAAAGACAACAGTAGAACATGACGCACAACCAGTAGAACATGAAAGACGACCAGCACAAGATGAAAGACAACTAAAAAAAAATGAAACACAACTAGTAAAATATGAAAGACAACCAAAAGAAGATGAAAGACAACCAAAAGAAGATAAAAGAAAACTAGAAGAACCTGATAAACGACCAGTAGAAGATGAAATACAACTAGAAGAATATGAAACACAACTTGTAGAAGATGAAAGATAACTATTTGAAGATGAAAAACTATTAGATTAAGTAGAAAGACAACCGGTACAAAATGAAATAAAACTAGAAAAAGATGAAATATAACTAGTAGAAGAAGAAGTACAACCAATAGAACATGATAGCAACAAGTAGAACATGAAAGACATGAGTAAGCAGTACTGTTGTTCGCACTGATACCTTGTAGAGATTCTATGTAAGCACACTCCACTTTTATTGTTTTTTAAATAGAAGACAAATTTCTTCATCTAATGTCCTTCATCAACAAGGGACCGAAGGCAAAAATGTAGGCTTTCCTTATTGCTCTGTTAATATCAAAATTGCTTCATTAAACTTACTGCCATGTAATGTTCAAAGAAAGGGGGATTAACAGGCTTATAATAATGATGGTGAACCGAGGAGTTGAACTTGGTAGCAATATAAAATAGACGGTTATTACTACATTTAATTTATTTAATGATCCAAAATCTTTTTAAACAAGTAGATGTTTGGGATGGCTTAAGAATTTTCTCATCTCCTTTTATTAGCAGTGCTGTTGGGATGGCTTAAATATTTGTCATTTATCTTTTCTTTTAGTATAATGAAATAAATAATACAAAACCGCAAAAAAAAAAAAATCATTTTAATATTTTCTCTCCAGACACTATCTCATTTAGTGAACTGAAAACCTCCCACACTTGACAACACCCCCTTCCACTAACAAAGGCATTTTTTGTTTGTGCATTCTCTACTTACAAAATGTTTGTTTTTCAATGACATGCCTATAACTGATTGAATTGAAATAACTTGACAACATTTAGTAGGATAAATTGACCCTATTCCTCTTTACTTGATTCCGTCCATGACAATTCCTGACACTCTCTGCGTAGATCCCTTCCATCCAACAAACAACTCCCTGATGAACTCACCATGCCACGAACTACTCCCTGATCGGCGATGGAGATTCTAACCCTCTGCAGCGTGTATATATTTTTGCATGCGCATGCATGATCCTGAGGTATCAGGAACTCCGGTTTGATCCCCCATTATCACAGACATGGGCGGACCTATTCATAAGATATGGGTAATTGACCCCCATTATTTTTCAAAAAAATTATATTAACATGTGTTTTTCTATATAGTTTAGAACAAAATACTATGAATACTATAAAATTGATTCATTCGCAGTATAAAAGTTTATATAATTGACCCTCATTCACGTTTGATTCCCATAGTCTGAAGATCTGGCTGCGCCCCTGATCACAGAGTGAGAGTGAGAAGAGGATCGATATCCAACTCACGATAGACGACGGGACTTCGGAATGCAAAATCTGAACCGTCCAGGTTTAAAGTCCAGCTCAATTAAATCCCAAGGCAGATGAAGGAAAGCGACGTCTATGTTTTAAACCTCAACTGTTGGGAGTTCATATCATCTGAGGTAACATAATAATTCTGTTTAGATCGGGACCATCCCATTAGAATTGCAACAATCCGATCCGAATCCAAACTGAGTCAATTCACTCTCATTTTTTTTTGTATTGTTATTTAATTTAGAGTAAAATATTATAGATCAATAAATTGATCTTCATTCTCAACATGTAAATTTTATATAATTAACTCTCCCATTATGTATTTATCCACCATAGTCCGCAAGTTAAACTCAACCCCTGTAATATTCATGTAAATTCTAATCAGACGATATCGATCTAAACATAAACATTTTGTTACTTTTAGTGATATGAATTCAACTGTTGGAGCTTCAGACGATTTGATTGATGATCAATCCCATACTAGGTAGAACCGACGTTTGAATAATGAAGCACTAGCATTTTTACTTTTTCTTTGAAGGGGAGCGCTTCAGTTACATTTCCTTTTTTACGCAGTAACGCAAAGACTAACCGGTACACTAAAGTATCAAGTACTAAACGGTTATTAAACTATTAACAACTATACAGCAACGAATTAGCTACGATGTACTGAAGTATCAAGAGATTACTAAACGGTACACTAAACTATTAATGACTATACAGCAACGCTGAAATTTAACTTACGCCAAGAATTGAATTGATAATATACATCTGATTTTGTTTAAAAATCAAAATCCAATATAAATTTTCAACGGATGTAGTTTTTGCTAGCCAGCTTAACAGGCCGGAGGTGCAAAAACTTGCTCTTACTCATAAGACACAATTTTACAAAATTGGCAACCTTAGCCTGCTTCATCAATGGATCTAGCACATCAGCAATTCTAAGTATCTTGAATTTACTGTTCATAGAAATCTGAGTATTCACCAGTTACCCTGCATTTTAAAGGTCAAAAGTATAAATCCAATAAAATTTCATTTATTATTTCCTTGTGCATTCACAACATCTGCAAATGTGAACTGTTTTGAAACTTTAAAAAAATCCAATAAATTGAATGTCTCAAAAACAGTTTCAATCATGAAGAAAAAAAGACCAACAAATTGAAGAGTAAATAAAAGTAAGGTCGGGTTTCAAAAAAAAATAATAATAATAAGGACACATACCGGTTGTACGTCAATTGGGCGTCTCCAATTCGGCCTATGACCTTATTCCTTACCTTCCGTACATGAACCTAATTATACAGTGTCAACAAATTTAGCATCCAAACAGTAAAAAGCACATATATATCCATGCAGGGATAGGGTAAGGGGGTGAGAGAGAGGAAAAAAAAAAACATTCAAAGAGAGACGGACCGTGACGCCATCAATTGGGCCTACTTTGGGGTCATGATTCCGGTGTATGACAATACCATTGTCACATTTGTTTATGAAATGAGCACTACCGCTGATGTCATACAGACTGGGTGCACCTCCATTCCAGTTTTGCAACTGTACAAACAAATGGCTCAAATTACAAGAGATACATTACGTCACAATATTCTCAGAATCATAGCAGTCCACCTTCATGTACGCGAACAAATTACACTGGTCCCAGAGAATTGGTAATGCTTAAACCAGTTCTAATCAACTCAAGTATTGTACAGGTACCAGCCAGAAAACCAGTTCTAATCAACTGGAATTAAAGAAGCAAATGACTAAACACACCAATTACCACATTTCAAGGATAACATACTAAACCTTTCAAAATATATCAAGCCAAAAAAATAGTATCAATGTCATAATTGCACACAGTTAAGGCACCAACATCTAACTGTATGGTATTGTACCTGTCTCGGGTGTGCTACGAACCAAACATGGCAAGAATGGTGTTGTGCAAAGCGCTTTATCTGTGTCAGCATCCGGCTGACATACTCTGTTTCCGTTCTGAAAAGATATTGAAGAAGGATGGGAATTATAACATTAGAGGTCAATCAAACACCAAATATGCCCTAGCTTCTGGAATTGTTTGAACTTCAGTTCAAACTGAAATTTTGAACTCCTGGAATCAGTACTCGTACGCTAAGAGCACAGTAAGGTAGAAAATTTTGGGTGTTGGTACTTCAGTTGTCATGGCATGTGTTAACATTTAAGCACTGCGAAAAGGTATGCAGAATGAACAAATTCAAAGAACTCGGTTAAAGAGGACAATTACACGAGTATAAAGGTGTTTATTTTCTTTTTTACTTATCTTTTGGTTTGGAAAAAAAGAAGGAAAAGTATCTCAACTGATTAGAAGGTCGTTGGTGATCAAGCTCGTTGTAGGGATCAATGACGAGGCCCCGTACACCGTGTCTCATGACAGCAGCTTTTGCAAGTTGGAGAACCCAACTTACAGACGGAAGGCTGTCATCCTCACATCTTTTATGTTTTTTTTGGTTCAAACATAAAAGAAAAATAATTCAAAAACTTTTAATTTCCAGAAGAATGAATTGACAGGTCATTTTTCCTAACATATATTAAGGTTTTCTTACAAAATGTGCTGTTTATCATTTTTTATTGTTTCATGCTTATAAATAAAATAAAAAAATCAATTTTGCAAGATACAATCCTCACTGCAAAATAGAAGTATTAATAAAAGAGTATTAACTAAAGTTAGTTCATTTTATTTAATTCGTGACATTAGATTTCCTTGTTTCCAAAGTTCCCGACCATATCTAATGATTTTTTTTACAATTAAGCCTCTGTGTGTGGTTGTTCAATGCTTGTGATTTATACATGCCCATGGCAATCTGAAATTCTTACACTTCTTAAAATAGTTTCATACAAAACCATTTTGATATAACTTTTTTGCAACTCTGCATCAATTTTTCAATCATATTCAATCTCCAAGTATTGTTTGCCATCAGGCTGGCTTAATGTGTTCAGGTCAACACCTGGCAAGTGAAAGGTACACCATACACGTACCGGATCAAATAAAATGAATCATTCAACCATTTCTTCCCTTCCTCTAGCTCCTGTCTGCTCATTCTTTGCATATCTTCCCCGTACCTAATTCCATAAACACAAAATTTTGAATAGGTCAGTTTGCAACTGTACTTACTGGTAAATAATGGTCAGGTAACAGTATATGGTGACATTCGTATATATTAGGATTTAGGCAGTAATAAAATCTTTATAATTCACATTAGTTAGCAATGAAATAAGAATGAACAGAAGTAATAACAAAACAGACTTGTTTACTGGCACAGTTGCATAATGCAGATGCAGAGGTACTACTGACAGGTTTAAGAATGAAATAATACCCCAAATCAAAGAAAGGCTTCCGAAGGTGCTTTTCCAGAAGCTTCCTTGCATGATCCCTAACCTGTAATTACTGCCAGATAAGTTAACAAAAGAGAACTCCCCTTTAAAGTAACTTTAGATGTTATCTGTAAAGATTCTGACGTGTGATTTAGACAAGTGCAGTATTAAAATCAGCCTTTACAAAATCAACACTAAGATCAATATTAAAGTCAACATTTCATCCGATGTGTGATTTTAGAAAAGTGCAATATTTAAATCAACCTTTACAAAACCAGGCACCTAGATTTCCACGACGAAAAATAAGGAACAAACTCGCCCATACACCAGAAAAAATAAAGGAAAAGAAAACAAACTAAAACAAAAATTGGATGCAACAGATCCCGAAAAGATGGTTAATCAACACAACTGAGACAGCACATACAATTACCAATTGTGACCAAATAGAACCTTGACTTGGCATAAATTCTCATCCCAAAATGCAAAGGTGCTATTGCAGTCAGACAGCAGGGAATTTTAATCCAATGCATCCCGAGGAAACTTACTACACAGGGTATTCGCTAATTACAGATTATGTTATTTCAGTGTGAATATCCTTGACCAAAGTGACAGCTTCTAGAACTTTGAACCCTTCTCTTTTCAATAACAGACAAATATAATACTGAACAAGGGACTTGGATCTTTTGCCTGGACTCTTGGGGAGACATGATTGGTACCATAATACTGGTCCTGGGTTGGGTATTTGTGGGTTAGTTACCAAAGGAATAGCATTTGGTAGTAAGTAGTTGGTGGTAATTGTTTTGATGTGTTGTGCTTGGTTTCTTTCAATAGAATAGTTGGCTACTCCACTATCATCCAAAAAGAAAAAAAGAAGAGAAACATGATTAATGTTCTGTTTGAATCAAATTTGCATCCCCTTTTTGCTAACATTAACAATTGCAATGTTAAAAATGACTGCAAGAGCTCGATTTTTAAATAAATCACGCACAAAGGCTCATTCCTTTGGCTGTGGTTACTTGATAGCAAAATAATATCATACTTTAAAACTACTATAGTTGATAGCAGTAGACAAATTGCCACTATTACTTTTTTACTCGGACACGAAGAAGGTTAGGAACAACCTCCAATTTTACTTTGTACAGAAAACTTTTCAGCTACAAGGCAAGAGATGTGGATGTAATATTACGGAAACAGAAGAGTATATATGATATTTCGCAACAAAGCTCTCTTGCTCTATAGAATAAAGGAAATGCTGTGAATTGGTCTTTCAAAATCTACTTAGTGGCTGAGTGGATCTCATTGGATAAATGGGGGTCACTTGTCACATCTTGGAAGGCTTTAGACTGCTCCATAAAGGGGGAGGGAAAGGGAAGGAAGGGAAGAGGGCAGTGTAAAGAGTTAACCTCCTCTACACTCCGATTTGGAGGTTACAAAATTTTAATAGTTTTGTATATAGAGTTCACCTCCTCTCCGTTCCTCTCCCCCTCAAAATTTAATGTTCTGGAGCAAGTAACCAGGGTCCAGTCACCCCTCCTCTACCCCTCTTGTGGAGCACAACCTTAGTGAAATGTGTCCAATTTTCAATGGACCAACAATAAAAAATTCAGTAGCATTCCTGCAGCCACACTGACATCACACAGCTCCCAATTGCAATAACATCAGTGGGCATTAAATGACACTCTAAAATTACAATTCTTAAAAAACAGTAAAAATTTACAATAGCCATACCATGTTCTCCATAGAACAGAGAACAAATTTCCAGCCAATGCTGTGATTCAAATTGACCATCAGTGCATCGATCCACTCACTCTTTCCAGAATTTGGAACACCTGATACCACCGTGAGTTCTCCAGGCATTACCTGTTAAAAGGTCCAAAAAAATATAAAGAACAATGAAAACCAAGTTGAATTCAACATCTGCTACCAGACTGCATACCAAATATCAAGTACCAACCCAAAATCACGCAACTTTATCTGAGTTATGGTGCAAATTTGATAGATTGTTTTCTTATAATTTCTTTTCGTAGCATGTCGATGGGGTGTGGAATGGGGGCGCAGTTTATCACAAAAAACAATATGATAACAATAACGATAACGATATTAATATAATAAACTAATTTAAAATAAAGTAATTCTCGCTATCAAAATAGCAGCAGTACGAGTGACTGTAGTTGCATTCAGAATGAAACAAATTAATAAGCATCACAATGGTGTTAATAAAAAAGGATGATGATGATGAAGATGACATAATGATAATGATAATATTAATAATAACAGTTATAATAATGACAATAGTAACAATTAGGCTGGGTAGCACATCTCACTGAGCCAAATTTGGCCGGGAAGGTTTGGTTGGGATGCTGTCCGTAGTCATGATGCTTTATTTTTATTTGCTGTGACCAGGATTCTTTTGTCAAAAAAAAATTAGGTTGATTCGAGTGCAAAACTTGTTTTTTTTTTAAATATAAGAAATGGAGGGTGCAGGAAGGCCCGCACTATTTTCATAAATACGAAGAGTGATAATTATTTTTATTTTTATTTTTGAGATAAAGATTGAATTCCTGCAACTTCAAACATCCACAAGAGATCCCCAGCCGGGTTTCTAACTCGTGTCCCCCACCCATGGAGTGTTGCCCTTAGCCATTTTTAGTTTGTTGATGCATCTGCAGTGCAGTCAGATACTATCATACATTTAAACCAATGCAGTATATCTTACAATTAATAAAAATATGTACATATTTTCATCTCTACCATGTTGTCATTATATAATAAAAAAATTCATTACCTTGTAATATTTGTCTAAACCTTTCCAGCCAGTAGAAATGCCAAGATCAATCACATTTCCATTATAAAATTTGTCAATATCCTGAAAGAAATCATCAAATCTAAATAGACCTCTTATCGGATACATCTCTGCATTTTCTACTGCCTCTCGAAGTGCCGCTTTCCCACTATAGAAAAGCACCTGAAACAAATACGTATAAATGAACACCCGTCATTATAGAGTCCAACAAAAGCAGTTAAAATTTTCCGAACTATTCTCACATGCCAAAACTATCACTCATACAAGATACTTTGAAGCAGCACTGGTAAAGCAAGGTCTGTTTATCCCATATCAATGAGGCCCTATAAAAGATGAGTGCAAACCAGTACTAAAATCTAACAATGAAAAATTTACTGAATTCCAGAACTTCTATAACATCTGCGTTACATTATTTATAACTTATCAAATAATCTATCAATTCCTATTGTACACCAATTCCTGAATTTAATTTAGAAT
The DNA here is from genome assembly GCA_025461125.1 of Carex kokanica. Taxonomy (NCBI): domain Eukaryota; kingdom Viridiplantae; phylum Streptophyta; class Magnoliopsida; order Poales; family Cyperaceae; genus Carex; species Carex kokanica. The sequence continues at coordinate 320,867 of JAJGRX010001448.1, read as the reverse complement.
CAGACCTCATTAGCATCTTTGAAAACTTCTTCATCATTTTTCATCGGCCACTTGACTCTCCAACACCTGGAAATGACCCCAAAAGTTTAAAAGATCTATTCAGGTGAGTATTACAACTCATATATAGAAATTAAAAGAACATAAACAAAAATAAGGTACCTCTCTTTACCAAGCCTACGGGCCAGCTCCTCAGCCAAGGCCTGACCTGGACCGTCAGCATCAGTTGCTAGTATTATCCGAGATGCCTGCGAAATTTATTTTAGAAGTAAATTAAATTAATAAATAAACTACTCTTTTCTTGGTCAAAATGGATGTTAATTGCACAGTCGAGGATGACTCAGGTTTAATTGAACCTGTCTTACTGGTTCGATAACAAACCAGCATCATGCCAACCATGTGGGACCAGTGATGTATAAAAATGGCCGTTTAGCCCGACTAATCAGCCAATTAGTCTTGGTGGTGACCAAACCGTTACGAATCGTCCGTTTCCGTTTATACGGTCAATTAGTTGGTCATTTTATTATTCTTTATTTGTGCATTTATCTGTTATATGTATTATACTTTGTCTTGTCTTATCTGAGTTTTTCTAAATGACAATTTCATAAAATTTTATTAATTAACAATGAAATTAAGTTAAATATAAGTTTGTTTGATAAGTTTGATGAGTTAAATTAATTATTTTTAATAATTACAAGTATATGCACATAATTTTAATGAAAATGCAAAATTATCTGCAAAATTCCGATTTATCGGTCGCATACCGATTAATCGCTTAACGGTACCCCGTCCGTCCGACGAGCGCATACCGTTATTTACAACACTGTGTGGGACACATGTATCAAACAAATACATGTTATATGGTAAAACTTGGTGAAATCAAGACAGCTAGGCCCTCAATTGTACTGGAAAGGTACTCGAAATATACCGATTTTAAGTAATCCTTGCAGTTCCACAAGTATTGATACTTCGTATCCTAGCTTAACAAAAAAACAATAGAAGTATTAAATAACAAAATAAAGATAAATCTATAATAAATAAAACCCATCAGCTTGAGCCAAGCAGTCCTAAAGAGCCCATATGATACACATTGCTAATGCTCCTACAGAGTATTGACAACTTGTACCAAGCTTAACAAAAAAGGAACTACTGGATAACATAAAATAAGGATAGATTGAAATAACTTAAAATACATTTCACCATGAAAGCAGTGACTAGAGAAGTACACATCAATTGTAAAATTATTAGTTGATGATCAAACCTCCTCTTCAGCAGGGATCTCTTTGTTGGAGATGCAAGGGGGTGCACCATCAGGTACACTCACACAATTACTGAAACCAGCCTCCTCCATGGAAAGCTTATCTATCTCCCCCTCCACCTATATACAAAACCCACAAGAAGAGAGCATCCAAATTAGAATATCAAAGCTCAAGATACAAAACCTTCTGAGGACTAGTAAAGTATATTTCCAGTGATGCAGTCTTACAATAATGATGTCGGGCTTATTTTTAATATCATCAAGCCCATAAAATATCTTCTCAGTACCTGCTTCCTGTCATACAGAGAAAACATTTATAGTATATTTTTATATAAGAAGGGTTGAGACCAACTCAACCATAGATGTACTTTCCACCACATAGATAAACCTGAATATGAAACTTCGTGTGAAATTTGAGAATTGTTTGATAATCCATCCCAAGCCGGTAGAACTTAACCTTAAAATTTAAATGATTTGATGGATCAAACAGTTCTTAAATTGCACCAAATTTCATACCCATCCTATCTAAAAGCTCAAAACACATCTATGATTTTGGTTTCTTGGTTTTGACGACGTTTGATGCTAGCCATCACAGTTGTCAAATAAATTTGGTATCAATATAGCTTCATCCCATACCCAGCTACCCATCTTCATTTATTTCATACATACTATCAAAACATCAACAACATCACATTTCACCACTGCAATTTAGCAGATTAGTGTATCCATAATTATAATGTACTTAACATAAGATGCATCTTTCAAAACAATAATGACACTCATGTTCTTAGTATTACTCTAAATAAGATAATGAAAGCCTAACTAAATTGCCAAGAAATTTGGAAGAGCATAGATTTTAAATGGTGAAATGTCATATTTTGGAGTTTTGACTGGCAAAACAATAGTTTCTATGGGTACACAGGTGTTGATGCTTAGCTCGTACTTCCTATACACATAACATGCTCGATACAGCATAATTGCATTGTATTGCAATTTCAGAAATAATTCAAAAAAAAACTTGCCTGCCAAAATATCTTGGGGATTTGCCGATATTTGCAACTGATGAGAGTCCCATCTCGTTGGTATGTAAAAGCAATAGCAGGCTAGCAAAGCAAAAAATTAAAGTGACCACCTTGTTATCATTTGAGCTAAGTAATTAGTTCCTAGTAATTCAAGAAACACTCATAATATACCATAGACCTAGTGGTCACATCTTGTCCTGACCCGACGGGTCCAATCATACCCGACCTGTCTAAGACTGATTCACAAGTAAATGGGTAAATGGGTCAGTCAGGTCCAATCATACCCAACCTTGTTATCATTCTGACAACCATGACTCGCATCAGGTCCTGCCGAAAAAGGTCATGACCCAACCCAGATCATCTTAATAACTTTTGTATCACCGACAATTGACAAGTGGCACCCACCTAAGGCATTATTTAAGAATAATAGAGAGATGAAATATAGTAATTGTCTAAAGTAGGGTTCAAAACCCCATCCTCTTGATACACTAAGAACTATCTTGCCACTACACTAAGCACCTCTTTTGATGAAAGTAGCAAACTTTTTTTATTACTATTGCTATTATTTTCTTAACAAAGCCAGCTAACATCAGCATCCACCAATGGAGGTCATGATTGGCTTCTTCCCTTTCACATAATAAACCAAGCTCACAAAAATTTTCATATTAATATTTCCTGTACTTGTTACTCTTAACTCTTACAGATCACAATCAACGGGAGAACAATACATATAGTTAGGTAAATCATTAATTTCATCTACATATATATTTGAAGGAAAATACAAAAAATGATAAATTTCTATAGTTGTTCTTTATCAAGAACTTCTTACAAGTATAGACAAAAAAACGGAAAGGTATGTTAATCAATATATTTAGCTGGAGCTTCATAGTTTTCATCTTAATACCCCAGTATCAAGATCCAAAATATGTATAATGTAATTTTTTTTAAAAACTATATATTTACGAAGAAGATAACCTTTGATCCTTCACAAAATCATGCTAAAATCTTTTAAATAATCACAATGACATTTCCTTTGATAAAAAAAAAAGGGAAAAATAAAAGATAACTTTTGATCCTTCACAAAATCTTGCTAAAATCTTTTAGTATAGTGTCTTAAGAAACTTGCCCAGAGATGAACAAGATGGCACTATAAGATGGAATGAAATTGTAGAAGTTGCAGAACAGGCCCAAAATGTGGAGTCAAATTGTTATAGTTCCAAAAACATACCCCATCTTTAGTTGGTTTTTGCATAACACGATTTCGTCGGAGTGTCTCTGCAGAAATCCCTCGTGACTTAAAGTATGCAAAAAGCTGAAACAACAAATAGACAAATTAAAATAAATAAAAATAGATACATAATGAACAACAGGAAACAAAAATATAAAAATTTAGGTCAAAAAAGGAAAGTGTGAATTATTTATTTTATTAACTTTTTATATCCGATGGAGTAGGTATTAATTGGACAGCTGAAGACTAACTGCGGTGTACTTGCAACATATTGTTAATTAAATGATTATGAACAAGGTATTACAACAGTCGTGCAAGAATTATAATGATGTCAATCAAACTTCTAATCCTTAAAAATACTACAATTGGATTCATGTGGTAGAAGGAACAAATTTATTACACCAAAAAGTTTAACCCAGTTGATCAACAATTTAGTACAAACAGGTGTGTTATAACACACCAATAGCACATTGGTACAGCAAAACTTCAAATTGGCTGGCCTGTAAAATTGTAAAACTGAGATAATAAAAATCTAAGGAAATTGAAAGAAAAAAGAAATTGAGGCCAAGCTGGTAGGACCAGTAGAAAGAAGCTAAGTTTATTAGTACCTCAGTACATAGTGGCTCGAGCTCTAGTTCTTGTTCTGAGATTTTTTTTGGATGTTTCTGTTTCCCAACCTTCCCATTCACTTTCAACGCTTGATTTCCAATTGAAACCTCAGAATAGGGCTACAAAGGGTAGAAAGAAAATTATCTGAACAAAGCCTGTTGCCAATCCGCCAGTTCTATTAATTGGCCAATTTTACCATTATTAGATTCTTTGTACAACTTAGGCAATGATCTCCAAATTATCAATTTGCTGTTTTGGTCCCTAGAAGCGTTAAAGTTCTCATTTTGCTAACAAAACTCTTATATGTACCATTTTGGTAATTTCCATAACATTTGGCCAAAAAAGTTGCCATGAACCCTAGTCAAACAATCAGTCTTTAGGTTTAGAGTTCACTATTTGTGGCAAGAACCAATTGACCCAAATTTCAATATTATGAACAAAATAAAACATCAGCATGCTGGCCAATCACAGCTCTCAGTGGAACTAGACGTACCCGCACAAAACCTGTCAAGCCACATTTACCCCTAAAGCACTTCCACACAGCAGAATGCCTTTCCCAAAGAAAAACAAAATTTTGTCAGTGAAAGAGCATAACATTACGACATGCATAAATTTATAGCAGTTTTATATGTAACTAATATAATTAAAATTATGCTCAACTGCCGGTAAAATAATAAAATAGTGGAAGCTCTTTTCCAGTTGAATCCCATCTCAAACCCATTGACCAATAAAATACCCTAATCAATTGATATCCCTATGTTGCACTGTTCAATGACTTGTGTCAGAAAAAAGGGCCATGGACCATATTAAGCAACAAGCAAAGCTTGGGGGGTAATTTTAAATTTAAAAAAACAATAAAAATAAAAATTGGAGGTACCCTTCAGTGTCGATTTGCAAAGAGAGGGACCTCTCGTGTGATTTACCTCCAAGGCACTGTTCAAAAGGCAACAATCAACAATGACAAACAAAGGAAACAATATATATAACATATTGTGGATTTTAAATTTGTAATTCCCTGGTACGGTGCACAGATGGTGCAGGTTATGTACAGTAAAATGTGTTAATATAAGATGTTTCGAGTTGTGCTTGACTAAGGCTCTAATTGAGCCAGCTCTTGAAATGCTATACGCTGTTATAACCTTGTCCTAGAACAGAAATTATTTTCGGCATGACAAAACCCTTCGTGGAGCTATTCAAATACAGTACCTATGCTGTAGCAGTACTGACTAGATCCAGCACTGGGGTGTCGCTTGTATTGCCAGTTGCTATGCAAATAATTTTATATCATCATAGCAAGATATCTATACTGCGGATCCATTTTTTTTCTCAGACTAAACATAAGTCTCTGTATAAATTATCAGTAGAAATGGTAACTACCTGAGGGCACATGAGGTGATCATACTGGCCTGGAATATATGAATCAAGCTGAATCCCAGCTTTTAATAGCTTCTCTCTCAATAGGATCAGACGTTCTTGCAATTCATTCTCTCTTTTTCTCTCTAACATCAAAGGATTACCTACCAATGTTCACAGAAATATTTAAGCACATTTTCACAGGTCAAAAAAATAACAAGGGTGATAACAAATCAGCCTCTAGATGGTGATAGTGCTACTATGTAACAACCGAAAAGCCCCTAACTAATTAACTTTTCTAAAGAGCTTGTTTTAGGTTCTACCGAGCAAGTATCGTCAAATATCCACACATAGATTGTCTTTTCAAAAGCGCAATTTCATTAATGGCTGTCATTTTTAAAAGAAAACCTAATAGTATGAGTACATGCCTCAGGAAGGCATTATGATACCATGCAAAACTCCCCAGACTTCCAATCCATTCATAGAATTCTCTCCCTTACTTTTACTCCAAGAATTCTACATAGCTTTCAAATTAAACAACAAGGGAAGGCAGTCTGGGCATCCCCTAACAAGACATGAAGTAGGCACTAGAAGATTTCATCTCGAATCATGCATTTTAATTTGGGGTTTTGATGGGAAAATTCTATTTCAGTTCAAAATGATATGTTTCATGATTCTCTATGGAAAACCGTAAATTCGCCCAATAAAATAACTATAAGATTTTGCTTAATTTCAGATTTGAACCTCCATACCAGATCTCTGAGGAAGCTCTTCGTGATCTACCAAAATTTAAATTATGTAAAAGTTTATATATGAGCACAAGTACAAACAGATCGATAATTATAACAAAACTAACTGAAGTTAAAATTTTAGATAGGAAAATTTCTTACCTGATTCTGACAACTGCGCGGTGTGAACTACACAAAGAAAGAAAACAAAAGGAATGACAAAACATTATCCAGAATGAGTTAACATTTAATTCAAATTATGTCCCCTTCAATGTGCTTCAATCTATTTAACATAGCAACAGAAGTTTTACAACTTGATACAAATTTAGAAAAATGAAAGAAATATGGTGGTGATAATCAGGAAGTACTTTTACATCTATCCTTGAATTCTACATTATATACCTTTTCTCCTGGATACAACTGGGCGAACTGACCGAGACTCAGCCTGCTGCAGGCAGTTCAGTATAAATTTGTGTTTCGGTTCTCTTTGATTTACTGTGATGAGGCTTGTGTTAACTACAATTAGCAAAATAGCAGACAATTAAGGTTCTTTTAGCTACAATTAAACAAAAACATCGTAAGAAAATTAGACGAGCTTACAGGTCGTTACCAGTGCTGTAAGGCAAAACAGGATAACTGAAGAGAGACCTATTTTGCTTCATGCTCTGTAAACCAAACCTCGAATTGAGATTTGATTGATAGAGATAGCGAGACACTCTAATACTGGAGAGATGGAAAAGTCGCGAATAGTTGGAACTATGCATGTGCGACCTATTGGTGCGCAAAAGGGATTTTAGAGAACGAAGAGAACCCAGGGGCATTATGGACGAGAGGAAGAGATAAAGATAGAAATAGAGGTTCAAGTTGCCATTGTTGTACTTGTACCAGTGTATGCTTTGAGAGTGGAAGAGGAGAAGAGGAAAAGCGCAAAGACCAGAGGTTTTGGCTAGGGTTTTTCGAATATATAACTTTCGCATCCAACTTGGCAAGCGGCAAGTTCGCCGCTATTTCTAAACCAGACCGAGCTATATAGACCGGATAAATTAACGGTTTCAGGCCAAGTTGAAACAGGCCTACACGGGCCAGGCCCGATTAAAGGTTCAATTCTTCACCACACCGGACCCAAAACCCGGCTTGACAGGTAATCGAAATGTAAAAAAATAATGCAGGCTGTATTAGAAGTCACGTGATCATTCTTTAATCTTTTTTTTTTTTAATAACATGTTCGTTATTTGTTAGTAGTCAAATAAAATAATGGGATAATTTCATGTATACCCCTCAAAATCAAATTTACGTATTTTCCCCTCTAAAAGTCAGAATATCATATTTCTCCTTCTAAATTAAAAAAAATCACAAATTTACCCAATCTATTGACTTTTCTATTAGATTTATAAAATACCCATTTTACCATTTATTTAAAAAATATAAATATATAGTATGTAAGAAAAATGTTTCATTTCCTAACTGGTCAGTTTTCAAGGATAAATGATTCATTTCTCTACTTGTAACGCGCACACAAGCGTATGTCGAAATGCTACGATATATGTGTCACGAATAGAAATATGAATAGTTTGTCCTCAGAAACCGACCAGTTAGGAGACAGAACATTTTTCTTACACATACTACATAAAGAAAGAATGAAATGGGTAATTTATAAGTTAAATTAAGTTTTCACATAATGGTCTATAAATTGGATAAATTTATGAGTTTTTAAAATTTAGAAGGGTAAATATGATATTATGAATTTTAGAGAGAGAAATACGTAATTTCAAGGCTTTTGAAGGTATCCATGAAATTCCCCTAAAATAATAGTCAATAGCATGGGCTGAAGTGAATGAAGCTTGTTATATTAGAGCAGAGTGTTCTTAAGCTCACCAAGTCCCTTTGTTAGCTTAATTCAAAAACCTATTGAATTAGCTTTAAACGATGCATCCAAACCGTTGAAACCAATCTATTTCACGAGTGATGCGTTTACATGTCAAATTTATAAAATTTCGAACTAATTTAGTATAAAGTCAAGCGGTCAAAAAAAGATAGTTTATAAGTTAATTTTAATGTTTTCATTTTTCATCATTTTTTGACCGTTTGACTTTATATTAAATTAGTTAAAAATTTATAAATTTGACATGTAAACTCATCACTCGTGAAGTAGATCGGTTTCAACGGTTTGGATGCGTCGCTTGAAATCAATCCAATGAATTTTTGAGTTAAGCTCACAAAGAAACTTGGTGAGCTTAAGAACACCCTAGTTCTACTCGTTATATTATACATGTGTTAGTTCCACTAAATTAAATATGTATTTATATGCAGTGACGTGATAATTTACTTCACTATTTTTTTTAAAGCATTTTTCATAATTAAAAATAAAAAGTATAAAATACGTACTTCAAAAAAAGATAAATCTATGTAAGTATAATGAGGAAGTCCACATATTTATGAGTTTGTTTGAATAACACTATCCCATATAAAGTATTGTTGTTGTCATTCAATTACAAATTTACAATCAAACATATTTATTTTTTCTCATAATGTTATTGGATTAGTGCTGTATCGCCGATCCAACAGTTTATAAGAATGTGCAGATTGCGACTTTTCGGAGTAACATCGTTTTAAATTACAATTTGATCAATATTTTCACTATTTCAAATAGTAAAATATTTAAAAAAAATCTCAAACTATTCAAATTAGTATTCTTCTCGATATTTTTCACACACCAACCCAAAACACTGTTGTTTTTACTAGTCCGCATCGTCTGTATTAACTCAAAAGAGCATCTTTTGAGTTAACGCATCTCGACCGTCTGATTTTAAACGGAGCCAATCCGGCCACAGCTTATAATTCAGAAAGCCCTTTAATATTAGTGTAGATCTAGTCTATACAAATTTTAAAACCAATCGGATAGTCCATAGTTCAGATACATTAACTCAAAAGATTCTTTTTTGAGTTAATGCAGAGGATACGAATTCTGTTCTTTCATATATATATAGTAGAACTAGGGTGCTCCTAAGCTCACCAAGCCCTTCGTGAGCGCGACTCGAAAACCTATCGAATTGACTTCAAACGATATTTTCAAACCGTTAGATGTTCAATCTATATTAAAATGTGCTTGGAGACCAAATTTTACATTTTTTGAAATTATTTTACTATTTGTTAAGATGATTTGAAAATCGCTGTTTTTATTAAAATTCTACACCATTGGAAAACAGCGATTTTCAAACCATCATAATAAATAGTAAAATAATTTCAAAAAATGTAAAATTTGGTCTCAAAGCACATTTTAATATAGATTGAACATCTAACGGTTTGAAAATGTCGTTTGAAGTCAATTCGATAGGTTTTCGAGTCGCGCTCACGAAGGGCTTGGTGAGCTTAGGAGCACCCTAGTTCTACTCTATATATATATATATATATACAGAGAGAGAGAGAGAGAGAGAGAGTGGCTAATATTAAAACTTTTGTTCTTGGACTTAGGAACAAACGATTCAGTTCTCCAATTTTCAAAGTTCAAACAACAAATCCAAACCGTTAGATGTTCAATTTATATTAAAATGTGCTTGGAGACCAAATTTTATATTTTTTGGAATTTTTTTACTATTTATTAAACTGGTTTGAAAACCGTTGTTTTTCAATACTGCAGAAATTTAATAAAAACAGCGATTTTCAAACCGGCTTAATAAATAGTAAAAAAATTCCAAAAAATGTAAAATTTGGTCTCCAGGCACATTTTAATATAGATTGAACATCTAACGGTTTGGATTTGTTGTTTGAACTTTGGAAATTGGAGAACCAAATCGTTTGTTCCTGAGTCCTGGAACAAATGTTTTGATATTAGCCATTCTCTCTCTCTATATATATAGAGAGAGAGAGAGAGAGAGTGACTAAGGTCAAAGTGGTAGTTCCTAGCCCCCGATGCTACCAAGTCATTTTCGGATTTTCAAAGTCCAAACGGTCGATCCGAACCGTTCAAGTTGATCTCCATATTGAAATGTGCTTGGAGACCAAATTTTACATTTTTTGGAATTTTTTTACTATTTATTAAGCCACTTTGAAAATTGTTGATCCGGGTGAACAGTAAAAACAGTGCAACCAAATTCTGGACCATGTGATCAGCAATTTTCAAAGTGGCTTAATAAATAGTAAAAAAATTCCAAAAAATATAAAATTTGGTCTCCAAGCACATTTCAATATGGAGATCAACTTGAACGGTTCGGATCGACAGTTTGGACTTTGAAAATCCGAAAATGACTTGGTAGCACCGGAAGCTAGGAACTACCACTTTGACCTTAGTCACACTCTCTCTCTCTCTCTCTCTATATATATATATATATATAGATATATATATATAGAGTAGGGCTATTGTACTTCGCGAAGTAAAACTTCGTTTTACTTCACGCTCATACTTCTATTTCCAAAATCCAAATCGTCGATCCGAACCGTTCAAGTTGTTCTCCATATTGAAATGTGCTTGGAGACCAAATTTTACATTTTTTGGAATTTTTTTACTATTTATTAAGCCACTTTGAAAATCGCTGATCCATTGTGAATAGTAAAAAAAAGTAAAAAATTCTGGACCAATGGATCAGCGATTTTCAAAGTAGCTTAATAAATAGTAAAAAAATTTCAAAAAATATAAAATTTGGTCTCCAAGCACATTTCAATATGGAGAACAACTTGAACGGTCAGATCGACGATTTGGATTTTGGAAATGGGTGTATGAGCGTGAAGTAAAATATTGGTTTTACTTCATGAAGCACAATAGCAAAATTTTATATATATAATCCAAATGAAATGGATGGACTCATCCCATTCTTGTTATCGATTTTTATTTTGAACCTACCAAGATAGGCTTGCCTAGTCAAGAACGAGGTTGGAGCAAATTCACCCTTTGGATTGGACGAACTGAAGAAATTAGACACAAATCCAACTCTTATTCACATTCAACATCAATCTAAATCCTTACGTTTGATGAGTTCCCATTTGTAATCTATCTTAATTGTGCTAGAAATGAATTAATTGGCTTTAAATTTCCAATGCTGTTGAATGTTTTCAGTTTATACCTGTTAATAGAAACACTATTTATCTAATTCCACTAGTATTCTACTGCTACAGTGCTACTAACTACAGTAAAAAATGAGTTTTTACACGGTTTCGAACCGTGTCTACAGTAGTCATGTACAATAGGATCGCTAAATTTTACACGATTTTCAAACTATGTACAAAAACACTAATCCTACACAGTTTTTTTTAAAAACCGTGTACAATTTACATTTTTTCGCCATTTTTTTTGCCAAAACACATCATACACGGTTTTTAAAGTAAAACCGTGTATAAAAACCTTAATCCTACATGGTTTTTAAAGTGAACCGTGTATAATTAAAAAATAAAATAAAATTAAACCCTAGATCTAAATACCAAAAACACTGAACTAAATTTCAGAAAACTATAAAGATAAATACAAGTATACAACACATATTACAATTACATCACATATTACATGAACAAAAAATTAATAACATGAAAATATAACACAAAAACTCTAGATCTGAGACTTCATTTATTTACACGAATAATGTCTAAAAAAAAGTATGATAAAGAAAAAAAGATTGAAAATTAGAAAGAAAAAACTTAATCTACAACTTCAACTCAAGTTTTGAACTTCTCTTTGTTTTTTAGACATTTTTCTTTGTTAATTTAGTCTTATTTTTCTATTGTTAATTAATAGCTGCGTTTCTTTCTACTCCCTTTCTTTTAATTAAATTTTCATCGAACTTTTGAATTGACATATGATGTTTTTATTTCTTATTTAACCACCAGAAACAACATAAAATCATCAGGGGCGGACCCACATCTTCACGAAGCAGTCGGCCTCATGAATTTTGAATTTTTATAGAGATATATAGGCTCGGACTGAGTTTGCCTTTCTTGGAATTTTTTTTGCCTCTCTCTGGAATCCAACTTTGTAATTTGAGTTAAATTTTGAATTAAAATGAGAATACATTTTTTGTTATGATTAATAATTAATTGAGGAGGGTTCAAATGCCTTCATTTTTTGTGCCTCCACCATGTCTCCATTTTTAAAAACTTTAATAACTCAAAATTTAAAACTTAAAAGTCAAAATAAAACCGTTAGATATGATCTACATCATTTTATCTATGCACGTGTAAAAAATTATGACATTTCAATTTTGTTTTGGTTGTCATCAAGAACTTGTACAAAACGTACCAATATGGATAATTTCTAGACGTTGATTTTTCAACTTATTGATTCACATAAAACAAAATCAAAATGTAATAATTTGTTATGAGCACATAGATAAAATGATGTAGATCATATCCAACGTTTTTATTTTGACTTTCAAGTTTTAAATTTTGAGTTATTAGAGTTTTTAAAAATTGAGGCATGGTGGAGACATTTGAATCCTCCTCTAATTAGAATTAGAAGTTAGAGCATTAAAAATTATAAATCGAAGCAGTAGAAATTATAAGTCAGAACATTATTTTTATATCTAATATCCGATTAGATAATGAATTTGAACTCAATTCGCTATTATTTTGTCTCCCTGACCATCCTGAATACGAGTCCACATCGTCTGCATTGTTAACACATCCTAGCCGTCTGATTTTAAACGGTGCCAATCCGACCACAATTTATAATTTATGGGGCCTTCAATATTAGTGTAGATCTAATCTGCACGAATCTTAAAGCGAATCAGATTATCCAGATACATTAACTCAAAAGATTCTTTTTTGATACCCGCACAAAACCTGTCAAGTCGGATTATCCAGATACCCGCACAAAACCTGTCAAGCCACATTTACCCCTAAAGCACTTCCACACAGCAGAATGCCTTTCCCAAAGAAAAACAAAATTTTGTCAGTGAAAGAGCATAACATTACGACATGCATAAATTTATAGCAGTTTTATATGTAACTAATATAATTAAAATTATGCTCAACTGCCGGTAAAATAATAAAATAGTGGAAGCTCTTTTCCAGTTGAATCCCATCTCAAACCCATTGACCAATAAAATACCCTAATCAATTGATATCCCAATGTTCCACTGTTCAATGACTTGTGTCAGAAAAAAGGGCCATGGACCATATTAAGCAACAAGCAAAGCTTGGGGGGTAATTTTAAATTTAAAAAAACAATAAAAATAAAAATTGGAGGTACCCTTCAGTGTCGATTTGCAAAGAGAGGGACCTCTCGTGTGATTGACCTCCAAGGCACTGTTCAAAAGGCAACAATCAACAATGACAAACAAAGGAAACAATATATATATATATAACATATTGTGGATTTTAAATTTGTAATTCCCTGGTACGGTGCACAGATGGTGCAGGTTATGTACAGTAAAATGTGTTAATATAAGATGTTTCGAGTTGTGCTTGACTGAGGCTCTAATTGAGCCAGCTCTTGAAATGCTATACGCTGTTATAACCTTGTCCTAGAACAGAAATTATTTTCGGCATGACAAAACCCTTCGTGGAGCTATTCAAATACAGTACCTATGCTGTAGCAGTACTGACTAGATCCAGCACTGGGGTGCGCTTGTCATGCCAGTTGCTATGCAAATAATTTTATATCATCATAGCAAGATATCTATACTGCGGATCCATTTTTTTTCTCAGACTAAACATAAGTCTCTGTATAAATTATCAGTAGAAATGGTAACTACCTGAGGGCACGTGAGGTGATCATACTGGCCTGGAATATATGAAACAAGCTGAATCCCAGCTTTTAATAGCTTCTCTCTCAATAGGATCAGACGTTCTTGCAATTCACTCTCTCTTTTTCTCTCTAACATCAAAGGATTACCTACCAATGTTCACAGAAATATTTAAGCACATTTTCACAGGTCAAAAAAATAACAAGGGTGATAACAAATCAGCCTCTAGATGGTGATAGTGCTACTATGTAACAACCGAAAAGCCCCTAACTAATTAACTTTTCTAAAGAGCTTGTTTTAGGTTCTACCGAGCAAGTATCGTCAAATATCCACACATAGATTGTCTTTTCAAAAGCGCAATTTCATTAATGGCTGTCATTTTTAAAAGAAAACCTAATAGTATGAGTACATGCCTCAGGAAGGCATTATGATACCATGCAAAACTCCCCAGACTTTCAATCCATTCATAGAATTCTCTCCCTTACTTTTACTCCAACAATTCTACATAGCTTTCAAATTAAACAACAACAAGGGAAGGCAGTCTGGGCATCCCCTAACAAGACATGAAGTAGGCGCTAGAAGATTTCATCTCGAATCATGCATTTTAATTTGGGGTTTTGATGGGAAAATTCTATTTCAGTTCAAAATGATATGTTTCATGATTCTCTATGGAAAACCGTAAATTCGCCCAATAAAATAACTATAAGATTTTGCTTAATTTCAGATTTGAACCTCCATACCAGATCTCTGAGGAAGCTCTTCGTGATCTACCAAAATTTAAATTATGTAAAAGTTTATATATGAGCACAAGTACAAACAGATCGATAATTATAACAAAACTAACTGAAGTTAAAATTTTAGATAGGAAAATTTCTTACCTGATTCTGACAACTGCGCGGTGTGAACTACACAAAGAAAGAAAACAAAAGGAATGACAAAACATTATCCAGAATGAGTTAACATTTAATTCAAATTCTGTCCCCTTCAATGTGCTTCTAGTTTCATATCAATCCAACTGTCAGTATGTTATGCTTCAATCTATTTAACATAGCAACAGAAGTTTTACAACTTGATACAAATTTAGAAAAATGAAAGAAATATGGTGGTGATAATCAGGAAGTACTTTTACATCTATCCTTGAATTCTACATTATATACCTTTTCTCCTGGATACAACTGGGCGAACTGACCGAAACTCAGCCTGCTGCAGGCAGTTCAGTATAAATTTGTGTTTCAGTTCTCTTTGATTTACTGTGATGAGGCTTGTGTTAACTACAATTAGCAAAATAGCAGACAATTAAGGTTCTTTTAGCTACAATTAAACAAAAACATCGTAAGAAAATTAGACGAGCTTACAGGTCGTTACCAGTGCTGTAAGGCAAAACAGGATAACTGAAGAGAGACCTATTTTGCTTCATGCTCTGTAAACCAAACCTCGAATTGAGATTTGATTGATAGAGATAGCGAGACACTCTAATACTGGAGAGATGGAAAAGTCGCGAATAGTTGGAACTATGCATGTGCGACCTATTGGTGCGCAAAAGGGATTTTAGAGAACGAAGAGAACCCAGGGGCATTATGGACGAGAGGAAGAGATAAAGATAGAAATAGAGGTTCAAGTTGCCATTGTTGTACTTGTACCAGTGTATGCTTTGAGAGTGGAAGAGGAGAAGAGGAAAAGCGCAAAGACCAGAGGTTTTGGCTAGGGTTTTTCGAATATATAACTTTCGCATCCACCTTGGCAAGCGGCAAGTTCGCCGCTATTTCTAAACCAGACCGAGCTATATAGACCGGATAAATTAACGGTTTCAGGCCAAGTTGAAACAGGCCTACACGGGCCAGGCCCGATTAAAGGTTCAATTCTTCACCACACCGGACCCAAAACCCGGCTTGACAGGTAATCGAAATGTAAAAAAATAATGCAGGCTGTATTAGTAGTCACGTGATCATTCTTTAATCTTTTTTTTTTTTAATAACATGTTCGTTATTTGTTAGTAGTCAAATAAAATAATGGGATAATTTCATGTATACCCCTCAAAATCAAATTTACGTATTTTCCCCTCTAAAATTCAGAATATCATATTTCTCCTTCTAAATTAAAAAAAATCACAAATTTACCCAATCTATTGACTTTTCTATTAGATTTATAAAATGCCCATTTTTCCATTTATTTAAAAAAAATAAAAATATATAGTATGTAAGAAAAATGTTTCATTTCCTAACTGGTCAGTTTTCAAGAATAAATGATTCATTTCTCTACTTGTAACGCGCACACAAGCGTATGTCGAAATGCTACGATATATGTGTCACGAATAGAAATATGAATAGTTTGTCCTCAGAAACCGACCAGTTAGGAGACAGAACATTTTTCTTACACATACTACATAAAGAAAGAATGAAATGGGTAATTTATAAGTTAAATTAAGTTTTCACATAATGGTCTATAAATTGGATAAATTTATGAGTTTTTAAAATTTAGAAGGGTAAATATGATATTATGAATTTTAGAGAGAGAAATACATAATTTCAAGGCTTTTGAAGGTATCCATGAAATTCCCCTAAAATAATAGTCAATAGCATGGGCTGAAGTGAATGAAGCTTGTTATATTAGAGTAGAACTAGGGTGTTCTTAAGCTCACCAAGTCCCTTTGTTAGCTTAATTCAAAAACCTATTGAATTGGCTTTAAACGATGCATCCAAATTATTGAAACCAATCTATTTCACGAGTGATGCGTTTACATGTCAAATTTATAAAATTTCGAACTAATTTAGTATAAAGTCAAGCGGTCAAAAAAAGATGGTTTATAAGTTAATTTTAATGTTTTCATTTTTCATCATTTTTTTACCGTTTGACTTTATATTAAATTAGTTAAAAATTTATAAATTTGACATGTAAACTCATCACTCGTGAAGTAGATCGGTTTCAACGGTTTGGATGCGTCGCTTGAAATCAATCCAATGAATTTTTGAGTTAAGCTCACAAAGAAGCTTGGTGAGTTTAAGAACACCCTAGTTCTACTCGTTATATTATACATGTGTTAGTTCCACTAAATTAAATATGTATTTATATGCAGTGACGTGATAATTTACTTCACTATTTTTTTTAAAGCATTTTTCATAATTAAAAATAAAAAGTATAAAATACGTACTTCAAAAAAAGATAAATCTATGTAAGTATAATGAGGAAGTCCACATATTTATGAGTTTGTTTGAATAACACTATCCCATATAAAGTATTGTTGTTGTCATTCAATTACAAATTTACAATCAAACATATTTATTTTTTCTCATAATGTTATTGGATTAGTGCTGTATCGCCAATCCAACAGTTTCTAAGAATGTGCAGATTGCGACTTTTCGGAGTAACATCGTTTTAAATTACAATTTGATCAATATTTTCACTATTTCAAATAGTAAAATATTTAAAAAAAATCTCAAACTATTCAAATTAGTATTCTTCTCGATATTTTGCCCACACCAACCCAAAATACAGTGTTGTTCTTACTAGTCTGCATCGTCTGTATTAACTCAAAAGAGCTTAACGCATCTGGACCGTCTGATTTTAAATGAAGCCAATCCGGCCACAGCTTATAATTCAGAAAGCCCTTTAATATTAGTGTAGATCTAGTCTATACAAATTTTAAAACGAATTGGATAGTTCAGATACATTAACTCAAAAGATTATTTTTTGAGTTAATGCAGAGGATACGAATTATGTTCTTTCATATATATATATATGGCAAATTCTTCTATGGACATAAGGACCTATTTGTAAAATGAACATATTTTCATTTTCAAAGTTCAAACAGTCGATCCGACCGTTCAACATTATCTCCATATTAAAATGTACTTGGAGGCCAAATTTTACATTTTTTTTGAATTTTTTTACTATTTATTAAGTATTTTACAAAATTCAATGGTCTGAATTTGACTAGTTTTTGTAAAATACTTAATAAATAGTAAAAAAATTCAAAAAAATGTAAAATTTGACCTCCAAGTACATTTTAATATGGAGATAATGTTGAACGGTCGGATCGACTGTTTGAACTTTGAAAATGAAAATATGTTCATTTTACAAATAGGTCCCTATGTCCATAAAAGCATCACTCTATATATATATATATATATATAGAGAGAGAGAGAGAGAGAGAGAGAGAGAGAGAATGGCTAATATCAAAACGTTTGTTCTTGGACTTAGGAACAAACGATTCAGTTCTCCAATTTCCAAAGTTCAAACAACAAATCCAAACCGTTAGATGTTCAATTTATATTAAAATGTGCTTGGAGACCAAATTTTATATTTTTTGGAATTTTGTTACTATTTATTAAGCTGGTTTGAAAACCGTTGTTTTTCAATACTGCAGAAATTTAATAAAAACAGCGATTTTCAAACCAGCTTAATGAATAGTAAAAAAATTCCAAAAAATGTAAAATTTGGTCTCCAGGCACATTTTAATATAGATTGAACATCTAACGGTTTGGATTTGTTGTTTGAACTTTGGAAATTGGAGAACCAAATCGTTTGTTCCTGAGTCCTGGAACAAATGTTTTGATATTAGCCATTCTCTCTCTCTATATATATAGAGAGAGAGAGAGAGTGGCTAAGGTCAAAGTGGTAGTTCCTAGCCCCTGGTGCTACCAAGTCATTTTTGGATTTTTAAAGTACAAACGGTCGATCCGAACCGTTCAAGTTGATCTCCATATTGAAATGTGCTTGGAGACCAACTTTTACATTTTTTGGAATTTTTTTACTATTTATTAAGCCACTTTGAAAATTACTGAACCGGGGTGAACAGTAAAAACAGTGCAACCAAATTCTGGACCATTTGATCAGCAATTTTCAAAGTGGCTTAATAAATAGTAAAAAAATTCCAAAAAATATAAAATTTGGTCTCTAAACACATTTCAATATGGAGATCAACTTGAACGGTTCGGATCGACCGTTTGGACTTTGAAAATCCGAAAATGACTTGGTAGCACCGGGGGCTAGAAACTACCACTTTGACCTTAGTCACTATATATATATATATATATATCTCCATTCCATTATTAAGCACGTTGGGTGTCCGATCCGCCAACGGCTACGATTGAAAGATTAATTTTTGGATTTAATCTCAGCTCTCCAATCACATAATCTATCTTCTTTTGATTAAATACATGTGTTTTATGTGTAGAAGTTTAAATTTAGCTATAAACATACTCGCCACACATACCGCCACACGGATGCGTTACAATTAAAATTAAACATTCTAAAATTTAGCGATATAATTCTCTGTTTTCTTATTTATTTGTTTCCTTATTTCTCCCTCTCCAATTGAAATTTTCTATACGGCGAATCACAATGCAAATCATTTTTTTGTTCACTTCTTTATTTATGTACTTCCTTATTTCTATACATATTACTGTGATAAATCTAGAATATATTTCTAATTTTGTTTTTTTATGAAAATTTGTCATTTTGTATGAGAATTTATTTTTGTTATCTTATCATATATTACGTTGCAACGCACGGGCACAATACTAGTGTGTGTGTGTGTATATATATATATATATATATATATATATATATATATATATATATATATATAGAGAGTAGAACTAGGGTGTTCCTAAGCTCACCAAGCCTCTCGTGAACTCAACTCTAAAACCTATCGAATTGACTTCAAACGATATTTCCAAACCATTAGATGTTCAATCTATATTAAAATGTGCTTGGAGACCAAATTTTACATTTTTTGGAATTTTTTTACTATTTATTAAGCCGGTTTGAAAACTGTTGTTTTCATATATATATATATATATGGGTCCGGCTAATTTGATGCCGGCAGCATTTTAGCCGGAGGTGCTGCCGCCCAAACCGCTGTTTTGTGATGTCCAAACAACAAATTCAAACCGTTAGATGTTTAATCTATATTATAATCTACTTGGAGACCAAATTTTACATTTTTTGGAATTTTTTTACTATTTTTAAAGCTGGTTTGAAAACCGCTGTTTTTAACGCTGCAGAAATTTACTGAAAACAGCGGTTTTCAAACCAGCTTTAAAAATAGTAAAAAAATTCCAAAAAATGTAAAATTTGGTCTCCAAGTAGATTATAATATAGATTAAACATCTAACGGTTTGAATTTGTTGTTTGGACATCACAAAACAGCGGTTTGGGCGGCAGCACCTCCGGCTAAAATGCTGCCGGCAGCAAATTAGCCGGATATATATATATATATATATATATATATATATATATATATATATATGAGGAGGGATCCAATTACACCTTTTTTGGTGACACACTTTGACACTTACCATTTTTAAAGTCCAAATAGTCGATTTAAACCGTTCAACATTATGCATATATTAAAATGTGCTTGGAGATCAAATTTTATATTTTTTTGAATTTTTTTGCTATTTATTAAGATGGTTACAAAAATCGTTGTTTTCAGACCATTGAAAAACAGCGATTTTGTAACCATCTTAATAAATAGTAAAAAAATTCAAAAAAATGTAAAATTTGATCTCCAAGCACATTTTAATATGGTGATCATGTTGAACGACTCGGATCGGCTGTTTGGATTTTGAAATCGCAAAATTGACCTATATAAAAAACGGTGTCATGATGTGTCACCAAAAAAGGTGTAATTGAATCCCTCCTCTATATATATATAGATAGGCTAATATGCTTTTAGTAGCATATGGGCCGATATGCTTCCAACTCAAAATCGGATTTTCAAAGTCCAAACGGTCGATCCGAACTCAAGTTGATCTACATATTGAAATCTGCTTGGAGACCAAATTTTACATTTTTTGGAATTTTTTTACTATTTATTAAGCCACTTTGAAAATTGCTGATCCGGGTGAACAGTAAAAACAGTGCAACCAAATTATGGACCATGTGATCAGCAATTTTCAAAGTGGCTTAATAAATAGTAAAAAAAATTCCAAAAAATGTAAAATTTGGTCTCGAAACAGATTTTAATATGTAGATCAACTTGAACGGTTAGGATCGACCGTTTGGACTTTGAAAATGCGATTTTGAGTTGGAAGCATATCGGCCCATATACTACTAAAAGCATATTAGCCTATATATATATATATATATATATATATATATATAGAGAGAGAGAGAGAGAGAGATAGAGAGAGAGAGAGTAGAACTAGGGTGCTCCTAAGCTCACCAAGCCCTCTCGTGAACTCAACTCTAAAACCTATCAAATTTACTTCAAACGACATTTCCAAACTATTAGATGTTCAATCTATATTAAAATGTCTTGGAGACCAAATTTTACATTTTTTGGAATTTTTTTACTATTTATTAAGCCGGTTTGAAAACCGCTGTTTTTATTAAAATTATGCACCATTGGAAAACAGCAGTTTTCAAACCGGCTTAATAAATAGTAAAACAATTCCAAAAAATATAAAATTTGGTCTCCAAGCACATTTTAATATAGATTGAACATCTAACGGTTTGGAAATGTCATTTGAAGTCAATTCGATGGGTTTTAAAGTTGAGTTCACGAGAGGCTTGGTGAGCTTAGGAACACCCTAGTTCTACTCTCTCTCTCTCTCTCTCTCTCTCTCTCTCTCTCTATATATATATATATAGAGAGTAGGGCTATTGTACTTCGCGAAGTAAAACTTCGTTTTACTTCACGCTCATACTCCCATTTCCAAAATCCAAATCGTTGATCCGAACCGTTCAAGTTGTTCTCCATATTGAAATGTGCTTGGAGACCAAATTTTACATTTTTTGGAATTTTTTTACTATTTATTAAGCCACTTTGAAAATCGCTGATCCATTGTGAACAGTAAAAAACAGTAAAAAATTCTGGACCAATGGATCAGCGATTTTCAAAGTGGCTTAAT
This sequence comes from Carex kokanica, assembly GCA_025461125.1. Taxonomy (NCBI): domain Eukaryota; kingdom Viridiplantae; phylum Streptophyta; class Magnoliopsida; order Poales; family Cyperaceae; genus Carex; species Carex kokanica. The sequence continues at coordinate 299,146 of JAJGRX010001448.1, read as the reverse complement.
AAATAGTAAAAAAATTCCAAAAAATGTAAAATTTGGTCTCCAAGCACATTTCAATATGGAGAACAACTTGAACGGTCGGATCGACGTTTTGGATTTTGAAAATGAGAATATGAGCGTGAAGTAAAATATTGGTTTTACTTCATGAAGTACAATAGCAAAATTCTATATATATATATAGAGTAAGGCTATGGTGCTATGCATAGCACCAATGGCTAGTGTACTACGGCTCAATATGGTACTTTTTAAAATCCTAACGGTCGATTCGACCGTTCAATGTGATATTCATATGAATATGTACTTGCAAACTAAATTTTATATTTTTTTCGAATTTTTTTACTATTTTTTCAGATAGGTAGAAAAATCAGTGTTTTTTGAAAATTCTGGACCATCAAAATTCTACCTATCTGAAAAAATAGTAAAAAAATTCGAAAAAATATAAAATTTAGTTTGCAAGTACATATTCATATGGTTATCACATTGAACGGTCGGATCGACCGTTAAGATTTTAAAAAGTACCATATTGAGCCGTAGTACACTAGCCATCCGTGCTATGCATAGCACCATAGCCTCACTCTATATATATATATATATATATATATATATAGAGATGGGCTATGGTGCATTGCAATGCATAGGCACCCTTGTGCATTGGACCATAAATCACCCATTCAAAGTCCAAATGACCGATCCAAACCGTTCATCTTGTTCTCCATATTAATATGTGCATGGAGACCAAATTTTACATTTTTTGGATTTTTTTTACTATTTATTAAGCCACTTTGAAAATCGCTGATCCATTGGTCCAGAATTTTTCACTGTTTCGGAGCTGTGACCATTGGATTAGCGATTTTCAAAGTGGCTTAATAAATAGTAAAAAAATTCCAAAAAATGTAAAATTTGGTCTCCAAGTACATATTAATATGGAGAACAAGATGAACGGTTTGGATCGGCCATTTGGACTTTGAATCGGTGATTTATGGTCCAATGCACAAGGGTGTCTATGCATTGCAATGCAACATAGTCCCATCTCTCTCTCTCTATATATATATATATAATCCAAATGAAATGGATGGACCCATCCCATTCTTGTTATCAATTTTTATTTTGAACCTACCAAGATAGGCTTGCCTAGTCAAGAACGAGGTTGGAGCAAATTCACCCTTTGGATTGGACGAACTGAAGAAATTAGACACAAATCCAACTCTTATTCACATTCAACATCAATCTAAATCCTTACGTTTGATGAGTTCCCATTTGTAATCTATCTTAATTGTGCTAGAAATGAATTAATTGGCTTTAAATTTCCAATGCTGTTGAATGTTTTCAGTTTATACTATTTATCTAATTCCACTAGTTTTCTACTGCTACAGTGCTACTAACTACAGTAAAAATGAGCTTTTACACGGTTTCGAACTGTGTCTACGGTAGTCGTGTACAATAGGGTCGCTAAATTTTACACGGTTTTCAAACTGTGTACAAAAACACTAATCCTACACGGTTTTTTTTATCAAAAACCGTGTACAATTTACATTTTTTGCCGTTTTTTTGCCAAAACACATCATACACGGTTTTTAAAGTAAAACCGTGTAGTGAACCGTGTATAATTAAAAAAAAATCAAATTAGACCCTAGATCTAAATACCAAAAACACTGAACTAAATTTCAGAAAACTATAAAGATAAATACAACACATATTACAATTACATCACATATTACATGAACAAAAAATTAATAACATGAAAATATAACAAAAAATCCTAGATATGAGACTTCATTTATTTACACGAACAATGTCTAAGAAAAAGTATGATAAAGAAAAAAAATCAAAAATTAGAAAGAAAAAACTTAATCTACAACTTCAACTCAAGTTTTCAACTCAAGTTTTGAACTTCTTTTTGTTTTTTAGACATTTTTCTTTGTTAATTTAGTCTTATTTTTCTATTGTTAATTAATAGCTGCGTTTCTTCCTACTCCCTTTCTTTTAATTAAATTTTCATCGAACTTTTGAATTGACATATGATGTTTTTATTTCTTATTTAACCACCAGAAACAACATAAAATCATCAGGGGCGGACCCGCATCTTCACGAGGCAGTCGCCCTCATGAATTTTGAATTTTTATAGAGATATATAGGCTCGGACCGAGTTTGCCTTTCCTGGAATTTTTTTTTGCCCCTCTTTGGAATCCAAATTTGTAATTTGAGTTAAATTTTGGATTAAAATGAGAATACATTTTTTGAATTATGATTAATAATTAATTGAGGGTTCAAATGCCTCCATTTTTTGTGCCTCCACCATGCCTCCATTTTTAAAAACTTTAATAACTCAAAATTTAAAACTTAAAAGTCAAAATAAAACCGTTGGATATGATCTACATCATTTTATCTATGCACGTGTAAAAAATTATGACATTTCAATTTTGTTTTGGTTGTCATCAAGAGCTTGTACAAAACGTACTAATATGGATAATTTCTAGACGTTGATTTTTCAACTTATTAATTCACATAAAAACAAAATCAAAATGTGATAATTTTTTATGAGCACATAGATAAAATGATGTAGATCAGATCCAACGTTTTTATTTTGACTTTTAAGTTTTAAATTTTGAGTTTAAGTGTCACACCCCGCAGCCACGGGTCGCAACAGTTCCCTGCCGTAAACATACAACGCCGTGTATGTTTACAAGGCAATTAACCGTTCAATCAGAATATGTACAATTCATTAATATCAAACACATCCCTATGCATATATATATAAATCCATATATAAGGTTATACAGTCTGGTCAAATATCATACAACAAAAGTATCTCGTACAGATACTAACCATCAGGCCTAACCCTAAACTATACAACAAAAGGGTAGATTAGGCCACACATAGGCAACTACCAAGGGTCTATAGCTCGCGTGCCTCTTCGGATCCCGACGCCCCAGATCCTGTAAAATAACCCAAGAGTGGGGGTGAGAATAAATTCCCAGTGCGAAATTTGCCACAGTTTAGATTATTGGACTTGCAATCAAAATCTATATTCAGAAATGAAACCATACAAAAGCAATTCATACAGATGCATATTCATAAATAAAGCAAGTGCATATGATCGACAACAATTTACCAAATGAAACACAAGTTACGGAATTTCCAAGATGAATGTCAAACACGCACGTTTCTGGCTTAACTCAGTTTATTACAGCTGGTAGCACCTACGGATGTCCCACCGAGCTGGACCCTTTATCTGACACCCATCCGCAGTGCTTTGGCTTAACCATTAACTAAGGTCTGGTTCATAATCAGATAAAAATTCGTATGCAATCAGCTCAGAATCGTCCATTCGCAACACGTCAAACCAAACTGTCATTCCTGTCCCAGACTGGATATGACATCATTTCATCGTTTCCTCACAGTCACCCAAAGTCTCCGTCACGATCAGTCATTGCCCAGCATTGACTGATCTTAATCAATCACTGCCCAGCAGTGATTAATTATTCTCATATGCGCACATGGTTTCGAGTCATCGCCCAGCGTTGATTTCGAAACATTACCGACCATCCTAGATAGTCATAAATTGTTGGGGACTTTCGACCGTAGTTCTAAAAAAAACACACAAACAAACGATATACCATTCAACATGCAAATATAACTGTAATATTCATTTCGGACTGAAATGGGGTTATTGCGGCTCGCAACTTAATTACCCGAAAATTTCCAGCTCTTATTGGCATTTTCCAGGCTCTCATTGCGGCCCGCAATGGCTGTGGTTGCGGCCCGCAACAAAGTATTCAGAGAGTATTATATTCTGCTCCATTCATTGCGGCCCGCAATGAATTCATTGCGGCCCGCAACAAAGCATTCAGAGACTATGTGTTAAGCTGCTCTGTTGATTTTGGCCCGTAATGGGGGTTGTTGCGGCCCGCAATAAGGCAATTTCAGTGCATATCAGTTCTAAATTAATACGGTTATGCATATGATTCAAACAATTCGATTATGCAATCAATCAAGCAGTTCAACATGACAATTGGAAGCAGTTTAATTCATGAATATAAATTATCAAACAAGTCCAAGAATCCCGCACCTGCTGGCAATAGGCGTACCGCGTGACTATCGATCCGGCGCCTCGGAATGCCTCTCAAACCTTTGCTCACCCGAGCCTACACCTACATTACGTATACCATCTCAATTAGGTCTCATTCCAGTACTGGTTCGCTATTCTGGTGTACGCATCAATTCGATTGGCCGGTTGGTGTAACCCTAATTTGGTCGAAACCTCAATTTAACCATTACACGTTCTAACCTTTCCCGATCCAGCGGTAACCCCACCGAGGACAAGTCTAGTCGGTCGGACTAACCTAATCAATCAATGCCGCGTTTCAATTCGGGATTTGGTATCAAAACCCTAGAATTGGGAAATCCAAATTGGGAGACGAAATCACAGAGAAAATCGGTAAACGAGAGATGAGAAACTCAAAGGAGTTAGAGTTCGATCAATTCTAAATCTAATCTCGGGTTTGAAACGAACAAACCGCGGATTCGAGAAATCTCGGATTTTCAAACGAAGAAGGGAAAAGAAAAATTACCGACAGAATGGCTAGGAGAGATCTACAGCTGCCTTCTCGGTTTCAACCTCGATTTCTCAAACGGTGGCGCAATCCGACGGGATTTCGGAGCTCTCTCTCTCTCTCTCTCTTTCTCTCTCTTTCTCTTTCTTTCTCGTTGGCAGGCCACACACAAGGGAGAAGAGAGGGGGGGTTAGGGTTTATTAAATAGGGTGCTTCGCGATTCGTGCTAGGATGGATCAATGGTCCGAATAATTCTAAAATTCAATATAAACCCATTTAACGTGTTTTAATTTCCCATTCCTCGCTCGTCGATCAGATTTCGATTCCGTTTTAACCATTCTAAATTAACAAATGATTTAAAATTTTATTATAAAATTTTCTTAACGTGACATTAAGTTTTTAAAAATGGAGGCATGGTGGAGGCATTTGAACCCTCCTCTAATTAGAATTAGAAGTTAGAGCATTAAAAATTATAAATCGAAGCAGTAAAAATTATAAGTCAGAACATTATTTTTATATCTAATATCCGATTAGATAATGAATTTGAACTCAATTCGCTATTATTTTGTCTCCCTGACCATCCTGAATACGAGTCCGCATCGTCTGCAATGTTAACGCATCTTAGTTGTCTGATTTTAAACGAAGCCAATCCAGCCACAATTTATAATTCAGGGGGCCTTCAATATTAGTGTAGATCTAGTGTGCACGAATCTTAAAGCAAATCGGACGATCCAGATACATTAACTCAAAAGATTCTTTTTTGAGTTAATGTAGAGGATACGAATTCCCTGCCGAAATTTTTATTAATCGAAAAAAAATAAAAAAAATATCGAAAAAGGACGTAACTTTTCGGGAAATTCTAAAAGTAGGTAGAACGGGAATAATGTTACCGTCCCATGGGACGGGACGATCCTCCCCGTCCGGGATTACCATTTCACTAACCAACTTCGTCGCTAATCCAGATTCACGGACGGTAATAACCTTCCCATCCCAGAAAAAAAAAAGAACAGGGACGGTAATAACCTCCCCGTCCCAATTTATGGACTAAACCCATCTTGTGCTTTGGCAAATTTATGTGTAATTTGTCCGTTGCGGATTCTAATTGTGGAACCAATTTGCAATTTGCAATTTTCTAATTTACGGATTCTAATTGGTTCATAAGGTACTTTCCTTTCTTCACATCTTGGATTTAGTAGAAATTAGAAGAAAGCGGCCTATGCATTTAGTCCAAACAGTCAATTAGAAGAAAGCGGCCTACCAATTTTGTTGTCTGATATTTGCTCTCATCTTGGATTCTTTACGGATTCTAATTTACGGATTCCTGGGACGGGGAGGTTATTACCGTCCCTGCCCTTTTTTTTTTTCTGGGACGGGGAGGTTATTACCGTCCGTGAATCTGAATTAGCGACAAAGTTAGTTAGTGAAATGGTAATCCCGGACGGGGAGGATCGTCCCGTCCCATGGGACGGTAACATTATTCCCGTTCTACCTACTTTTAGAATTTCCCGAAAAGTTACACCCTTTTTCAATATTTTTTTTATTTTTTTTCGATTAATAAAAATTTCGGAATTCCCTGAATCCGCCCATGAAAATCATGATCAGTGCAACGCTCTGTTACGCTCGTACATTTTATATCCTTTCAAGGCTGAAAAACAACTAAAGACGTAAAAGTGGATGTTGTGGTGCAATCTATGACGTTGGTTGGTACCGAGATCCGCGTGAGATTAATATGCTAGTTTTCTCAGCCCTATATCTTTTTGGCTTTCTTTTCTCAGCGACGCGCGTTGTGTGACGGAATATGTAACAAGCTGCCAGTACTATAAGACCGGGTAAAAAGTAGTACTGCTTCATGGAAGTTACGATCAAATGTCACGGGAGATCGGTGAAAAAAAAGATAGAAAAGACGGGGTGGGGTGAATTGAGTGCGTATCCTCTCAGATATCTCATATTTTGCGTGACCGACGTGTCCGGTGTCTATTGGGGGATAGCGCAAGAGCCAGTATTATTTGAGCTTTGAGAATCATGCAGAAGGTATTTCAACGGTTGAGATTTTCCAATAAGTCACACAAAATATGAGATATCTGAGGGATGCATATTTGGGTGAATTCGCATCCTCCGAGATATCTCAAACTTTGAGTGTTTTCTTGAAAAAATCTCAACAGTTCAAATAGGTTCTACACGAATCTCGAAGCAAAAATAATACGGCCCCTGTGCTATCCCGAATAGGCACGGTACACGTCGGGTACACAAAAGTTTGAGATATCTCAGAGGAAGGAATCCAACTCCGCTGCTTTTCGTTTTCCTACTCTTCTCTCTATCTCTCTCCTCTTTCTCTCTCTAGCACGTGCTTCTCTTCCTCTCTCTACTCCTCTCTTAAGAGAGAGATAGGTAGTAAAAGACAAGCAGGGAGTTGCTTTTCTTTGTAGAAAAGCAGCGGAGTGGGATCCCAGAGGATACGCACTCGGGTGGGGTTCGCACACTTTCTTCAGATTTTCTCTGATCCGCTGATTACACTCCAGTGGTGCAACCTGTTATGTTACAAGGAAATAATTGAAAAATGCTGAATGCAGCACCTCGCAAAATCATTTCCGATCACAGTCAATCTCGGATGTCTGTGCCTCGTCTTCTTTATTTGCTTTCGTTTCTACTTTCTAGGGACCGTGAACGATGCGAATTCAGATACAGTGAAGTAACTCAAAATTGGGTTTTGGATCGGGACCGTCCGATTCGAATCCGTGATCATCCATCTAAAGTGGAGTGCACGCATCCCGAGAGACAGTTCGAATCCCGAAGCGATCTCAAGCGAAGGGTTTTATTCGGACAGTCCCGATCCAAAATCTAAAAAATTGAGTTACTTTAGGGGATCCGGACCCGAAGGATGCGGCGTGTTCTCTCTCTCCCCCTCTTTCCAGTTTCTTTTTTGGATAATACTAGGATATCGTGTACAGTCGATTTATGTCTATAATCGCTAAAATCATTTGTTTTCTCTAAATATTGCACGATGAGGGAAACTTCAAAGGAGCACCACTTTATCATAATATTGGAAAATTTTCTCTCTGAATATTTGTTCAACCCTTTAACCTTTTTTTTTTAATATCTGCTTTAATTAAAGAACATAATTAATAAAATGAGGGAACAATTAGGAAAGGAGTTAAGAATTAGAGCATCTTCGTAGGCTTACAAATTGAATTGTTTTTCAATATCATTTTTATGGATGCAGTGCAATTGCAAATTCTGAAAAAAAATTCACTATTTTCATCTCTGCTTTCACTCTCTCACAGCTAATTAAATTCGCTGCCCTGACATTAAAAATAATTGCTAATCAATTGCATGGATGCAGGAGTTATGAATTTAAGTTTGAAATTAATTTATATTTACTCTTTTGCTAGATGTTTGAAATTGCTAATCAATTTTAGTACAAGCTTCTAAATATTGTACTTATATATTGAATGGATTGAAACTTATTTATAAATTTTTATCTTTGAGAAAAAAATAATATTAGCATTTGCCACCGAATATATAAGAACCGAATAATTTTCATTTGTAAGTTCCCCGGTCGTACTAGTATATACTGGCTAGTAATTGGAAGACCAAAAACTTATTATACATCTCTTCGTCTCCCATTCTTTAAACTAATTATTATCGGTAAATTCAAAAGGACAATCAAACTTGGTAAGAGGAGTTCATTATTTAGAGCAAATTAAGCTAGGGTGTGATTATGTGTTTACCAAGAGAAGTTTGTGAACACAATTCCAAAAGTCTATCGAACTGGCTTCAAATAATGAATCAGAATAACCGTTAAAATTCATCTACTTCATAAGTGATGCATGTACATACAAAATTTTGAAAGTTCGAATTCATTTAGTACAAGATCAAGTGGTAAAAAAATACATCTTTTATAAGTTTTATGTATTCATTTTTCATCATTTTTTTGTAGCTATTTTTCAATTATGTCCATGAAGCACACTCCTACATTTAAAAACATTTAAAGACATCATTTGTTGACGTATAGATTTTTCAGTTTCACTAATCACTATCTGTTTAGTCTCTCTATATATATCTTTTTTGAAAACTTGGTAGCGACTACCAAGGAATGCATTAATAAACTTGTTTACAACAACAAATCCTAAATTAGATTAATACAGAGATTATGTTATAGCAACATTTGCACTTGAGCTTCTTGTACCACTCTCCGTACCAGCCCATGTTACTGGTATATTACGCCTTACACGATATTTCAGCCACATCCTCGCATCCTCCTCAGCTTTGTTTGCAACAAGTCTAGTTGAAAGCTTTGTACCTCTAATAATTAACTCATTCCATTGTCTCCATAACAACCATAGGACTGACATGAATCTTACTACCCACTCCTCTTTTTTCCTCATTACTATTACAGTAATTTAGCCTTGATGCCTCCCAAGTATCACTCACGAAATCCATTTCCAACATGATAACGTATCGAGATCTGGTCATTATACCCACTGAGATTTCCGTTGCTTTGACCAACCCGGAGGAGGCCGCATATTCTGCAACTTGATCAACACTCAGATCAACTTCTAGTGAAGGGTTATACATGATCACAGCCTTATCAAGTTTTGCTCTTTCTTTGTAATATTTCTCGTCCCTCTCTACGAAACAAACAACCTTCTTGGGCCTATCATCTGGAAGTTCAATGGGAGCTAGCTGACCCTACAGAATCTCCTCGAAAGTAGGTTCCCTTCGTATGTTACTGAACTTCGTTGGAGAAACCGAGTTTGCTTGATTTAGATCTCCATTCTTGCATAAATTTCCCGTGTGACCTTGGCCCCAACATCTACCACATCTCTTGGGGTTTTTACACCGAGCAACACTATGACCCATGTCGCAACATTGGAAGCATCGACCCTTCCATTCTATATACCGAGGTGACGATGGGATTCTTAGCTGGGCTGCACTATTAGGGGAGACGTAGTAGCCACCCATAGCGCGTTGGGTTGGGTTGGTGATTGGCTGTCTAGGGTTGGTGATTGACCGTTTAGTGTTGGTTATGGAGCTAGGAGAAGTGGGAGGTTTTGTGCGTACCATGTCTGCGTAGGAGGGAGGGGAGTAGTATGGTTTGTAGGCAGTAGGTCTTGTGGTTGTAGTAGTGGTGGCTGGTGGTGAAGGGGTGGGTGTAGGGTTGTTCTTCCTCCGGGTGACTATCCTCCATTCGCCAGCGTTCGCCTACTCCCTCACCTCTTTTCGTATCAGTCTCTATATTTTTAATAATTATTTATGGCCCCGCAACACGAAAGTATTTCCACCGTACCGTCTGATGGGATAGAGTTAGCTTTTCACATTAAGCCCCTCTTAACTTCTCAAACTTATAAACACTTCTTAGAAGAGGAGTATTGCAATTTTTTATGCATATATCTTCTGTTACGAATTTTTAGAACCCGTTAGCTTTTATTTATTTAGGGTAATTATATCTTACCCCCTTCTTCTTTCCCCTGAATTTCCCCCGTCAACTGTTTATTAACTTACTTTATTAACTGTAGTTAGTTAGTGGTCCCGAGTCACTTACCATTTTTGGAATTGAATATTTCCAAATTTTCCTGATTCTCTCCGATTCTCTCCCGATTTTCTTCTTCTCTCGCGATTATCTTCCCATTTTTGAATTCTCCGTCGGTGAACAGAAGTTTCGATCTCAGCTCTCCCTAGTCTTTTGATCCTCTCCGTCGCGCATCTCTTCTTCTCCGTCGCGCAATTCATCAGGCGATCTCAGCTCCGCGTATCATCCACTCAGACGACCTTCTTCTCAGGCTATCCTCTTCCGATCGGGCCATCTGGTACTCAGGCTATCGTGAAATCTGAAACTTTTATCAGGTAAGTGAATGTTGACGCGATCTGAATTGTTTCTTTATCTCTGATCTTAGTTTTGTGATTTCTGTTGAAATTATATCACATAGCTATTTCTGTTTGATGATTTGCTGTTTATCGATTTGATTATTATGCTTGCTGAAATGAATACATGAATGACTAGTAGGTATATGAATACTTGAAGTCAATACTTGATAGTTTATGTGTGAATACTTAGTATGACAGGATGAATACATACTACCATGTCATTGTGTATTAATACCAGTATTTGGGAATAGTAAGACTGCTTTATTGGATGAATATTTAGATATTTAATGGATGAATACTTTGTTACACTTGTTTTGTATACTAGTACGAGTAGTGATGAATACTTGGTAAGGTTGTTTTTTGTAAATAATTGGATGATGAATGGATGAATACTTTATGTTACATAGTCAATACTTTGTTACATTTGTCATGTATACTAGTACGAGTACTGATGAATACTTGGTAAGGTTGCTTTTTGTAAATACTTGGATGATGAATGGATGAATACTTTATGTTACATAGTCAATACTTTGTAGTGTAGGAGTGAATACATTATATAATACTTGACAATTAATTTTTCAGGATGAGTTTTGATCTGAATGAAATTTGTGGAGATGAAATGTGGATGGAAAATGTGGATCTAGAAGAGGTTTATCGTGCCAATGAGAGAGTGGTTGATGATGTTGGCAGCAAGGATGATATGTTCGAGTTCGATCTAAACGAGGTGGCAGTGGACAATGATTTACATCAATATAGTAGTAGAGTTGAAGTAGATAGAGAATCTGATATTGATGAAGATGCTGATGATGATGATGATCATCATCATCATCATCGTGTAAAAGAACCTGCAGTTGGGGATGAGTTTGACTCTGTAGATGATGCACATTCATATTATCAATTATATGGATTTCAATCCGGGTTTAGTATATGCAAAAGGTCGAACCACAAAATTGGAGACAAAAACACCCATTATGTGTTTACATGCACTAAATTCCAAAAAAGAGTTGTTTCAAACAATGGTCGTATCCCAACGAGAAAAAGGGGTTGTGTAGGGACATGTTGCCTTGCTTGTATAAAGCTAAAACCTTCTAGTTTGGAGAAAGGATGGGTTGTAGTAGAATATGTTGGGCAACACAACCACATTTTACAACCCCAATCTTCATTTTGATTTCTGGATTCCGATACATTTCCGTTAAATATCAGAATTTGTTGGAATTTAATGATGATCAGGGTTTGGCTGTGGCAGTTAATATAAAATTAGTAATAAAAAGTGCTGGAGGTTATCTAAGGTGCCCTTTTACTAAAAAAGATGCACGAAATCATATTGAGAAGTACAAGAGGATGAAGTTACGTGCTTTTGAAGGTGATGATGCCTCCTTGATATTTGAGTACTTCCGAAACAAATCCAAGATTGATCGAGATTTTTTTTATGCTCACGATTACACAAACGAAGGCCGATTATGGAGTGTGTTCTGGGCTGATGGTCGAAGTCGTGCAGCATACAAATATTTCCACGATGTTATTGTTATGGATGCAACGTACTTGACAAATAAGTAAGTAATAATCTTCTAATTATGATATTATTTGCTTTTAATTTAGTATTTGGTATGCTTTGTATGAATACTTACTATTGTTTTTTTAAATATGTGTCAGGTACGACATGCCGCTTGTATTGTGGGTTGGTGTTAACCACCATGGTCATTCCGTCATCTTAGCTTGTGCTTTGATAGGAAGGGAAACAGAAAGAGATTACATATGGTGTCTTTCCAGGTACTATTTGTTAGTTGTTTGAATGAATATTTTCTCTGTTTAAGATGAATACTTTGCACTTTAGGTATGAATACTATTTTGTCAGCACAATTACTTTTTACTAATAAATATTTTTTGTCTAGGTTTTTGGAATGTATGAATGGAGTGAAACCGAGTGGCATACTAACAGATCAATGTGGAAGCATTGAATTAGGTATTAAGCACGTATTTGGCTCAGAAACCACTCATAGGTACTGTTCTTGGCATATATTACATAAGCTACCCAGTAAATTGGGAAGAAAGGATAAGAAAAGTGCTTTATCTGCTTTGGTGAAGGAGGTTGTATATTATTCCCAGTGTAAAGAGGATTTTGAGGAAAGATGGGTACAGGTGATGGATAAAATTGGCAAGCAAGATGATCCTTAGTTTAGAGATATATTTGAAATGAGAGAGAAGTGGGTTTCAGTGTATCTCAATTCTCAATTCTGGGCTGGAATGAATACTACATAGCGTGTAGAAAGCATGAATGCTTTCCTGGATAGCTACCTTACAAGGAGAGAAAGCCTTAAAGGTTTTGTTGAATGTTTTGATGAAGCTCTAAGAAATATTTGGGAGAGAGAGCATAAGGCTGACCATGATTCGAAGTACCGAGCTCATATAATTCTGAATTGCCTATGGAATACCAATTTCAAGGAAGTTACACAAATGATATTTTCCTCAAATGTCAAGAACAGTTCACATTATGTATGAATTTATCGTGCAATCTAATCGCAGAACAAGATGGAGAGGCACTCTATGTTGTTGCAGATTGTTGGGGGAAAAACTTTCAGGTTTTATATAAGAGGGCATTAAAGGAGGTTTTTTGTGTTTGTAGACTGTTTGAGGTAATGGGTGTTTTGTGTTCACACTGCATTCAGGTTCTAAAGCATGAAATAGTGTTTTCTATTGATGAAAAATATATTGTGGATCGTTGGAGAAAAGACATTGATCGTCAGAATTTGACTATAATTGACTCAACTCATCCAACTTTACCTGAACGAAACAGGTAAAATTTTCTGATTAATTGGTTTATTTATGTAATTTGTGAATACTTGCAATTATAAGGTTCAATACTTGACTGTATGTTGCATCTTTTTTTTTCTTTTTTTTGTGTGTATTTTTAGGCTATATGAGTTGACCATTTCAACAAATCCAATAATTCAAGATCTGCTAAACATTGGCAGTTTAAATGATGAATATCATACTTTGGTGTTGAATGGTTTATATGACTTAAGAAAAAACATTACAGGTTTGCCCAAACTGTTCATTTTTTGTCTGTTAATATATATTACAACTTTTTTTTTATTTAACTTCAAATACAATTCTAATATTTTTATGGAATCAGGTTTTATTGGTGGACAACAGAATGTGAATTTTAATGATAATTCTGGAGTTTGTGAAAGGACCCCCAAATTGAGAAAGAAAAGAAAACCTACACCAGCAAAAGGAAAGCAACAAGATGTTTCGACGGCTGGAGGTATACATTTATGTTTTGTTACTACAGAGATGAGTACATCAACATTCCAGTGTGATTACATGTTATCACAGGATGAATACTTGGCACCATATCATTATGGACTAATACCATTTGTTGTGAACCCTTGGATTGCTTAATGGTGTGAATACTTTAATATTATTGGATGAATACTTGTTATTATTTTAGTCAATACTTTCGAATGTAGGCATGCATGAATACATTGTTTTCCATAAATACCAGTTAAATCCTTTGCAGGTGAAGCAGTGCTTAATGGGATGCAAAACTCTACTACAGTTGAAGAACAAAATGGTTTGTATCAATTGAGAAATAACATTTCATCTTTCTTATAACTATTTTTTAGTTTAATTGTAATTCCAATTTTTTTACGCAATCAGAAAATGTTGGTGCTCAGCAGAACAAGGATATAAATGTAAGTTTTGCAGTTGGTGACAGTATTTCTATAGCTATAAAGAAAAGAAGATCCTCAACAGCCAAAGTAAATGAACAAGATGTTTCCACAGCAGGAGGTAAGAATTGATTAACTATTATGTCATATATATGTACTTCTTATTGTAGGTGTGAATACTTTTTTTTTACATAAGTAGCAACTGCAGGTGATGTTGTGCATAGTGGAACTCCAAATTCTACTTCTAGTGCTGTGACTTCATTAGTTAATTGTCCACCTTCTAAACCTCTACTACCGCCTAAAAAGTCAAATCGGAGGGGACGACCAAAAAAAATTGCTTACAAGAGCAAAATGGATGTTGCCATAAAGAAGTTAATTGAAAAGCAAAAGAATATGAAGTAGGATACCTAAACTCATGAGGATAACAAGATGGAGAAGAAAAGGAGAATTAATTCTTTGTTTTTGTGAATATATAAACATTACTTTCAATAGATATCATTTTTTTATTTTTATTTGTTTGTTATCAACATTTTAAGAATTGAAAAATATAGTTTTTGTTCTTAAGTTTTTTGTTATACTATAGAAGTCCATTGTATAGAAATTATTATACAGAGAGAGTATTTCTTAGTCAATACTTGGTAAGGTTGTTTTTTGTAAATAATTGGATGATGAATGGATGAATACTTTATGTTACATAGTCAATACTTTGTTACATTTGTCATGTATACTAGTACGAGTACTGATGAATACTTGGTAAGGTTGCTTTTTGTAAATACTTGGATGATGAATGGATGAATACTTTATGTTACATAGTAAATACTTTGTAGTGTAGGAGTGAATACATTATATAATACTTGACAATTAATTTTTCAGGATGAGTTTTGATCTGAACAATTTTTGTTTCCACATTTATATATTGTCAGATCTCATAAATTCCTTACTTTTCAGCAATTTTTGTCAGATCTCATAATTTTTTGTTTCAACATTTATATATATATTATTAATACCTTACTTCGCAGGGATGAATACTTTATGTAGAATAAGTGAATACAACAAAGAACAATTTGAAAAGTTGAATTAAATTGAACGGTTGCTTGTTTATTTTGTCAGATCTCATAAATAAAACAATAGTTTGCAAATTTCGAATATTACTAGATGACAAAATTTGACAAGACAACACCTGATGTTCATCATTATGGTCCCACCTTATGTACTTTTTGGGGCGACATGGATAGTGTGAATATAATATTGATAAAGAGTGAATATAATATCAGGCATTCCTCCAGTGAAATGGAGATGGTGTTCAAATTAAATGGTCCCACCTTATGTATTTGAAATATATATATAAGAGTTGCGCCATTTCGTCTCATAACGCCCTTCCATTAACGTCCTTCCATTTTGATGAACCCGTTCCATATGATATATCACCCATACTGTCAATGAAAATTAAAACGAAAAATTAAATCAAAATATTGGTGGCATGAGTCAGACAAATATTCACTCCGAATTTGGACACTCCGAAAACCCTTTTTTCTGTCTTTTAGTGACGTTAGGGTTTAAGTTGTTTTTGAAAGAGGCGCTTCGACATTGTTGTCTTCTTTCTCTCGCTTTCGTCTTCTCCGTCGTAAAAAAATGGCAGATTCCGCCGAAGCACCGATTCCGCCTCAAATTGAAGCCGAAGCACAACTGTCTGACAGTGGAGTTGCGTCGGCAGAGCCTGAAATTGAAGCACCACCCGCTGAAACGAAAGCACAAATGGCTGACGCACCACTGCCTGAAACTTCAGTAGCACCTCCTTTAAATGAAGCGCCACTTCCTGACACTAGAGTTCCATCAGTAGAGCCACCGCGTGAAGCCGAAGAACCACTGGCCAAAACTGAAGCGGAAAAACCGCCTGAAACTGAAGCCGAAGAACCACTGCCTGGAGTTGAAACGGAACTAGAAGAAATAGCATTGGGAGCTCCTGAAAACGAAGGTATAATCTCTAGATCTGTTCATTTTTCTTAAAAAAAGTATTCATTAGATTCGGATTTGCATGTTCCTGTAGTTATATTTTAGTCAACTTTCCATTTTGGGTTAAATCAACTTTCCATTTTTGGTTAGATGAAGTCAGTTTTGGCTTATTTGTAGTATTTATTCTTTAATTATTAAATACTTTTCATGGATGAATACTTTATATAGAATAGGTCAATACTGACAAAGAACAATCTGAAAAGTTGAATTAAATTGAACGGTTGCTTGTTTATTTTGTCAGATCTCATAAATAAAACTTGACAAATTTGACAAATTGAATTAAATTGAACAATAGTTTGCAAATTTCGAATATTACTGGATGACGAAATTTGACAAGACAAAACCGGATGTATTTTGGACTTTGATAGGTGAAATGAAAGGATTTGACATTACCAGAAAAGATTTAACATTACACAATAAAATTATTTAATTTGTACCACAAAAAGTATTCATCATTATGCCTATTTTTTTAATAGTGTTCAGCTTAAAGTTGCATGCATTTTAGGTTATTATATATATTAGAGTTGAATACTTTTAGTTTTTCTGTGAAATATATTATAAATAAGAAATGAATACTTGGTCTATCAGGCGTTGGATACTTTGTAAGTGTTTGTAGTTATGAACTGTATTTGTCAGGGACGAATACTTGATATTTGAAGAATGAATACTGTATAAGTTAGGAATGAAACTATGCATGCTTAAATGGGATTTCATTAATTAAGTAAAAATTAGTTGTAATTAACTTATTACTTTTACTTATGAATTTGCATGGTTGATATATTCTTCTCTACGAAATATAATTAGTTGCATGTTTCATATATTCTTCTTTACTTTTATTTATAAATTAGTTGTAATTAACTTAATCTTCTCTATGAAATATAGGATATCAAGCATTGGCACAGCAACCGGTTGAACCATCACAAGGGCAATCTCAGGGGCAAGATCAACAGCCAACTGAAGGTAGCCAAACTGAAATGCAGAATCTCAACACTGCAGGTATGAATTATTAGGAAGTTAACCTTAATATACTTCATGTACTTATGATGAATACTTGTTTCATTTGAGATGAATATTTTTTCAAATTGGGATGAATACTTCTTTAAATAAGGAATATGCACTTACTGTGACAGGATGAATACTTTTATTTATAAATTAGTTGTAATTAACTTATTCTTCTCTATGAAATATAGGATATCAAGCATTGGCACAGCAACCGGTTGAACCATCACAAGGGCAATCTCAGGGGCAAGATCAACAGCCAACTGAAGGTAGCCAACCTGAAATGCAAAATCTCAATACTGCAGGTAAGAATTATTAGGAAGTTAACCTTAATATACTTCATGTACTCATGATGAATACTTGTTTCATTTGAGATGAATAATTTTTCAATTTGGGATGAATACTTTTTTATTTCAGATGAATACTTCTTTAAATAAGGAATATGCACTTACTGTGACAGGATGAATACTTGTTACATGAGGAATGTATACTTAGTATGACTGTATGGATACATACTACCATGTCAGTGTGTACAAATACCATTATTTTTGAATAGTTAGTAAGTAAAAATTAGTTGTAATTAACTTATCACTCTTATTTATATGTTTCATATATGTAGTATTTATTCTTTAATTATTAAAAATTTGTTGTAATTAACTTCTGGTTCTTCTTTATGAAATCAAGTAAATGAAGCATCGGCACAGCCACCGGTTAATGTCAAGATCACCTCTCAAGGTGAAGCATTCTTCACACCAATCGGTGAATCTCAAGGTAAACATCAGAAGAAGAACTTTGTAATTATTTTGTTACATTTTGAATTTATTTATGAAAATTATTTTGCTTCTATTTTTTAACAGAACATAAAGAGTGTTCGTCAGCAGATGATATAGAGGAAAGTTCAGAAGAAGAAGCTGTACCGGCAGTACAAATGCATAAGCGAGCCCGACGAGGTCAGAAGGAAGGTATTTTCATGAATTTACTTATAAATTTCTTTAAGTTACAATTAATTATATGTGTACTGTTACAAAAGTTTAGTTGTAGTCTTGTAGTGAATACAAAAGTGAATTTCAATGCATACTATCTATGTTATTCTTTGGAGCAATCTGCACAGGAATATAATTCTTTAGATACTTCTTCAATATATGTAGATAAATCTTCAGAAGAATGGGAACAAGAAGAAGAATCTTCATCAGAAGAATTGAAAATTGTCCCACCACCAGTAAAGCGGCGCAGGGGAGCCCAACCGGGTCACAAGAGAGGTATGTTCATCAATTTACTTATATATTTGTTTTTTTGTAATAAATATGTACTTGCTGACCAGCATTGAATGCCCTATTTAATTAGAATGAATGGTGAATACTTGGTATGACAGGATGAATACATGTTACAGTAGGATGAATACATGTTACTGTAGGATGAATACTTGTTACATTTGTCCTAGTTGTATGAAGTACTTCTTACACTTGTCCTAGTTGTATGAAGTACTTGTTACAGTAGTAATGAATACCTGGGATAAAATAATGAGTACTTCAGTAGGTTTTAATATTATGTATGACAGGATGAATACTTGGTACATTAGGGATGAATATTTGTTATGACAGGATCAATACTTATTACATTCTGAATGAATACTTGTTACACTTGTTACATCCGGAAGGAATACTTGTTACATTAGGATGAATACTTGTTACATTACGAGTCAATAGTTGGTACATTAGGATGAATACTTGTTACATTAGGATAAATATGTATTTGCTGTCCAGTATTGAATACTTGTTACACTTGTTACATTAGGATGAATACTTGTTACATTAGGATGAATACTTGTTACATTACGATGAATACTTGTTACATTACGGGTGAATACTTGTTACATTACGGGTGAATAGTTGGTACATTAGGATGAATACTTGTTACATTATGATAAATATGTATTTGCTGTCCAGTATTGAATACTTGACCAATCTATGTAATTTTTGCCTTGTAGGACAACGGATTGGCAAACCAAGGACATCTGATTCTTGCATAAAGAATAGATGCAATGTCGATGCCGCCATGCATTTCTTCCACAGGAATGTGTTGCCCAATTTAACACCTGTTCATATAACCCGTTTAGCCAATACCCCCTTTATGCATCTGTTTGCGTTTCCACACAATACTCACGCAAACAACCCTGTTCTCCATAGTATTTTGTTGACTTGGGAAGATAAAGAAGGAGCATTTGTTTTTCATAAAAGAAAACTGATCTTTACTGCTCAAGAAGTTGGTATGGTTATGGGTCTAGGTGTTGGTGGAGAGGTGGTTCAATACAAGAAAGGAAGGCTGCATGATACCTCTTTCAAGAATCGACATTTCAAGTCAAATGGCAGGATAAGTGTGCCCCAGCTTGAGATGGCAATTAAAGAAGCACTTCAGAACAATTATACAGTGGATGATGTAATTGGTCTTTTGGTGATGTACCTCTTTACAATGATGCTTTTCCCGCAGTCTTGTGGAAATGTACCACAACATCTATTCCACTATACTTCTGACATTGACAACTTGAAGGAATATAACTGGGCAGAAGCAGTCCACCGTGTGCTTGTTGAGAACATCCCAAACAATGCGGCTTGGTGTCGTTTACAAAGAGACAACCAAAGTCGTGGTCAAAGTGAAATGAGAAATACCGAAGAAGAAGATGGCACAAAGAACAAAAGAGGAAAGAAAGAGTCGGGCACCCTACCTGGTTGTGCAATCGCCTTAATTGTAAGTTTTGAATACTAAGGATAACATTATGAATACTGTTCCAGTAGGATGAATACTATGTATGACAGGATGAATAGTTGTTAATTAGGGATGAATACTTGCTACACCTTCCCTAGTATGAATACTTAGGATAACAGAATGAGTACTTCAGTAGGAATGAATACTATGTATGACAGGATGAATACTTTTTATGGAATTGATGAATACATTGTTACACTTGTCCTAGTTGTATGAAGTACTTGTTACAGTAGGAATGAATACTATGTGTGACATTTTCAATACTTGTTAAATTAGAAATGAATACTTGCTACACCTTCCCTAGTTGTATGAAGTACTTGTTACAGTAGGAATAATTAGTAGTACCCGTATGTTGAATACTTTCTGTTGGTGGATGAATACTTTGTCTTTGTGGATGAATACTATCTGATTGTGGATAATTACTTTCTTGTTGTGTATGAATACACCTTCCATATTTCTATTGTTGGTGGATGAATACTTTCTGTTTTACAGATTAATACTTTGTGCTTTTGCTGTCAATACTAATGTATGTAGGTTGTCTGAAACTGTTTTTTATTCATTTTGTTTGTTCCTTTTTATTTTTTTTGTAGGCTTGGTTTTTTGAACATGTCAAGATTCCCAACAACAGAATGTATACTGGGCACATTCCAAGATTTCTAGACCACAAGTTGAATGTTTGTTGGAGGAGATCTTCATTAACCAAAGTCCTTGAGAATGTTCTTGTTGGGGACATTAATACGGCTGATCTCAAATGGCAAGCTGCTGAGGAATTCAATAAAGAGAAGGGTTTTGTTGCAAGCGCCTACTTCTCTTCTATGTCAAACGTTGCACCACTGCGTAAACCACAAAACTTGAATCTTTTGAAGTTGATGACCGAAATGGCACCTGTTTACTGCCTTTTCAACTTCAATGTTTCCACTGAACTGATTCAAAGGGCATCGAAGCATAGGTTTCAAGATCTGAAGTACTTGGAAGATGCAAGTGGTGTTCCAGTTTTGTCACCAGCATCTGAACAGAAATTCATTGCGCAAGTTTCTCATTCGGAAAGACAGTATCACATAACCAAGCGGTTATTTCGATCACGTAAGATTTAATCAATTTAATTTAAAGTTTTTTATTTTGTATTTAATTTTATGTTAATGGGTGAATACTTTTCTGTTAATGGGTCAATACTTGTGTATTGGTTGAATGAATAGTTGTGTATTAGCTGTTTTGTATCAACATCTGACTTTAATTTTTTTTATTTTTTATTTTCGGGGGACAGCTGTTAAAATTGTTGAAGGAACAGAGAAGGGAACTTCTGGTAATGATAACAAGACGAAATCAAAGTGTAAGATTAATAAATTTTTGTACATTTGAATATTTATATTCAAATTTAAGTACACTCGATAGTTTGGGTGTACATATTTTTAAATTAATTTTTAACCATTGATATTTCCGCAGCAGGTGATTCTAAGAAAGCAGTAGTCAAGTTACCTTCTGGAAAAGATAAGGTACCTTCCGAAGCTGGTGTTTCTCAAGCTGCTAATTTACTTTCTGATGGTAAGATTTGTTCATCTTTAATAGTGAATACTTTTAACGGAATGGTTGAATACAAATGTCATTTTTTGATAGTACAATTGGCCATTATAGAATTATCTGGGATGAATACTTTGAACAATGGGTGAATACTTTTTCATCTGGGATAAATACTTTTTTAGATAAGTTTTATGTAGTTAGTATGACAGGATGAATACTTTTTACATTAGGTGTGTATACTTAGTTTGACATGATGAATACTTCTTTACATATGGTGTATGTACTTAGTATGACAGGATGAATACTTAGTATGTATACTTAGTATGACAGGATGAATACTTAGTATGTATACTTAGTATGACAGGATGAATACTTTTTTTTTTTGTAGCTGGACGTGAGCAGGGTGTTGTTAAGACTAGGAGCTCTGAGAAGCTGTCTTCTAAAATCAAAGAGACTCCTTCTAGTCCTCTCAATAAGAGAGTATTATTTGGAGATACCTTAACACCAACACCACCATTTGGTAGAGTTGCCCCTCTAAAGAAATCGAAGAATGATGGAGAGAAAGAGAAGGAGGTTGTAGAAAAACAAAAACCAAAAGAAAAGGACCAACCAAAACAAGTGATTGAGTTGGTAGGAAATGAAGGAACACAACCTCAATCTGGAGAAGAAGATACTCATGGATTTACTACACAGGAAGATGAATCACAAGATCCGGTTATTGATAAAATTATAGAAGATGTCCTGGCGAAGCATAGAGGAGCAGAATCACAAGGAGGGCAACAAGTTGATGAGAAACAAGCAAGAGAGAAAGAAGGTATGAATAGTTAGTTTGCTATTTCTGTTTTATTATTTCTGTTTGTTGATCTGATTATGTATTTTATTCAATGTTCTAGTATGTATTATTTTTATCTTTTTGATTTTTGTTTATTGATCTGTTTTATATTTTTTTTTATCGATACTTGAATGTCTAGTATGTATTATTGTTATTCCTTTTTTTTATTAATGTAATTTATATATTTGATATGAGTTTGAGATTATGATCTAAATTTATAAGAATTAATCTGACAAGTGTATATGTGTATACTTGCTATATTTGTGTACTTCTACTAGTAGTTGTGAATAGTTAGTAAGATTGCTTGATGTGATGAATATTTGGATATTAGTCGATGAATACTGTCTAATTTGGGATGAATACTTCTTTTCACAAGGTGTATATACTTAGTATGACAGGATGAATACTTAGTGTGTCAGGATGAATACCTCCTACAAGGTCAGTTTGAACTAATACTTGTTACAATTGTCATGTATGCTACTATGAGTAACAAGTGAATACTTAGTAAGGTTGCTTTTGTAAATACTTTGATGATGAATGGATGAATACTTTATGTTAATTGGTTGATGAATACATATGTTTCATACTTGAATCATACATCGAAGTTCAGGTGAATACTTCTTTGTTCTGTAGTTCATACTTTTATTATTCAGTTTCATATTTTGAATGTAACAATATGCATATGTAATTTGAGTATTTTTTTTTGTTTTTGCGCAGTATCTGGAAAAAAGGAAGTTGAAGCTGAGGATAAGAAACAAGCAAGAGAGGAAAAAGGTATGAATACTTCATTGGTGTGCAGTTCATACTTTTATTATTCAGTTTCATATTTTGAAGGTCTAGGTGAATACTTTGAAGGTCTAGGTGAATACGTCATTGGTCTGCAGTTTATACTTTTATTATTCATGTTTCATATTTTGAAGGTCTAGGTGAATACTTCATTGGTCTTCAGTTCATACTTTTATTATTGAGTTTTATATTTTGAATGTAACAGTGTGCAATGTGATTTGATTATTAATTTTTTGTTTTTCTGCAGTATCTGTAGAAAAGAAAATTGAAGCGGAGAATGAGCCAATATGTAATCTTGCTGACATTGATGGTCCATCTTTTAGCATCGGTTTGACACCGGAATTGAAAGATCTCACAGATGACAAAACCAAAGAGCAAGAGAAACTGGTGGACCAAAAAAGCCCGTTAAAATCCCGGTATAAGGTTGTATATGGAGTATCTGGCAGGAAAAGAGGCCGAAAACAAATTTCTGGAACTGAAACCAAAGTTATTGAAATTAGCTCCCAAGAGCAAGAGCAACAGCAAAAGAAAGGCAAACCCAAGAAGAACGCACCAATTAGAAGGAAAAAGAGGGTAGCAATTCGACGAAAACTGCCTAAAAGAGGCAATGATGACATGAAGCCAGGTTTTGTCGGAGTGTCTTTTGTCCATGATGTTGCCAAAGTTCACATCCCATTCCCTAGTTGGATTCAGTGCATTACTATCAAGTACAAAGAGGACTTTAATGAATTTGATGATATTCCTTTCAAGTTAAATGATCCAGAGTGGAACTTTTTTGCCGACAGCATTTTTGTGGACCCAACCTTTGTTAGCTGTACCGACAAAGTCCCCTTGCCGGACAAGAGTTGGTATTATTCGAATAGGGATTTGGTTAGCGATGAAGTCAGCAATGTGGTAGATTCTTGGGTCAAGAAGTATTTCCAAAATCAAATTCATGAAAACGAGTACCCGTTTAAGAACACACAGTATAGCCTATTCGTGAATGTAGATCAATTTCGCGACCTGCTATTTTCTGAAAACTTCGTTGGCAGTGAGGTATGATATTCTTTATTTTAATAAACTTTTTTGAGTTAATGCATGTTTGATAACTGGTTCTGGGATAGTTCTATGTTGGTGTGTGAATATGTTGGTGTTAAAGGGTCAATACTTGTCTGGAGTTGGATGAATACATATGCATGACATTCTGGATGAATACTTTGGGTTTAATGGGTGAATACTTAGTACATTAGGTGTCCATACTAATCTTGACAGAAGAATTAATGGGATAATACTTGGGTACTTGGGTATTAAGTTGATGCATGTATGATTACTGGTTTCCGGATAGTTATATATTAATTAGTGAATACTTTGGTGTCAATGGGTTAATACTTTTGTGGTAGTTGGATGAATACTTTTTGCATTTCTAGGTTGATGAATACTTTGTATATTAGGTCTCCATACTAATCATGACAAATATATTTGTTTAGGCGGTTGATATTGCACTGCTAATAATGCAAAGGAAGACTGCTGTGGAAGAATAATGGTTTTATATTCTCAATGACGTTCTTGTAAGTATCTAAAACTATTAAAAGTATTTTTTCAATTTGATGCATGTATGATTACTGTTTTTTGGGATAGTCTATATTGGTGGGTGAATACTTTGGTGTTAAAGGGTTAATACTTGTGTTTATTTGGATGAACACTTGTGAATTACTTGCTTATGACTACTTTGGGTTTAATGGATGAATACTTTGTACATTAGGTGTACATGAGGTGTACATTAGGTGAATACTTTTGTTTTAATGTGTTAATACTTGTGTAGTCTTGGATGAATACTTTTGCAGTACTATTGATGACAGATGAATTATTAGTTTGTTTTTTTTTAATTATTGTAATATTGTAGGAAATGGCACCATTCAATTCGTTGGAATTGTTGTTCCGCCGTCAAAGGGAGTTATTCTCACCTCAGTTTGAGAAATCCAGATGGTTTTTTGTACCATTAGTTGGTCGAAACCACTGGATATTAGCAGCGTTTGATTTGAAAAATCAAAAAATTCAGATGTATAACTCCCTTAGCCCTTCATCCAACCAGTTCTACCTTGAGCCTCATGTCAATTATCTCCACTGGGTGAAGTACTTTCTTTCATGGAGGCTTGGTAAGCATATGTTACTTTATAATTTCATTTTTTAATTAATTGTATTATGTATGAAAACCTTACTTTATAAAATTTCTTGTGTTTATGCAAAATACAGGACAAGAGTCCTGGATGGATGTTCCACTATCTTGGATGGCAACACCTCAGCAATCTTCAGTTGATTGTTCGATTTTTCTCTTGCGCTGTGTAGATTGTCTGACGCGGAATGTCCCGTTGGATTTTACTCAGGTTAATATTATATCAAATTTTTAATCCGTTGGATGGATACTGTGTTTGACAGGATGAATACTTGTTACATTAGGGATGAATACTATGTTAGACAGGATGAATACTTAGTACGACAGAATGAATACCTCCTACCTTGTCAATGTGTAGTAATACCTTTTTTTTTTAGTTAGTAAGACTGTTTTTATTGGATGAATATTTACATCTTTAATGGATGAATACTTGTTACAGTTGGTATGCATAATAACTAACAAGATTTTAATGTGTTAAATTTTTATAGGAAATGATAAGTGCTGAGCGTCTTCTCGTTGCGTTTCGTTTCCTCATTGATGATAGAAATGAGTGTAAATTTGAGAGCTCATGATTACTTCTGCTGGTGGTGTGTTAATTTGAGAGGTTCCAATATTCGGTTCCTTATTGGATGAATATTTGTTCAGCTTTTCGGTTATTTATAGGATTGTTGGATGTGATTTGATATATCAAAAAATTAATTCTGTTATTTTTTTTTTTGGTGAATAGAGAAACATTAATTTGAGAGGTTCCAATATTTGTTCAGCTTTTGAGTTCCTTATAGGATTGTTTCATGTGATGTGATATTAAACAGTTTACTGTATTTTTTTAATTTTCAAGTGATTTTTCATAGTTTCGTGTTAAATAGGTTGATATGTTGTATTCATCCTTCTCTTAATAAGTATTCATCATTTGCACCATAATTGGATGAATAAATGTTTCTTCATAAGTATTCATCCATTTTGCATAAGTATTCATTCATTTTTGCATAAGTATTCATTCATTTGTATCATTTGAGGTTAAATAGTGTCATAATGTTTCCATATATAATTGGACCTCAAAAATGAGTACCTTCATTTACATTGGTCAATACAACTCTTGTTAAGTGTGAATACATTTCGGTACTTATGCGGTGACGGTAATACTTGTTTCCCCCCTCTACCTAGTGATGGCGGTTGTGCGGTCCTGCCGTACCCTCGTTATTTTTCTTAGGTGACTAGGATGAATACTTTTTCAATGATAGATGAATACTTGCATGACGAGGGTGAATACTTGCTTAACGGACAACTCGAAAGTATGTCATCATGGATCTTATTTGAAAGAGAAAATTGTGTAGAAGACTTTCGTGGTTTTAGATTTGAAAAATTCCTCACAGATCGTCGGAAAAATTAGTTAGAGTGAACGTACAAGAAAAAAACCACCTCTAAAAACGTGTCAAAGATGGGTGGTAATGTTTCCTTATATAGTTATTTCTCAAGGATGAGTACTTTTCTTTACATGGATGAATACTTCAGTTTACAAGTGTCAATACTTCGGCGCAATCTTTCCGCCTGTAATGCTGTGGTCCCCTACTTATTTCAACGGTTTACTGTGGTCCCCTACTTATTTCAACTGTTATTAACAGTTTACTGTGGTCCCCTACTTATTTTCAGTTGGGGAAAAAGTGGGGGATGGATGGCGGGGGAAGGTTAGGCCCTCCCATTTATTTATTTTTTCAATAAAATCCCTATTATCTCGGCGATCAATTCAACCAATGTTTTTGGTTTTTATTAAGTGATATTTCACGCGAAAATACGTAAAAAGTAGGACCATATAGAGCTTCGAATAAATCTAATAGCACAGCAAAATAAGAATTACTTGAACAGATTTATTTCATTGTTTGTCCATCAAGTGACTCAGTGAATTTATAAGATTTAACGTGCTATTAGCATAATCCAAATACAAAGACAATATATCTTATAATGTGCATCAGTAATTGTTGGCCATTTTAATTTTTCATTATCAGGTGACATTAATTAAAATTTATGCAAAATGTCCAGGAAGAAAAATGCAATACATAAAAAACTGTATCAAATATCCAAATTTGTTAATTCTTACAACATAATAACAAAATGCAATAGAACTGGTATAAACTAGCTAGTGTTTAGTAATTAGTGCCAGGCAAACAATTGGCTTGAGCCTGCCTTGTTCTGTGATTCTTTGCCCGGCCAATTCATTTCTCGACATTAAAATTCGACTTGATTTGTTAAGACATTCTAGGGATACACCAGTGCCTGCTCCGGCTGACCCATGTGAGTTCTCCATTTGTTCTCTTTTTCTTTCTTCATTTTTTCTTATTCTACAACTACTCAATCGATTTTGTGGGAGGAATCATTATGATTACATTGAACTCTTATTGGGTACATCTCAGCGTTTTCTATTACTTCTCTAAGTGCCTCTTTCCCACGATAGCAAAGCAGCTGTAACATGTACAAATGAATGAACCCACATCAATGTAAAGTCCTATAAAAACAGTTAAAACTTCCACCAATTCTCACATGCACAAACTACCCCTCATCCAAGATAGTTTCTAAGCGGGCCAAGCAGCAATGGTACAGCTAGGTAAGTTTGTCCAATTGTCCCATATCAATCAGGTCTCGAAAAAAGTGAGTGAGGACCAGTACTAAAATGTTTACTGAATTCTGGAACTTCCAAATATTTTGAGTAAACTTCCTTTTTAACTTGTCAGTTGTAACTTGTAATCATATACTGATTCCTGAATTTAAGTTAGAAACAGACCTCATTAGCATCTTTGAAAACTTCGTCATCAGTTCTCATTGGCCACTTGACTATCCAACATCTGAAAATAACTAAAAGAAGTTAAAAGGTCTATAAAATTGACTATTACAACTCATAATTAGAAATTAAAAGAACGAGAAAAATAAGGTACCTCTCTTTACCAAGCCTACGGGCCAATTCTTCAGCCAGGGCTTGACCCGGTTTATCAGCATCAGTTGCTAGTATTATTCGAGATGCCTATGAAGTTTTACTTTAGAAGTTCAATTTACAATCAAACTAACTTTTTTTTTAGGGTTAGTGGGTAAAAGGCCACTAACAAATATATTGAAAAAAAAAAAATTACAAGGTCCTATTTTCAAACTAATTTATTAGTGAGAACAGTTTTTATTTACACAATCAAGGACTGATTGAGGTTTAATTGAACCTAGACACCATAGGGAAATACACATAATGGCTTGTTTATTGATTATTAGCACCATGCCAAGCATGTGGGATACATGTATCAAACAAAGACCTGCTTTACAGTAAAGCTCGGGGAATAAAACAGCTAGACAACCTTGATTGTACTGAAAAGGTATGTAAAACTTTTTGTTAGAGAAATTTACCACTTTCATATACTTCATGCAGTTCCACAAATATTGATACCTAGTATCCTAGCTTAACAAAAACAAAAGATACTATCAGATAACAAAAATTTAACAATTTTTTTAAATAAATAGAGCATGTGTCAGCATGAGGCAAGCAGTCCTAAAAACTACACATGATAACTATTGATAATTTCAGGCACATCGGTCCAAGTATACCAATGCATAGTTTTATGTATTTTCAACAAAAATGCTACACGTATTCTAAAATTGACCCCAAAACTTTCATACAAATTTTCTATGGTTGAACTCCATACCCTTCTTGGGCAACTTTTTATTTTTTTGTGATGGCCCCCATTGTTCAAAATTCTGCATCCACCACATAATTTTGTACCCAAGCTTCACAAACAGGTGCTAGGTACCAAAATAAAAGGATAGACCAAATAAAAATCAGATATGTGTCACCATGGCGAGCACTCACTAGAGAAGTATGCATAGATATTTTTAAATTATTAATTGATAAACAAACCTCCTGTGGAGCAGGGACCTCTTTGGAGATACTAAGGGGTGCACCACTGGGTACGCTCACACAATTTTTGAAACCGGCCTCCTCCATGGAAAGTTTATCAATCTCCCCCTCTACCTACATATAAAACCGCAAGAAGAGAACATACAATGAGAATATCAAGACTGAGATTACAAAACTTCTAGGTCATGTTTGGTTGTGGAGTAACTTTAATCCGGATTAAATTGCTTACTCCAAGTTAAGGTGGAGTAAGTTAATCATGTTTGGTTGGGTCATGCAACTTAAGCAACGGATTAAGTTACTCTAGAAATATCGTTGTCTGTTGTCTAATGAAGAGAGAGAAAATAAAAAAATAGAACTAGTGTATGACAGTGGGCCCCATGACGTGGAGTAAGCTAATCCATCTGAAGAGGTGGAGTAACTTACTCCAGATTAATTTAAATCTTACTCCAACTTACTCCATCAATTTTATTCCATGTTTGGTGGATTAAGTGTGGAGTAAGAGAGTTAATCCACCTCTTACTCCACAACCAAACATGGCCCTAAGGACTAGTACAGTATATTTTTAATGATTCAGTCTTACAATGATGATGTCGCATTCATTTTTTATATCATCAAGTCCATATAATATTTTCTCTGTACCTGCTTCCTGTCATAATTGTGAAAACCCAAATATGTTAGTACCAAAAGGGTTCCAACCAACTCAACCAAAATGTTGTTTTATGGTTTGTTCTGCTTAGTTTTTCCATAATTTACTTGTTAGTTATCAAAACTTCACCATGCTTACCCAGAGTACATAATGGGATAGGTTATAGTTGACAGCCGAGACATCCGACATCAGAAATTGTAAAAATTAAACTAAAATTATAGATGTTTTCTCCATATTTGGATTTACCCAGATATAAAATTTGGTGCAATTTCAAAATTATTTGATAATCCATCATAAGCCAATAAAACTAAAAGTTACACTCAAATCATTGGATGGATCACCAATACAGCTTTTAAATTGCACTGAATTTTATATCTATCTATCTAAAAGGTGTAGAATGCATTTAGGATTTTAGTTTCTTAATTTCGACAACTTTTGATGCTGGCTGTTATAGTTGTCAAATAAGTTTGGTGTCAATATAACCCATCCTAGACACAGTTACCATCTTCCATTATTTCATACGTGGAATCAGAACGTCAATAATATCATATGTCACCAGACTCACCACTAAGGATTTCATAGTCTTCCGAACTTCTGTAATTTAATAGATTGGAGTAACCATAATTATGATGTACTTAAACCTGTAAAGCAAGGTTAAGGGTATAATTGCCATTTTAAATTTCCACCAGAGATGTATCATAGCTTAGGTACATTCTAGACAAGGTTAATTAAAGCCTAAATAAGCTGGGAGAAATTTCGATGAACATAGATTTTTAATGGGAAAATGTCATATTTTGGATTATTAATTGTCTTTTGCTCATAATTCCTATGCACATAGTTATAAGAAAAATTCCAATATACATAACACGCTCTATACAACATAATTGTCCAAAAACTAATAAGAAAGAAAAATTACCTGCCAAAATATCTTGGGTAATTGACGGTATTTGCAATTGACAAGAGTCCCACCTCGTCGGTATAAAAAAGCAATAGCAGTCTAGCAACGAAAAATAAATATTAAAGTACCATAGCAAAAATCGCATAACCTGGTTAGCTTCTTTTCATGCTAAAGACGAAAGAAAAGCAAAAAAGAAATAGTTTGTAGTAAGTCAAGATACACCCTTAGAATACTGTACAGAAGCAAACCACATCACCTTGCTGTTATTTCATTCTAGCTTTTTGCTTGTTGAAAATAAAAAAATCCTAGTAATTCAAGATGCACTTTGAGTACCAGACCAACTCATACAGTACTGTACCATAATATGTAGTCTGGTCATTATTACATTGGTACTTCCATGTTTGACAAAAGCCAACACATGAAAACAATAACTATCATTTCCAGGTACATCGGTGGGAATGACACATACCAATTATTTTTTTAACTATTTTCCGCCTTTTAAGAAATGTTGTAAGATAGCTCTAGGAGCTTTTTACTATTATTTTTATTATATTCCTCAGAAAAATGACAGCTAAGCCACCGACTTCGAAAATTGGAGGTCATAATTGACATCTTTCCTCAGAGAAAAGAATGAGCATGCAAAAATTTTCATATTTTATTTTGCCTGTTCCTGTTATTTCTAACTCTTTCATATATCACAGTAGAAGGAATACATATTGCTAAGATTTCAAATTTCATATACATGTATTTTACAAAAGATAATAAATTGGGTAAATGTGAGAGTTTTGAAATTTAGAAGGATAAATATGACATTATGAATTTTGGAAGGGGAAATACATAATTTCAAAGTTTTAGAAGGACATATGTGAAAATTCTGCCTTCAAAAAGTTTTTTTTGCAAAGACTGCGTAGTAGTTATAAAAACATAAATCCACGTTGCTAAATTAAACTACAAAAGGATCATATCTACAGATAGATTCAATGAAAATAGATTTTAAGTAAATACTTCCTGTGCATATAGTCTTAGTGGCCTTATTTTAAAACACAACTAAAGTACATAAATTTTAAATTAACACAATGACTCTTTCTTTGTAAAAAGAAAGAAAGAAAAGTCAATTTTTTATCCTTCACAAGGGACTTTAGTAATGTCTTAAAAAAGTTGCCTTTAGTAATGTCTTAAAAAAGTGACCTGGAAACAAAAAAAATGGCCCTAAAAGATGAAGTCAAATTTCTAAATTTGCAAAACAGGCCCACAATGTGAGATCAGATTGCTATAGTTGCAAAAGCGTACCCCTCTTTTAGTTGGCTTTTGCATAACACGATTTCGTCTGAGTGTCTCTCCAGAGATCCCCCGTGTTTTAAAGAATAATAAAAGCTGAAACAATATCCAGACATATTTAAATGAAAAGATAACACAAAAGAAATATTGAAGTATAAGTTTGAAAAGAAATGACAAGATTATTTTATTTACTTTTTTATTAGATGGAGCTGGTGTTAATTGGACAGCTGAAGACCAACTATCACAAGTTATTGTTGATTAGGCCAAGCTGAGCTAAATTTGGGCTAATTGAATGATCAGAATTAAGGCACCATAACAGTCATGTTATAATATAATCATATCAACCAAAATCCTAATCCTTTAGCACACTACCATCTGGTTCATATGGTAGAAGAAACTAATTTTAGAACAAAATTTGGCCCATTTGATCAGTTGTTTAATACAAACAGGTGATATAACCCACCAA
This sequence comes from Carex kokanica, assembly GCA_025461125.1. NCBI lineage: Eukaryota > Viridiplantae > Streptophyta > Magnoliopsida > Poales > Cyperaceae > Carex > Carex kokanica. The sequence goes on along the minus strand of JAJGRX010001448.1, from coordinate 266,820 downwards.
TAGCGCACTGGTAGAGCAAAATTTCAACAGTGTGGCCTGTATAAATGTAGAACTGAACTATGAGAAAAATCAAAGAATATGAAAAAATGTAGAATCTAGGTCAAGCTGGTAGGACTGGTACAGACAACTCAAGGTTCTTATGTACCTCATTACAGAGTGGCTCGAGCTCGAGTTCTTCTTCTGTGATCTTTCTCGGCTGCTTTACAACCTCAGCATTCACTTTTGATGCTCGAGTTTCAGTTGAAACCTTGCTAGCATAGGCCTGCATAGGAAATAAAGAAAACAATAACAAAATCAGTTGGTAAAATAAAAGAACATTTATTTCATTTGTAAAGCATCACCTGCATTCTCAGTAGCTTCAGTACTTCTGCCCTCCCATATGCCACTATTTTCTCTCCAAATTATAGTACTGGTAATAACTATTCAAGTGGTAGTGGTAACAGTAACAAACTATTTCAACCAAGCCTATCCCCAGTCCCCCAATTCCACTCTTCTGTCAACTTTAGCATCATCTAAATTCCTGAATAAATTACACAAAGGACCTTAAAAGTATCGATTTGCCATTTTGCTCCAAAACACTCATTATGCATCATTTTGGTAATTTCCATCGTATTTGATGTCATAAAATTGAACCCTAGTCAAAGCATTTGTCCAATGGTAAATGATGGATCGATGGCAAGAATCGAATGGTCCAAATTGGATATGAAGAACAAAACAAAAAATCAGCATGTTGGCCAATTACGAATCTCAATAGGAGCTAGATGTACCTGCACATAACCTGCCCAGCCACATTGGGTCCTAAAGCACTTCCACACAGCTGAATGCCTTTCTCAAAGAAAAACAAAAGTTTGTTAGTGAAAGAGTAACATTACAGATATGCATAATTAATATACAATTATATCTGTAACAAAAGAAATATCAAAATTATACTCAATTTCCAGTTAAAAAAAAAACAGAAGTTGAAGCTTCATTTCTAGTCTATCCCACTTCAAAGTTCAAACCCATTTGACCAGAAAAGTATCTGGGTAATGACTCAGTTGATGTGTGGGTCCCAATCTGATCAGCTGATATCATTTAAGTTCTAAGGTTCAATGACCTACTCAAAATAAAGGGCCATGGACCACATTAGGCAGCAACAAGAGCTTCGGGGGGAATATTAATTTTCATCAAAAAAGGAAAATAGTAACAAGTTAAGGTACCCTTTACTGTGGATGTGTAAAAAGAGGCTCTTCACCTTTGAACCCCCTTCAAGACACTGTTTAAAAAATGATAAAAAAAGTCACAACTCACAATGATAAAAAAATATAACAAATACTGGAACTTAAGTTTTGTAATTCCCTGGTACAGTGTGCAAAAGTGCAGGATATATACAATAAGATGCATTCATTTAAAATATGTTGAAGTTGTGCTTGATTGAAATTTAATACAAGCCAGTTCTTGAATTGCTATACACTGGTACAACCTGGTCCTGGAACAGAGATGAACTCTGGTTCGACAAAATCTTTCATGAGACTGTTCAAATACAGTACCTATGTTGTTGCAGTGATGGTACATAGAAGCCGCATAGATTAAATGGTACTGGCATGTGGTATACTAGTTGCAACCTCCAACAGCTAATTATTCTATTATTTCACAGAAAGACATATCCAGGTTGTTTTTTGCAGTTTTCAAATAACACAAGTACAATACTCAGACTCATACAGCATCAGTACAGGTTTATACTGGCAAGTACCTGAGAGCATTCGAGGTGAACGTACTGGCCAGGCCCAGTCTTATCTGAAACAAGCTGAATTCCAACCTTGTATAACTTCTCTGTCAATAAAATCAGCCTTTCTTGCAACTCAATCTCTCTTTTTCCCTCTAATGTTGCAGGAAAACCCATAGGAACAAAAAGTATATATTAAAACTGATTTTCATAATTACTACCAAAGGCGAACAAGCAGATAACAAGCAGGGGTGAAAGAAAAACTCAACAGAAAAGATTACCGCTTCTCGAAGGTACTACTGATTGAACTTCTATGAAACACACAAGAAAAAAAAAATATGTTAGAAGACAACGATATATCACGCTTATAGTGTCATTTTCAAAAGGCAAATTCACTAATTGTGGCTGTCATTTTTTAAGTGAAAACATAAGATTATGAGTACAATTTGGTAATGATTCAAAGGAGTTTTATGGAACCATGCACAATAACTTTTAGACCCTACAATATAGTACACCTAATGCACCTTTTATATAACATCAGTAGAATTTGAAAACAAAACTACCTGACTTCCACTAAATTCATAGAATTCTTCCTTGCCCTCTAACCCCTTCAAATAGATAGACTAAGAAAAAAAGGAACTTTACTTTCTTTCATACTAAGCAAAGGTGAGGGAAGGTAGTTTGCCAATCTCATTATAAATTGCAGTTTCGTTTCGATGGGCACATTCTGTTTCTAATTGCAAATGAGATACTTCATAACTCGAAGGAGAACCGTAAATTTTGGCCTCATAAAATTAAAAGATTTTTCAGATTTGAACCTGCATACCAGATCTCTGAGTAGGCTCTTCATGATCTAACAAAAATTTAAATTATGTAAACCATCATAACTAAACACAACCATGAATTGCTAGATATTAAAAGAATAAAATAAAAGTTAAGTTTTACATTGGAAATTTTTTACCTGATACCGGCAGTGGTACAATATGAACTACATAAAAATAAAGGAAACAAAATTTAGAAGTTACCCAGAATTATGAAAACCATTTAATTCGATTTTGTCACCTAATATATCCAATGTTCGTTATTCTTAGGTATTAGAATAGCAAGCAACTTAAAAGTTACTACAACGGAATAAAACCTTAAAAAAACACAAACGAAAGAAATATGGATATAATAATCAGGGAGTACTTTTACATTTATCCTCGAATTTTATATTAAATACCTTCTCGCTGAGACACAACTGAGCGAACTGACAGAGACTGCGTGTGCTTCACACAATTTAGTAGAAAGTTGGGTTTGGGTTCGGTTTGGTTTACTGAGATGAGGCTCGTGTTAACTGCAAAATCATCACATTAGATGAGACTAGCCAAATATATAGCCGACCATTAGAATTTTTATAACGATAAATTAAGGAAAAAAGACGCGAAAAATGTAGACGAGCTTATAACTCCTTACCAGTTCTGCAAGGCAAAACATGATGAAAGAAAAGAGACCTAAGTTGCTTCATGCTTTGTAAAGAAGTACCGAATTGGGTTTTGGTTGAGAGAAGAGAGAGAGAGAGGCGCGAATAGTCGGGACTCTAATACAGTAGAGGTGTTGGAAAAAAGGAAAAAAAAAAAAAAACGAATAGTCGGGACTAGGCACGAGCGACATATTGGTCCGTAGATAGGATTTTACATTTTAGGGAAGAAAGAGAACGCGGGTAGGGTGCGAACGGATCGGGAACGGACGGATCTTAGCTAAATCCTATTCATATTCGTTATTATTATTATTTGGATCCGGTTCGTCCGGATATTAAAATCGAGTAGTCGTATCCGTTGTTATGCAGATGTTTGTTAGGGTATGTTGTAATATTCATATTTTTTTTTCAACGACATATGTTAAATTCGAGAGTCTGAACGCAGAACGCTTAACAAAGGTTTAATTGGTTGATTTCAATTCGAGATATGCATGTAATCCAACTATAATAAATAGGTTGACCCGTTTACACCCCTGCCCTGCCCATACTTTCGTTCCAGTAATTCTCGACTCGGGTTGAAGGCATGTGGGCCGATGCAAAGTGACCGGGCTTAATTTCCGTGTTAGATTGGGCTGCAAACATGAAATAACATTCCTTTTTTAGGAAATGGAAAAACCTTCCTTGGGTGGAACTCTCGAGTCTCAATACATAGAAAAATGTTATGAAATCTTTTACGCAATCAAGTAACTTACTTTAGTTTAGCCTAGCGCTGCATAGTTCAGCTGGCTAAGGTATATCTTCTCCTAGGAGGATGCAGAAATAGGGTGTATGTATTGTGGGTATTGTGTGTCTACGGACTTTAATAAAAATAAATAAAAAATAAAAATTACCTTAGAGTAGTGTTTTGCAAACGGGCACGGGCGGGCGGGCACGGGCAAAATCCTGGGCGGGTCACGGGCGACACGGGACGGGTTAGCACGGGTATTTTTTTGAAAAACCCTACCCGGCCTCTCTCAAACCCCCCGAGCAACACGGATCACGGGCAACAAGGGCAACACGGGTCACGGGTAGGCGGGTTTAGGGTCCGGGTAGCACGGGTCTGGTCCGGGCGGGTAATTTTTTTTTTTTTTTTGGCTGCTGTTTTTTCTTTGCTGTTTTTTTTTTCTTTTTCTGTTTTTGTTTTTGTTTTCTTTTTAAACCAATAAAATACAAATCAAAATTCATTTAACATGATTGCATATTTGAACTCAATAATTTTTGTGATACTAAAATCAAAATCAAAGTTACGAATTATTTTAAAACAATATTGCTTAAATCAATTACTTTAAATTTTGAACAATAAAATATAAATTAAAAATTTCTTAAATCAATTACTTTAAAATATTTTAAATCAATTACTTTAAAACAATAAAATATAAATCAAAAATTTCTTAAATCAGTTACTTTAAAAATAATTATGAATTATTTTAAAACAATAGATTAAAAAATAAAAGTTACCCTCCTCCTTTATTCCGGGCTTGGGACCGGCTATGTAAAATAACATAGGCGGAGTTCTAACTTTTTTTTTGTTAGTAGTTCTTCTTTAAAATGAATAATTTAAAAACTAATTAAAATGTGTAGAAATTAATGATTTAAAGAATAACCATAAAGATTAAAAGAGGTTAGAAATTTATACCGACACTACCTATCTAGAAGGTAGCATTCATATACCATTTGGGCGGAGCTACCAAGATAAAAGGTTGACAGATCGACGTCAAATAGTTCGTGGGACAATCTCGCGGCGGGGTCGTTAGACATTCTCGCGGCTAAAATATAACCTATTCAAAAATAAATGCAAATTACTTAGCATATTCAAAAAATAAATATAACATACTTATTTAACCTATTAAAAATAATCCGAATTTGAAAAATAAAATATAACCTATTCAACAATAAATCTAATAGCTTAACATATTCAAAAAATAAATCTAACATACTTATTTAACCTGTTAAAAATAAATCCGAATTTCAAAAATAAAATCTAACCTATTCAAAAATAAATCTAATACCTTAACATATTCAAAAAATAAATCCAACATACTTATTTAACCTATTAAAAATAGATCCGATTTGAAAAATAAAATCTAACCTATTCAACAATAAATCTAATTACTTAACATATTCAAAAAATAAACCTAACATACTTATTTAACCTATTAAAAATAAATCTGAATTTGAAAAATAAAATCTAACCTATTCAAAAATAAATCTAATAACTTAACATATTTAAAAAATAAAATCTAACCTATTCAACAAAAAATCTAATAACTTAACATATTCAAAAAATAAACCTAACATACTTATTTAACCTATTAAAAATAAATCCGAATTTGAAAAATAAAATCTAACCTATTCAAAAATAAATCTAATTACTTAACATATTCAAAAAATAAATCCAACATATTTTTTTAATCAATTAAAAATAAATCCGAATTTGAAAAATAAAATCTAACCTATTCAACAATAAATCTAATTACTTAACATATTCAAAAAATAAATCTAACATACTTATTTAACCTATTAAAAATAAATCCGAATTTGAAAAATAAAATCTAACCTATTCAAAAATAAATCTAATAGCTTAACATATTCAAAAAATAAATCTAACATACTTATTTAACCTATTAAAAATAAATCCGAATTTCAAAAATAAAATCTAACCTATTCAAAAATAAATCTAATAGCTTAACATATTCAAAAAATAAATCTAACATACTTATTTAACCTATTAAAAATAAATCCGAATTTGAAAAATAAAATCTAACCTATTCAAAAATAAATCTAATAGCTTAACATATTCAAAAAATAAATCTAACATACTTATTTAACCTATTAAAAATAAATCCGAATTTCAAAAATAAAATCTAACCTATTCAAAAATAAATCTAATTACTTAACATATTCAAAAAATAAATCTAACATACTTATTTAACCTATTAAAAATAAATCCGAATTTGAAAAATAAAATCTAACCTATTCAACAATAAATCTAATTACTTAACATATTCAAAAAAATAAATCTAACATACTTATTTAACCTATTAAAAATAAATCCGAATTTGAAAAATAAAATCTAACCTATTCAACAATAAATCTAATTACTTAACATATTCAAAAAAAAAAATCTAACATACTTATTTAACCTATTAAAAATAAATCCGAATTTCAAAAATTAAATCTAACCTATTCAACAATAAATCTAATTACTTAAATTTTAAATTACTCTAGAAAAAAATATATAATTACTCTAAAAAAAAAAATCTAACATTCAATTTTAATACTAATATTCTATACAAAATCTAACAAAAACTAATTTAAGTTAAACTAATTGAAACAAAATATAAATTTAACATTCTATATTTCAATTTAATAAAATTTAATCTAACATGAAATAAATCTAACCTTTAAATCTCGCGGGAAAATTTTGCGGGAGGTGGCGAACTTCGTAATTTCAATACCTTCATAATTCCGTTTGCGTATTCATAGAATGAATTAAATTTACAACTATATATTTTTTTAACAACAAAATTAAAATTGAGAATAATGAAAATATTGAGATTGAGATTGAGAAAATGAGAGATGAAAATATTGAGATTGGGATGTGAAAATTTGTGAGGGATGGGGTGTATTTAAAGAGTTTTGTTTGGGGGGAGTATAATTTGAAATTTTAAAAGAAAACTTAAAAAAAAAAAAAAACTGAAAAGGGGAGTGATTTTGGGTAGGGGTCCGGAGGGGGGTTGGGGGGAAAATTTGAATTTCAAAAAAAAGAAAAAAAAGTACACGGGTAGGCGGGCACGGGTCTACGGGTAGACGGGCACGAGTTTGCGGGTACGGGTAATTTGGGTCCACGGATCGGTACGGGCGGGTACGGGTTTGAAACGGTACGGGTATCACGGGTAAATTTAAAAAAAAAACTGTACCCGGCCCTTCTCAACCCGTACCCGTTTAACCCGTGAACCCGTGCATGGGCACGGGTCCCGGGCGGGCCGGGTCGGGTCTGACCCGGGGGTATTTGCAAAACACTACCTTAGAGTTGAGAATTACCGGACCGACTATTATATAACTAAATAAAAACTATATCAAATGCACGCGGTTTTTTTGGATTTAGATATTAAAATTTAGTATTCATATTATAAAAGAACTAATTATTTTATAATTAACTTAGTGATAAGTTATGCATTGAATTTACTGTTATCCAACTATAAAAATTTGGTTGACCCATTTACAAAGCCATACTTTCGTTCCGGTAATTCTGCAACCCCAGCCATACTTTCGTTTTTTTTTTTTTTTTATATTTTTGTTAGATTCTACGTCCCAGCAACTCAAATGAGTTTCTAAATAACTGTTAACTATTTTTTAAAAATTAAAGTCTTTAAAATTTCTAACTCTCACATCTCTGAAATTAATTTTAGAGTTTTTATTAAGCCACGTCAGCAACAAATTAAAAAAAAAAAATTTGAGCTAATTATTTAGCCAGCATGAAGTTTATAAACAGTTTCTTAATAATAAATTTTTCTGCATAGTTTCAGCCTACGCACTAATTAATAGACTTCAAAATCTGTCGGATAAATAAAACTAAGCCGTTCGAACCAATTTACTTTAAAATGAAAAATTTATAAATTTTTGAATTAAATTAGTATCAATAATGAAATAACATCTCTTTTCTAGGAAATGAAATAACCTTCCTCGGGTGAAACACTCCCAAAATATTGAAAAATGTTATGAAATATTTTTGAAAAACAAAATGTAACCAAGTTACTTACCTTGAGAATTACCGTACCGACTATTATGTAAATAGAAAAACCATATGCAATTAATGCACGTGCACAAAAGATAATGGTAGGAAAGCGGAATTGATTAGTACATGCATTAATTATTACACAGTAGCTACTAGCCAGTACATCAGAATTTTTCTAAACAGTACTTTATTTGTACTTATTTCCTAAATAGCATAGATCACTAAAAGAAAATTCCAAACAGAAAAATAAAAGAAATTAAACAAGTATAAAAGCTAGAGTAGCAGCTAGCTTATACCCCGGGATTTTTAAATATATCCAAAGTTAATTACAAAATAATAAAAATGCCCAGAACTGCTGATTTTTATTAAAAATGCCCAAACAGGCCATTAAATGGCCGGTCCTTGATTTTTTTTTTTAGAGACAAATAGCTAAAATGCTGAAATATAACACTAAAAAATCAATTTTTTTTAATAATTGTTAAATTACTTTTTTGATAGCATATTTATACTAAAATACGCTAAATTACTTGAAATTATGTTAATTTATGCTGATTTACACTAAATTACTTGAAATTATGTTAATTTTTTTTAAGAGACAAATAGCTAAAATGCTGAAATATAACACTAAAAAATCATTTTTTTTAAATAATTGTTAAATTACTTTTTTGATAGCATATTTATACTAAAATACGCTAAATTACTTGAAATTATGTTAATTTATGCTGATTTACACTAAATTACTTGAAATTATGTTAATTTTTTTTTAAGAGACAAATAGCTAAAATGCTGAAATATAACACTAAAAAATCAATTTTTTTTAATATTTGTTAGATTACTTTTTTTATATATAATTAGCATATTTATACTAAAATATGCTAAATTACTTGAAATTATGTTAATTTATGCTGATTTACACTAAATTACTTGAAATTACAATAATTATGTAGAATTATGCTAAAATACGGTAAATTACGCTAAATTACGTATGAATAGGGACGATTTTGTGCCATCTTTCATCAATCATAAAAAATAGTATAAAAATTTCAAAAATAATAAAAATTGGTATTCTACAAGTTCATTATATAACTAATTTACTGAGCTACATAGATTGAACAATAGAAATGAAAATCTTAATTGGAAACTTTAACTGAAGTTTTGAGGCTCTTCCCTTGTTTTTTGGCGATCTGAATTTCGAAATCTAGCATCGTGGGCACTGACGCATGCGAATTTTCACAAGTTTTTCGAAAAGTCATCATTTGCTGAAATCAGACACTCGAGCGTCGTTTTATGGCTGTTCGAAGTTTCGTCGTCGTTTTTCGCCTTCTCAGTGAAGATATCATCCCTATTCATACGTAATTTAGCGTAATTTACCGTATTTTAGCATAATTCTACATAATTATTGTAATTTAGCGTAATTTAGTATAATGCTTCCTCATTATCGATATTTTTTTATTAATTTTTCTATTAATAAAAATTTCGGACAAATAGGCAATGGAGCCTGTATTTAAAACAATTAATTATAGTTAAACTTTCCTTCGTGGGATTAATCAGTTCAAACAAATCGGAAATAAATCCATTTACTCAGCGGAGGGCTGGAAGAGCTTTCGGCTTAAACGGGCCTGAATTGCGCAAGATGCAATACTCAACGGTACAATTAAAAAAGACCCGTTACATTTTTATAAAATAGTAATCTAATGGGGCTGATGTGTACTCAGTTGTAGTCGCTGATTCATAGCCCATATAATTTAATCAAATTTGGGCTTTATATTAAACAAATTTGCTCTACACTTTAATCTTTGGAGAATGCAGTGTGCCGACATTTTTAAATATATCCAAAGTTAATTACATATTAATAAAAATACTTAGATCCGCCAACTTTTATTAAAAATATTCAAACCGGCCATTTAATAGCCGGTCCCTATTTAAAAGGAAAACCGGTCATTCCCTGATTTAATTTTTTTTTAAGAGACAAATAGCTAAAATGCTTAAATATAACACAAAAAAATTGAATTTTTTTTAAATATTTGTCAAATTACCTTTTTGATAGCATATTTATACTAAAATACGCTAAATTATTTGAAATTATGTTAATTTATGCTGATTTACACTAAATTACTTGAAATTATGTTAATTTTTTTAAGAGACAAATAGCTAAAATGCTGAAATATAACACTAAAAAATTGAATTTTTTTAAAATATTTGTTAGATTACTTTTTTGATATATAATTAGCATATTTATACTAAAATACGCTAAATTACTTGAAATTATCTTAATTTATGCTGAATTACACTAAATTACGCTAAATTACAATAATTATATAGAATTATGCTAGAATATGGTAAATTACGCTAAATTACGTATGAATATGGATGATATCTTTACTGAAAAGACAAAAAACAACAACGAAACTTCAAACGGCCATAAAACGACGCTCGAGTGTCCAATTTCAGCAAATGACCACTTTTCAGAAAGCTTGTGAAAATACGCATGCGTCAATGCCCGCGACATTAGATTTTGAAATTCAGAATCGCCAAAAAACAAAGGGAAGAGTCTCAAAACTTCAGTTGAAGTTTCAGATTAAGATTTTCGTTTCTATTGTTCAATCTACGTAGCTCAGTAAATTAGTTATATAATGAACTTGTAGAATACCAATTTTTATTATTTTTGTAATTTTTTTACTATTTTTTTATGATTTATGAAAGATGGCACAAAATCTGCCCTATTCATACGTAATTTAGCGTAATTTACCGTATTTTAGCATAATTCTACATAATTCTTGTAATTTCAAGTAATTTAGTGTAATTCAGCATAAATTAACATAATTTCAAGTTATTTAGCGCATTTTAGTATAAATATGCTAATTATATATCAAAAAAGTAATCTAACAAATATTAAAAAAAAATCGATTTTTTAGTATATTTTAGCATTTTAGCTATTTGTCTCTTAAAAAAATTAACATAATTTCAAGTAATTTAGCATAAATCAGCATAAATTAACATAATTTCAAGTAATTCAGCATATTTTAGTATAAATATGCTATTAAAAAAGTACTTTGACAAATATTTAAAAAAATTCGATTTTTTAGTGTTATATTTCATCATTTTAGCTATTTGTCTCTTAAAAAAAATTAAATCAGGGAACCGACCATTTTATGGCCGATTTCCCTTTTAAATAGGGACCGGCCATTAAATGGCCGGTTTGGGTATTTTTAATAAAAGTTGGCGAGTCTGGATATTTTTATTAATATGTAATTAACTCTGGGTATATTTAAAAATGCCGGCGTATAACCCATCAGCCATCAAATTCGTATCCTCTGCATTAAAGGAACGTGCGTTAATAGATCTGGACCGTCCGATTGAAATCCGCACTAATATTAAAGGACCTCGTGCATCACAGGTGTGGACCGAATTAGTTCCCATCCTGATCAGATGGCAGAGATCCATTAAACTCTTTGTTAACAAATTAATTTTAATTTGTTTGTTTAGTAACAGGCTCCTATTTTATTAAACGCATTTGATTACATATTCTTGAGGATTTGGAGAAGAAACCCTGTGGTGTATTTACAAATGATTATAATGACTAGGATTTAAGAAAAGGAATCAAGAAAAATTAAAATGAAAAAAAAAGAGAGAAAAATTAGAAAAAGTGCTTCATCATCTTGCTGGTGTATTTATTCTTCTGGCATTTGTAAAGGAAACAAGAAAAATTGCTTCAAATTTTCAATAATCTAAATATTGACTTATAAGTTTTTATCTAATTCAAATCAATAACACAAGTTCTGTAAAGTATGTATCAATCATATATTAATAAATGTTAATTAGATTTATGTATCAACTTTAGCTAGGCAAAGCGAAATGGCGAATTTTTTAGTTAGAATATTGGTTCCAACCTAAAAAGTCATGGGAAGAAATAATTATTGCCGCACTAAAATGTTTAAACAATAATAGTGATAATATTAAAATTGTAAAATAATTAATATTGCTACAGCCTACACATGCCCGTGCGATCAAACGAGGCTCCAGTTCTATGCTGATGTTGCATTAACTCGAGCAAGAAGAGTCGTTAAATAGAAAAATTCCGAAAGGTAATTGCGAAACTTTTAACGACTTACTAATTATATAACTCTAAAAAAAATGAGAATACAGTAAATTGCCATAATTAGCGACCAATAAAATTAAGGTGCAGTTGTTAACATGTATGACGTATCTAAAGGAATCATTAATTTTCTTTAATTTCTTGTTTAGTTGATCAATTTTTATTTTACAAAAATAGATTGAATTCTCTAGCAAATAAATTTTTTAAAATCCCTTCCATAATTAATTGTTCGTTTGGGAAAAAAATAATCCAATGAATTTTTAATATATGGAAAGTATATATTTATAGACACAAGATGAAACTGCTAATAAAATTTTATTAAAAATAGTATATTAACAATGAAACAATATATAGCGCAAATAGTCGGAGACATAGAAAAGAATAGAACATTTAGTCATTTACGATTGTTCCGAAAATAAAAAAGTACAAAAAAAGAAAAGCAAAAAAGGAAACAAAATGCAAGGTCGGTTAAACCAGCTTAATTATAAATATCCCTGTATGTTTTCGATTTTTCATTCATACGCTCTCCAGATCCTCCTCTCCACCCTCCCTCCAAGAAAACACTCCAAATCTCTCTTCCCTTCCGCAGTCAATTAATATTATCTCGTACTAACAAGCACATATCGCAGAGAAAATGTCTTACCCTGACTCAAACGAATATTGCACCGATTGCAAGCGTGAGACAGTGGTGGTGTTCGACCACTCTGCCGGAGACACCATCTGCTCTGAGTGCGGCCTCGTCTTAGAGGCTCGCTCCATCGACGAGACCTCCGAGTGGCGCACCTTCGCCAATGAATCCAGCGACAATGACCCCGTTCGTGTTGGCGGACCCATCAACCCGCTCCTGTCTGACGGCGGCCTGTCCACAGTCATCGCCAAGCCTAGTGGGACCCGCTCCGATCAACGTTACTCCCAGCTTGGTAGGTTGCAGAATCGGGAGTCTAATGATGGAAGGTTAATTCAAGCTTTCGGAAAAATTAGTATTATGGCAGATAGGTAATTAAAGAAATCTTGTCATTCAAGTTTTGTCTTTCTTTTTTCTTTTTCTTAGTTTTGACATATTTACTAAAACTTCTGTGGAATAGAGCTTAGGGATTGTAGATAGGTATGCTTTGTTCTATGTGTGAAATTTGTGGCACGTAACTTAGAAACTAAGATTATGAGAGTTAATATGGGGAAATTTGAAATTTTTTGCTGTGCTTTAGTTCTGAATAATTTTTATATTGTGTTTATTTTTATTTTTTAATTTCCCATTGATATTTTAAGATAAAAGTACCGTAGGGATTTATATTTGAGTATGGGTACTTCAATAGAATAAAATAGTAAGCATCATTTTGAAGAAATTAATTAATAATGCATTATCCATATACTATATTTATTAATTAGTGTTCACTAAGCAAATTAAAACTGGTGTGCAGAATATTTTAATTGCCAATTGGATCTTTGTAAAACTTTTACGTGCCTCGAGTTAAATAAACATAATTAAATGATCAGCCTGCTTTAATTTCTATCATAAACAATGAGTTCATTAACAAACCTTGTGAAAATTGTTCAACGATATGCTATGTATTTTTGTTATTCTCTACTAATTTTGGAACTGTACTTTTTTCTGGCAGATTGGGCCTGGTAAATACAATCAAGGTACAAAGACTTTGTCAATTTTCTTTAAATAAAACTTTTGTTCATATATATATATGCCTCAAATGTAGATGTAGTGCAAAGTGCTTACATTTTGCGCTATGTCTGGATATAATATTATTGATATATTTTTTTTTTTTCTATTTTAAGGATCGAGCAAATGAGTTATATAAAAGACTGGAAGAAAAGGTGATGAAGATTAGAAATCAAGATGCAACTCTTGCTGCATGCCTCTATATAGCTTGCAAACAAGAAAATATACCCCGCACAATGAAGGGTATGTTAATTTACGCTTAAATCTTGTGCCTTGCATGTCATCAAACTAGAAAATTTTCACTGGTACATAGCATAGAAAAAACATAAAATTGAGAAAAATACAAAACTATCAAAAAGTTCTTGTATATAGTTACTAGCTAGAATATTTCAAATAAGGAGGGTTATTGTACTAGCTGGCCCTGACAAGCATGTATTCACTTCTTATCTTTTTATTTTTATTTTATTTGGAACATAGAAATGTTAACAGCTGCGCACGGGGTAAGAAAGAAGGATCTCGGCCAAGCGATATCATTAATAGAAAAGCAATTGGGAGAACATATGTGCAAACAAACAGAGTCGAGGGGCACTATTCAGGCTGCTGATTTTGTCGTATGCATTCCTTCATTTTGGTTCCAATTTGATAGAAATGATTTCATTTCATCTAATCGAATTCCTTCCAAATTTCTTCACACATAATTTATCCAACGCCAATTAATGATTTTGCGCTCAATAATACCTCCAAACAGGGAGATCCCCAAAATATTCTGTTGACTTGGCATTTCATGAATTTCATTTGATTGAGTTCCAACCTTCTATCTATACAAAATTGGTTCACTCGTGAATTCATCAAAATCCAAAGATACTTGACTAAACAGAATTGCAGCTTTAATTTTCCAAATAAATTCTGTTGACATATATAGCTCAAGTTATGCATACCCATTAATTTCTCGTGCATTTGAATATTGGATTCTGTTGGATTTGTAGAGACGCTTCTGTTCAAATCTGGGCTTAAATCCTAGCACAGTGAAGACAGTTCAACAGCTTGTAGAAAAGTGTGAGGAACTTGATATAAGGTACAATTAATTTTAACTAATTTAAAAGCATTTACTTCATGTGCAGTAGCATGAACTACTTGTGAGTTGTTTAAGGAATTAGTCTGTTACTTAAATTTTAGATGCTATCCTATACAACAATTAATTTGCGGCTGCTGTACTTTACATGATAACTCTAGTTGTAATTTATTTAAATTTAATTATGCATGCTTGCTACATTCAAAATATTGAAAGGATCACTTTGTTATTTTCAATTCACTTCAGGAGTTGTCCCACATCAATTGTGGCTGCTGTCATTTACATGATAACGCAACAATCTGACAACAAGAAGCCCATTAGAGGTTATATATTATTTAATTTTTTTTTTTTGTGAAACTATGGTTATCTCTTCACTTTTTTTATATTTTGGTAGTTTCTTCTCCTAATGAAATTATCTTTTCTTTTCCTTTTAATTTCCAGATATAGCTATGGCCACTGGCGTGGGAGAAAACACCATGAGATCTGTTGCCAAGATGATTGAAGCTAAACTTTCGCCTTAGAGAGTCCATTAAGAGAGTCTAATTATTTTCTGCCTTAGAGAGTTCATTTCATTTTATTTTTTGTTATAGATTGAAAGATTAGGAGGGTCTTAGTTTTTTTTCCTTTTCGTAAGGAGATTGGAAATTTTTTATTTTAAAATCATAAAATATATAAAGGTTTAGGCTACCATTCTTTCATCTTTTTCTAAGTAGAGGAAGGATTTTATTAGAAATGTATAGTTTTAGTCCAGTGAATGTATTCAAATGTTTCTAAAATGCTTTAGAAATTAAGGTGATGTCTTAAGTTGGAAATTTGTTATGCCTGAAATCAGTTGGAAATGTGTTCTTTTGCAATTCCACTCATTTAATTGAAGAATATGTCCCTTAATAAAAACCGTGAAAGATCAAGCTTCATTACAAATGCGAACTTAATTACAGTAGAAAAGATATATCAATTATACTTAAATCCACATAATGCAGTCTAGCTATTGAGAAACAATATTTCTTTTTTGAATGAGGCTATGGTAATATGCATATTACAGATCACCCATTCTATAAATTTATATCTTTATTTTTAAAGTTCAAATAATTTATAGGGTTCAAATGCCTCCATTTTGTGCCTCCACCATACCTCTATTTTTAAAAACTTTAATAACTCAAAATTTACAACTTGAAAGTCAAAATAAAAACCGTTGGATGTGATCTATGTTATTTTCTCTATGTGCTCATAAAAAATTATCACATTTCAATTTTGTTTTTATGTGAATCAATAAGTTGAAAAATCAACGTCTAGAAATTATCCACATTAGTACGTTTTTTGCAAGCTCTTGATGACAACCAAAACAAATTTGAAATGTTATAATTTTTTACATGTGCATAGATAAAATGATGTAGATCATATCTAACGGTTTTATTTTGACTTTTAAGTTTTAAATTTGACTTATTAAAGTTTTTAAAAATGGAGGCATGGTGGAGGTACAAAAAAAGGAGGCATTTGAACCCTCCTCAATAATATATATGTACCAAGGTTCTAAATAGCATTTATAGCGTCATAACGGGAATGCTAAAAAAAAAAGCTATAGGGCATAGCGGAAGCTATAGGGCATAGCGGAAGCTATGCCACATAGCGTTTTTTTTTACATTCCGTATATTCAATATTTGTACTAAATATCAATATTATCTAAAGTCTCATAGAACAATAAATAACACCAAAGTAATTAATAAATTATAATATTCATATTGAACTAGTACAAAGTCCAAATTGCGGTTCAAAATATCCATAGTAATATCATAAACTATCGATTTTTCCTATTAAAAATATCTTAAGCATCATGATTCATGACATAATCTATTTTTTTTTCTATTCAAATTTAAATTTATATTCCCAATTTCAAATTGATTTATCTGTAGCAAGTAGTAACAAATTCAATTTCAGTTTGAATTTTTTTGGGTCTTTATTTAAAGCCCATATAAATTGCTTAAAAAAACCCATATTGTTTTTTTTTGAAAAATTTGGTAGTGGCTGCCAAATAGGTTTTATTAAAAAAAAAAAAACCATATTGTATAGCGGCCGTAGCGCAAATAGGGCATTTTGATGTCATAGCTTAGCGTTTGGGGTCCAAAAACGCTATAGCGCGCTATTTAGAACACTGATATGTACCATTAAACATGATCTTCATACGAAAAAAATACTTGGAGAATAAATTTTACATTTTTTAGAAACTTTTTTACTATTTTTTAAATAGGTAGAAGATTATTCCTTTTGGATGATCCAAAATTTTCAAATCAAGTGATTTTCTAACTACTTAAAAAATAGTAATTAAATTCAAAAAATTGTAAAATATGGTCAGCATGTAAATTTCCATAAAATCATGTTGAACGGTACAGATTGACTGTTTTGGACTTTAAAAACGAAGATACAAGTCCATAGCGTAGGCCGTTGTGTAATATGCAAATTACCTTAGCCTCACTCTTCTTTTTTTGTAAGTTTTTAGCTGAAATTGAATGCCATCAAATAAGAATTTCATCTATTTTTGGATTGTTCTGATGATATGTAATTTGGGGCAATATCAATTTCAATAATGAAATCTTAACTCAAAGATGTACTTGTATAAATTAATAGTATGTTTAGTTTCACAAAAATGTTGTATAAACTAAAGACATTTAATTTACAAACATTTTGAGGCCATTAGGGACAAAGTTATTTCAGGATAAAACAAGTTCAGATAGTAATATTTTTTTTTAGAACGATTCAAAAAAAGATAAAAGTGAAAATAAACTCAACTCGAAAAATAATTTTGGCTCCTTTAAAAGTCATACTCTTCTCAAAAGTCCCTTAATAATTAATACAACTCTTATCTACATTTTTAACTTTCAAAATATGCTTAATTACCTCCTAAGAATAATAATAAAATAAAAAACACAACACAATATAATTAAAATGCAAAACACTCTTTGAAGAAAATTTTCCTAAACTTTTCTTTTTGGAAATAGTTAGACTAATCTAAACTTGTTAGATGCAGGAAAACGAGGAAAAAAAACTGTCATACCGTAGCAGATGGGCCTATTTTACAATCATGCGACTTCTTTTAACTTGAACACAATTCAAGTACTTGTACAGCACCTAATACAGTGAAAATCATTGGTGTTGAGTGTTTCTTGATACAAGAATATGTTTTAAAACTGTCGATAAAAAAAATGACATGTAATTCCACATAGATAGATAGTTACCCATCTCTGAGGAATTTATTACCATGGGTACTTCGAACACTTGCGCTATTTCAAAATTATATCCACGGTTTTAAAATAGATTACTAAGAGCATCTACATCCCTGAAACTCTTAGAGTTTCTAATCTGATGTGGCAGTTGATCAGTTTCAGGAATGTAGATGAATTTCTAAATCAGTTTTTAATTGTAGAAAATCATTTGTTCTTCCAAATCGAATAGAACTCACCTCACGGGGTGTATCTATCTCTATTCTCTCTCTAGAATCTCTACAACTCTGATCTGTTATTTATTAGTAATAATCAAGAAAAAAGTATCTAGAATAAATACTTAGCAAAATCAGTTTTAAAAAAAGCTCCTTAAAATGTTATGAGTAATGACTGTTTCTAATTACAAGCATTCAAATACTATAACATATCTCAGGATCACAGCATGTAATATGAAATAATGATTTGTTTTAATGAATAAAACATGTGTACAACAAAACAGTTGAGTTAATTCAATTTATTGTCATTCGGCACATGAAAAAAAAAAAAAAGAGCCTTCCATTTAGCATATTAAACAAGAAGAAAAATGTAAGGGTATTAAAGTCTTTACTTACTATAATATATATATTATTCATAAAGTCTTTATTCTTAAGCCTATTGTTCAAACGAATAAGTGCTCCATAACAAGAATTAAATTTTTAATCCTTCACTCTTAGCTCTTAAGGAAGGAGACCATCCTGAACAGACCCATTATTTGTGCGCCAAAGCTCACTGTATAGTACATTTCCTCACGAGTGAGGCTATGGTGCTATGCATAGCACGGATGGCTAGTGTACTACGGCTCAATATGGTACTTTTTAAAATTCTAACGGTCGATCCGACCGTTCAATGTGATAACCATATAAATATGTACTTGCAAACTAAATTTTATATTTTTTCGAATTTTTTTACTATTTTTTCAGATAGGTAGAATTTTGATGGTCCAGAATTTTCAAAAAACACTGATTTTTCTACCTATCTGAAAAAATAGTAAAAAAATTCGAAAAAATATAAAATTTAGTTTGCAAGTACATATTCATATGGATATCACATTGAACGGTCGGATCGACCGTTAGAATTTTAAAAAGTACCATATTGAGCCGTAGTACACTAGCCATCCGTGCTATGCATAGCACCATAGCCTCACTCTTTCCTCACAACTAGCAATTGATCAGTCTAGCTTTTATTATTAAAGCGACTTAACTCTCATTATTATGGCCACTTACTCTTTAACATTCCCATACTTCCTCAATAACCAGCATACTGTAAGCAGAGCGTACATATGCTTTAATTCTGGATATCACAAGTCATTTTTGAGAAGCTTGGTAATCATAAGCCATAAATCAGTCTTTAAAAATGTTCAATACATCTCAACTTCACTTTCTTTTTATTTTTTAACAATCAGGATTTCAAGAACTCGTTGCAGAATCAACAGTCATAATGATAGCACCAGACTGGCATTCCCACTCGACCCATGACCCATCATACACCGGGACTTCTTTCTTTCCAAGTTTATGCAATCCCTGCAGCGCATATTTGAAATGTTATTCAGATATGCAGCAGTGCAATGTGTGGAATTTACATTTTGCCGTCACAGCTTTGTATTTCTCTTGAATGCTTTGTGAGCTAAGAGAAATAAATTACTGACAGTAAATAATTTTAGAATAGTACTAGTGGGGTTGGAGGCATTTCTTGGTCTATTTGTATGCAGGTTCTTTTGTTCCCATAAATCATTGGTAAACTACGGCATGTAGCTTGCTGAAGTTGTAACACAGACCCACCATTAGTTCAAAGTTCATATTTGTAGTTGATCTATATTCCAATTATGCATATGCAAAAATAAGTTTCCTCGACAAATCGACAATAGATAATAGGACTTTTCTGGAAAAATTGTAAAATTTAAATGTACTCGGCACTTACTAAGGCTACTATACATGCGGTGACACCAGTTGCACACGAAACGATAATTGGATTTTCAAGAGAAATCCCTAGAATTCAAACAAATAATTATTTTATAAAAGTTGTTTTCATTGAATATTCAGTTGAAAACTAGATATATCTAAATTAATAGTGTTAACGTCTGTTTAGCACGGTTTCAGTACTGCCTTTTGGTTTTGATGATTTACCAGTAACCAATAAAATATATAAGGGGTTAGCACCCTAATCTAATTTTGTTTTTTGGAAGTGGACTATTCAAACTGTACGATACATTCTGCCTGGTATATAACCCAATCATACTGGTAGTGAACTACTGGTGAAGAGTTTCAGGTCATGTACTGATACGTACTTGTATCTACTATCATTAAGTAAATAAAACCTCACCTTCCTTCTCAAACCTTTTCTGAATTTCATCCTGAGGCAAGAACAGTTGCTCACTATCCAGCATCTGAAAAAAAAAGTATCAGATTTGAATACATTTTAAGCTGGAATTTATACTGAACCTTTATTGTTTCCCCTCTCAAACCACATAACTCCTTGTAACTCTCTCTTTTTCTTATTAACAAATTCTAGGTAGGCGAAGCCTACTTTCCTAAAAAAAAGTTGGAATTTAAACTGACATCTGGAAAAGGCACACATTTGCTTCCTGGTATATGTCCACTTCTGACACCTTTGCGTGGTTCTGGTGCTGTACCATCAAACCTAAAATGATTTAAAGAATATAGTGATCATACCATATTTGTATGTATAAATAAATTTAGTTGCTTCAACATTCCTGTTCCATCTTATCATGTACTATTTATAAACCGGTTTAGGCTCAGTGAGACTTTACATCTGGTTTCAGCACAATTTTGGTAAAATAAATACCCGTGGTGCATTGGTTATCTATATGCAAATTTGGATATTTCAATCTCATATCGACATGTTGCCACTTGCCAGTGTATCACAATTTGAGAAAAAAAGGGAAGAACGAAATTACCGTCCTCTCACTCGTGCATCGATGTGCTGGTGAGTTCTATCTTCAATATTCTGCTTTATCTGTACCATGTTATACCATAAAGTTATTTCCTGGCCATACTTTTTCCACATAATTCCGTAAAAGGATTTTGCCCCTTAAATTTGATGCATCAGAACATATCGTGTACCTCAAAGACCATTCAATATAAAATATCTTACCGTGAATGATAAGATCTGAAAAGGCTTTTAGTTTAATAAGAGAGACTATAAAAAAAATAATATAGTAATGCATCGACTTCACAGGAATATTTGAGCAAGTATGTGTCTTTCTTAAGGTAAAACAATAAGATCATCATACCTTTTCAAGAGTCCAAATTAGATGAGGTCGATGCTCCACCTTAAATGTTGTGGGACTTGCCTACAAGGAGAAGAGAGAGGGAAGGGAGAGAGAGAAAGACATTTCATTAAAAACACTCATGATTTACGTGAACAAAGCTAATATTTTGTGAAGCCAACAGAGAGATCCAAACTAACAAGCTTTTTGTACCGTATAATTATTACCTCTAACTGTCACTAATCTACGTGCTTACATACCCTTGTTGAGATATCCTAGACTACACTGCTGATAAGCCAACTTACAAGATTTTCTTTGTAGTGCAATTGAACTACATGAGTAGCAAAATTTGACTTTGAAACTTCATCAGAAGAGGCATCACTACTTTGGACCTCAAACCCAGAATCTTTCCACTTTGGGAATCCTCCATCCAATACCCAAATATTATCATGGCCAAAAATTCTAAATGTCCTGAAATATTATCAAAATTATCTTAAAATTAAATTCCAATGCAGTAATATAAACTTATAAAGAGTTCACTTTTTTTATTATGTACACCTATTCTATCTATAGTATAGAATTCTGAATGAATACCACTTTTAAGAATAACCATACCATCTTCATAGATTGTTAAGAAAATAGTATAGAAGGTGGCGTAATCTATATTAAAAGTAGTAAAGAGTGGGTTGATTAGACAAATTCAAATCAATAGGACCTGAAATTATAATTTTTACTTCATAATAAGCTACTATTTCAAAGCAAAGTTGTCAACTTACCACCAAACTCGAGGGGCACTATACATTCCCTTGCCATCATAAACTATTATCTTATCTGTGTTTGTTATACCAAGAGCTGTAACAGCTGATGCAAAAGCTTTCTCTGAAGGAAGCATGTGTGGCAACTACATTCAAATGATGCAATGAATAATGAAAAAGCAGACCAAATGCAAAAACTCTGATATAATAGCAGGCCTTGTGGTTTCAACAATACTTATTTTGCTGAGGTACCATACTACAATGGTGAAAATATGTGTGAACTTGTGTTGTACATTTTGGTACTGTCAACTGATGTCTGATAGAATATGCACCAATTGTTTCCACAGCTACACTTTCTAGTAGGAGATTTTTGTTTCTTTTTAGTTTCTTTTTGTTGAACTCGAGTCTGTTTGACCCTGGCATGCTAGAAAAAAAAATACTGATAGGATAATAGAACCTGAGACTGTAGTTTCTGTGTATATGGTCCCTATCCACAAAAATGTTGCAATGAATATATGAGAAATTACATCTCAGAAAGCTAGTCTTACATCAGAATTAAGGTCTGAGATACGATCAATGTCAAAGTACAGTGCACCAGGTATGTGTTCCTCCTGACATAAATATAAATAACAAAATCAAGGCCATGAGTTTTTATTATTAAAAAGGAAACCAATAGTTTGGCTACCCAATAGACCTACATAAGGAACAGGGGTCATTTTTTGTGCACCTCCAGGCACCTTATTAAACATTTTCTTTTAGACCTATCAAAATTTCCCTATTTCAAGTATTGTATTCTGACTGAAAGAGGGAAAAGGAAAGGGTAGCTCGGGTGCGACTTTTACAGAAATCTTGTGCAGAGGCACATAAAGGGAAGGTGCTTCTTCAATTTCCATGGTTATCAGACATTCTGCGGTTTTTCAACAGATGGAAGTTTTCCAAAGGCAAAAGAAAATTAAAAAAAATAATAAATAGAACAATAGTAGAACAAGTTGCTGAACCTTGTATTCTTGAAATGGATCTCGATTTTCAAATGGCATATACCAAGAAGCATCCAATACCTGATTTAACAAGCCATGAGTCGACTCATATCAAAATCTTTATTATCACAAATTAGTTGCTCAAATTATTTGGGATGTGGAGCATTAAATTATGATGAATAACTAATAACTACCCATGAGTCGTTAAAGGTTGTTTCAATAAATATGAAACAGGTGGTATAATGTACCACTATTTTTTTTGGAAAAAATAGAAAACAAAAAATCATTATTAATATTTGAATTTAATTTTAGCAAGAACTGCTTCTTATGTTTCATTTACAGCATATTAAGCCGAGTATGGTTAAATTTACCAATAAGAAACATATACTTACCTTTATTTCAGGATTTTTCAAATTCTGATGTAACCAGTTAACAGAAACAGCTGCTTCATCTTGTTCCATCAGTTAAGTGCAGCCAAGTGCAAATTGTTGAGCTGAAGCTGCTGCTATAGAAAACTTATAATGAAGTACTTAAATTACAGATTTTGGTACTGGATTCTGGTGAAGTCTGTACATATACAGACCAGCATTTACTGTCAGCTTTTCTTCGGTTTTCAATTGGCACAATAAGATTTAAAACAGGTGTCCAATCCAATATAGGAGGCTGATGGAAGTGAAAAGATGAGCACGCATGATGCTTTCCCAATTTAAAGCATAATTGAAGTTTAGCTACACAGTGACAGTCAAGTAAGGATTGATTTGACAATTATTTTTTTCATTAAATGAACAGCACTTGTACTACCAATCCACTTAAAATACTAACCAATCCGTCAAGCTTCGACCAATTTAGCTTTAGTTCAATACCCAATGATATGGTAAGTTCATTAAAAATTAGAATCCTTGAAAATGAGAAAACCGATTTCTGGTCCGAGATTCCCTGACACAATTACAAGTCACTGACAACACGACCACAAGATTGAGGTGAACCCCTCATCTGAGGAGTATGTAACAGCGGATTTGATTCCAAGATCAATTTAACAGGGTATTTGGATTTGTAAATTACCTCCAATGGAAATAAGCTAAGCGAGGGAAGGAACTCAACTCATTAACTTAATTTCAATTATTTTTATCTATAAGATAAACCTAATTACTCTTAATATATTTAAACAGAAGCTGATTAACGAAGAGAATTGAAAATGGAGAGAAAGATTAGAACTTACCTTGAGAGAATTAGCGGGAGCGGCTTTAGGTGGAGACGGGAGACTAAACTGAGATAAAGAAATCAATTAATATTTTTGAGGCGTTAATTGACCCAGTGGACAGACGAGATTGAATACGACAAATTTGAATCTTGTCCAAGATCTTCTGCGGCAAGTGACCCAGTTGATTGACCCGTTCGCATATCTCTCTATTAGTCCACTTTCTATAATAAGAAAATAGTTTTATCCTCGCCGGTTCGCATAATAAAATTTCCCTCCACTTTCTATAATAAGAAAATTGGTTTATGCTCTTGTGAGGTTAAATATGTATTTCTATTTATAAAGTTTAGGTAATCAATCTAAAACCGTTCATCATGATCTTTGTATAAAAATGTACTTAAAAATTAAATTTTATGTTTTTTAGAATTATTTTACTATTTTCTTAAATAGGTAG
This sequence comes from Carex kokanica, assembly GCA_025461125.1. Classification (NCBI taxonomy): domain Eukaryota; kingdom Viridiplantae; phylum Streptophyta; class Magnoliopsida; order Poales; family Cyperaceae; genus Carex; species Carex kokanica. The sequence continues at coordinate 242,175 of JAJGRX010001448.1, read as the reverse complement.
AAAATCAATATTTTTTAATCGTTCAAAAATCTTTAAATCATGTGATTTTCTGCATATTTAAAAAAATAGTAAAAAAATTCTAAAAAATATAAAATTTTGTCTTTTAGTACATTCCGTATGAGGTTCTTGTTGAATAGTTCGGATCAATTGTTTGAACATTAAAAATGAAGATATAAATTTATAGTACGGATCGATATGCTTTTTGCAAAGTAACATAGCTCACTGATCGATATTTGCCCGTTCGTTTAGAAATCTAACCTATGCTGATGAGAGAATTAAAGTTAGACAAATAGAGAAAAATACCGAAATTTTTATTAATAACCTCAAACAAATGAAAAATGTCAAATCTAACCTCAGCTCCAAAATTTTTTCAAAAATAACCCAACCGCCCCATGATTGGGCGGTCCGCACCCCCCCCTAACCGCCCCATCATTGGGCGGTCTACCCTCCCCCCCTAACCGCCCCCCCATGGGGCGGTTTAGTACGAATTTTTTTTTTTTTTAATAAAACCCGCCCAGCCCCCCCTACCCTAACCGCCCAGCACAGCCCCCCTGCCTCCCCCCAGCCCCGCCCAGCGCCCAGCCCCGCCCCCTGCCGCCCAGCCCCGCCCTCCCCGCCCCTCCCCGACCCTCCCCCGGCCCTCCCCTCCCCTCCCCTCCCCTCCCCTCCCCTCCCCTTGGCCGGCCACCACCTCATTCCTCTACCCGGCCGGCCACCACCACCACCCCTCCTCTCTCTCTCTTGGCCGCACTTTCTCTCTCGGCCACCCTCTCTCTCGCCCTCTCTCTCTCTCTCTCGGCCATCTCTTCCTCTCGATCGATCGTCTTCGGGTAAGTTATCGTAACTCATAATTTTATTTTTGGTAGGAATTAAGGTGTTAATCGTGTGCGGGTTGTTGATTTTCCCGACGCGATTAAATTGTGCGGTTTAGGTTAGAAATTAAATTAGGGTTTAATTAGGGTTTAGACTTTCGTTTAAAATTTTAATTGTTAAATTGTGCGGGTTGTTGATTTTCCCGACGAGATAGAATTGAACAAAATTAGGAGTTAGGGTTTATAAATTAGGGTACAAAATTATCTTAGGGTTTAGCGAAATAAATTAGGATTTTGGGTACCAAATTAAATTAGGGTTTATGTTTTAGCGAATTAAATTAGGATTTAGGGTACAAAATTAAATTAGGGTTTATGTTTTATAAATTAAATTAGGGTTTATAAATTAAATTAGAGTTTAGGTTTTATAAATTAAATTAGAGTTTATAAAGTAGGGTTTATAAATTAAATTAGGGTTTAGGTTTTATAAATTAAATTGGGATTTATAAATTAAATTGGGGTTTATAAATTAGTGTTAGGGTTTATAAATTAGGGTACAAAATTAAATTAGGGTTTAGGTTTTAGCGAATTAAATTAGAATTTAGGGTACAAAATTAGTGTTTCGATTTAAAATCCCTACATTATACATTTTTATATCTAAAATTGTGAAATTTAAGTTATTTGCAAATTATGCACTGCAGATACTATGGAGAGGGGCGGTAGTTCGTCCAGTACAGAGGCTCCCAGTGCATCCGGTGCAGAGCCTCTCGGTGCAGACCACGCTACACATGCAGCTGATACATTCAGCCCTCTTCTGTGGATTCCACACATTCAGCACAGGGTGGCGCTTGCATCTACGGAGGTAAGTTGTTTTTTAAGTAATTCAGTTCAAATTACAGATTTTTAATATGGCATATAGTAAGTCACTCAGAATGAAATTATTGTTAAATACAGGACGAGACGATGTTGACCGTGAGACATCGCACCTCCGGGATACCGTACGTCGGTCATCCTCTGATGGAGCAGTGCATTATGAATCTCGGATTGTACCAGCTTGCTACCATGCCACAGGGTCAGATCGACCAGGCTCTGATGAGCGGGCTCGCGGAGAGATGGCGACCGGAGACTCATTCGTTCCACTTACCTTTTGGGGAGATGACCGTGACCTTAGCAGATGTGAGCGCTCTATGGGGTCTACGGATCGATGGGGATCCTATCAGCGGTGTCTCCGACAGTCCACTTCATGTGGGGATGATACGGCGGCTTCTTGGGGTAGAGGATCCAAAGACGATACAGAAGAAGAAGAAGAAGAAGGATGATGAGGAGTTTCGGTATTCGGGGTACTGCATTAGCCTAGCGGCGCTCCGTGATCACTTTTTCCTGCATCGGATCACAGCCGAGACTGCTGATCTGGAGGCCGTCAGGAGGTAATAATTGAGAATCTTGAAATTTAAATATGTTACGAACTCATCCGTGAAAATCATTAAATTTATCTTTACTATTTTATATTTTTAGGTATGTGAGGGCCTTTGTGCTGGATCTCTGTGGCAGCGTCATGTTCGTGGACTCCAGCGGTGACGCGGTTCCGATTATGTTCCTCTCTCTGCTGACAGAAATTGAGAAGCCATCGACCTGGAACTGGGGCGGAGCTGTGATCGCCTACTTATACCGTAGCCTGTGCCATGCTTGCTTGGTAAGTTTTCACAAATATTTCGAAATTGAAATTATAATAAGTAGGGTTCAATAATCACCAACACATTCACCTCATGTCCAAAATATAGGTGAAGAACAAGCAGATCCACGGACCGCTTCTTCTACTCCAGCAATGGTCGTGGTCTCATTTGCCGGTATGTCGGCCAGTTCGTCCGTCTCTTGTCCCTTACTTGAGGAGGCAGGATGCCGAGAGGTGTCCCGCGTACGGTGCCATATGGGGCGACCGATTTAGGTACGTGAACACGGGCAGGGGGAGAACTGTGGGGATTTCATATGTCCGGAGTCAGCTCCAGATGCTTCACGAGAGCAGCGTCGACTGGTTCCCCTACCGGGAGTTCTACGAAAGGAACGCATTTTGTCGACTGACATTGGAGCAGAGGCATCTCTGGTTTTATCGGGGGCCGTGTGTATGTTACTGGATTGTTGAGTACACGTATCCAGATCGCGTGACCCGACAGTTTGGTCTGGACGCATTTGTCTCGCAGTTCCCAGAGCTTGGAGAGGCTGAGACCACCAAGTTGCACAAGTAAGTTACTTAATTGCTCTCCTACCGTTACTTGTTCAGTTCTGAACTTGATTAACATTCTTTTTTTAATTTAAATGTACTGCAGGACTAAACACAATAAGCCCAACGTCGACTGGAGCACGCGCCACGCAGAGCATATCATCCAAGCACAGTCTCCACAGTTCCACATGTGGCAGCCTCCTACGGCCGATGAGGAGGAGGTTCACGTGAGGCGTGTACAGCCGCATAGGGACCGCCATCCACCCCGTAGGTTGGATCTCTCCGGTCGTCGCCCTCGTCCTCGTCGTTAGGTTTTTTGTTCTTGTAGTCTAGCTTTTCTACTATTGTATATTCAGTTTGGAGTGTTTTATCTTATGTTGCGGACATTTAGATTACGTAGTTTGGATTTTTTTTCTTACCATTTATATTACATATTTTCCACTGTTTATCACGTTATCCAAATCGACAATTATTATAAAAGAATCGACAGTTCTAACGTCAAACGACTCATCCACATTCAACCAATTTTTATTTAAAATTACAATAAAAAAAATAAATCATTTTCATATAAAAATTACAATAGAAAAAATATATCTTCATATATGTTGTAAATATATCTTAATAAAAATATATCTACAAAACAAATATATATATTTAATATATCTATAAAAAATATATATATCTTATAAATATATCTTAATTAAAATATATTTACAAAAACAAACATGTCTTAATATATCTTAAAAAAATATATATATATCTTATAAATATATCCTACTAAAAAAATATCATAACATATCTTTAAAAAAAAAAATTAAAAAATAATAATAATAATAGTTAACCGCCCCACCATGAGGCGGTTTTCTTGGCCATGTGGACCGCCCAATGATTGGGCGGTTTTGTGGGTAGGGTGAACCGCCCAATCATGGGGCGGTTAGGTTATTTTTGAAAAAAATTTCAAGTTGGGGTTAGATTTGATATTTTTCTTTTGTTTGAGGTTATTAATAAAAATTTCGGAGAAAAATATATCCTAGATCGAATAATATATCCAATTTTATATCTAGATAGAAAAATATTCAAATAATAAAGTGTCTTATTGCTTTATGATCTGCCAAATTGTTGAGAAAAATATAAAGTAAAATACAGTAATTTAATACTTCACACTAATTGACGGATAAACAAAAACGGAGAAAGAACAAAATTTCTCGGACATATTTCAGTAGCTTTTATCGCCATGGAGGAAAAGGAAGAGAAATTGGAGATGAGTACAGAGATTGAAGGAAAAGAGAGAGGATACTTTTGTTCATTGAACTTTTAATGAAATTGAATGTCCGAGTTGAAACAATTTATGGGGAGTTGTACCTTTATGGAGAAATATTTTTTAAGGTGAAGTCTTAATGGGTGGACATCCAATTTTTCTTAAAAATAACGATAAATGAAATAGCCATCGTACTTGAATTCGCATCCACTGAGAAATCACAAATTTTAAGGACCCGTTCGGAAAAATTACTGTTCACATGGGAAAATAAAATTCACTTTGAGTAAATTTTTTTTTCCCACGTGAACAGTGAAAATTCAGTTTTATTTTTTCTATTCCCGTGCCCATTTTCTTGGGCCAAACAGGGCCTAAGTTGATACGTAGAAAACTCGGACCGTTCAAATTTTTTGGTACGAATCTCAAAGAACATATTACTTTTCTGTAATCTGAATAGGTATTTAAAAAAAATTGGTGCTGTTCTAGATAAACTGAAAATTTCAGATATCTCATAGGACAGTGGCGGAGCATAGTTGAAGTCAAAGGACTAAATCACTCCTATAAATTAAGAAAAATTCATTTTTATCTTTCAAAATTTTTAATTTTTACAAAAAATATTACTATTAGTCTTCTTCATAAAATAAAATTATATGACACCTATTGATCTAACACCTATTTCAATTTTCTAGTTTCGTCCATTACAGCATACGAAGTCGTCTTACTTGAGAGTGGAGGTCGATATCTGACCAAATTTTGCTTAAACTTCAACACGTGTACGGACTCTTATGTACTTGTTTCTAGTTTTGACCGTGACCCATCAGACATAATCTAAATAGTTTGATCTAAAATAAATTTAACTAACAAATTCCAATAGAATTCTGACCTTTTCGGGAGCTTATTTTTTAAAATCTCATATGAATTGCCCGATTTGTTACATGTAAACTATGACACATTGATACCACAACCCCACTTCATCTTCGTTTTTGTTTTGATTTTTTTTTTAAATCTTAAAAAAGTGTTCGAGAATAGGTCACATCTGCTATGCCTATTTTCCCAAGGAAAGTGAGACATAATATCTGATCTTTTGTAGCATATAACAAATATGCTACAAACCCGAACAAAAATTTATACATCAATGTTTACCACAAATCTAAGAGTGAGGCTATGGTGCTATGCATAGCACCAATGGCTAGTGTACTACGGCTCAATATGGTACTTTTTAAAATCCTAACGGTCGATCCGACCGTTCAATGTGATATTCATATGAATATGTACTTGCAAACTAAATTTTATATTTTTTCGAATTTTTTTACTATTTTTTCAGATAGGTAGAAAAATCAGTGTTTTTTGAAAATTCTGGACCATCAAAATTCTACCTATCTGAAAAAATAGTAAAAAAATTCGAAAAAATATAAAATTTAGTTTGCAAGTACATATTCATATGGTTATCACATTGAACGGTCGGATCGACCGTTAGGATTTTAAAAAGTACCATATTGAGCCGTAGTACACTAGCCATTCGTGCTATGCATAGCACCATAGCCTCACTCCAAATCTAATATCTTAGCATATAACAAATTTTACATAAATCATGCGCAATCTAGCATTATAAGCCCAAAAACCCAAACTTCATTCATCATTCACATATGATGTGATATGCAACATCCAAGCTCTACCGGTTCATTTAGTGCAACGGCGCCTTATTTAAAATATATGTTTACATTTACACCGGAGTGAGATTATGGTGCTATGCATAGCGCATATTGGCCCGCGCTATGAACTCAAATCTTCATTTTGAAAGTCCTAACGGTTGATCCGAACCTTTCAACATGGTCTCTGTATGAATATGTACTTGTAAACTAAATTTTATATTTTTTAAATTTTTTTTACCATTTATTTAGATGGGTAGAAAATCAGTTGATCTGAAAATTCTGGACCATCCAAAAACAGTGATTTTTTACCCATCTAAAAAAAATAGTAAAAAATTCTAAAAAATGTAAAATTTTAGTTTACAACTACATATTCATATGGAGACCATGTTGAATGCATCGGATCGACTGTTAGGATTTCGAAAACAAAAATATTGATCTGTAGTACGGACAAATCCGCGCTATGCATAGTACCCTAGTCTTGCACTAAAATTCTGTTAACCCTCCTTAAACTTAAAGAAGATCAACTGTATTCCACAGGTTGGAATATATAACATGTTATTTTTTGTCAAATCCCTATTAAAGTAATGATCCCACTACAAGAAAATTGCTTTTTGATATATGCCTATAATTTTCTCCTTACAAGTCCTTTGAAGAAATCAAAGCTGCAATGCTCAAAAGAAGCAAAGAAAGGTTAAGCATCTTAGGGGGTAAGTATCTATAGCAGATTTTCTCAAGGATTGCAATTTCAACAAGATTTAAATTATTTATGATAAAACTTTTTATAACCTCTGTACACAATGAAATCCAAAATTGGAAAAAAAAAAAAATTAATATGGTAGCAATCTATGTCAACTAAGCAAGACTGGTCTAGTTGCCCATGCCAGTCAGAGGATTTATACGTGTAAGAGGCATGGGTTTGAGACCTAATGCTATGGTTTGAATGAAACCCTACAAATTTGGTCAAAGTTTCAGCCTGAACTTGAAATTTATTTCAAAAACATGAAATCTCAATGCTTGCTATGTACATCATACAAGCTTTTGTCTGTACAAGAAGAGATTTTGGTATAACAAAAGGCAAAGGATCACAAAAAGCTGGCGATTTAATGCTTTAACTCTTCAAATGGTTTAAATTTAATGACCCTTGATGCATATTACCAGACCATACTCATGTCAAATAATTCCATTGTCAAGGAATTCCAATCTTTTTATAGTGTACAATAGCTTTTGCTATAATAACCTTTTTATAGTCGACATATTTTTACAAAATTTTATTCGGTTTTTATCATTAATCTGATATAACATTATTTTATCTGCTTTATAGGTGCTTGGGTGGCTTTTTTCCACATGTGATCATCAGCTCTTTTCCACACCGGACAATGGGTAATTTATGTAATTAAATTAATAGCCATGAAGGATGTATATCAGTTGTTGTACAGATACTTGTACAAACTAGATGAATTACATAATAAAAGTCCAAATGGAAAAGTTACCAACAAATCATGAGATGACAAACAAGGAAAAAAGAACCACATACCTATTTCCATCAGGGTGTAGTTCATAAAAATTATTCTGCTTGTCCGTGGCCAATAAATAGCCAGATGATGTCAATCCCTGTCCACAATTCAATTACATGAAACAAACAAATAGTGAAATAAAAAGAGCCTATCTTGTCAATTATTTTTTTAATCGCATAACAACGGTACCCTGAGGCTAAAATAAGTAAAATTGAGGGTTGATTATGTAACAGTTGTAATTATTGCATAACCGAGACACTCCAATGCAGGACTGAGAAATAATTTAAACTAACTTCATGTGTTTTCATTTGCTTTGTTTTATTATTTCATTTCTGTGAGAAGAGGGGAGCTTTTTAGAATACTACGGTTGTAAACTTGAAACAAGACCAGTTAATCACTCTGCCTTTGGTTTCCTAGCTATCAGATAGGCACCACAAAAAGAACAGTTTCATGGAAACAAGTATGTACTGAAGTAATCCTATGGTTGTGGCCCCCAAACACCCCCAATGTTTATAGAAAACAGGCATGAACCGTATCAATGCTACAGTTCTGCCCCAAAAGAAACCCCAGTACAACCATTGGCATGGCATGTTGTTGTGTAACAAAAGGTAGTATGCAACCATTCTTACAATCCAGTATTGAAAAACTTAGAACCTTACAGATTCCCAAATTCGGATTATGGTGGGGGGGGGGGGTTACCACCTAACAGAAGTTGCTGATACAAGCCAAAAATAAAATCCTTCAATATAACTCACTTGGATTGTCACTTCAACTTGTATAGATCTTCCGTCAATCTTTTCTTCTATGACCACCTTTTGGCCACTGCATAGCCCCAAAAAGTTTAAGAGAGTATTAGCAAAGATTTTGCACAACAAAACAAAATTAAACTGCCTAATCTATCTGTTCGCAAAAAGCAGTGGACCATCCTAGAACTTACAACAGCTCAATATCTGATTGTAAACATTATATATTTCAAACTATATGGTATCTGCTGCCCAGACGAATTATACGTTCCGATCTCCTTTTTTCCTTCTTTGTTTTATTTCATCTTTTCCATTATTTTAGTTTTTTTTTTTTCGTTCTGCTGCTACTACATCCATTACTACTACTAGTCTGTAAAAAAGTAAAGCACAAACTATAACCATTGCATTGACATAATCTATGATGATCAAAATATGGCCTTATACATTTAAGCTTCTGACATGATAGATCTGAAAATATCAACAACAAAAACAAGGAACGAGTACCTGTGAAGCCATGTTTTGCAATAAAGATCTTCTAAAACATTGAATCCTGGAAGAAAAAAAGATGCTAGATGATTAAAATAAAAATGGATGTCAATACAATAGTAAAACAAAAATACATAATCAATCATAATTCATAGACTGGACATATATGGCTTTTATTTTTCACAATTAGCTCCATTTTTACAATGGCCAAGCAAAACCCAAATTTTACTACCAGTAGAGTTAACTACAAACAAATCAATTTGGTACATATTTTGGGCTGTAGTAGTTTGTTACTAAACAATATAGCAAAGAGAAACTATTTAGTTTAAAAAATTGGCATTACAAAATTTTCTAAAAGAGACAGAGAGAGAGAGAGAAGACATCTTGCCTTCCTTCAAGAAAATTTCAAAGAGGTCTTCAAATTTATTGAAAAAGGAAGCAAGTATCTGTTCTCTTGTTAGCTTGCTTGAATTGGGTCTCCTTTTCTGAAGCATCACATTTAAACATGTTGTTGGCTCGTGATTATCCACATTTAGCCCAACACCTAGATAAAAGCAAAAGAACGACTATACTTGTAATACCTATAACTATACCATGTGATAATACAATACTCACAAAAGAAACTTTTTTGTGCCTGTCTATGGACACAACTGTATGTGACTGCACGACTATACTTGTAATACCTATAACTATACCATGTGAAAATTATGATCATCTATGGACACAACTGTATGTGACTGCACAAGGTCATTTTTCCTGGAGTAACAGACGCACAGACTGGCCCGACGTGCTGACACAACTTTGGGCCGCATGTGCCAGGATTTAAACCTGGTATTTCTTTTTTAACTAGTCAATTTAGGCTGCTTTCTTCAACAAGTGGGACAGATAAAAAGTTTCAACAGAAAAAATCCACATTTCAAGTAACACGTGCTACATCAATACTTGTATGGAGTGGTTTCAGTACAGAAAATACCACCATGTCAAACAAGTAGGAAACAGTACTTTCTCCGCTTCTTTTTCTTATCCTATATTCTTTTCTTTAAATTAATCCATGTTTTAATCATGATATTCAATTCAAAATGTATGTACCAGCAGAAACACTGAAAAACTTGGATTGATATGAGGAGGTACAGAGGATGCCTCCTACTTTAAGCCCTTCTAAGTACAGATCATTTGGCCATTTTATTCTTAGATCTAGTTGCGGTAAACCCTGAAAGAGAAAAAATGTGATAAAGAGGAGAAAATTCAACAGTAACAAATTTCCCAATACTTGGAAAATCTACAAAAATTTAGGGGTATCTAAAAAGAACAGATAATTGGGTTAAATGGAAGGTAAATCAAAATTGCAAGCAGGGACTTCTGGTTTTAATTAAAAAGCATATAACAAAATTAAATTGAATGACACAATGAAAAAACAACAGAGAAAAATTCCAAGTAAACCCCAAATATATCAAAAGATTCCACAGAGATTATGTACGGTAAAACAAGAAATATAGGAAGCACCCAATACACCCAGGCAAAAAGCAAGTAAACCTGAAATACAGTTTCAGTTGTTAGAACAACAAAACAAATACTCCATCAAGTTCTCTCTTCATCAATATAAAAAAAGGAGGAAAGTTTTGTTACTTCTACTGTAAGGCAGGTTCCGCACTTTTTCCAATTTAGCAGTGCCTGTTGGTGTACACTGTACATAAACAATAATAAAACCAATGAAGAATTCTGGTTCTATTCTGTATTGAAAACTTACGCACCTTTTCTTGGCATAAGTGTTTGATTGCCTCAGTAACTGCAAGAGAGACAACATACTGCAACAGAGGAAGCTTCCTTCCATCTTCCATTTGTAGTGTGAAAGAGAAGAGAAGGCAGCCCAAAGGCGAGTCCCAAACATTTTTTGACCGACCTTTAAAAAGAAAATTTCCGTGTTTTGAACAGGTCAAATGACCTACTTGTAAACATTGCTTTTGCTAAGAAAAACACCTGGTAATCCACTATTTCATTGGAACACATCTACCCTTCGACCTGGACAACATTTGCTACTTGACACATTATTTTTCCAAATCCATTGAATATCAGGTCTATTCTCATTAAACAAAATCATTCTGCAGTCCTTAGAAAAACGAGACTATAATATTTCTGTTGGCTCCAAATAATGTATTAATGGGTCATTTAAGTTTATATTATCAAAATAAGAAAAAAGGTGTTTTTCTGAACATTGTAGGTTGTGAAACACCTAACTACATTTGTATTGCAATTTGCAAAGGCTATTGAACCTTGGCTGATTTTCAAAGTACCAATGGAAGTTATATCTGGAGAACATTCAATTGAGCTAACTATTAAAATTAAAAGAATATGCATGAGTTAAAACAAACCTCTTCCTTTGAACTGGACATCTGTAATGCACACCGTACCACATGGCAGCTCGTGAAAATTCCTACCAAATTAATCAAATTATAATAACACAAAAACCATAGACTAATTGCACACAGAAAACAGGAATAACATGTATTTTCCTACAATTAGTAGCAAGCCAATTTGAAATTAAAAAACAACAATATTTTGCAAATTGTGACTTGGGTCTCTTTTATGTTCGGTTAGAGTTAGGTTTGTTTATGGTAACCCTCAGATGGAATTTCCAGGTTCATTCTAGTACAAAAAATGATGCAACAAAAAGATGCAATTCTTACTTGGAAACAAGATCATGAGTAGAAGAAAGTCTCGGCGACCAGATAAGCAACCTCCCAAACTTACTCGCTACCAGGGAACCCATATACAACCCCACTTCAAACTTCATCCGATCGGTGGGCCCGACTTCAGAGTCCAGTAGCACCTTTACTTCCTTCTCCTCTTCAGACAGATTCAGAGCATCACTGGTCTCGAACTTCAGCTTGAGAGATTGTGCGAGCTTCAGCTCCTCGTGGGATTTGGCGGAGAGAACTAGCAGAGTGGGGCCCATGGCGCTGATGTGACTGTGACGCCGACGGAGATGAATAATTACGGCGACTGTTGCGGCGGCGGCGGCGAAGGGGTGGATGCGAACGGGGAATGGCATGCGGTCCGATGGTAAACGTTGGAGCAGCTGGTACAGTGTTACAGTAATTTATGTCCATTTCTGCCGTGATTTTTATTAATATCAAAGTTAATTACAAAATAATAAAAATGTCTCGAGCCGCTTGATTTTATTAAAAATGCTCAAACCAGTTACAAAATGACCGGTTTTTTTTTTTTTTTTTAAGAGACAAATAATTAAAATGCTGAAATATAACACTAAAAAATTGAATTTTTTTTTTTCAATATTTGTTAGATTACTTTTTTATATATAATTAGCATATTTATACTAAAATACGTTAAATTACTTGAAATTATGTTAATTTACGCTGAATAACGCTAAATTACAATAATTATGTAAAATTATGCTAAATTACGTATAAATAGGAATAATATCTTCACTGAAAAGGCGAAAAATGACGACGAAACTTCAAACGGCCATAAAACGGCGCTCAAGTGTCCGATTTCAGCAAATGACTACTTTTCGGAAAGCTTGCGAAAATACGCATGCATCAATGCTCGATTTGTTGAATTTTAAAATTCAGAATTGCCAAAAAATAAAGAAAAGAGCCTCAAAACTTGAGTTGAAGTTTCCGATTAAGATTTTCATTTCTATTATTCAATCTAAGTAGCTCAGTAAATTAGTTATATAATGAACTTGTAGAATACCAATTTTTATTATTTTTGGAATTTTTTTACTATTTTTTATGATTTATGAAATATGACACAAAATCGGCCCTATTCATACGTAATTTAGCGTAATTTATCGTATTTTAGCATAATTTTACATAATTATTGTAATTTAGCGTAATTTAGTGTAATTCAGCGTAAATTAACATAATTTCAAGTAATTTAGCGTATTTTAGTATAAATATGCTAATTATATATATAAAAAAAAGTAATCTAACAAATATTTTAAAAAATCGATTTTTTAGTGTTATATTTCAGCATTTTAGCTATTTGTCTAAAAAAATAATAATAATAGGGAACCGGCCAGAAAATGATCGGTTTTCTATTTAAATAAGGGACGGGCCATTTTCTGGCCGGTTTGAGCAATTATAATAAAACCAAGCGGCTCTGAGCATTTTTATTATTTTGTAATTAACTTTGGATATTAAAAAATGACGGCCATTTCTGCTATTACTCTCGTCAAAAGAAGGATCTCCATACCAAACCATCGGATTTAAAACACACGTCCCAGATCGCATCGTCCATGCTCGGTTAGTGAAACCCTTTCTAACAACCACCGTTCTAGAGTTCAGTAGAACTTCCAAAAACAAATGAATTTTCATAATCCATACCGTCACCCCTTATGCATGCTAGCAGATAAGCGTATTAATTAATTAGATATTGGACATTGCACGACTAAGCTTCTCTGTAGCCGAAATTTTTTTAGTAAAATTTAAAAATTATGATATTAGCATCTATTTTTTTAAAAATTTAAATTTAGCGCATCTGCAGTGTGGTCAGGTTTGAATCCATCATCACCGACAAGTATCCTCTCAATAATGTAAAAGATTCCATTCACTTTACGGTTTGAGATTAACTCTCCGCCACTTTGAGATTCGAGCGCTAAGAGATTCAAACTAGTGCAGATAGTATTATTGGGCTTTGAGATTCGTGTCAAGTTAAAAAGAACGGTCCAAATCCAGTAATTGTAAAAGATTCTCTATTACGGTACCGGGGAGGATCTGAATTCCTTCAATGAATGAGGGTTAATTAATTGGATATTCGACATTGCACGACTAAGCTTCTCTATAGCTGAAATTTTTTTAGTTACCACCTCAAAATTTCAAAATTATGAGATTGCCATCTATTTCTAAAAAGTTCAAAACTTAGCACATCTACAACGTGGTAAGGGGCGAATCCACCTTCAATGACATTCATTGTCAAATTTTTTTGTATTTATACCTTATTTTTAATATAGTTTAAACTAAAATATTATCAATAGTGTGAAATTGACCCCATTCGTAGTAGAAAAATTTTATATGCTTGACTCTCGTTCACGTTTGATCCCTATAGTCTGAAAGTCTAGCTCCGCTCCTGAACGTGGTGGTGTGCACCATAGTGGGAGATAGCCAATGACCGAGCCTATGATTTTGTGGTGCGCATGACCCCCAAGTTGTGTGCACCGTGGTGGTGCGGATGTGCTAAGTTTTAAAAAATTCAAAACTTAGCACATCTGTAACGTGGTAAATTAATTTGACGGAGTCGGAAACTCACTATTTTATTTACGGGAACTCATACTCATAGGTATACATGAGAATAATTATTGGAATATACTAATGAGTATTCTGTTGTACAGTGAGAATAGTTACGGGAAAACTTGATTTATTTAAAAAAAGAAAAGTTCTATTTAAATTTTTCAATCAAATAATATTTTATTAGTGACAAATAATCAAATACTATTTTATTCGTAATAATAATATCTATATATTCTTAATGAAATCATTTAGCTAAAGCTAGTGACAAATACTTATAACAATATATTTTTTTAACAATAATATTTTTCTAAAGTTTCTCAATTAAATAATAATTTTTAATCAATTTCCAGTCTAAGGTGTTGTTAATGCTTTTTTAAGCCCATTTGATGAAAAAGATTTGTTATTCTAGCCTTTCCGGTGTAACAAATAATATATTTTTTCTTAACTTCTATAACATTATAGAAGTTGGATGCTAATGAATTCCGCATCGGACATAAGGTTAGTTCCACAAAGAAAAAGAAAAAAAAAACTATATGAGTTTGAGAGTGAGCTGCTGCATTTGTTTGCTGTTCTTTGCCAAGAGAGGTGAAAAGGCATTCCATCGATAGTGGGAACAAATTAATTTAGTCTGACTTCACAATTTTTTTCCCATCAATTATATTGCTTTGGAAACTGTTTGGGAAAATAGTTGGAAAAATATTGGGAACAAAAATGAATTTGTATCTAGTAGGGTACCACACAAGGGAATCTGGTAGAATGATTTCCTAATTAGTGAATCCAGTCCGTTCTTTTTAACTTTGCACGAATCTCAAGCACAAATAATACTGCCCCTTCCCGAATTCCGAATAGGCACCGGCTGAGAGTAAATCTGGGCCATAAAGTGATTTACTGTTCCGTGGGGTACCCAGGAGGATACGGATCCAACAAAAATGGTCACCGAACAGGTTTTGCGAATTGTTTGGCATTTCTCGCCCATTCTCACTGAACCTTTGACGTCCGAACAGGGTCTAAGTGTCAATTTTTTTTCATTTGGAACTTTGTTTCCTCACTTTGCTCCGCTCCATATTATTTTTAAATTATATCTAAATTATTTCCAAATTACGAATTTTTAATTCCGCCACGAATCATTAAGTTGTTGAACATACAATTAAATAAAATTATTTTTATTTTATTTTATTTCTGCTGAACTACAGGATCTCATTAGCATTCAAGTAAACAAAAATGTCATATTTTTTTCCAAAAGAATCAGATTCATTGAAAATGAATCAGTTGAATAATTTTCATATTGTTAAAATTATTTTATACTTGTTAAAATTTGATACGTAATGAAATTTCTACTTTATGTATAGTATAAACATAAAAAAAATGATAAATTTTAATATAAATTTATATTTTTAAATAACTTGGATTTATAATCGTTCACATTTAAGATTTCTCGATGATTTATCAAATTGATGTAATTTTACTTGACGTGGGTCATATACGGATCATGATGATCACACTTATCTAATTTCATGTCAAGTCAGATCGAATATGTTTAAAAAACAAAATAAAACATTGGGTTAATTTTTCTTATACTCTTGTACAGTCTTCTAATTTCTTATATATTCTTAAGAGAAAATGTACTGTCCTATGAGGCTCTGACCTTCAATCTTCGGAAAATCTCCGACTATGATTTTGAGGAATGGACTCTGCTGCTTTTCTGCATCCAATCATTCAAAATTTTTCATTTCGCGCATCTCGATACAGAAACTTTTTCATGCACAAATCTCGATGAATTTAAATGGTTAGATCTGAAAAAGCTGGTTGCTGCTTTTCTATCAGAAAAGCAGCAGAGTCGGACCCGATTTTGACGCGTTTTTAACCATCTCCGCCGACGCATTTTCAACTGTCGCTAACGGCAACAACCTACGCGATCCCCACTAGAGACACCTATTAGGCATCCTTGGTTCTTCATATCATCTTGTAAGTTAATTTGTATTTTGATATGTTATTTACTTAAATTTACAGAATTTAAATTCTCAAAGAAATTATCATAACTCTGTTATACTTGGTTGTAGTCCCTAACGGCACTTAGAGGGGGTTTAAAGGAAGTCTTAAAGACTCTTAGAAGATATTTTTCGATTAAGTCCTCTAAACTAGCAAATCAAATAAGCGTATGCAAGGAAAGTAAATAAAGTAGAGTTTAGAGACAGTTGACACGCAAGATGATAACGGAGTTCGGCGTAAAATGCCTACGTCTCCAGGGCAGAACAACCTCATCGGCGCCCATTTCCTATTACCCAGAAAGAAAGAACACAGCACGTGACACGTGAGTCCAGCAACGGTGGGAAGTCACGGCCTAACTAGTGTGCAAGTTGAGCCTAAAAGCTCGAGCTAGAGAGTCCCTTGGGATCGTCACACAACTATGGATATATGTGAGCGGAAACGCTTTGGCTAGTGTATCCCTTCGCGCCCTACAAGCAGACCACACTAGCGGGGATGTAAAATCTCTATAACTAAATCCTAGACACTAAACTATAAAAGATAAGTCAAGTGGATTTGAGAGTGTTGAGAAAATATTAAAGTTTAAGTTCACTCAATAATGGAAGCTATCAAGTGTTGCACAATAAATGCGTTTTCAAATATGAGAGGCAATTAGCTTAGCAAATCTGAAGTGATGATAACTCTTTATATAGTGGAAGGATTCATATTTGTTAGATCCACTCTAACGGGAAGAAACCCGTTAGGTTGGACTGTACGGATATTGAAGTTAGGGTTTCCGTAAAATAATTCAAATTAATATTAAACATTCTAAACGTTTATGTCTGTTTAGACTGGTTAGTACAATTTGTCTCACAAAACTTGATAAGCAACCATACTGTTATCATCCGTCTTGCACGAACCCAAATTGAAACTTTCTGACTTGTCATTTTAAATTGGTTCCATAAATTTTTTTCGGTCAAGGTGGATACTCCAGAAATCAACAAGCCTCAAATATACTTTACTTAACTACTTGATTATTACATAAATCTATAACTTCGTAAAGTCTTGTTAACTTCTCAGGTTCATCAAAAGAATCTTGAAATTCAGCACTTCATGAACCTTGATTCTTCATTATAAATCTTGAAATTAAAGCTCTGAACCTATCTTTGGTTACTCACAATAGATCTTGTGATTAAAGCTTTGAACCTGCAAACTCACTAAATCGTGTAAAAGGTTAAATTCAATTAGTGTATGTTTTACAAATCTAGTCAAACAAAGTATTAGAAGATTACATACAGCCAACATTAGTAATGTATTTTCTTGTCGTACAGAGTATAATGCATCTGTATGATCATGAGACTGCTCTAAAAAACCTTCCCCAGTTATTTTCAGACCGGTTTGAGAAAATCAAATGGCTCTTTGTTCCGATGTGTGCAAAGGAGCATTGGGTCCTTGCTGCATTTGATTTGAAGTGCAAAAAAGTTCTTTATTACACTTCTGCTGGTGAATGCAATGCAGCATACATAAGGTCTCATTAGCATACAACTACTTGGCTGGAGGAATTTATTGCTTGGCGCCTTCGTGAGTATTGTTTTAAAATTATTTCATTGTGTTTATAGAATTATTGCACTTAGAGTACAGAGTTGAAGCATTCTGACTATAATTTAACAAACTTGAAATTATTAGTTATTGTTCTGAAATTTTATTGTACTATTATTACATAATTACTGAGTTTTGGCCTTACAATGAAAGCATTTATGACAATCATCTGAAATTTGCAACCTGGAAGTCTCATCAATAATTGATATGAAATTTTACTGTATTGTGTCTACAAATATAAGGCACTCTGGCTACAGAACTATTTCACTGTAGTTATAGAGTTTTTGCCAAATATATACAGAAATTGCAACCTCAAACAAATATAAGGAACTGTGTTTGCATTGTGTATACAAATAAAAGGCAATGTGTTTACAGGACTTTTTTGTTATTAATATAGAGTTATTGCTTACATGTATAGAAATTGTAACCTCAAATTATTACTAATTCTTTATTTGAAATTTTATTTCAGGTGATAAATTCTGGAAGACAGATCTCTTTGATTTCCAACAATGCCCAAAATAGTATAATTCACGTGATTGTGCAATTTTTGTCTTGCGATTAGTGTACAACTTAATTACTGAGACTGAAATGGATTTCTGTCAGGTTACTTTTTTCTATTGTTCTTATTTTATAATTTAAAGTTTTTATTTATATATTATTGATAATATTGTGGATTTTTGCAGGAGGACATCACTAAAGAAAGGATTATTCTGACAATAAAGAAAGGACATTACGGTTATGTGTTTTGAAGGATTATGGCGATGTGTTCTCAGAATAATATAACATTTGCTTTTCATATTGTCAAATTTGTACATAATTCTTGACGACTGAAAATAATATATAATTTGCATTTGCAAATCTAAAATTGTCATTGATAAAATTAATTAAAAAAATTCTTAAAAAAATTATCTTCTTTAAAAACAAAAAAAAATAAAGCGTAAAAAACAATTCTTAAGTTTACAGAATTATTCAAAACAGTTTACAATTGTAGTACTCCACTCTTCTACTCCAGAATTCACCACTTTCGGGTCCTTTAACCTCTTGGCCTCTAGGAGCTCTCCCTGAACACGAGCACCTCTTGCATCATTCATGACGAACGTTCTCCGTCTCAGGTTGTCGTCAATACCAGTCCCTGCTCGACTCTCCACGCCGACCACCATACAGGGCCTTCTCCTCTTCGAGCTTCACCGTCAAACCTGCTAGCTGCTTGACAAGAGCTTCCTGACTAGCCAACAAATTCTCCAGTTCCAGTAGGGTTGGTTGCGTCGTCCATCATTGAATTGCTATGATGAAGGCGCTTTTACTCCGGCCTCATATCATTCAGAATTATCCACCGCATTCTATTGCTTGAATGTCCAAGCAGGATAAAGGTAGGTGAAGTAATCAACGACCGTGATGAAGGCGTTCCAAGGGATGAGGAACCCCGCGCCGAGCGTGAAGTAGATGAGGTAGCCGATGGAGAAGTAGTCTTGTGTAGGGATGGCAATGGGCCGAGCCCACAGGCATTTTACCAAGCCCAAGCCTTACCTGCTTGTTAAAAATTTAGGCCTGGCCTGCCTGGCCCAACATGATGGGCCTGAAAATCTATACCCGGCCTGCTTGCAGGCTTTTCTGTCAATCCTGTGCCCGCCTGTGCCTGTCTGTCTATGCCTGTGGGCCGCCTTACCCGGCCTGGCCTGACCCAAATATACCATTTTATGCACCATTTAACAACAATTTAACAGCAATTTAGAAAAAAAAAATGGAAACAGTATACAATAGATACAGCATACAAATATAAAAAGTATACAAATAGAATCAACAATTTAACAGAAGGCATCTAAAAAATTACACAATCAAATAGAAGACAGTATACAATCAAATTACACAAAATAGAAGACATCTAAAAAATTAAAAAACAGTTCATTAAAAATACAAATAGAAATTACACAATCAAATTGTTTCTAATAGAAATTACACAATCAAATTGTTTTTATGCTCCTGTTCCCATCTCAGTGCTCCTGTTTCCCTGGAAAATCTCAACATATCACGCATTACCAATTAAAATATGAAGTATGCAGCATACTCTACAAAACCATATAATATATCACCAATTAGCCCTTGTAATTTATCTATATTGCATTAAGGGCTTTTATATTAATCTATCATCCACAATTTTTTCCTAAATTACACTTTGGTCCCTGTCAGTTCAAATTGGCAACAAGGCCAGCCCCAAATCAGATTCAAAGCTAGCGCAAAGCAACATCAATAGGGTAATCAAGCCCAGCACCAAACAGAAAAAAAACTAGCACCAAACAAGGCCAACCCCAAACAGAAAAAAAACCAGCAATATTAGAAAAAAAAAAACCCAGCACCAAACAGAAAAAAAAACCCAGCGCAAAGCAACAAGGCCAGCCCCAAATCTAGTGCCACAGAAGGGTAATCAAGCCCCAAATCAGATTAGAAAAAAATAGAGAAAAGTTACCTCAACATCAATAGGGTCAATAGCCGAGCAATCACTTTCATTTCCATCTTCACTTTCATCTTCACCTTCATCTAAATCATCACAATACGTCTTAAATGGATTACAATTATGATAAGCATAAATTATATACACATTTGATCTAGTTTTTATCATAAAATAACTCCAATTATCATGTATTTTGAATATAAAATGAATAAATTACACCTAGAATCAAGTTACTGCGGTAGTTTGGCTTTAAAATGCAGGAAAAGATGAAAAATGAAGTAATTTAGACTGAGTGCGGATCAACCACCCGCACTGGGATTCAGTGCGGACGCACTCAGTACTTAGCCGAATTTTCCAGCATCTCAGCGCAGCCAGAATTTTTCCCGAGCGTAATGCGTCCGCACTCACAAGCCAGTGCGGGTCAACCACCCGCAGTGTATACTTGGTCAGATTTTCAGAAACTGCAGAAGCTCAGCAGTGCGGGTCCTTCATCCGCACTCCCCACCAGTGCGGACGCACTCAGATGATTACGCAGGATTTTCTCCAAGTTAAAAAAGGAAAGTTGAATACAGTGTGGATCAACCATCCGCACTCACCACCAGTGCGGACGCACTGAACACGCAGACTGCCAGAATTACCCGGTTTCAACACGGTTTCTATTTTTGGCACTCCAAGGACACGTTTTAAGAAGCCAAAAATAGCCATACTTGCCAGGAAAGAAATGTAAAAAGAGCACCCACTAACTCCACCTTCTAGCCTCTAAATTGGGCATGATCTCTTGCTTTAAAAGGGGGGCTCATTTCCATCCAAGACCAATCCACTATCCATCCCTACAACACATCTCATTCTCTCTCTACACACACAACTCAGCAATATTTTCTGAAGGAGGCAAAGCTTTCAAGCAAGGAGAAGAAGGGTTTCTTGAGCAAGATTCGGCAAGATTGAGGTTCTAGATTCAAATGGTGTAATTATTCTTTATTTCATTTCCTTTTATTCTTTGCCAAACTTTGCAATGTTTCCCTCCAAGAGGGAGTAGTTCTCTCTCTAGGGGTTTAGGTCAATATGCATGAACTTGTTTAATTCTATTTTATTCGATTATTTGCTTTTATTATGATTGTTTTATCGGATTTGATTGTTAATTTCTGTGATTTAAATAATTTGTGTTAAATACATAATTAGTACTTGAATTGTAGCATCTCGTTTTGGTTTCAAAAGAACCAAAATTGACTAGGATCAATAGGATAGTACCAAATTATGAATGCAAATACCTTAGGTTTAGATTAAGATTCTAACCAATTTAATCTAAGCCGGAACTACAGAAATTAAGGTTAGGGACTTGGTGAAGAACCTAAACGAGAAGTCAAACCCTAATTAGGACATCTCAAATCGAATTGGATATTGGTATCATGAACTTAATTGAGAAGTACCAATATTTGAGGAGAGGAGAGACTAACAAGAGCTTATGGTCTAGGTAGCTAGGGTGAAGAACCTAAAACGTGAAGTCCGAATTACTTAGACACGTTATTAATTCATGAAAGTGACCCTTAATGACATATTAGGTTAGAAACCTTATCAAATCATACATGAATTTAAGCAAATACCGAATGAATAGAATTAACAAGGGATTGTAGACCAAAGACCCCTAGATTCTCTTAACCTTGAAAACAAACCGACTTTTCTTTCTTTTACTTTTATTTCTAATTGTTTAAAAACTCCTTTCTTCGGGTATTGAACCCAACCTTAGGATTTTTAGTACAAACCCCCCAAATTTACTTTATTGCACTTTACTTTCTTTCTTTTCTGAAATTTATCATCTAAAGTTGAAAATTAAGTATTTATCTTACTCCTTGTGGTTCGATACCCGATAATATACTACACGGTAGGATTGTATACTTGCAATCTGAACCGAAAGTGTATTTGAGGATAAAGCTTTTTACATATACCCTTTTGACGTATCAAATTACCCATATCTGAAAAAACAACAATTAAGTGTTAAATGAAAATACAAGCACATTTAATTAAAATACTACACAATGAGTCTAAACAATATTATACCTTCAAATTCAGCCCTTAACCAATTTTGTGCGCATGCTAGAGCTTCAACAAGTTTAGGATTAAGTCTATTTCTTTGTGGACTAACTATTCGTCCACCCATACTAAAAGCTGATTTAGAGGCAACGGTTGAAACTGGTATCGCGTATATGTCTTGAGCAATTTTCCCCAAAATTGGAAATTTGGCTGCATTAGACTTCCACCAAGATAGCACTTCAAAAGTTTCTGGGGTAGGTGGAACCAATCCTTCTTCCAAGTAAAGTTCCAACTCCGTAGTATTATCAAATTTCATTTTCTTCATGGTGTGGGCAAATCTCTGATAACCAATTGGCAGATCACTACCTTGTTTCTTTTCCATTATTGGTTCCTCAACTTGAGGTTTCTCAACTCTTTTTTGATACTCACGAAACAATTGACGAAACATTTCAGCAACTTTTCCAACTTCACTCTCGTAATCACTACCATAAATTAAGACAGCCATTTTACACCTTGGATCCAAAAGTGCAGCAATACCCATGATACCGTGTATCTTACTCCAATATTTATCAAATTTTTCCATCATTCTTGATGCCATATTCGCAATAGTTGGGTTAGAATCTAGCAACCAACTTCGCAAAGCTAATCTTATTTCACAAATGTTTGGAAAATAATGGTTGGCTGTTGTGTATTTTGTCCCGGAAAATAATTTTGTTGTGGTGTAAAAAATCTTTAATTTTTCGCTTATAATCTTGGCATTCTCCCAATCTACCTCAGAAGGCACGGTTTTGTATTGCGTATCACGTATTTTCACACGAGAGAAAACATCCTTATATGTTAGGGCTATTTGTAACATATTATAGGTTGAATTCCATCGTGTTTTAACATCATAACACAACTTTTTGGTACTACTAATACGCAATTGCCGTGCCGCCTCTTCAAATTTTTCTATTTTTTTAGGAGTAGAGGACCAATATACACAACTAGCACGAATTTTTTCTAAACTTGGACCAATTACATCTAACCCATCCTTTACAATTAGGTTCAAGATATGTGCGCAACAACGCATGTGCAAAACTGACCCACCTAGCAAGAGTTGTTCAACGTCTAATTTATGGATCAAACTTTCAATAACTCCATCATTGGTACTACAATTGTCAACAGTTATTGTAGACAATTTACTATCTATATTCCAATCTAAAATAACATTCATCAATTGTTCCGTGAGTACATCTATGGTGTGGGGAGAAGGTAAATGTTGGAACCTACAATTAATTCAGCACCTAATAAATTTCAGCACATAATAAACAATTAATTCAGCACCTAACAATTAACAACAACAACACATGATAAATTTCAGCACCTAATAAATTCCAATCTAAAAGCACTTAATTCAGTACCTTAATAGACGTTGCTGTAGATTCCATGAATCATCTACAAAATGTGCTGTCACCGCCATGTACGACTTCTTTTGGTTGTCTGCCGTCCACATGTCGGTTGTAATTGCCACTCTTCCTTGATTGCTCTCCAATAGGGTCATAGTCTTCTTCATTCGATCCTTGTATAGTTTTAAAACATCACTTCTCACAGTATTACGAGTTGGACAATTGAATAATGGCTGCAAGGTGTTGACAAAAGCCTTGAATCCCACTTGGTCAACAATTGAGAGAGGGTGCTCGTGCAACACTACCATCTCCACAAGAACTTTTCTACATGCTTCTTGATCAAAAGTGTAATTTGCTATGGAAGTTTTCCCCTCTACTTTTTTAGTAATTAACATTTTTTGGAAAGCTTGAGGGAATTTTTGTTGTTTTTTTCTTAAACAACTTTCTATGTGGGATTTGAGGTGTCGTGTACCGCTGTTTGAGTTTGCTGAAAGCTTGACACCACAATAATTGCATACCGCCTTGTAATTCCCATCAATACACTTCTTTGTCATATGCTCCCACACATCAGATTTTAGTCTAGATGTATCCACAACATTAGACTGACTAGGGGTATTTGAGGTCGGTGTCCCACTTGTTGTCGGTGTCGCATTTGCACCAACACTTGATGCCGGTGTTGCAGCAGAGCTCTCTCTAGGGGTAGAGTTTGCTTCCACTTGATCAGTGGGTTCTTGCAGGGTTGCCATTACAATATCTTGTGTCTCTTGTTCTTGTGGGGTTGCCATTTTGCCTACCAAAAAAAGAATATTTAATCAATTGCATGCATTTAACACATTGTTATTAAAAAGCATATAATTCAGAAAAGTGAAAGCACAAAAAAAATGGTTATAACAATCTGACCTACACAATAAGATTACACTATTCTACTAATGCTTCAGAGGCTCTGACTTGCACAAATTACAAAATCAGATTACAATATGGACTTGCTTTTTAAAAAAACAGATTACAATCAGATCTACCAATAACTTTTTAAAAAACAGCTTAAAATCAGATTCTGAAATTAAGTTTGGCTTATTATGATATCATAATCTTCATGATATATACTTTTTAATATCAGTTTAATCACATGTATTAAGAAAAAAAAATGACCTATTTATATAATGTTGAACCCACTGTAATTTATTTGCCATTATCCATCACTACTACTAAACTACAAACTATCACTACTACTAAACACCATTCCATACAACAGAAAACACCAGCCATACAACAGAAAATAGAAAACACCAACCAAAATATCACCATCACTACTAAACTACAAACTTATATTACCATTCCATACAACAGAAAACACCAGCCAAAATAACTGCTTCAATTACTAAAAATTATCAACAAAATCTGATTACAAAATCAGCAAAATCAGATTACCTAGGTGCCAGCACAGTCAGTGGCAAAGGCAAGATCGGTGCCAGCACAGTCAGGTGCGATATCGGTGCCAGCAGCCCAGCACAGTTAGGTGACAGTCAGTGGCGGAGGCGAGATCGGTGCCAGCACAGTGAGGTGCGAGATCGGTGCCAGTGGAGATCGGTGCCAGTGCGAGATCGGTGCCGAGTGTGGAGAACGGTCGCTGTGGCTGTGGCTGTCGGAGACTCGGCTGTGGCTGTGGCTGTGGCTGTGGCTGTCGGAGACTCGGCTGTGGCTGTCGCTGTGCGAGATCGGTGCCGAGTGTTAGAGAGTGAGACTCGGAGACTCGGAGAAGAGAGGAAGAGAGTTAGAGAGTGAGAGTCGGAGACTCGAAGTGGAGAAGAGAGGATAAGCCGATCTCCACTGGTGGCTAGGTTTTCTCTGAGAGATAAGCCGCTAAGAGAGTAAGAGAGTCGGATAATTTCGTTTTCGAAATTAAGTCAGAGACTCAGAGCAGAAATACAAACCCTAAGATCCGCTTTCAAAAAAATAGGCCCAGCAGGTCTCCTGTGGGCTTTCATTAAATCTCATGCCTGGCCTGGCCTGTCTATAGGCCCGGTCCTACCTAACCTGTTACAGTGTCGGGCCGACCAGGTAAAGGGCCGGGCCCGGGTGGGTATGAGCAGGTCGACGGGCCGATGGGCTTTTCTGCCATCCCTAGTCTTGTGGGGGTTCTGATTCCAGTCGGGTCTCGAATTCGGATTCAGGATCCGCTGGGGATGGGGTGAGGAGGCGCTTGCGCTCATCTGAAATGGAGATGGAGGCGGTGTCCTCTTCTCCCATTGTAGTTTGTTGTGAGTGAGATAAGAATAAATGGGAGAAGGAGACTAGGAATGGAGAGCGTGAACGGTATGATTTATCACGGAGAAAGAAAGCAATAATGAGAGGAGAAAGAAAGGGAAGGAGTTAGTGTTCTTCTCCATTTTATTAGAACAAAATATTTAATCCATGCCACGTGAGAGGTAGAAGGACAAAAATGCTTAATTAATACAGATCTAAACGTGAATCAATTATACTAGAGATATTTAGATGTATACCCATCATAACCTTTTTAATTAGATATTTTCTAATCAAAACTTCAAAATTAGCTATTTCTCTATCTAAATATAACTATATTATAAATATACCCATTTTATAATTAAATAAACTAAAAACACTTATTAGTAGTAATAAAAAATTAAAAGGACAATTATGCCCTTATTCACTTCTTCTCTTCCCGCTCTTCAATCTTCAAAGGTAATTGAAATGGAGAGAGATCAATCGTTGTTGTTTGTTTCCTTGTCTCCTGTTTGAAATTGAAATAACGGGGATAACTTAGAACCATAGATTCAGTTGCACAGCAATAGAACAACTGTGCAAGGATATGCTTGTTTGATCATTTTTTGAGCTTGGGATCCTTTCCCCACGGAAGAACAAAAATAAATCAAGCGGAGATTGTGGTATAACTGCTAGTGCTTGAGGATTTGTGAAGTTTTCAACACCTTTCCAAGTAGTCAACTCCATGAGCTGATGCAGAAATTGGAGAAGAGGGGAAGAAAGGTAATGAACCAGAATAATATAGTTTGTGGGTCCATATACCCTCAAATAACTCAAATTGTGAGTCTTTGGCACTGCCAGCTCGTTGGAAGATTGAAGAGTGGGAAGGGAGAAGAAGTGAATAAGGGCATAAGTGTCCATTTAATGTCATATTTCTATTAATCAATGATTATAATTGATTTAATTAAAAATGGATATCTCCATTCCAAAATTAAGCACGTTGGGTGTCCGATCCGCCAACAGCTACGATTGAAAGATGAAATTTCGGATTTAATCTCAGCCCTCCGATCACATAATATGTCTTCTTTTGATTAAATACATATGTTTTATGTGTAGAAGTCTAAATTTAGTTAAAAACATACTCACCACACGTACTACCACACGATACGTTACAAGTAATACCAAGAATTGAGCAAATGGAATAGCATTAAATATTTATTACCGTATCTCTCTCCAGCTTTAATTGGTGCATAAAAAGATTAATTTCCAATTTAGACAGATAGCATATCTCATTTCCGAATTTCCTACCTCTTATTCATTTTTGGAAGAGAACAAAAAAGGCATATTATTGATTTATTCTCTAGCAGCATTCCACATTTAATTTAATTTAATTATAACGCAAAAATTGTGTATGCACTGACATGCAAAGAATGTTGTTGTATTAAAACAGTCATTTGTTGTTATTTCTTTTATTATTATTTATTATTTGTCTCTCTATGTTAAATCTTATAATATGTCCCGTTGCAACGCACTGGTACGATACTAGTATTTATAATATAGTTATATTTAGATGGGGAAATAACTAATTTTGAAGTTTTGATGGGTAAATATCTAATTAAAGAAGTTATGATGGGTATATATCTAAATTTCTCACTATACTATTATTATACTACAATTGAAGATTTGTAAGGATATGATATTCGTAGATAAACGATTTATTTTCTAGTTAAAAAATAGTTTTTAGTGCTGTCACTGATTGATCGATACACTAATCATTGCATCCTCATATGAAGTTTGTAATATTAGAAGCTTTTTTATAGTAATTTTATAATTTCACGTCGGTCATAAAAATATTTAAATCAGCTAAAACCAAGTTTTGTTGGGCTTCTTTTTTTAATGAACATTTCTTCTTCTTTTTATGAACGCAGGAGCCACGAACACGTGTTTTATTATATTAAAATTTCGAATGGTTATAGCTTATAACTCGTATACACAATATTGATGGCAGTATTTACAAACTTTTTTACTTACAAGTTATATCACGCTAATGTTAAAAAATTACTGAATTAATTAATTAATTAAGAAATTATTTGTTGACAGTTTGTTTCTTTTATTGCAATTTTTTATATTTTTAACCCGATTTTTTATTATTTACCATTTGAAATAAAAAAAATAATATAGAATTGACATGAAATAAAAAAAAAAATTAAAGTTATTAAGGTGCACAAATATTATACGAGTATCGTCCAAAGGTGATAGATATTAATATTATCGACACACCACCCAATAATTATACCCGAATTATTCGCGAATTTTTCCCGAATTTTTCCCAGAAATTTTTTTTTTGGTTTTTTTTTTTCCTTCCTTGTAGGACTGAGATATCTGATTTAGATTATTCCGAATCATTCCCGAATTATACCCGAATTTTTGACCTCGCCGAACCTTTTCCAAACAATTAAGTTGTCACTATGTTGACTAGTGAGCACGAGTTTTGGAAGTTTATTAGTGAGTACGGAAAATATCTTTCCTTTTGGGAACATAATTACAAGGTCAGCTGTCCGTTTTATGATAATTAGTCTATTTTATATTAGTAAACCTATATCTTTTAAATTTTATTTTATATTATATGAATAGAGTTAAAATACTTTATTATTTTCCTACTCCAATCATGCATTACATACTTATCGACGTATTTATAGTTCAAAAAGTCGATTCTAACCACTCAACATAATATTCATATTAAAATGTGTTCGGAGATCAAATTTTATTTTACTATTTTTAGAGAAGTATAAAATTACTATTTTTTAAAAGTTTATGGACTATCCGAAAGCAAAAAATAATTGAACATTTGAATTGAAAAAGTCAAAAGGCAAATAAAAAAATATTGTCAAGAGAAGTGTAAAATTGACCTTTTAATTGTGCAATTAAATACATGACTAAAATTTTAATTAATACCGCTAATATAGAATACATGTGCATTTAAGAAAGGTCCTTACCCAACAGTACTATTGGCAAAAAAAAAAAAAAAAATAGAGAGCGACCTGTACAAATTTTGTCTAAATACATTTGTTCATGTCTCAGATGTTGACTCTTTAATTGCGTTATAATTCAGTTAGATAAATATCCTGTACATATTGCTGGGGCTAAAATTTGAAACACTCAATTCGAAACGCCGAATAATTCAGCGGTTTGCTTCGTGTAGAAAATAATTTATCATTATTGAAAGTTTCTTTCCGAATATTTTAATTTAGGGGTCGCAAAAAAAACTCGTAGCTTGTGGATCGATCGTGACTTACATTTGATTCATTCGCTAACAGCTCGTTCGTTAGTGGACCGAGTTGTTAACGAGTCAGAAATTCGCCACTACCTCGGTCCAGAATTAACGAGGTTGAGCTGGACTTAGCTCGCTCGCGAGCTGGTGAGCCAGCTTAGTCCAGATATGAATTTGTGAATTTGTACGAAATCGTGTGAATTTGGTATGCATGAATTTATTTGAGTGAGGCTATGGTACATTGCAATGCGCGGATCGGTCTGTGTATTGGATTCATATCTCCATTTTCAAAGTTTAAATAATCAATCTGAACCGGTCAATATTATTATCATATAAAAATATACTTGAAGATCAAATTTTATATTTTTTGAAATCTTTTCACTATTTTTATGTAGGTAGAAAATCACGGATGAGGAATCATAAATTATATTAAATAATTTGATAGCTTGAGCTCTAACTTTTACTAAAAAATAATAAATTTTTCTATAAAAATATCTTAATATTTTATATCTCCATAGAAATTTAACATTTTTTTCTTTTATCTTTTTTTATTCATTAAATTTGTTATTTAAATAAATATCTCTTCATTTCAATATGAGTTGTCACTTGAAATTAACAAGAGGATTGAATTGAATAAGAGAGAAAAAAAAGATGCTTCATCTTCTTGGTTTTTTTTTTTGTCAAATAGAGTTGTCCCTTTTGTTATATTGTTGGAGTTTATGATCTCATCTTATTCCTCTTTGTTAGATCGGAGAAGTTTACCATCACATCTTTAATTGTTTTCCTTTCTTAAATTGATGATGTCTAGCAATTAACGGCACTCTATGGTAGTTTGGTGAATAAAATATCCTAGCTTATATTTTTGTAAGACTAGTTTTTATTGAAAGAACAAAACATTTAAATTTTGTTACAGTAGATATATTCGATCGTCTTTTGGATGTACCTCTAGGTTTGTTTTCTCGTTGGGGGTAGATTTGATTAATTTGGGGTAATTACGTGTAATCTTTAGAGCTATAAAAAGTTCCTTTTCATACTTGAATTTTGTAACTCACCCCTATGCTGCATGGATTCAGGTACCGTATCTAGCGCCGTACACATTTTTTCTGAAAATCTTGAATGCAAATGCAGCATCATTTTTTTTATTATTTTTTAGTTTATCTTTTATGTGGAAAATGCTAATATGCTACGCGTAGCATAGAGGGCCTCCGTACTACGGTTCAATATTTAAGTTTTCAAAATTCTAACGGTCGATCCGAACAGTTCAACATGATCTCCATATGAATATGTACTTGCAAACCAAATTTTACATTTTTTTTAGAATTTTTTTTACTATTTTTTTAGATAGGTAGAAAATCACTTGATCTGAATGGTATAGAATTTTCAGATCAAGTGATTTTCTACCTATCTAAAAAAATAGTAAAAAAATTCTAAAAAATGTAAAATTTGGTTTGCAAGTACATATTCATATGGAGATCATGTTGAACGGTTCGGATCGACCGTTAGGATTTTGAAAACTCAAATATTGAGCCGTAGCACGGAGGCCCTCTATGCTACACGGATATAAATGGAGGAGCTACACGGATTTTCTGCCGTGTGGAAGGTGAGGGTGTATGAATCGGTAAATAATTACACACGGATATTAACCCGTGTGCGATTGTAACGATTTCTACACGGATTACCTTATAAAGAGCCGTGTACGAATACCTGCCTGTGTCGCTCTCCATATAACCGAGCTACACGGATATTACCTAAACATCCGTGTACGATTCCTCTTTCTACACGGGCTTTTAATCTAATATCCATGTACGATTAATCTTTATACACGGATTTTTTACTAAATATCCGTGTAGCTCTCATCTTTCTACGCGGACTTTAAACTAAATATCCGTGTAGCTCTCTTAACAATTCTACACGGATATTTATCTAATAATCCGTGTATGAATAGATTCATACACAGATTATTTGATAAATGTCCGTGTAGGAAACAATCCTACACGGACATTTATCCAATAATCCGTGTAGAAATGTATTCGTGCACGGATTATTTTATAAATTACTATTCTTACACGAAATTTTGTTAAATATCCGTGTAGGATTGTCTTATAATTTTGTTTTTGTTTTTTGTTTTGGCTAGCCTCCTGTTTTGCTAGCCAGTATTTAAATTTTTCAGATAACAATTTAAAATTCATGCACACGAAATTATACAAAATTATACAGATCCATATTTAGCATGACAAAATTATACAAATCCATATTTATCATTACAAAATTCTAACCGAAACCATAAAAGCATAAAATTCTAATATCAACATATATAACAAAAGAAAGCATAAAAGCATGAAAGCATCAACATATATAGACATTGCCTTTGTACATATACAATCCCATGTGATCCACATATAACATATACTCCTCAAGATCCAATACAATGTTTGTAGATCAAGTTATGTCCTTACCACTTAGTAACCATGTGATCAAGGTTTGGCCCAATTTCTGGTAAGTTCATGTTGCCAAAACGTTGGGCTATGATCTAGTTTGAACCAAAATTTCATACAAACTAGTTGTATTAGATCCAACATATGAAAAAGGAGAGTGCCCATGTGATCCATGACATGATCCCTCTTTGTTAAAGGTCTCCAACATATTGCATCTCCAATAAAAAATACATTTTATCAACATATATGTGCATGCATGCATAATAGAGAACAAAAATTCTCCTTTAAATTCAAATTTTTTTCGAATTTCAAATTTTTTCCAAATTTCAAACTTTTTCAAATTTCAATTTTTTTTCAAACGTGGCCGCCCCCACGCTTCGGCTCCCCGCTCAACCGACTTCCCCCCGCTTTTGCGTGGCTGCCCCCACACTTCGGATCCCGCTCAGCCGAACTTTCTGCCGTTTTTGCATTATCTTAAGAAATCAAGCATGCATGAATTACACATGACCTAAATAAGCAATAATAAGTAACAGAAAATTAGAGAAAGAAAATGAATATATATATATATATACTAACCTTAGAAAGATAGAGAGGAGAAAATAAAAACTTCAAAAATCTCTGATCTCAGCTACTAGCCTTTGCAGAAATTAGATCAACACATTCAATACAGAGAGAGAGACAATATAAATTACTTTATCAAAACGGCGCCGGAAGGAGAAGACCTTTTATACCAAAAATAAAATACTAATTAATTTTACAGGATCCAAAACCCTAGAAAGACTTTCTACACGGATTTATACTTAAGAATCCGTGTAGCTCTCTAACTATTCATACACGGTTATTTAAAAAACAATCCGTGTAGCATTACCCTTTCTACACGGATATTTGAGAAAAAAACCGTGTAGACCATTCATACACGGATATATATTATAAATAGCCGTGTACAATTCTTATCTTTCTACACGGATTTATTATCAAAAATCCGTGTAGCTATTCGTACACTGATTTTTGTGGAATATCCGTGTAGCTCTCTAATAAATTCTACATGGTCATTTTTTCCAAGCAATTCTACACGGATTCTTTAATAAATATCCGTGCAGGCTTCCCACAGATTTTTCGGGCTTTCAAAAAACCAATTTAGTACACGGTTTTTATATAAAATTGGCAAAACCGTGTATGATGTGCAGTGTACGATGACCATTTCTGTAGAGACATATAGTTATAATATATATTATATATGCAGCAAAAATGGGAAATTCTTAGAGCATATCAATTTTGAGTAATTGCAGTTTTTAGTTTTTAACTAATTTAATAATTTAACATATATTAAGCATTAAAAATAGTTCAAGCTATGTTAAAAAAATTCAAGCAAAGTAGTACAAAGCATATGAACCCAATTATACCAGTACAAGTGTAAATCTTACAAAATATAAATCTGACATTATCCACAGGTTTCAACACAGTCTCAATTGTTAGGTGAATAATTTGCCGGAAAATAAGAATATGATTAAGTTGATTATGTTGCAAATTAAATTTATCTTCTTAATTAGTTAATTTGGAGAAGGATGGAATAATAAAACGCTGTACAATACAAAAGAACAAAGGAAACCTAAATTGATAGCCCAATTTCTTTTAGTTCATGAATTAATGTAGAACAAATGAGAAAATAAGCCCTTTAATTTTATACCTGTCAGAACTTGTAACAAGACCTTATATATGAAAATAAGAAATTGTTAAGACAACAAGCGTTATAAAGTATTCATTACTCAGTGACTTTCTTAAGAGGTAATTTCTGAAGTTTCCGTGCTTGACATCAGAAATTACTGAATCTTTGCAAAGCTTATTAGCTGTTAGTGCAAATATGAAATGTACATTATTAGAAAGAGAGAGGCAAAGGGAGAGAAAGGAGATGCCAAAGAAAGAAAAGGAGCGTCCCCTCCGTTAGTCTTGAGTGGCTAGTTCTTAAATTAGCGACAGGATCATGACAAAGAAAGCAAATAATTTTTTTTTTTTTCTTGTTATTTCTCTCTTGTGCAATTCAATCTTGTTGCTAATTTAAAAGGACAACTCTATTTATAATGAAGGAGTATATTTGTCTAAATCACAAATTCAATGAATAAAAGGAGATAAAAAAAAGAATGTTAAATTTCTACAGCAATATTGGATATTAAGATGTTTTTACAGAAATTTTGACTATTTAAAAGTTTACATGAGTACACTATAAATTTTCCCAAAAACAAAACACCGAGAAGACTACATGCTAGGCAGTAGGTGCTGACTGATCTATTGTCCGGGATCCTGAACTTCTCTTGCAAGAAAACTGGCAGAGAACCCGCAGCTGATGGAAAACGTGATCCCAGTCGCCTTCGTCGGAGAGCTCTTCATCCTTGCCAGAGATGGCGTCGAATTCGAAATCGACAAGATCCCGGGGTTCTCTTTTCTTCTTCTCTCTAGTTTTTTTTTCCTTTTGGCTTTACTGAGTTTTCATGATCCATTCAAGGAGGTGAAGTAATCTCTGCGAGGTTAGGTTGGATTTCAGAAATTATGGTGAGGGATTGTTATACGAATGTTTATATTTCTCCTTGAATTGGCAGGGTTCCAAATGGACATGTGAAAGCACGGGGAATTATATACTTGTCTAATATAAGGATGGTTTTTGTTGCTAGTCAACCTGTTGGCAATTTTGTAGCTTTTGACATGCCTCTGGTGAGTGAATAAAGTCTCTTTCTGGCATTTTCATTAAACGCCAATTTGTTGTTTTCATTTTTCATATGGAAGTTACTTTTAGAATTACAATAGTTGGTAAGTCATACTAGGAAATATTTCACTTCCCAATTTTTCGACTTCAGTTGCCTGATAAATGATAATATTTCTTCTGTGTTTATGCAGCTGTATGTGCATGGAGAAAAGTTCAACCAACCAATATTGTTCTGCAACAACATCTCTGGTTTTGTGGAGTCTGTAAGCGTTTTGCCATTGAATCTAACAAATAATAATAGAAACATGATTTACATAGATTCCTAGAAAATGTTCATTTATCAAATTATCGGCCAACATATTTTAGCACTTGCTTGTACCTCAAGGAGCTAGTAAGTCACTAATTAGGTTTGATGGATATCCATTTTATCAAATGAGGTCTGCACCGTTCAGGGGCGGAACTCGACTTCAACTATAGGGGGCTAACCAAATAAATATCATATTTAAAAAATATTTTAATAAAAACCAAAATTATATAACAAAAGATAGTATTGTTTCTTCACTATTTGCTTTCCTTCACCTTGCAATTAGAGTCTAAGGTCTTTCTTTTAGACATAATTTTATTTGGATTTAAATTATATACAAAAATTTCAATAATCTCTTCTATAATTCCATACACAAATCATTTTTATCATAATTTATTTATTTTTACAAAAAATTAAAAATCTAATAGACAATCTTGTATGAAAATAAAATATTAAAATTAACCTTTATCTAAAAGTTACAATGAACAACAATTTAAAAATTTGTAAATAGTCGATGAATAAAAAAACAAACCCCAATTTCAAAGGAAAAATATATCACGTTCTTCACATCAATTTAAATTTCACCTTTATGATTTTGATTTTTACTCTCTCCAATAATTTTCTTTTTTTCCGATAACAATCAATAATACCTTCTAAAATGGTTAAGGTGACCTCTCCAAAATACTTAATGAAGGCAATATTTTAATAGGCACGGTTTTCTCTTTTAGTTTCTTTTTTCTGATTTACTATTGGACAAATTAGCAAATGAAAAAAAATATACCATCCTATATTCAAACTCTTTAATTTTTAATTTTTTTGTGTATTATTATAGGGGTGGCTAATACATGTAAAATAAAAGTTTTAGTTTAATTTTGTACTTGATCAAAAAATTAAAAATGTTGGGGGTGGCTTAGCCACCCCATGATAAACTTACCTTTCGCCCCTGGCACCGTTACTACCACTGCTTGTGCTGACATGCATGGCAATTGGCAAAGCCATGAAGCAAATTATGCACGCTGTTTTTGTACCAGTAATTTTTTTTTTGTTCTTGTTAATCTATTTGAGATTGCTGAGTAGCGTGATTAATAATTTTTGTTTTGTTTACTTAGGCAGTTAAGCTAATTATCATCCCTGTATTTTCCATCCACACCTGGATATTTGAAAATAATAACCAGGTTGTACAAGATAACCAGCATAGGGCACTCTATTCTACACATTCCTTCAAAATATTGTTCAAGGAAGGAGGGTGCGGTACCTTTGTTCCTCTCTTTTTCAATTTGATCGCATCAGTGCGACAGTACAACCAGGCACATTCAGCTGCTCGGCATGATGCAGCTCCACGTGTTGATCCGCTACAGGCTTCTCAGACTCCTGTTGATGACATGATGAACCATGCGTGAGTGTTCATTTCCTTGCTTAATTCTAATATTTTAAACTCAAGAAATATTTCACTTCTCATCTGGTTACTTGAGAAGTTATGATCACAAGTCAAAAATTGACAAGTCCTAATATATCCCCATCAATTCAGCGGTTTACTTCACGTAAAAACGCCAAATATTTATCGTTATTGTATTAAATGAGATTTAGAAAATTTATTGATATAAATTTATTTTTTTCTAAATATTATAAATGAAGAAAATAGGGACGACAATTAGCTCATTGGAAGCTTCTTTCCGAATCTTACAATTACATCCACGTGGAATCAGGAGCAAAGTAAAACTTTCAAATTATGAAGATTAAACTTAAATGGATATCAATTATATAAAATTTTCATGTTAAAAATGAGAGTCAATTCTACAATACCTGTAGCATTTTATTCTAAACTATATAGAAAATAATATGAGTAGGGCTATTGTACTTCGCGACTTCACGCTCATATCTCCATTTTCAAAATCCAAAACGTCAATCCGAACCGTTCAAGTTGTTCTCCATATTGAAATGTGCTTGGAGACCAAATTTTACATTTTTTGGAATTTTTTTACTATTTATTAAGCCACTTTGAAAATCGCTGATCCATTGTGAACAGTAAAAAATTATGGACCATATGGATCAGCGATTTTCAAAGTGGCGATACTAATGATTTATTACTTATATTTTTTGGTCTCATAGCATTGATATATGATATTGCTGAGAAAGCATAAACAGAAGATGCAGCTGGTTCAAAAGAAAATGAAGCTGCATGATCGTTGATGCAGTTGGTTTAAGTCTATTTTAGTTTTTTTTTTATCCGATATATATGCTTAGAAAGAATTAGATCTAACTTATGAATGATATATGTATTATATTCATATCCGTATTCGTATCCGTCTAATACCTGATCCGTACTCATATATGTATCCGAGAATATAATATCTATATCCGAAAAATTATAACGGATAAGGATACAGTTTGATCACTATCGATCTAGCTCATGTGTATCTGCCTATGAGGAATGATTCTGTTTATCGATCGGTTGAACGGATAATTCAGACATAAAAAATAATATACTTTTTATAGGAAGAATAGAATCTGATATATAATTATTAATCATTTGACAATACAGTGAGCGTCATTTTCATACTATTGTAAACCTAAATATTGTTTGATGACTTTAGCGGAGACCTCGCATTGTTTCGTCAATTACTTTGGAGGCATGGAGAATTGTACATAAAAAGTTTATATATAAGTTATGTACAACTGAAATTAGAGAGTTCTATAGACGTACATATTACAAAAACTACGTTGATATCTGATGTAGTTATATTTTTACATAACAAAAACTGTATATATATATATGTTGTTACCAACCTAGTTAACTTTTGAAAGTCATCTTGTTTTCCTCTTTTAAAAAATTATACTCGCAGTTACTTTTTCTTTTCTTTTGAAATGAAATGAGTGGTCATGGCCACCTGTCTAGAGCTAGTGTACCGCAGGATTAAATGAGTCTATAAATTGTGCAAATTTTCATTGAACAACTCGGATTTAACTGAATTCCACCTGCCTAGGTCTTGATTCTTTTCAAAGACACGTACTACTGTGATGAAATTAGTTAATTTTGCTAATATATATGTTTGATGTACATATTCTAAATTTGAATACCAGCACATTTGAAGTCTGTCTGATACTTTGAAGATTCAGGGGTTAACAATAACATAGTATTGTAGTTTGACCTGTTATTCAGGGGTTAACAATAACAAAGATGTTCAAACAATTAATAATTCAACATGTTCCGGAATATAATATGTGAACTACCTAAATACAACTAATTGGAGTACTAAAAAATCACAAATTGTGTACAAAGATTTCTTCGTGGTATGTAAAAAAATTTAAAATAAGTATCAAAAAAAAGCAAAAATTCTCATACCGATACATATTATAATGAGCATAAACATCTCAGGCCCGAAACCAATAGTAGTCGACACAAAGAAATTAGCGACAGCTGGAATGAACACAACCATGGAATATGGATACTTAGTAGCGATGGCCATGATCGAGTACACTTTTCTGATGAATGCCCACCTCATTTCCAGAATCGTACGTCCACCTCGTGCGCCTCTTGACTTTGATTCTTTTAAAGATTTCTTCCTTAATTTTCTTGATTTCTCCGGGACCGCTTTTCTTTGTTTTCTGGTAGTAGAGTTATTTTAGTATTTTTGCCAAGTGAGCGGGGCAGGGAAACGACTTTGTATCTACACGAGATGAGGGAAAACAGAGAGAGGTTTCAAGATATAGACTTGGACACGTGGCTACACTATGTAAAGCGGTTTTGTCTCGTCAACTTTAGTCTCGTCAACGCGAAAAGTATAATATAACTTTTACAAAATGGGAGATGTTAGCAGAGAAACTTTTGTGGGTTTCTTGCAGCCCTCTTGGACAAAGTTTTACATTGTCAGAGATATTCTTTGGATCTTGATACGAAGGTGACGAATTGGTGGAGATACGTAGCAAAATTTAACTACCAATCAGTATTAGGGATAAAGCGGGACAAGAACAAGGGTTGGTTACTTGCACTGCTAGTCTGCTAGTCTGCTACTACATATATCAGCTCTACTAACGTTCTATCTTCTATCGGTTTGAAGTATTTTTTGTCAGAACCGAAAATAATAAGTTTGAAAATTAATTCAACTTATATTCTATCCGTTCACTACTATAGAAAACTACTAAAAAAATTAACGACATACGGTTCCGCGACCGTGTTCACGTGCATCGTATATGAAAAGGTCAATACTTTGTACACAGTTTTGGAACCGTGTCTATAACAATTTATGTACATAGTTCTTAAAACAGAACTGTGTCCGATCTCCAAGAAATTAAAATGTCTAAGATATGTCATTTATACACGATCATAACAACCGTATATAATGATGTGGATTATATACCTGTCCCATCTAAGAAACTTTGTATGATAATTTGGACTATACATGATTTATTTTTACAAACCGTGCATGTTACTCTTTACACACAGTTTGTTATCAATAACCCTGTATGCAGAGGCAGATTCAGAATTTTCGTCAGGGGGGCAAAAAAATATCGAATCGGGTTTAAATAGCTAATCAGATTTAAATCCATTAACTAATTGGGTACTCGATAAAAAATAATGCTTTAACTTATACTTTCCAATGCTTTGAATTGTAATTTCTGATACTCTAACTTATAATTCTAATTATCAATCAAAATTCAACAAATTTATTTCAATTTTAATCCTAAATTTAATCCGAATTACAAATCAAACATCCAGAGAGGGGCAAAAAAAATTTCAAGGGAGGCAAAGTCGGTCAGGACCGATAGATTTCCACTAAAACTCAAAATTCATGGGGACAGCTGCCCCCCCGGGACTACCTGGGTCCGCCCCTGCCTGTATGATATCTATGTTTATTAAATTTTATTTATAATTGTATATCATCCATATTTTCTAGTCATTAAACATATAATGTATTTCTATGTTTATTAAATTTTATTTATAATTGTATATCATCCATATTTTCTAGTCATTAAACATATAAGAGTAAAGCTAGGGTGCACTTATGTCTATCAAGGTCATTGGTACGAATCGAACTCCGCTGCTTTTCTGGAAGAAAAGGAGGACCCTTCTTTTCTGAATCGAACGATTCAAAATTCGTTGAAATTTGTGCATGAAAAAGTTTCTTTATCGAGATATGCACATGAAAATTTTGAATCGTTGGATCCAGAAAAGGAGGCTCCTCCTTTTCTCCAAGAAAAGCAGCAGAGTCAGACTCCATTGGTACACTTAACTTCTCTGCTGTCAGATTTGCTTAAGATTCGTGCAGGATGGAAGCACTCGTCTATTGATAGACCAAACAAAATTTGAAATAAACTCTCCGTTAACTCATTCACCTCCGTTATTCTCCATCCTCTTTGTTGAATATTAAACTATCTTCTATTATAAATGGGGAGTACAAGAGTTTACAATGCTACTTGATATATTTCTTATTCTCTCACTCTCGCTCTTAAGCATATGGACCTCTAATGAGTTCTCTAAAATATTATACATGCTATAAGATAAAATATTAAAATAACATAGAAATTTCTAGCTCAATCATCTTGACCGACAATATAAGTCGGTAGTGAAAACTTGACTAGCTTCAAGATCAATCTTGATTTAATTATCTAATTGGGCTTGGGCCTCTTCAACACTCTCCCTCGGCACCGACTTGGTGTTGTCTTTGTCTTCGGTATTTCGTGTTTATCTGGATCATCATACTTCTTGTTGTTTCTTTTAATTTTCTGAACTTGAAGTTGCTCAGACGTCTGCGGTCGATTTTTCAGAATAGTCATATCTAGAAGAGAAGGTTCTGGAATCTTCTTCTCACGCTGCCTTAACATAAGTCGTGGTCGAGCTTTCTTCTCTCGACGGATCATCAAGTGAGTTACATCTTCTTGCACAAACTCTCGTCCTGCTGTCTACTCCACAACAGCGACACTCCTATGTGTTGTCTCGTCATCATCACCCTTTCTTGGTGATGGTCGCCACCTCAGTGCTCTCTTGTGGCTTCTCCTCATCAGCCACCGTGCACCTCACAACTCCAGTCTCCTTCTTGACCGGTTCATTATATGGTTCTTCAAAGAACCATGACTCGAAGTCGATCTCCTCATCCTCAGGCTCATCAACCTCTTCGACATCCTCTACGTCGGCCATCGACTGTATCGCAACAGCCGCCACTGTGTCCCACTCTTCTTCACTTGGGACCTCCTCTGGTGTCTTCTTACCACGAAGCTTCCTACATTCTTCTTGAACTGACACTCCCGTATAGTGCCCTCATATATAAAGGACATTTGTATACTGTATTATCATACAATGTATACAAAATTACGAAGTTTTGAATGTACCTTCGATATATAGAACAAAAAAAAACAAAAATTGAAAAAATATTTCTCTAATTTTTTTTTAGTTTACAGAATTTAAGGCATATATATATAGGGAGTGGCTAAGCTACAAACGTTTGCACCAAGCCCTTGGTGCAAACGTTTTGGTTCTCCTATTTGCAAAGTCCAAACGGTCGATCCAAACCGTTAGATATTTAATCCATATTAAAATGTGCTTGGAGACCAAATTTCACATTTTTTGGAATTTTTTTGCTATTTATTAAGCCACTTTGAAAGTTGCTGATTCGGGTGAACAGTAAAAACAGTGCAATCAAATTCTGGACCGTGTGATCAGCAACTTTCAAAGTGGCTTAATAAATAGTAAAAAAATTCCAAAAAATGTAAAATTTGGTCTCCAAGTAGATTTTAATATAGATTAAATATCTAACGGTTTGGATCGACCGTTTAAACTTTGAAAATCCAAAAACCATTCGTTTGCACCAAGGGCTTGGTGCAAACGTTTGTAGCTTAGCCACTCACCATATATATATATATATATATATATATATATATATATATATATATATATAATTGAGCTATGGTGAGACGTAGAGTAAAAGACTTGTTTTACTCCACGTAAAAAATTTCCATTTTCAAAATCCAAACAATTGATCCGAACCGCTCAACATGATCTCCATATTGAAATATGCTTGGAGACCAAATTTTACATTTTTTGAATTTTTTTTACTATTTATTAAGCAATTTTGAAAATCGCTGATCCAATGGTCCAGAAGTTTTTACTGTTTTTTTACTGTTCACCCGGATCAGGGATTTTCAAAGTGGCTTAATAAATAGTAAAAAAAAAAATCCAAAAAATGTAAAATTTGGTCTCCAAGCACATTTCAATATGGAGATCATGTTGAGCGGTTCGGATCGGTTGTTTGGATTTTCAAAATGAAAATATTGCATGGAGTAAAACAAGTTTTTACTCTACATCTCACCATAGCTCATCTATCTCTCTCTCTATATATATATATACATAATTTAAAAGTGGTCCCGGTTCGTTTATGATTTTCAAAAGTCGTTAGATACCTTCTAGAAGGTGGTCTCAAGTGTTAACTGTCAATTCCGTTACTAAGGAGGACCACACGCCAGTTAGTTTATGATATCCAAAAATCGTTAAATACTCTAGAAGGTGATCCCAATTGTTAACTATCAATTCCGTTACTAAGGAGGACCACACGCTTTCATGAGGGACTATGCGGATATATAACTATTTTTGAAAAGTCGCTACTAGTTCGACATCCATTGTATATGTTTATAGGTTTACTGCAAGAGGTTTACCGAATTAGCTTCATTAGTTTACAGGGACTTTCAGTTATATTCAGCGATTTTTCGGGGATTTGAATCCGGGGACTATTAGCAGCTTCCCACAAGTAATACTAATAGCAACTTGATAATTGTTTTGCGAGTGAGGCTATGGTGCTATGCATAGCACGGATGGCTAGTGTACTACGGCTCAATATGGTACTTTTTAAAATCCTAACGGTCGATCCGACCGTTCAATGTGATAACCATATGAATATGTACTTGTAAACTAAATTTTATATTTTTTCGAATTTTTTTACTATTTTTTCAGATAGGTAGAATTTTGATGGTCCAGAATTTTCAAAAAACACTGATTTTTCTACCTATCTGAAAAAATAGTAAAAAAATCCGAAAAAAAATATAAAATTTAGTTTGCAAGTACATATTCATATGGATATCACATTGAACGGTCGGATCGACCGTTAGGATTTTAAAAAGTACCATATTGAGCCGTAGCACACTAGCCATTGGTGCTATGCATAGCACCATAGCCTCACTCTTTTTTTGCTTCAATCCTTCAAACATCCAAAATTTGGGGTACTTCTAACGTGCACTCCAAGTTGTATTTACATCATCTTTGAGAGCATATTTCTTTAAAATATATTCAATAATAAAAAAATTTAATTTTAGAGATTTAATTATTGTCTTTTCAGCAAAGAAAATATTTTCGCCTATTTATTTATTAGAAGAAAATATTTAAGCACATTGAACAATTAGTACTAGATTGAAATAAAAAATTCAAATCTAGGAGTAGACACTTGCTTACCCAATTTGTACATGGATCCGCCGATGAATGTAGGGCTCGGATCATTGCTTGGTACGCACTCTTGACTGTAGTGTTCCATCTCCAACAAGGTTCATCTTGGGACACATCAATGAGTACGATCTGTGACAGCTTATCCAAAACCTGATTTATTATTTAAGTTCCACCTGTGCACATGAAGCAATAGTGGTTCAGAAACAACTGTTAGCATCTGATTGTGCTTGGCTAATTGAGCATGATG
Source organism: Carex kokanica (assembly GCA_025461125.1). Lineage (NCBI taxonomy): Eukaryota > Viridiplantae > Streptophyta > Magnoliopsida > Poales > Cyperaceae > Carex > Carex kokanica. Next base: position 199,220 of record JAJGRX010001448.1, on the reverse strand, counting down.
TCCGTACATGTAGAATATGTGTATAGGACCGGAAAAGTATGGCACCCTCCCTCCACCCCCAAGTTCCATCACCCCGTATGAATCTGACGGACATTTTAAAAATTGCTTTAGAGTATCCTCCCGGAGTCCCATGGCTATGGCTGATGATGTCGTGGAGGCAGTGCATCTATATATAGGTTTCCATATTCGATGCTCAGACTTGGTCTAGTACCAATGCCATTTCAATAGCAAAGCTCGATTAAAGATTGTCAGATCCTTTATTGTCTGAAGGATAGTTCGGTCACTCATTGTCAGATCCATTGTTGTCTGAACTCGGGATGTGTCAGACATACGACCATAATTGCAAACAATACCCACAGCAATTGTTCCCGGTAAAATTACATTAATTTTGCCTTTTGTTGTCCACTTATGCCTCATGTTTGGTTGTGGGATGGAATAAGAGTTTAATTCTTGTTATATAATTAGTATCTTATTATTAATAATTAACTAATTTAGGCTTCTAAAACTTTAGCCCTCTACTAACTCTAACCAAACAAGAAATATAAGTCAGGATTTAACTTTAGACCTCAACGAAACATGAATAATTTAGACTGATCTAAGTTGGAATAATCAATTTAGGCCTCCTTAGCTTTAGTCCACAACCAAACACCACCATAGACTATTATACATGCAAGAAAGGTTGCTTATGTTATGTCTGACAAAACCATTTGAAACAAATTTCCTAATTCAATATTGCAGTATCTATTTTAACATGAATATAAATATATGCATATTATTGTGCTACACTCTAGAGGGACAATTCATTTTCTGTTAAAATAAAACCATGTAAGAGGTAATACTACAAAACAGCAAGGGATGTTAATTATATAAACATATAGTGTTCCATTGATTTTGGTTATAAAATAAGATAATTATACTTAATTTTGTGCCAGAATCACGGAGGATTGCGGTCAAATTATAGATTATGGAACTAAAAAATACATATTAATCTAGAATCCCTCTATTAAACATTTTGCAACTTAATTGAGTAAAGTAAACTAAAAATTATAATAAACATTTTACGGCTTTATTGAGTAAAGTACACTAAGAATTATAATGAACTCTAAAAAGATGGCATAAAATGAATAAATTAAAAGAAGAATGAAGAGCTTATATCTAATTGGCTCGTTTATGCTAAGGCCATTTCCATGACTTTGGCCATCGATGTGGTTGTTAGTCATATTATGCAGAAATGCAATTGTTACTTCTTGATAATCAGTTTGCATTGTACAGCTAGAGAAGTGTGCTTGTACTGGTAAGAGATGTTATACATTTTCATTCATACTTATTTAAATAATATGAAGTTTTCACTGAAACCAAGAGGTACAAACCCAAGACACTTATTTTTCTGGTACGGTACTGGTAAGCATTAATCTATGCATATTATTGTGCTACACTCTATGGGACAATTCATTTTCTGTTAAAATAAAACCTTGTAAGAGGTTATACTACAAAACAGCTACGTTGTTTGTATAAACAAATAAAGTTTTGCAATGACTTTTGGTTATAAAAGAAGTAATTATACTTAATTTTGTGCCAGAAGCAAGGAGGATTGCGGTGTAATCATAGATTATGGAACTACAAAATACATATTAATCTAGAATTCTAGTATTGAGCATTTTGCAGCTTAAGTGAGTCAAGTACACTAAAAATTATTATTAAACAATTTGGAGCTTAATTGAGAAAATATTTTGCAGCTTAATAAACAATGAGAAAAGATTCAAAAATCAAATAAATAAAATACCATTTGACCTTCTTTAGCAGTTTTCTTGATATTTGTTATAAGCTTTTTTTTTCTCTTAGGCTTGCAGTCCTGCCTCTCCCTTTCTATTTCTCCACTGGATCTATCAAACATTCTCTTATTGTCTCTTAGCAACAATTACAGCTTTTTGCTTCAAAATAACTAAATTAGCTTTTTATGCTTGACGAAATCACTCTCTAGAGCTTTTTGTTTTTCAACAGGTTTTAATTTTTTTGAATCCTTGATTGCAGCTCCTATAACATGCCCATTGTTCAACTAAATAACATTTTGACTATAGAGATCCCATTATTATTATTATTATTATTATTATTATTACTATTAAAGGCTGAAGAGCCCATATATTACAAAGTATCTCAAAAATAAACCCTGTATATCCTCTAAATCCCAAGGAAACCCTTAAACAAGCCAGTAGTTGGTCTCAGCACTCGACACTATGCTTCATTGACAGAAATCAATAGCTAGTGGCGCAACCATGCCAGAAAACTGGTACAGGGCTACAAGCTAATCATTTCCAATCTCAGCTCCACACATTTGCATCACAGACCCTACTTAACCTGTTTATTAAACTCAATCTTTATCTCATATGATCATTAAAACAAATTCTCTTATATAAGAACATTAGAATTGGAGCTTATTCACTGCGGGCTATTGTTGAATTGATCCAATATTTGCGGATAATCGCTGCTAAAATCAACATATCAATGACCTTCTCAGAGCAAGCTCTTGAGATCATACAAACACACTTCCGAAATTTTGCATATAAATGTATGCTAACAAAGTTCTAACATATAGTTTACAGCATAAAAAAGATATTGATGGGATGGTTGATGCATAAGAATTAAACTCCCCATTCATATCAAATATTGCAAAACACCTCTCAATTGTATGTATGACTCTATTGAAATTGGTTCTAATAACGTTCCCTTTCCTCTAGCGCAGTATCTATCAATGCAAAAGTTATGCAATTGATGGTCTGATGCATACCTGCCATAAGCAAACTTTAGTCGCATCATTATCTGAAGGATAATTATTTTGGTTAGTACGGTCACTCATTTTAGCTTGGTTAATGCCCAAATATTAATTACACTTCCATTGAATTAACAATAAAAAGTTAATATCATTATACTAGTACTTGAGCAATCAGGGCTTCATTTCAACAAACTACCCGCAGTTCGCAACATGACATGAACAATTCGAACTTGTACTGAAATCAAGTCCAAAAACCAAATTCATAGTTTGAATATTCACGGAAATCAAAATGAATCAATAGAAATTGGGAATCCCAAAAAACCCATACTAGCTGAGGAGAAGAGGAATTTGCCCCGGAACCGATGAATCCATGATGACTTGGGCAAAAGCAAGAAAGGTGAGCAATGGCGAGTAGCAGTATGTTGATCGCTCAAACAGAAGCGACCATGGCGGAGGCGTTGGACAAGTAGTATCAGACGCAGGATCGCCGAGAAAAATTAAATAAAAAAACTTGCTAAGCAGGCATGACACGTGCTACTTACCTCAGCCGGCTTCGGAGAGAATGCACCGAAGTCCGTTTATTTAAACACTAACCTCTGCAGAAAGGAGTGAAGTCGCGTAAAATAAGAAATAGAATTGGAATTCGTGTCGCATATCTAACCGGAAGCGGAGGCGACGAAGGAAACGAGAGGAATTCGCGCGACTTTTCTCCTTCGAAATCCCGTCGGAAAATCCACGCCAAAACGAAGGTATTTGGCGAGAATTGTACGGAACCGCGTGAAGTGACGCAAAACCCCTTCCGTCTCCCCGTTTGCTCCGATTGATGATCTGACCGCGAGTCGCTTTCTCATTTGCTCCGACGAAGTGTGTTTCTACTTCTTCTCCTCCGTTCTTCTTCCTATCCACTGTCAAAGAAATTATTTTGGTTTCCTTTCTCTTACAAAATTAAACCATAAAAGTTAGGTGTTAATAGTATTATTTGTAAATTGAAAACAGTTTAAGAGTAATTATAAGATTATTGAGAATGAATTCGTTCTGAGAAAATAGTTTAGCCGATTTTAAAATTTCAATTCAAAATTATGTCCATTCTATTCTTTCTATTCTATTCAATTGAATTCTTACTTATTTTGTTTCCGATCACAGTGTTACATTCTAGGGGCAATTTCAGGTATACCCCTCAAAAATTTCAAAATTATGTATTTTTCCCTCCAAAGTTTGAAATTACGTATTCCCCCTCTAAACTTCAAAAACTCACAAATTTACCCATTTTATTGTCTTTTATATTAAAACTCATTTTAATTTATAAAATACCCATTTTACCAAAGCATAAAACGCCTATCATACTCAAATTTGAATTTGAAGGGTTCCTCTTCTGAACTGCTTTAAGATCTGTGCACCTACATCAGCACGAATCTTGAAGCGAACACATACGGATATTGATGCTACGTGCACAGATCTTAATGCGATGCGCGCATATCGAAATTGCTTTAAAATCCGTGCGCGCTAGATCAGCACGAATCTTAAAGCCAACACGCACATATATTGAAGCTACACGCACAGATCTTAATGCGATCCGCGTGGATCGGACGGTAAATGAACTCTTCATATTCAAATTTGAGTCCGATGGACTTTTTATGTTTTTAATAAAGGTAAAATGGGTATTTTATAAATTTAGAATGAGCTTTAATATAACAAATAATAAAATGGATAAATTTGTGAGTTGTTGAAGTTTAGAGGGGGGAATACGTAATTTCAATGTTTAGAGGGGGAAATATGTAATTTTGAAGTTTTTGAGAGGTATAAATGAAATTCCCCCTACATTCTATTAAAACTTTCTTCGTGGGATTATTCTGTTTAAGCAAAATCGGAAATCCGTAGGACCACTAGTATTTTTAGTTCTTATTCCTATCCCATTTACTCAACGGAGGGCCGGAGGAGCTTTCGGCTAGAATGGGCCTTAATTGCGCAAGATGCAATTCTCAATGGTACAATTGAAAAAGGCCCGTTAAATTATTCGGAAAATAGTAAACTAATGGGCTAACCTGTGAGCTCAGGTGTAGTCCCTGATTCACAGCCCATCAATTCAATATAATTTAAGAAAATTTGGGATTTATATAAACAAATTTGCAGTACATTTTATTCTTCGGAGAATGCAGCGTATAACCCTTCTGCCATCTACGATCTATCCAAAGTCCAAACACTTAAAATGACCTGAAAACTAAACCAATTTCTTATTAGTCAAATTAATACCTTGGAATTTAACTATGTGACATTCCTTAAGAGCTAGCCACTATCAGGGTATAAAAAAAAAGACATTCCTTAAGAGCTCCTCCCAGCTGTACGAAATTAATTATAAAACCCCAAAATAAATCTGGGCAGTACTTTCAGTTTAGATTACTGATATATATTAACTTCTATATTCAAAAAAAATTTCGCAACTATTATTCCGTGTGCATATAAATCATTTCATCTAAAATGTACAGATCAGATTTACCAATATCTAACGAATTTGATTAAGAAAAAAAAAAACATTTGGTATCTCAGTCTCTTAATTATATCATTTTTTTTTTCTGGGCTGGCATGTAGAGAATCAATTTCACATGCTCCCAATAGGCTTGTGCTTAGTTGGAGGCAGATAATTGGATTTTGTATGATAATGGAAAATGTTAGCAATTTAATTTGAAACAAGTATTATTGGTTGGACAAATATAATTTAACAATCCTAGAACTCTTAAAGCCTAACCGTGACTAGGATTGATATAATTGCAGGTATCTTACCTGCCTTTTTTTTTTTTCTGATGGATACCTCAATTATTTAAGTGAATGGCCACTGCTTGTATTTTATATTTATCAAAAAAAAATTGAAATAAAAACTCTCATGAATTTCGGAAATATTTTGTTTTGTTCAAACTCTCTTACAGAAATTAAGTATTCGTCTCTTCATAAAGATGAAATGAAACTCATCACCCTTTATAGACAAGTACATTTAGAAAGAACATATTTAAATTGATTTGTAATAATTACCCATTACTTTTTACTAAAATTGTTGTGTAACGTAACAACTACACAGGATATTTGCACTGTAGCTGGCGCTTTCATTTTAAGTTTTTAACTAAATGACAAGGGACCTCATTATTTTCTCTAAAAAAATGTATGGAGGAGATCTAAACAGCACCGGCCATCTGGCCCAATACACAATTCAATAATATGCGTATCTCGGCTGTCACAAGCTATAATTAAACTATGAATTGAAAATATAATTTAGTAAAGGAGACCAATGATGTGGCTTCATTAAGAATCATTAAGTTTTGCAATATTTAAAAATGATTTGTGGGTTATGTATGAATGATTACGGACAAGATTTGGGGTCGCTTTTAGCCTTTGGATTTGGAGACAAGATTCGAGTGCCTTTTGTCCCACTTACACTTGAGAGAACATGCTAAGATGCTCCCTTCCTTAATATGATTTCATACTTCATAGGATAAGGGTAGGCCTATTATTAGCCTAGCCTATATATATTCAAATCAATCTTTATGTACCCATAATTCTATTTACATATTTAACAAATTATTTATTTACCTTTTCTTAATCAAACACATGGTGGCAGGTTGACTAACTTGATCAGACAGTTTGAAAGAAAATCAACAATATGTGTGTGTGAAAATGGGATTATTTCTCTCTTACCCGGGACTCGTCCTGCATAAATTTTGACTGTAAATTTGTGAGGAAAAGGTTTGAAATTAAAATAACACAAATTTACGAGCAAACATAGAGGGATGAGATCCATGCAAGACTAGGCATTTTCAAATCGTAAAAAATGCTTCTTTTGATCTCCTCAAAAGAAAAAGAAAAATAAGTAAATAAGTTTTTTTGAAGGTTACAAAAATTATTTCCACATTTTTTTTCCTTTTTTTAGAAGGAAAAAATAAGGAAAAAAAAAATACAGAAACAATAGCAACCAACTAACAGGCATCTTTGCAGATAAAAATGTTTTTTACCGAGTCGGTAATACAAATACATTCAAAAATGACAATTTATGTCGGTGTACTTTCAGTAATAGTTACTTTTTACTCTTACGGATAGTGACATATTTTTACAGGTACTATCAAAATATGACATAAAGATGAGAAAGAAAACTCAAGCAAAGCGAAAGAACCGATTGATATAATTCGTACGTACTTTCTAGATGAATTGAACATGTTGTTTAATAAAAGTCGTGAGGTTTACAAGTGTAAGACTTGTAAGGATGGTGATAGGTTCACTCTATTACAAAAAAATACAGAATTTTGCTGCTCACAAGAGTAGGGGTGTAAACGGATATGGATATCCGGACGGATATTCGCTCTGAATTTGCTTATTATCCGTATTCGGATTTAAACGGATACGGATAATTTTTGCATAGGAAAATTTGATGCGGATACGGATACGGATAATTTTTTGAAAGTATAAACGGAGCGGATATCCGCACTATCCGGATCTGAAATTTCAACTTCTCCGCTTCCCTGTAACTTGACTTTCAGCAGTTAATATTCCCTAACTCCTCTTCATTCCTATATCTTCTCCATTTCTTTACATTTTTTTAATTTACTTTTGTTTTTCTTAATTGTTTTTAATTTTTTTAATTTAGTATTTGTACTTAAAGTTCATATGACTCAATTATCCGACAATTATCCGTGGATTATCCGCTCCGTATTCGTATCCGTGGATTATCCGCTCCGTATCTGTATCCGTTTAAGACGGATTTGGTTTTGAATTTTGATATCCGTTTACTATCCGTATCCGTATCCGTATCCGCTCATTAAAAAACGGATACGGATTTGGTTTCAGCATTATCCGCTTCGAATCCGCTCCGTTTACACCCCTACACAAGAGACAAAAAAATACTGAATGTTATATTAAGGTGCAATTTTGACAATTAACTCGATTATAAATTAAAAGGTTGCCATTATACTCTAATCTACAATACAACCTTTGTTAAATAATATTCATGTCAAGTTGATAAATTATTAGTATTTATTTAATAGATATATAGGCATCGGTCAATAGATAAAAATTATACATAGCGATTTTGAGATTGGTAGGTAGAGAAATTGTGGTGGAAAGATAAGTTATTAACAAGGGTCACACGTCTTTTCACGACCTAGCAAACAAAGCATTTCTCAATTATTCTGGGCTTCTAGCTACTGCACTTGGGCTGCGGTACCACATGGCTTCTTTTCATTGGCGGTTGATCTCGGTGCCTACATCTAATTAGGCCGAAAGCAATAATGATTTTTAGGCTCCTTAGGCAGATTAATAAAAAAATTAAATACTTATTTAGACAATCTTAACAACACTTTTTGAAATCATATAAAAATATAGACAATAGAAATTATTTATTTGACATTTTTTATAGATTAATTATTTATCATTTTTCATGCAATTTTATTATCATTTAATACTCCACAAAACATCTTTGAATTTGACCTTCATTTGATGAACAACGAAATGTGCAACAAATTTCATCATTTTTTATTTATAACGTGTGTATCTAGATTAATTATATTCACTTGCACGCAATTCAAAATCATAAGTTATTTTTTACGGTTGTTAATTATTTTTTTGAGATAAAATGGAGGTTTGGTCATCGATTATAAATATTCGTAAGAATTCTTCATTTTAATTTTAAAATTGTCAAATGAGTAGTTTTCAATGGATCTCATTTATTAACAAATATTACTAAAATAGTGTTTTTCGAATAACAAATATATGGATCGGAGATATAATAACATTATTTTTACACTACTGATTTTTGGTTCTGTGTTCATGTGACTTTACACGGCCGTTTACACTGATAGAAGTGCCTTTTACACTGAAAACAAAAGTACCTTAAGGGAAAGTTAAACCATTTCATAAAGTGAATTGAATATCTGACACATTTTTTTCTTACAACTTCACTTTATATAAGAATAATTTTGTCTTTATATAAGAACAAAAGTACTTCAATATATGCCGACATTTTTAAAATTACCCTAAGTTCAATACAAATTATTAAAATTACCCACGGTCCCAAATCTTTATTAAAAATACCCATACCGGCCAATTATTGGCCGGTTCCGTGATTTTTTTTTTTTTTTAGAGAAAAATTGCTAAAATGCTGAAATGAAATCTAACACAAAAAAATTGAATTGTTTTTTTAAATATTTGTTAGAAAATATGCTACAATAGGGCTGAATTTGTGCTAAAATACGGTAAATTACAATAATTATGCTAAAATACAGTAAATTTACTAAAATACGGTAAATTACAATAATTATGTAGAATTATGCTAAAGTACGGTAAATTACGCTAAATTACGTATGAATAGGGCCGATTTTGTGCCATCTTTCATAAAACATAAAAAATAGTAAAAAATTCCAAAAAATAATAAAAATTGGTATTCTACAAGTTCATTATGTAACTAATTTACTGAGCTACGTAGATTGGAGAATAGAAATGAAAATCTCAATCGAAAACTTCAACTGAAGTTTTGAGGCCCTTCTCTTAGTTTTTTGGCGATTCTGAAGTTTCCGATTGAGATTTTCATTTCTATTATCCAATCTACGTAGCTCAGTAAATTAGTTACATAATGAACTTGTAGAATACCAATTTTTACTATTTTGGGGAATTTTTTACTATTTTTTATGTTTTATGAAAGATGGCACAAAATCGGCCCTATTCATACGTAATTTAGCGTAATTTACCGTACTTTAGCATAATTCTACATAATTATTGTAATTTACCGTATTTTAGTAAATTTACTGTATTTTAGCATAATTATTGTAATTTACCGTATTTTAGTACAAATTCAGCCCTATTGTAGCGTATTTTCTAACAAATATTTAAAAAAACAATTCAATTTTTTTGTGTTAGATTTCATTTCAGCATTTTAGCAATTTTTCTCTAAAAAAAAAAAAAAAAAAAATCACGGAACCGGCCAATAATTGGCCGGTCCGGATTTTTAATCAAAACCGGCCAATAATTGGCCGGTATGGGTATTTTTAATAAAGATTTGGGACCGTGGGTAATTTTAATAATTTGTATTGAACTTGGGGTATTTTTAAAAATGTCGGAATATATGGATGTATTTTCATTTGTATGTTATTTTAGGGTGGGGAAATGATAAACAAGCACTGTACTTTTAGAACATTATAATATCCTGCAAATAAATAAAGAAAAAATATTTTTGTACGAAATAATAATAAAGAAATTTCGATCCATATCTCCAAGAGAAGACATTAAAAAACAGATATACTTTTAAAAAAATCCTGTACGGACATAAAAGTATATGTCAGAGACCATCTTTCTTTAATGCCCATTTGAATATATATATTTAAGGGAAGAAGGACTGTTTTGGAATCTTTTGATTTTTCAATAGAATGGAGCCAGGAGGAACAATTGAGTCTGAAGTTTCACATGGATCTGCCTATCCATCATATAAATTCCTGTGTTTTGGAGGGTATGCATGAATTATTTTACCCACCTGCCAGGGATGCACTAGGCATTTCCAGAATTTTATAAGCATGTCAATTTATTTGACTTAATTTTTACAAGTATTATATGTACTCCTTAGCAGCCACTGCTAAGTTCTAAAAAAAAAGTTTTACCAGTAGCAGGTTATCACTGGCACTATCTCATCCCAAAAACTTCACTGAGACTGTGATAAGTAAATTTTTTCTGGTTTTAAGGACCACTGATCAACTGACAAGTATAAGCGCATTTATGAAATTATGATACAGGTCTAATTATAATTCCAATTATCAATGATCATATCGATATAATTAATTTAACTACCTGTGTACATTCATAGCATATCTGTAGTGGTCCTAAAATACTAAAAATAGTATATCATTCGTTTGTTTCTATATTACTTCTTTAATTTATACCTAACTGTGTTATTAAAAAGAAAATCCAAGTCACGGGAAAACCTAATTTTATTGATTCCGATCCCAAAGCGTTGGGGGTGATGACTGATGACTGGTGAGATATAATTGAAAGAAAATAATGAGAAAAATATTTCAAAGAAGATCCATTGCGGGTCCCCGGATAATTACAGTCCGAATCCACGTGAGACAAAGATCCGCAAAAATTGCGTAAAAACCTAAAAATAATTGGCCTCTGGTCGCACGTGTTTCAACTCTGACTGGTTTAAGGGAACTTGACAAGCATTTACGAATCGAAAAAAAATATCTTTCAGTTTAAACTTAAAACCAAATGATTTTCCTAATAATTTTTTTTAACAAAATATCATAATAGAATCAACTTCATTTTAATCCTTCCCTTCCCTTCTTTTTTCTTCCCATGACGAACTCTAATTTTTTTTTTTTTACATTTATTTGTAATTTTATGTTTATTAAAATAAAATAAAAACAACAACCTTCAATATTAATAATTCATAAAACTTAGCTTCACATTTAGAAATTATTTATGAAGTATTAAATTTACAAAATACAATGTCACACGGACGATTCTGGAAAAATTTCTAACGCAAATTAAAAAATTATTACCACCGAAAATTTCAATTTTCAGTAATTGCCTGATGTTTCCAGTTTGATATGTCAAATTGTCTTACCATGTATTTTGACCAAAAATAGAAGGTAACTTTTAGAATGTTATGGTAGCGTGTAATTAGAAAGTCAAATTTAATAGAACAAAATACGATAAATTGGAAATAAAAAGTACGAATATCAAGAAATTTACATTTTACAAAATGTCGTATAATATTGCTTGAGTTGTCGAATAATGACTATTGTGTCCCTAATATGATCAAAATATATAATTGAGAGTACAACTAGGGTGTGATGTGCTCACCAAACTCTTTGGTGAGCATCACTCTACATAAACTATCGGATTCACTTCAAACGAGATGAATCCAACCGTTGAAACCGATGTGCTTTACAAGTGATGCGTGTACATGCAAAATTTTGAATTTTTTGAATTCATTTAGTCTCAAGTCAAGCGGTCAAAATTGATGAAAAATGAATGATCCAAAATAAAGTTGTTTTAATGCATTCAAAAAATTCTCAATTTTGACTGCTTGACTTGAGACTAAATGAATTCAAAAATTCAAAATTTTGCATGTACGCGCATCACTCGTAAAGTACATCAGTTTCAACGGCTGGATTCATCTCGTTTGAAGTGAATCCGATAGTTTATGTAGAGTTGTGCTCACCAAAGAGTTTGGTGAGCACATCACACCCTAGTTCTACTCTATAATTGATATACAAACTTCCGATTTGTAACTCTGAAAATAAATAATTCCGTGTATTCAAAATGAGGAGGGTTTAAGTGCTTTTTCAGGTACCTAACTGAAACAAACGGTTCAGATTTACTCTCAACCAGTGACTGCTCGGGATGGCGCAGGGGCAGTATTATTTGTGCTTTGAGATTTGTGCCAATTTAACATACGGGCTGAGAGTAAATCTGGGCCGTCGATTTCAGTCAGATTCAGTCAAATACCTGGGAGGATGCGAATTCCTTCATTTATTCCACCATCGTGCCTTCAGGTTTTAATTTTCTAATAACAATTTTTTTTAAAGTTACATGTCAAAATAAAACCATTAAACATGATCTATATTATTTTCTCCACATGCACATAAAAAATTTATCACTTTTCAATTTTGCTTTTATATAAGTCAATAAGTAGAAAAATCAACGTCCAAAATTTATATTGATATAGAAAATGATATAGATCAAATCAACGTCCAAAATTTTTAATATGTACATATATAAAATGATATAGATCAAATCTAACGTTTTATTTTGATATTTGAGTTTACAATTTTTAGTTATTAACATTTAAAAAACAGAGGTATGATGGAGGCACAAAAAATAGAGGCATTTGAACCCTCCTCATTCAAAATAGTATATAAAGTTAATAATGGATTTTGAAATTAGTAATTTTATTTGAGAAATATAATTTAACTAAAAGAACGAAAAGACAGAAATTTATTCTGTTTATAATTCAATCAATATTATATCTATTTATAATATTTAGAGTTCCTATTATTCATACCTTGGTAATTCGAAGTTCTAGATATTCATACTTGTAAATTTGGATTTTTAATAAACTATTTCCCTTAAACTAATTTAAAAATTGAGTACTTTTTAAAATTCAAAGATAATTTGACTATCTAAAATTTGAAAGTTGAAATAATAACAATATATTGAAAATGCGAGAGTGCAAATTTATTTAATATTTTTACAAGTTTTGCTCATCGGTTTGATGTGTTATTTAGCACAGTTGTAATAATAATTAATATGAATCATTTTTATGTGTGCGAAACATGTAGATGATATCAATTAGCTAAAAATTAGCCTCTATAGGACTTCATTAAAAAGATCCAGCTAACTCAAAAATTATTTATTTTAAAATGGACGACTCAGAATAATTCTGATAAGGTATTATCTTTATATGTCCGATTTATCAACGGGATGTGAGATTTTTCATTTTCATTTTCATTTCTCCGTTTAATTTTTTTCATTCATAAATTTTAACGAAAATCAACGGTTGAATAAGAAAAAACAGATTCTGCACATATTTCATTCCACAAAACCTTCTGAGGTACTCTAGTCGGCATAATTATTTTTACATAGGATCGATTTGGAAACTCAAATTTAAAAGCTTTGACACATTTAAAAAACTAGAGCACCGTTAAACAACCAATTCACTGTGTATATATATAAATAGGTACAAAAGCAAGGGCGTTGGTACAAAAGAAGCGAACACTTTAATCGTGGTAAAAAGGTTTGTGGATGAGGTCGACGACAGTGAGGCGTGTGACACGTGGCAAATGGAGAGTGATTCTCCTCCCACCATGTCCATGACCTATCACATCAGGTCAAATCAAAACTTTCAAATAAGAAAAACTTTTTTGGCTTTTATCAGAAATTTTAAACCACACAGATTTCGATGAAAGTGGGGGTGTTTTCTGATGGAGATCTTCTGATCTGCTCAGCCTCAGAGTTATCTGTCTGTTGACTCTCTCCCGTTCTATCACCTCAGGATTTTCTCTGGCCACAACGGATCAAAACTTGCTCTTGTTCCTCAGTCATATTTTACAATTGTATTGTTATTATGAAATTGAATCTACGGTATTTAATTTAGGCGAAAATAGAAAAATGGTACAAGGAATATGAATAAATATATTATATTACGGTTTTTTTTTAGAAGAATCGAGCTTATTCACATGAAATATATCTTCTTAAGATTCTCTTGATTTCTTCTTATTCTTTTGATTTTTTTACGATTCTTGTGATTCTTCATATTCGGTTGATTATTATGATTTGTGTGATTATGTTGATTCTTCTTATTCTTATATTCTTTATATTATGTTTATTTTTCTGATTCTAGTTCTTCTTCACTGAAATATGAAATCTTTTCAATACTAAATAATGGAAGTGATTAAATTAACGAATTCAGAAGATTATTCAAAATTTGAGTTTGTCTGTGATGAAATTTGACCATCGGATTGTTAAACCACAAACTTAAAAGTACTTGTTTTGTATTAATCTATCTCTTGAATTTTCTAATAGGTCCAAATTGAGTAAATGATTCAATTTTAGACAAACTCAAAATTTATCTCAGAAAATATTTTTTGAACAAGAGATATCACAAGTGCGTTGATCTACAAAATGCAAAACTATTTGTATCACCTGATTAGTAAAAGAAAAATTTGTAAGCCTTTTGTACGATTTTTCTTTTAAAATGTGATTATGAGGTGATGATTGGATATTTGCATATTAGAAATTTGTCTACACGAGAGTAAGTAGATTAGTAGACTACCATGTTCAATATTTTCTTCAAATATTCTGGAAGAGGAAAATTAGTAAGGAGAAAATTGAAATCGAATTATTTTATTTTGTCTAGATAAGATGTTAGAAGATAACAAATTGTATATAATTAACCTCGAATATAAATATTTTGATTTTTTTTAATAAACTCGCAAATATTGAAAATTTTATAGTAGAAAAAAAAATCTGTAAAAGTGCCATGATTATATATTATAATTTTCTTGCGTTTGTTATTTACAAGATGAAAATGATTTTCTTGCTATGATAGTATTAGGTCCAGTTTGACACATTTACTGATCACGTGGGAGAAAAAAATTCACTCAGAACTAATTTTTTTTTCCCACGCGAATACTGAAAAATCAGTTCAAATTTTCCTATTCTTTTGCCCATTTCCAGCAGCTGAACTGGGCCTTATACTTGCTAACTTTATAAGTCGAAACGAAATGGACTTTACATTTAATTCATTTATGGTATACCTTTGTACCCAAAACCAGCTAAACAATTCAAATATCTGTTCAATAATATTGGATCTCAATTACGAAACTGCAACTAAAAATTTGCACAGAAAATCAGCACCCCTTAGATTCTTCATTCTGATTTCTGAGGTGCCCATACGGGGACAATAATTTGTGAAGGCCATAAAACCCAATCAAATCAAATATTAAAATATTTTCCTTAAAATTTCAGTTTTTTCAGTGGACACGGAAGCTAGTTCAGCTGTGGTGTTACTAAAAGTGGGAGTAAAATCAGAAGTCTTTTCACTTTAATTTCTCGCGCAGTTTTATCCCCGATTTAGCAAACTGCATGTCAGATAAAAACACACTTGTGTTGTCTTTCTGATCAATTTAATTCTTCAAACTTTTTTTTTTTTTTTCGGAAAAAAGCCCTTAGGCCTGTATTTCATTACTCAAAACTTGTGTTGCAGAGTTCAGGTCCATTACTAAGATCACAGCAGAGTAGGGAAGTAAATCCCTTGTAATCCCATCTTCCTATTTTACCCTTTCTAGCTAAATTATCAGCCTACTCATTATTCTTCTTAAACTCTTGCCATACTTGGAGAAACTCATTATTCTTCTTAAACTCTTGCTATACTTGGAGAATTTCTGAGTAGGCTCTCCAGTCAGAGTCCATTGGTGGCTGAACGGCTGTACAAGTGGCTGCTAAATGCTGATTATCCATATAGAAGGAACAGTGTGTTGCCCCCAAACTTTGCACCTCTAGAACAGCCCTTTTGAGAGCTTGAGCTTCAGTCTGCAGTGAGCAGCAAGTCATTGTGCCAGCCGAGACATAAGAATTGAGAAACCCTCGTGATACTTCATGTTCACAAGTTTTCAAATGAAAAAGACTTTGTTTTGAGCTGTTTTGCGCTCATACATACTTTCAAGCTTTTTTTCACAATTTCTTGATATTGGTTTCAGTTGAAATATGATAAAATACCGAATCATCGATCCACTTTCTAATCAACGCAACGGTCTTTCGGTTTCTAGTGGTCCAAACTGCATCAGTGACATCCGTTGATTTCATACCGGTTACTGATTCATAGGCATATTTACAAAACAACATATCCTCCATTCTAGACTTCTAAATAGAGTAGTTTGTGGATGTCAATTTAATAATGATACCACTACTACTACTCTCCTCCATTTCAGAAAACCACGGAAGCACACTGTACAAATTCACTAGAAAAGACACTGTACAAATGGAGTAGTTTGGGAGAAAACCACGAAAGCACACTGTACAAATTCACTAGAAAATACAGACTTTTCTTTTATTAATATGATATTATTGAAATTAATTTCAGTAAGAAGATAATCAATATGCGGATAATATTTCATATATCATTTAATTAACTTTTGATCTAGTCCATTCTTAATGCATAAAATCATCGATTATGTTTACTGTGAAAGATTGGATCCAGTGCAGAGAACTCTCTATAAACATCCAACAGCTGTAAAAAGTTCACTGCAAAAAGAAAAAAAAAAAGGTTCTGAACATCATTACAGTTGTGAAACTTATAATAATATTAGGCCTCGTTTTGTTTTAACAAAGTTTTTATTGGGCTTAGAAGGCAAAAGAAAAAAAAGAAAAAAAATAGCGAATACTTCATGTGGTGGATTATAGTTGCTTTATAAATTTTTACAAAAAATATTGCTTTATAATTATTACAAATAAACGTGCTTCTCATTGGAGGAAAAAAATATAAAATTATGTTTCAATCTTAATTTAAAAAAATGCCGGCGTTTTTATGAAAATAAAACCTATGTCTATAGATTGTATAACTCAGAATAATTTGACAGCTAGTAGAATTCGATACCCTTTTTTTTTAATCATTTTAATGCTTTTCTGGTACTGGCCATGTGTCCCTGACTCCCTGTTTATTATAAAAATTTCTCACAATGTATAGAATCCTGCCGACATTTTTATTAATATCCAAACTTAAATAGAAATTAATAAATATATTCAGGTTACGTGGGTTTTATTAAAAATGTTCAAACCGGCCATTTAATGGCCGGTCCTTTTGCTTTCACCACCGGTCATTAAATGGCCGGTTCTGTTGTTTTTAAAACCGGTCATTAAATGACCGATGCGGATATATAAATATGAAGGAGGGGATCCGAATTTTTCTAAAAAATCATTCTAAAAAATTTCACACTATATCTCCTTACTTTATCTCTTTCTCCAAAATTTCTCCTCCTCTTCTCATAATTGCAAGTAAGTCCCTTTATTTTTCTTAAATTAATTTGAAGTCCAAAACTGTTATAAATTGGTAGAATTTGTTAGAAATGTACCAAAACTAGTATAATATAGTTCTCAACTAGTTTTAATTAGTGTTAATAGTTTTAATTAGTTTTAAATAGTTTAATTAGTTTAACTTGTTTTAATTAAGTAAATTTTAGTTTAATGGTTGTAAATTGATAAAATTTGTTACAAATTTACCAAAATTAGTATATTTTAGTTTAATTAGTATTAATTAGTTTCAGTTAGTTTAATTAGTATTAATTAGTTTTAATTAGGTTATTTAGTTTAATTAAGTATATTTTACATATGTAGTATATTTTGCTTGAAGTATATTGTTACAAATTTACATATGTAGTATTAATTTCTATTTAAGTTTGGATATTAATAAAAATGTCGGAGAATCCTGTCACGCAGTGTGCAGACACATTTTGTCTAATATTTTTATTTTCCTGTTTTCTTTCTGCATCTTCTACTTATAGCTAGCGGCTAGCCTGACAGGAACTACATTCTTAATTTTGTCGTTATTTTCTGATTGGTGGTGCAAAAAATGTAAAATAGAAAATATCTGAGTTAGTATGACACTATAATAAAGCAGGCATCAAGTAATGGAGATTACAAGTAGCACTATTTGATTGTTTGCTATTTGGGGAACTAAGAAAAAATATGAGCGCAGAGTTGCATGCAAAGCAATTAATGAGTTTACTGCTTGCCAAAAGGAAAATTCATATTTATATGTATAGTGTTATGACTTATGACTTATCCACAGATGCATTGTGACTGAGTTAATAGAGGTCATCTATAAGAAAATTAATCTACAAATGCAATTTCCATTAAAATTTAGCACCCTTTTGTATAAATGTCAGTCCATTGTTAAATCACCGAAATTTTTAAATATAACACAGATCCAAAAAAAATAAACCAAAACGGCACCTGTTGGCCGGAATTTCAAATTTAGCACGGCCGCAGATCAGCTGAGCGGCCCCTGAAATGGGGCCGCATATTGGCTGAGCGGTCCCCCTTTTTTTTTTAATTACGAAATATATTATTTTTTTGGTGGTTGTGTTATAAAAATAATTGTATTTGTGTTGTAGTTTGAAATGTTGTTTAAATTTATGTATTTTGTTGCAAGTTATTTTAGAAATGTCGTTCGTTTAAAATATTTTATATATGTCGTGTGGTTCAAATATTTTTTTTGTACGAGGAGATAGTGATATAATGAACAAAATAAATAAATAAATAACCAAAACAAATAACAAACTAACAAAAAAAATAAGAGACATAATATAACAAATAAGTCCAGTATCTGACATAGTCTACGAATATAATTAAAACTAAATAAACATCCAGTCCATTGGTACGGCTCTCAGCCTGCAAATTTTGAAATAGTAGACTGTTAAATATGATTGTTTAAATATTTTTCTTAAAAGTTGCAATTGATTAGTAAAAAAAATTAACTACCTCGTGCATCTCGAGCAGCTCTGTTCTGTCTTTCCATTGTATCTCGGCCGGCTTGGTGTCCTCTTCTCCTATGATGTAGTACATCCATCCACATCGGAATCCTGTTGTGTTTTCTTCTGCCCAAAGCAATATTTTTATCTTCTGGAACAAGTACAGGGCCCTCGTTTGCAGGCCATTCCGACTGATTTTCATACACATGCCATTCAGCATTCCATGTGTTGATCAGTGTCCGAATGTGGTAGTAGTGACTAACAAAGCAGCCAGGGTCGATGCCTCGGAGACGGCACACAGACACAACATGAGAACACGGTATTCTGTCCAATTGAGGCTTTTGGCATGTGCATTCCACCGTGTGATCATCCCTGATGTGAACCGTGTATTTGAAATTAGCCTTGGTAAACCGGGAAGAATCGTCAGGTATGTAAGAGTGAACTCTCTCTTGTGTAGAGGTTACCTCGAACTCGTTGTTGTGGCCAAACCCCCCAAGCGTCTTCATAGTATTGGACCTCTCGAACCGGTGGTTAATAAGCTAAGAAAAATTAAAAAATAATGAAGAAGTCAGATCTTTTTAACAAAGTTACTAAAAAATTATGAAGAAAAAACTATAAATAAAAGTACCTCATGCACACGACACGAGAACTGTTGACCAAGACTGGCTTCATTTAGCGCTTTGGCCCTCCTTTGCGCAAACCATGTGAGACATTTGTAAAATGTGTTTTCAATTATTGCTGCCACCGGTAACCTACGAGATGACCTGAAAACATTATTTAGCGACTCGGAACCGTTTGTAGTCATAATTCCCCAACGGTAACCGCCGTCCAGTGCTTGGAATATCTTCCATGGTTTCAGACACTCGTTCTCATCTTGATCCAAATACTTACCCACACCGTCCAGCCAATTGAGAGCGCGGTCACATACGTCCCCAATTGCTTGCATTCCTTGCTCGTATTTTCTCATCTTTCTCTTAGCCACACATATCCTAAAAAACTTGATTGCCGCCTCACTACAACCGTTCTTCTTCATGTTCTCGGCTATGTGAGTAGCACAAAGACGGTGAACACATTGATCCTCATCCTCATCGTTCCACCCCAGATCATCTTGTCTGAACACCTTCTTTATACCTTTGCCCCTATCAGTTATTATACACATGAATCTGGAGCGAATTACATTGCGACGCAACCATTTCATGAACCACACACAATCTTCGAAACTCTCTGATTCTACCAGTGAAAAAGCCAACGGGAGAAACTGGTTTTTTGCATCGTACCCGGTTGCAATCAACAACTTGCTTGTATTAAAAAAATCAAATTAAGTAAAGATAAAAAAATCAAATTAAGTAAAGATAATAAAAAAAATAGTTACCTTTGTACCGGCTTGACAGAAAACATGCATCAACGGTGATGACTGGTCTGATGTGTTGAAAAGCTGCAATGCACAGTCCAAATGCCCAAGCC
Source organism: Carex kokanica (assembly GCA_025461125.1). Classification (NCBI taxonomy): domain Eukaryota; kingdom Viridiplantae; phylum Streptophyta; class Magnoliopsida; order Poales; family Cyperaceae; genus Carex; species Carex kokanica. The sequence continues at coordinate 178,988 of JAJGRX010001448.1, read as the reverse complement.
GCCCTATGGAAATACCTCCATGGTCCTGGTTCACCGGTGGGAAATGAGGTCACCTCAAACAATGTTTCTGTCAATAAATTAAAAAAATAAGTTCAATTGTTGATTTTATTACAATGACGTAAAAAAAAGTGCCAATTTAGTACCTGGGTTCTTTCTCTTGATTGCCTCCAACAACGGAACTATAAGAGAGTACGACCCCTCCCAACTACCAAACTGGCGGGCAATTGCCAACTCACGGCCACGCCACAGTTTGTTGTACGCCGGTATCTGACCGTTGTATCTTTCAGCAACAGCGATCCTTACTGTGTTGATACTCAAATCAACGTCGTTCCTCATGTGAGCCAATATGCAATCGGCAACCATACTAGCCGACAACTGTGCATAATCAATTCTTGTCGCATCCGCGTGACATGAATGTTGTGTTGGGCACTTCGAAATACGCCATTGTGTACCGTAACCAGTGGCCTTTGCGAGTATGTACCAGTCACACCTATTGTCACTGCACTTGAACCTCATTCTGGTGGTATTACTGTGCGTATTCCTTGTCTCTTGTTGCAAACTATGTGAAACCTGGCAATTGCGCTCTTCATGGCCTCTTTGAGTCATATATTTGACCCTCAGACAGTTCATTCTCAAACACTTCCCTCCTTCCAAACAAACTCGAATTTGCAGGCTGAAACCCTGATGTGTCATTGAAAGCCGAACACGGGTGCTGAAACCCGCGATCCATTATCCGAAAAACGCTATCCATTACGAAAGTCCTCGGCCGTCCAAGCACATGCCCGGTATCTTCCTTGTCACTATGATCGCCCGTACCCTCAGGATTTTCATCACCCCAATTTTCCTCTGCCTCTTGTAATTCTGAATCCTCTGATTCAGCACTTTCATCCGGATCACAAGATTGACCCCAATGAGCGCTCCGTCTAGATGAAGGCTGGTCGGTTTGGGTGGGGGCCCGACGGGAGGGTCGACTACTGGACGGTCGATCCCTCTGAACTGGGGCTCGACTACTGGACGGTTGGTCAATTTGGACAAGGGACGGACTAGAGCCGGATGAGTTACCCCGACTCCGACCCTGAATTAACCTCATAGCTGGGTTGGTACGCCGGACTCTAGTAACCTCCACATATAGGTCATTATCTTGTATGTACCCCCAGAAAAACTCATAGTTTGGTTGTACAATACCTGCCAGACTTCCTCATTCTGGATTGGAAAGAGTTGGAACCAGGTTTGTGCTGAACTAGTCGGCATACTAATCTTGGCCTCAATTTTAAGGTCATACTGGCCCTGATCCAATCCCAAGTTCTGACATATACTCGATTTAAGCCCCACATAATCAGTACCCGGTAATACCAGAATCACAGTAACAGGTCCGATACTATAATAAACCCCATTAGGACCTGTTAGAACCTCACCACCAGTATAAATTGATACCATAAGAGCCATTTTGAATCCAATACACAAGAAACCTAAAATTAAAAATTAACTAAATTAATTATTAATCTACTGAAAATTAAAAAAAAATGAAAAAAAAGAGAAAAAAAACTTACAGGAGAAGAAGCTCTTGTCCAGGAGAGAGAGGGGATCAGAGTGTGAAATGACTTTCTCTCTCCTGGATCGGATTATGAAGGGAGGGGACCGCTCAGCCAATATGCGGCTCCTGGGGCCGCTCAGCAAATATGCGGCCCCCTGGGTCCGCTCAGCCAATATGCGGCCCCATTTCAGGGGCCGCTCAGCTGATCTGCGGTCCCCAGTAAATGGGGCCGCTCAGCTGATCTGCGGTCCCCAGTAAATGGGGCCGCTCAGCTGATCTGCGGTCCCCAGTAAATGGGGCCGCTCAGCTGATCTGCGGCCGTGCTAAATTTGGAATTCCGGCCAAAAGGTGCCGTTTTGGTTTTTTTTTTTTTATCTGTGCTATATTTAAAAATTTCGGGTTAAATCAACAATAAATTTAATCTAGACGATTAAGATCCAACAAGGTTTTTTTTTTCTTCTATTTTATTATTTCTTCCAAAAAAAAAAAGGTGATATTTTTTTCTGGCCTGCATTTAGTTGTACTTGTCCAATATTTTTAGGAAATCATGTTCGAATTGTTCAACATGAAAAAATAATTTCAAGAGATACACTGCATGAAGCACAAATTAGACATATTGATTATTATATTATCTGATTACTGAGTTGAAAGTTCTGACAATTTGAAATGATAAAAAAGTTGTTTAACAATTAATGGAACAAAAAGTAGTACATATAAATTGGAAGTATTAGACATTTTTTTAATTGCCAGTAGTGTACAGCAACGTTGGAAACCTAAATTTTATATACACCACTTGGTCCCTTCAATAGTAAATTAATTTATATCAGCTATTTTTATTACAAATGTCAGCATTATTTAGCGGCACTTCTTTAATAGTGTTTAATGCAACCAGCATTAATATCAGATCTGAATATTAATGAACACCTGTTTCAATATATATCTACACGTACGAACTCTGTTTTTTTTTTTTTCATTTCAAAAGTTTGATTTTGGCGACGAAGAGTGTCCTCCATCACTGCATGATCCCGGGAGACTAACTTATTGACATAACCTTCATTTTAGTGTTTTCAGATTTAATGAGGTATCATAGGATGCAGGACGAGATCCGAACCGTTCATTTTAATCTGATACGAACCTTTGAAAGAATTTCGTAAATAAAAAAGACTTCGCAAGAGATCATATATTCCTTTTTCTGCTATTGCACTCTTTATGCGTGTTGCTTAGAACATTGACATACATAGTAGCTTCTCACTACTACAGAAACACTGAGTGTTGCATTGTGACTGAATTAATCTACAAATGCAATTTCCATTAAAATTTAGCACCCTTTTGTATAAATGTCAGTCTATTGTTAAATCCACAATAAATTTAATCTAGACGATTAAGATCCAACAAGGTTTTTTTTTTCTTCTATTTTATTATTTCTTCCAAAAAAAAAAAAGGTGATAATTTTTTCTGGCCTGCATTTAGTTGTACTTGTCCAATATTTTTAGGAAATCATGTTCGAATTGTTCAACATGAAAAAATAATTTCAAGAGATACACTGCATGAAGCACAAATTAGACATATTGATTATTATATTATCTGATTACTGAGTTGAAAGTTCTGACAATTTGAAATGATAAAAAAGTTGTTTAACAATTAATGGAACAAAAAGTAGTACATATAAATTGGAAGTATTAGACATTTTTTTAATTGCCAGTAGTGTACAGCAACGTTGGAAACCTAAATTTTATATACACCACTTGGTCCCTTCAATAGTAAATTAATTTATATCAGCTATTTTTATTACAAATGTCAGCATATATTATTTAGCGGCACTTCTTTAATAGTGTTTAATGCAACCAGCATTAATATCAGATCTGAATACTAATGAACACCTGTTTCAATATATATCTACACGTACGAACTCGGTTTTTTTTTTTTTCATTTCAAAAGTTTGATTTTGGCGACAAAGAGTGTCCTCCATCACTGCATGATCCCGGGAGACTAACTTATTGACATAACCTTCATTTCACTAGTGGAAAATAAGGTATCAGAATCGGTTATATACGCATATCAGTATCGGATTACTACCGATCCTGACCCAGGCGTTACTGATACGATAATAATCTGGATCGGTTATTTAACCGATCCAGATTAGTGACTATTAGAATCGGTTGTCTAAATAACCGATCTAAACTAGAAACTATTAGAATCGGTTCTTAAATTTATCCGATTCTAATAAACATTATTCTAAATCGGTTGTCAATCTAAGAACCGATTCTGATAACTATCTGAATCGGCTGATAATTAGAACCGATTCTAATAGTTTTTTTACTCATTTTTTATATCAAACAATCAGAATCGGTTCTCAATCTAAGAACCGATTCTGATAACTATCTGAATCGGTTTTTAGTTGGAACCGATTCTAATAGTTTTTAAACTCATTTTTTATATAAAACAATCAGAATCGGTTCTCAATTTAAGAACCGATTCTGATAACTATCTGAATCGGTTGTTGTTTAAACCGATTCTAATACTTTTTTACTGAATTTTTTATATCAAACAATCAGAATCGGTTCAGAATCTAAGAACCGATTCTAAAACTTTTTTTTTTTTTAATATCCATAAATCAGGATCGGTTTAAAATCTATAACCGATCCAGATACATAGCAGGCTCGGTTCTTCTCTTTAGAACCGATTCTGATGGTTATTTGTAATTTTTTTTATAAATAAAAATAGGTATCTAGATCGGTTTTTAACTAGAAACCGATCCTGTTGTTTTATTAAATGAAAAAAAAAACTTTTTTAATTAATTGGCCAGCTTCCATATATGCTGGCCGCAAATGCCAAAATATTGTTTTTTTGCATACAACATACTAAATTAAATCACATCCTAAATTATCAAATACAATATACTAAATTAAATCACATCCTAAATTATCAACTACAACATACTAAATTAAATATCACACAAAAAATAAAAATTGTTACAAAAAATTCATGTTCATGCAAATTAAGCTTACACATCCATCCTAAATTCTTCTCGGCTTTATCTCATCTAGGAACATTTGAACCCACATTTTCCGAAATTCGCTCACGCGTTGTATAGTATGTCTAGGAGGAATATCCTGCATTTTTTTAAAGATAGAAGAGCATGCACAATTAATTGTCTATTTCATTATAAGTGAAGCAACAATGCTTAATTACTTTTGGATAATATTTAAATGCATACATACCGTTAAGTTCGGAAAATCATTGAGGTGTTCTTTTATTATGTCTTGCATAAGCAACATGACATAATATGCACATTCCCAACCGGCCGGTTGTTGCGGGCACTATATAACAAGTTTGAGAAAATTGAAATGTAGGTTAATAACTTAATAAGCCTACAAATGGCTTATATGTCTAGATATTCACAACTTTTTGCATCTAAGTCCCTATAATCATATCTCAATAGAAAGTATTACCTTGCAATCTTTATGAACCGTTAAAGGAGTACCCATTTCCTTGATGAAGACACTGTTGAAATATGAACACATTGAACAATCAGTACTTATGAGTGAAATTTAAAATGACAAAATAATAAAAAAATTAGGAAGGCACTTACTCCTCGATCGCAGCAGTGATCATTAGCATTAATTTAAACTTCTTATTGGAATCGTACACGTACAAAGCACTTTCTCTTGGCATAAGCACGGTCAATATCCAATGATCTCTGCATGTTAGGTTTGTAGCATGTCATATTCTACAATTTGTATGAATTGAAAGAAATATAATAAAATTAGAATATATATATAACACTAACATTTGATGGTAAGGTATGAATATCAATCGCTTGTTCCGATTTTCCTTGAGCGCTGTCCCTATGTATTGAAGTACACGACCTCGATTTTCATTCAACATCATGGCATTTGTTCGACCGGGGTCCATGAAACCAATCTGCTCATCGGGAAATTCCTCCTTTATGAATTTGTGCAAATGCCTGCAAAAAAAAGGTATACAGGTGATTAAAATTAAATTGAAAGTACTAGATTCTGCAATTATTACGAATATTAACTCACAGCATCCAGATCTGAATAACTGGTACACTGAGCCACTCCTTTGGTGTAAGCAAGGTCGCATAATCATCTGCATAAACGTGTATGGAGCTTGTCGAACAGAAAAGATCAAGTGGCGGATCGATTTCGAATGGACTGCCATCTAGCTCCGAAAACCGATCACGCAGCTGCTTGAATGTTCGTCCCAGCTTGTCAAAATTGATACGATCAAACGCCTTGCTGTGACTCGTTGCTTTCCCACCTCCAGGAGCTTGTAACTCTTTGCCTGGTTCCTGCAAATTCCACAATAAATTGAAATAAAATCAAGGATCAACTACAACTCTATCATATAGATACAAATTAAGAAGTATAAGAAGTTGTAATAACAATATACCTCAACTGGACATGTCAATATCATGGACATCGGCCATGCAGTGAAACTAGCGAGGACCGATGCAAGATCTGCGTGCTCGCCATTTGGTAGAGGTAAGGGGAGTTCTAAGAAATCCGCATCCTCAATAGCATCCACCGTTACTCTTGCATAGTCGGGCGGTATAGGCACACCGTGAATTGTTGCACCTTCTACGACTGGAAGGTGAATTGTCCCTCTGGCCACAGAAAGAATATTTCCACCTACATCCGCCTGGAGTCTACAGCTCAGTTCCCTCTCCTGTACAAATAAACGTTTGTACTCGAATAAAATAATATGTATGAAACTAAGACATGTAATGTAAAATAAATTTGAATTTGCATTACCTCAGTAAACCCGGAAAGATCTTCCAAAGGTTTGACTGACTGGCAGCTGCTCTGAACGATTGTTGGGCTAAACACCGGTTCTGGTTGGCCCATTGCCTGCCGAAGCAAAATTGCCATTTCAGATTTCATCTCTTGTCTCATTTCTTGTCGTAATCTGTCCTCTAGTCCTCTTACTCTCTCCTCCACTCTTTGATCCACTCTCGCGTCAAAATCTTCTTCAGACCTCGAGGGAGTGCGTGTCTTCCTTGTTGAGCACCTCCCGTATGTTTTCGTCATTGGAACCAGGCCTCCCACTCCTCTCACCCTCCCAGGATGTTCTGGATTTGGCAGAGATTTTCCCAGAACATCGTCATATCGTGCGACGGCCAACAATCCTTGTTTGAAAGCCGCTTCTTGTTCTTCCTGAAATGACAACATGCATGTTATTATAACATAATAAATTAAAGTTGAAATTAAATTAATGGCAATATATAAATCCTCACAATTCTGTTGATGACCGGTGCATAAGTATCTGGATAATAGCGTTCCTTGGTCTCGTCGTTGAGTTTCTGTCTTCCTAGTTTCCAGCAGACGTGCCTATGCTCAACCGACATCTCAATAACATCGTCTTGTGTCAATGCAGTACTACAAGAACCCTGGGAAGACGGATCACTAGATGCTTTCTCGTTTGCAATCGCCTGCATAGCATCTCTAAGCCTATTCTGGAAACCCTCCCCGTTATAACCTCTGGATCCTAAGAAATGCGGGTACTTGTTTTGGGCCTGATTATCCTTCCCAATCCGGCTGGCAATCTGCAATTTGAAAAAGAAACAATTGGCTTTAATTATAAAAAAAATTGAATTCTTAAATTAGAGATAAGGTAGGTGGTCGGTATAAATAAACATACACCAAATTCCTCCGTCTCTCGGTACGCGACAAATACTTCCCAGTCATTTTCTTCAATATGTTCTTTGGCAAAATCTGGCGTCCCACCCTCGCGCCACAGTTTAGTCATATCGGTTCGCCACTTCCGGTGACGCTCTGCCATTCTCTGATAGTAATATTTCTTCACCTCTTCCTCGTCCCTTATACCCCAGTCCAGCTGCCAAACAAATAGAAAAAACAATGTAGAGTTAGTTAATATCAAACGAAAGCTTTTGAAATTAATTAGTACACCTTTTATTTACCTTAAGTGTTTCCCATATTTTGAGTTTGAACTCTTCTGGAACATCTTTCCATCTTTGGTACCTTATAGGAACATTCTTTCGTACCAATATCCCAAATTCCGTCGAAAAACAAGTTGTCTCTCGAGTAATAATCGGCCGGAAAAATTTGTCAATTTCAAGCTTTTTGCCTTTCTCATTAAACTTGTCCTTAATTTGGTTACGCCCTCTTCCTCGTTTCTTAACCGGGGCTGGCTCACCATCACCTTCCATATCTGCACTTTTTTTTAACAAGCAATATATGTTATGCAATTCATGCAATTCAGAAATAAATGCACTAATTAATTAGTGCAATATATGCACTATATGCACTAATATATTCATTTTTTTTAACAAGCAATAGTTGCACTACATTAATAGAAGCAATATATGCACTAATTAGTCAATATATGCAATATATGCACTATATGCACTGATTAGTGCAATTCAGAAATATATGCACTAATTATTAGTGCAATATATGCAATATATGCACTATATGCACTATATGCACTAATTAGTGCAATTCAGAAATATATGCACTAATTAGTGCAATATATTCATTTTTTTAACAAGCAATATATGCACTAATATATGCACTAATTAGTGCAATATATGCACTAATTCAGAAATATAGGTTATGCAATTCATGCAATTCATGCAATTCAGAAATTGGCAACCAATATATTCAGAAATTGACAAGCAATTCATGCAATTCACAAATTACTGCATTTTTCTCAAATTACCGATAGAAGAAGTCTATTTTTTTAACAAGCAAGTGAATCAACTAATGCCTTCCGGGAAAATCAACAACCCGGCCGGCAAAGACACAAGTAAATGGCAACAATCGAAACAAGAAGAGCAAGAGAGTTAATTACCTCGTTAGATCAGAGAGGGCGGCGGCTAGGTCTGATCAGAGAGAGGGCGGCTCGACGGCTAGGGCGGCGACGGAGGAGAGGGCAGCGGCTAGAGGAGAGGGCGTCGCGCGGTTGCTCAACGGCTAGAGTGGCTAGACAGAGGAGAGGGCGATCTCCTTCTCTACTTTTCGGAAGAGGAGAGGGTTTTTGGAAGAGGAGAGGGAGGCCTAGAGTGAAACAGAGAAAGAGAGAAAGAGAGAAATAAGGGATTCAAAATTTAGCTAAGTTCTCGGGCGGCATCTTAAAAATAAACTATCTGAATCGGTTCCTTAACTAGAAACCGATTCTGATAGTTATCAGAATCGGTTCCTTAGCATTAAACCGATTCTGGTACTTTTCTGGATCGGTTTCTAGTAAAGCAACCGATTCAGATAGTTTTTTAATTTTTTTTTAAAATGAAATAACCTCAAATACATATACACAATCAGAATCGGTTTCTAAACAAATAACCGATCCAGAGAAGTATCAGAATCGGTTTCTAGTAAAGGAACCGATTCAGATAGGTAGCTGGATCGGTTATACTTCCAGAACCGATTCTGACATTTATCTGAATCGGTTTATAGTTAAGTAACCGATTCAGATAGTTTTTAAAAAAAATTTAAAATGAATTAAACCAAAAAAATTTAGAAACAATCTAAATCGGTTTCTTCACAAGAAACCGATTCAGATAACTATCAAAATCGGTTTAAATCTAATAAACCGATTCTGATAGTTATCTGGATCGGTTTCTAGTTAAGAAACCGATCCAGATAAATTAGAAAAAATTCTGAATAAATTTATCCTGTAGGTGTGTGATGTTTTATAATTTATTTTCATAAATTATCTTAAAAAATATTTTAGCATAGTAGCTTATAGTATATTTGTATAAATTATCTTGTAAGTTATTTTAGTACATTAGCTTCTAAATTATTTTTGTATATAAGGTGGCAATAAATTGAGAATTACTTACAACATGAAATAAACCAAAAATGAACATTAAAATTTTAAAAAAGAAGCTAATAAATTAAGATAATATACAAAATTAATTTTTGGTTTAAAATGATGTTTAAAAATTCATTTTTGGTGTATTTCATGTTGTAAGTAATTCTCAAGTTATTAAGATAAGAGATGGGCTATATATTGTGCTTTGCAAAGTAAAGCCATCGTTTTACATCGGCTTACTTTTTGGATTTTGAAAGTCCAAAACGTAGATCCGACCGTTCAAGTTGATCTACATATTGAAATGTGCTTGCAGACCAAATTTTACATTTTTTGGAATTTTTTTACTATTTATTAAGCCACATTGAAAATTGCTGATCACATGGTCCAGAATTTTGTTGCACTGTTTTTTCTGGACCATGTGATCAGCAATTTTCAATGTGGCTCAATAAATAGTAAAAAAATTCCAAAAAATGTAAAATTTGGTCTGCAAGCACATTTCAATATGTAGATCAACTTGAACGGTCGGATCTACGTTTTGGACTTTCAAAATCCAAAAAGTAAGCCGATGTAAAACGATGGCTTTACTTTGCAAAGCATAATATATAGCCCATCTCTTATCTTAATAACTTGAGAATTACTTACAACATGAAATACACCAAAAATGAATTTTTAAACATCATTTTAAACCAAAAATTAATTTTGTATATTATCTTAATTTATTAGCTTCTTTTTTAAATTTTAATGTTCATTTTTGGTTTATTTCATGTTGTAAGTAATTCTCAATTTATTGCCACCTTATATACAAAAATAATTTAGAAGCTAATGTACTAAAATAACTTACAAGATAATTTATACAAATATACTATAAGCTACTATGCTAAAATATTTTTTAAGATAATTTATGAAAATAAATTATAAAACATCACACACCTACAGGATAAATTTATTCAGAATTTTTTCTAATTTATCTGGATCGGTTTCTTAACTAGAAACCGATCCAGATAACTATTAGAATCGGTTTCTTAGATTAAAACCGATTCTGATAGTTATCTGAATCGGTTTCTTTTTGAGAACCGATTCAGATTGTTTCTAAATTTTTTTTTTAAATGAGTTAAACTAAAATACATATACAAAAACTGAATCGGTTCTAGTGATCAAACCGATCCAGATAGTTTTTTATAATTTTTTTAAATAAATTAAACTAAATTACATATACACTATCTGGATCGGTTTGTAATCTATGAACCGATCCAGATAACTATCAGAATCGGGTGATAATCTATGGAACCGATCCTGATAGTTATCTGGATCGATTCTTAGCTTACAAACCGATCCAGATAAATTACCAAAAATTTTGCATAAATTTTCCTGTATGTGTATGCTGGTTTATAATTATTTTAATAAATTATCTTAAAATTCATTTTAGTATAGTAGCTTATAGTATATTTTTATAAATTATCTTGTAAGTTATATTAGTATATTATCTTCTACATTATTTTTGTATATTATCTTAATAACTTGAGAATTACTTAGAACACGAAATAAACCAAAAATGAACCTTAAAATTTTAAAAACTAAGCTAATAAATTACTTATAACATGAAATAAACTAAAAATGAACCTTAAAATTAAAAAAAAAAGCTTATAAATTACATATAACATGAAAAAAAAGCTACTAAACAAGAACTCATAATAAATTACAAATAACATGAAAAAAAAGAGCTATATATTAACATGAATTACAAAAGTCATAAATATTGAAGAATTATATCTTGCATGCTTCCCGTTGTCCAGTGTTTCAATGCATCCCTGAAGGAAAAAAATAAAATCCGTAAGTCATCGGTATTGATGAATATTAAATTTATTTTATATTTTGAAACCAATTAAAATTTTATTTGTATAACATACCAATAAAAATTAGGTATGAATTGTTTCATTTTGATCGTTGTCGATCAATGGGAACTTCTTCAACCCATTCTCCTTCATTATGATCGTTGCGCACGTGACTTGTTTCATTATCTTCACCGGTTGGTAAAGATGCCATGCCAGTGGAAAACGGTGGTATCTCATCAAAATGATCGTACGCTTCTTCGTCTTCTACATTATCAATCCCGATGATACGTCTTTTTCCTGAGAGGACAACATGTCTTGAACGATCAGCCGGATCCGTTACGTAGAACACTTGCGTGGCTTGTCTTGTAAGTATAAATGGATCATCCTTGTATCCAGCCTTACTGAAATCCACTAAAATAAAACCATCGCCGTCGACTTTAACCCCCCTACGGTTATCGACCCATTTACACATAAATAACGGGATGTTAAATTTTCTATAATCTAGCTCCCAAATTTCTTCAACAAACCCGTAATATGACATCGATGCATGCGATGGTCCGGCACCTTTAGGATCTGAAAAATCACTCGAAACGGCTACTAACGTCACTCCGCTGTTTTGAACGGTACTCTTTGAATCTTGATTTCTTGTGTAAAATGTGTACCCGTTGATGTCATATCCTTGGAAGGTCCTCACGACATGGACTGGACCAAGAGCCAATAATTTGATAATTTCTTTAATGTTTTCTGTTTTCGGAGCTTGCATGACTCTACGTGTAAACCATTCTAGAAACTTGCTATTGTGTTCGCCGATCAACCACTTGTCGGATTTCTTAGGATTCTGTCGCCGCAAGAGAGTCATATGCTCGTCCCAGAAAGGATGAACGTCAGTGAGGTGTTGCAAAACATGGAAATGTGCTAGTGACATGGTTTTATTATCGGGCATGAATAATTTCGCACCGATTGTGCCTACCCCGTGAAGTCTACCCTCGTGCCGAGATTTAGGGATGCCGATAGCTTTGACATCATCCAAATAATTAGTACAGAACTCAATAACCTCTTCGGCAGCATAACATCTTACAATGCTGCCCTCAGGACGATATCGGTTCCTGACATATCCCTTTAACAATCCCATGTATCTCTCGAACGGATACATGTACCGCAAGAAAACAGGTCCACACATCTTAATTTCTCTAACCAGGTGAACGGTCAAATGAACCATAATATCAAAAAAAGAAGGTGGAAAATACATTTCAAGATGACAAAGAGTGACGACAACCTCCTTCTGCAGAGCATCTAACGTGTCAGGATCAGTTACTTTGCAACAAATAGCGTTAAAGAAAAAACAAAGCTTCGTGATGGTCTGCCTAACAGGAGGTGGCAATATGCCCCGAATTGCAACGGGAAGAAGCTGTGTCATTAAAACATGACAGTCGTGAGACTTCATTCCTGTCAATTTTAAATCTTCCAGTGAAACTAGGTTTTTAATATTTGACGAATATCCGGATGGAACCTTGACACCATGAAGGCATCCACATAAGCTTTTTTTCTCTTCTTTCGACAGCGTATGCATTGCGGGTTTTAGATATGTACAAAATTTCCCTTTTGTCCTTTCCTTCTCTGCTGGTTGTAGATCCGGCCGTATGTTCAAGAATTGCATGTCTTTCCGAGCATTGATACCGTCCTTAGTCTTACCCGGAATATTCAATAATGTTCCAACCATGCTGTCACACACATTTTTAACCACATGCATCACATCGAGACAGTGTCGAACATCTAAGTGCTCCCAGTACGGTAGATCCCAGAATATTGACCTCTTCTTCCAAATAATTTTCGGTGCCCCTTTCTTTCTCACCACCTTTTTTTTAAATTTTCCAAATTGAACTTTGATATCCTTCACTTGCGAATAAACAGCTTTACCGGTCAACGGATACTTTACCCTGTTATTCTCGGTCTTTCCATTGAATTCTATCTTTCTCTTTCGGTGTGCGTGGTTGGCAGGAAGAAATCTACGATGACCCATGTACACATTTTTAGAGGAATTAGGTAGCCACAGATCGACTGTATCGTCCAGGCAAACGGGGCACGCTTTCTCTCCTTTGACACTGTAACCCGACAAATTTCCATAAGCCGGAAAATCATTAATGGTGCAGAAAATCATGGCCCGTAAAGTGAATTTCTCCTTCCTATATGCATCAAATATCTGCACTCCGGGTTGCCATAATTCTTTTAAATCCTCGATCAATGGCGCTAGATACACATCTATGTCGTTCCCGGGCTGTTTGGGTCCTGATATGAGCAAGGTTAACATGATGTATTTGCGTTTCATACATAACCAAGGCGGAAGATTATAAATGCACAACAGAACCGGCCAACTGCTATGCTTACTGCTCATGCTACTGTGCGGATTTATTCCATCTGCACTCAGCCCAAGCTTTAGATTTCTCGGGTCACGTCCGAATTCGGGAAACTCTCTATCAATATTCCTCCACTGAGGAGAATCAGCGGGGTGCCGTAATTTTCCGTCTTTTTTTCGGTTATCGGCATGCCAACGCACTAGTTTCGCATCTTTAGCATTTGAGAATAAGCGTTTCAATCTCGGTTTCACGGGGAGGTACCACAATGCTTTTGCCGGAGGTCCCTTATTCGGTTTACAATCATCACTTTTATCGCCGGTTAACTGCTTTGGTTTGTAACGTGAGGCACCACATTTTGGACACTCGTGAAAATCTTTATACTCATTTCGATATAATATACAATCATTTGGACACGCGTGTATTCTTTGAACTTCCAAGTCCACTGGACATAATATTTTCTTCGCTTCATAAACATTAGGTGGTATCTCGTTTCCATCCGGAAGCATTTCTTTCAAAGTCTGTAATAACTCAGTAAAACTTCTATCACTCCAACCGTTAGATGCTTTAAGGTTATACAATTTTAATACACCTTTCAGTTTTGAAAATTTAGAACAACCAGGATACAGTTCCTTATTAGAATCTTCGTACAAATTCTCAAATAAACAGTACTGCTTATCATTATCAAAATCCTCTTCTAAATCACGTAACATTTGATCAAAATTATCACATTTATCTACCACCGTATCATCATTTTCTTCGGTATGGTATTCCTGATGCTCAGTACGAGTGCCTACGTGGGTTTCCAATCCCCGTAGATCACTCCCGTCATCTCCACCGATATGGTGTTCCTGATGCTCAGAACCAGTACCTATGTCGGTTGGCAAACTCTCACCGTGCCATATCCAACACTGATACCCTTGCTTGAATCCACGACGGATTAAATGGTTTCTCACTTGGTTCGGGTTGGAAAATTTGTGACCATTGTTACAATCACGACAGGGACACGACATCAGTGCACTCCCCTTATTCGCCATATCTTCCATAGCAACTCTGATAAATTCCTCGACACCTGTCGTATATTCATCCGACAGACGTGATGCTTCGTACATCCAACTGCGGTCCATCTGCAATTATAATAAAACACAATTAATTAAGAACCAGGTTGGTGTACTAAATTCCGTTCACAATATGGCTTACATTGGGCCGGTTACCATCCTATCCCACTCTTTGAATACTTTGTCTCAGTAGTGACCACGTGTTAGTCGTGTTCTAGTATCTAAGAAAATTTCGGTAGCATTTTCTTATTAGTTCCCCGAATAGTCAGGGAACTAATAAGGAAATGCTGCCGAAATTTTCTTAGATACTAAAACACGACTAACACGTGGTCACCTCCTAATTGAGACAAAGTATTCAAAGAGCAGTCCCAAATCGGGGACTATTCAAAATTAATCCCTACTGGATTAATTTTGAACGGGTATCATGACCTAAAGGCATTAACCATGCGGTTGTGGCTCATAAAACAATACTCTAGGCACATACATAATACAAATACACATTTACGTACTCTAGCTATCTATACTCTTATAAAAAAAACACATTCATGCACAAAACTAATTAAACATGAGTTTTAGGTTGTACTTACAACTTTTTTTTGGATGTCGGATCGAGTGAGATGAAGATCGATGCACCAAATCTCTCAATAATAGCCAATCTACAAATTAAACCATCGATCGGAACCTAATTAAGAGATGTATATATATCATGCTATTCTAAAACTTGAAATAAAAAAGAAACTCAATAATAGCTCATTTATAGCATAAATTAGCTCATATATAATATATATAGCTCATATATAGCACATATGCATATAATATATGCATATTCATCATATATTTAACATATATATATATATAGCATATATATGTCAATCTCCACATATAAAGAAAAACTTGATATTAGGAGAGGTATTCAAATTTAAAAGCGTGTGTAATCAATAAGAGAGCTGAATCAAGGCCTATATTTAGATTTTGAGCCGGGATCATAGTCACTAAAAGCAATAAGCTCCATTAAAAGCATTAGGGATTTAGGGTTTTGAGCCAAATCGGATCCAATAAGCTCCATTAAAAGCAAACTTGATAAAAGAGATGACCAATTAACTAATGTACCTGATCAGAAAAGGGAGCTGAGCTAGATAGCTGAATTAATGCATGGCGAGATAGCGCGCAGCTGGCTGCTATGATAATTAATGGAGGCGAGGACTGAGGAAGAAAGAAAGGTTCTGTCAAGAATCGGACTTTAAACTTATATGCACTATTAGGATCGGTTCTATGTTAAAAACCGATCCTGATAGTTTCTGGATCGGTTCATAATAAAAAAGCCGATCTTAATGCATATAAATCTGGATCAAATCTGGATCGGTTTATCATGAGAACCGATACTGATACCATCAGGATCGGTTTACGTCTACAACTGATCCAGATTATTATTTTCATTAGTTTTTGGTTAAAAATTTTAAGGTTCATTTTTTGTTTATTTCATGTTCTAAGTAATTCTCAAGATATTAAGATAATATACGAAAATAATTTAGAAGATAATATACTAAAATTACTTACAAGATAATTTATACAAATATACTATAACCTACTATACTAAAATAATTTTTAAGATAATTTATTAAAATAAATTATAAACCAGCATACACATACAGGATAATTTAATCAAAATTTTTGTTAATCTATCTGAATCGGTTCTGCAACTATAAACCGATCCAGATAACTATCAGGATCGGTTTCTAGCTCAGAACCGATTCTGATAGTTATCTGGATCGGTTTCTAGTTGATAAACCGATCTAGATAGTTTTTTATAATTTTTTAAAATGAATTAAACTAAAATCCATATAGATTATCTGAATCGGTTTATCAGAACCGATCCAGACAATTATCTGGATCGGTTCTAAGCTAAGAAACCGATCCTAATACTATCTGGATCGGTTTTCAGAAACAACTGATCCTAATATAAATTATGCAATTTTTTTTACATTTGAGAATTAAGTAGTAGATATATTTTTAAGAAACTAGAAAGATATAATTTTTTTTTATTTCCATAGAATAATCATATGAAACTTGCTCTCTCTCTCTCTCTTTCCACACTCTGAACGATTGCAATTGAGAAATTATTCTCGGACGACATGGAAGGCGAAGGCGAAATGGCCAAGCGGAGAAAATAAGTACTTTGAATCCTTCGTCTTCTCAGAGTAAAATCAAGGAAGGACTTTGAATCCTCCGTCTTAGAGTAAAACCAAGGGAGGGAAGACTTTAAGTCCTACATCTCCTCAAAACGAGACTGGAGAAGTAAATGAGATAGCCACAATCCATACCGACTTCCTAGAGAGCTCAGTTTGCTTCAAACTCATGTACTTTCCATTAATCAAGTAATTTTTTTTCCACTGTTATTCTCTGGACGTACTACTTCAATTGCAGCAGTAACGGCATGCACCCACATCGAATTTTTTCGCCATTGCAACCATTCAGAGTGTGGAGAGAGAGAGAGAGCAAGTGAAATATGTGATATCGGCCAATTTTGCATTTAATGTGTATAACTCATATGTTTTTTCTATGGAATGAAAAAAAAAAAATTATTTCTAGTTTCTGAAAAAATATACATCTACTAGTGTAAATCATGTATTAGGATCGGTTAATAGTAAAAACCGATCCCAATAGTATCCGAATCGGTTCTAACAAGCAACTGATCCTAATTTCTGAACTATTAGGATCGGTTGTAAGATAGAACCGATCCTGATACTATTGGGATCGGTTTTATATAAACAACCGATCCTAATTTCTGACTTATTAGGATCGGTTGTGTATTAAAACCGATTCTGATAGTATCAGGATCGGTTTTTATTTACAACCGATCCTAATAGGTATGACATTAGGATCGGTTAACGTTACAACCCGATCTGATAAGTTTTTAAGATCGGTTTTGTTAAGTAAACGGATCCAGATACTTATTAGGATCGGTTATTTATTATAGCCGATTCAGATAGGCCGATCCCGATTCCTGTTTTTCCACTAGTGTTTTAGTGTTTTCAGATTTAATGAGGTATCATAGGATGCAGGACGAGATCCGAACCGTTCATTTTAATCTGATACGAACCTTTGAAAGAATTTCATAAATAAAAAAGACTTCGCAAGAGATCATATATTCCTTTTTCTGCTATTGCACTCTTTATGCGTGTTGCTTAGTTAGAACATTGACATACATAGTAGCTTCTCACTACTACAGAAACACTGAGTGTGTATGGTTAAAAAAGGAGGATAGACATGGTTTTGCGATCGTGTCCGCGAACGTCGTGTATGAAAGGGTTAGTAAATTGTACACGGTTGTAGAACTGTGTACGTTTTTTAAAAAATAATGCCGATTTTTTTTTAGCCAAAACATTTATACACAGTTTTAAAAGTTAAAACCATGTATGAAAACACCAATCATACACCGTTTAAATAAAAAAAAAAAACGTATATAATTCATATTTTTTTTTAAAAGGACCAACGAAATCCTAGAATGGAATTCAAATTAAACACTACATATTATCAATATACCAAAAACATTAAGCTAAATTTAAAAAAACTAGAAATTTAAACAGAAACATACCAAAAACACTACATATACCAATATAAACAACATTTACAATTATATTACACAAATTGTTACATATTCTACCTAAAAAATGAAAAAAAAAAAAACTAGATTTGAGACTTAATATATTTACATGAACAATACCTACGATAAAAGTATGGTAAATGAGTACAAAATAAAAAATTAGAAAACAAAAATTTAATCGGAAAGTTCTAACTCAAGTTTTGAATAAACAACTGTATATAATGTGCTCCAATATTCATACACAGTTAATTAAAATTGAACCGTGTACAACTATTTTCAATCGCACACGGTTTTTAATAAAGAACCGTGCATGAATGTTGGAGCTCATTTTCAGATACGCGCTTTTTTACTTTGGATGCCAATTTAATAGAAATTTTGAAAAAACGTGTGTGATGTACTGTGTATAATTAGCGTTTTTGTTAATAAAGTCTACCGAGTTTTAAAAAAATGATAATAAGTTATATAAAGCTGTCTGATTCCTACATTGAAAATGCAATATATAATCGAATCAACAGTAGTTATTATGATGTTATATAATTAGAGGAGGGATCCAATTACACCTTTTTTGGTGACACACTTTGACACCTACCATTTTTAAAGTGCAAATAGTCGATTTAAACTGTTCAACATGATGGATATATTAAAATGTGCTTGGAGATCAAATTTTACATTTTTTTGAATTTTTTTGCTATTTATTAAGATGGTTACAAAAATCGTTGTTTTCAGACCATTGAAAAACAGCGATTTTGTAACCATCTTAATAAATAGTAAAAAAATTCAAAAAAATGTAAAATTTGATCTCCAAGCACATTTTAATATGGTGATCATGTTGAACGGTTCGGATCGGCTGTTTGGATTTTAAAATCGCAAAATTGACCTATATAAAAAACGGTGTCATGATGTGTCACCAAGAAAGGTGTAATTGGATCCCTCCTCATATAATTAAGCTGGAGTGTTCTTCGGCACATCTAACTCAAATCATAGTAGTTTATTGGTCAAAACTATTACGTGGGAGGTTAGTGCTGACAATGTGCAATTAGTAAATCCCCACTCGTCATAATTAACAATTGAAAGTGGGTACGTACGAATTTGTGATGTTAAAATTCTCCCAGGGACAAATTGATTAGTGAAATTTGCTGCTCATCTCTGTATATATATATATATATACGTAGGGCGTTGAGTAGCTATACGGCTGTACCTGGCGCCGCTGTTGACCATTGTATTTACAATAAAATGAAACAGAAAGTTGACTTAATATAGTAGCATTGATGTCAGTGCGTTGCGTGCATGCATGGTTCTCCAAGTTCATGAATAGAGACGAGAAAAGGAAAATTGAACTAAAAAAATTAAAATAACATAACTTAGTATATTTATATTCTGCCCACATCTTCTTCATTTATAAATATTACTTTTAAAAGTATCTCTACTTATCCACATTCATCGGTATTTATATTTTTTAATATATACTTAATGATAAAAGTAGTAACCAGAAAAAAATATTTAAGGCTATAGATATTAATTTCACAAAGTCTTTAAGTTAAACTTATTATCATTTTGAATGAAAAGGTAATAAATATTTTGTCTATAAAATATAAATATTTATAAATTCAGATATAAAATTTTAGGCAGTGCAGAATAATTTCTCAATTAGTAATATACTTCGAAAATAAATTTTAGGGGACGGCTAAGTACCACAGACAATATTTCACCAAATTCACAAGTTCACAATTGACAACAGGGAAAACAGCAAAAAGAAAAAAAAAAGACTGAAAAATGGACATGCAATTTGAGCCGTTAGATCAACACATCAAACGGCCTACAAAAGCCACGTGTAGCGCCGTTTGCATAGACCGCCCGTAGCAGCCTCACGTGGGCTGTATTTGTTTTCTGAAGAGGCTTTTTTGTGGAACATTTCGAGTAGAATTAGGGTGTTCTTAAGATCATCAAGCCTCTTTGTGAGCTCAACTCAAAAACTCATCGAATTGGTTTCAAGCGATGCATTCAAATCGTTGAAATCGATGTACTTCACGGGTGATGCATTTACATGTCAATTTTATAAATTTTCAAACTAATTTAGTATAAAGTCAAGCAGGCAAAAAAAGATGGTTTATAAGTTAATTTTAATGTGTTCATTTTCCATCATTTTTTGACCGCTTGACTATATAGTAAATTAGTTCGAAAATTTAAAAACTTAATATGTAAACTCATTACCTGTGAAGTAGATCGGTTTCATCAGTCTAGATGGATCGCTTAAAATTACAACTCATTACACAGATAGATGCAAATGCTTGAAATTACAACTCGTAAAGTAGATCGGTTTCAACGGTGCTGTATATGCAAACGCTGTGTTGCCTATCATTTTTCCTAAAACCATGATGTTATTACAACTCATTACACAGATAGATGGATACACCGCGTCGTTTTATTTTCTGATGATTGCAATTTGAGTGAGTCCATGGTACCCTAAACCCTAAAGTACGGATTAGTTCATAATACGGATTAATATTTTTGTTTTTAAAATTATAACAGTCGATCCGAACTATTCAACATGATTTTCATGAATATGTACCATAGACTCACTGTTGCAATTTTATTAAATGCCACTAACTCTTAACAAATTTAGACGGCCCAATGAAGTTTGCCGTGGGATTTTTATTTTTTGCAAGTGATTGGGATAAGATTTGCAAAAAAATCTCAAATTTTGATGCAAGTCAAGTTTCAATGCGCCGACTTTTAGAGGTTAACTAATTAATTAGTGGATAACTTATCAACTAGACAACTATAGCTAGACTACGACACCATAGATAGGAAAGCGAAATTCAAATCTATTTCGACCGGCTGTTTCGATCAATTCGCTCAATTCAATCGACGTATTGAAATCATATAGAATATTAAATTTTAAAGTTTTGAAATTTGCATCTAAAATATTTTTAAATACATCATCTCACAGAAATATTTTTATCCCTATATAAAAGCTTGTAAATAATCTCAAACCAAAAAATAGTTTCTATAAGATTTCGATAAATTGCTTGGATCGGCCATTTTGAATTAAAAATTAAAAATTATAATTATAATACCAACTGAAAAAATTCATAAACGAGCAAGCAAACTATACTTTTCTGAATGTAACAGCAGTTCAATTTTTTTTTTTTTTCAATACCTTGTTTTTCATCAACTAACTTCCCTGTATACGGTCAGAGGCCATTTAATTTATTGGTTTAAACCGTTGTACTATTAGGCTCGCAAAACAAGTGTACTCTCTAAATGTTCTAAAATTTTCTGTTTTTGAACAAATAATGATTTGTGAAAAGGAGATCAGAATAAAAAAAACGGTCGCAAAAAATGCTAACATTCTATGGCTGTTCAATCAGTCAAGTCAATCATATCATTCTTTTTTTATGTAAAAAGAAAAGAAAAGAAACTCAGGCATGTCAAAAAGGGCTAACCTAGCCCTTTTTCTTTTCTGACACTGTTTTGTGCGATCTAAACCATGCCTAGAGAGGTTTTCTCCTGTTTAACCCTTACCCGGCCTTTTGAGATACTGTTTAATTGTGCTCCAAACTAACCGATTTCACAAACAACTGTATTTATGTTTGAGTGAGGCTATGGTGCTATGCATAGCACGGATGACTAGTGTACTACGGCTCAATATGGTACTTTTTAAAATTCTAACGGTCGATCCGAACCGTTCAATGTGATAACCATATGAATATGTACTTGCAAACTAAATTTTATATTTTTTCGAATTTTTTTACTATTTTTTTAGATAGGTAGAAAAATCAGTGTTTTTTGAAAATTCTGGACCATCAAAATTCTACCTATCTAAAAAAATAGTAAAAAAATTCAAAAAAAATATAAAATTTAGTTTGCAAGTACATATTCATATGGTTATCACATTGAACGGTTCGGATCGACCGTTAGAATTTTAAAAAGTACCATATTGAGCCGTAGTACACTAGTCATCCGTGCTATGCATAGCACCATAGCCTCACTCAAACAGAGTGAGGCTATGGTGCTATGCATAGCACCAATGGCTAGTGTACTACGGCTCAATATGATACTTTTTAAAATCCTAACAGTCGATCCGAACCGTTCAATGTGATATCCATATGAATATGTACTTGCAAACTAAATTTTATATTTTTTCGAATTTTTTTACTATTTTTTTAGATAGGTAGAATTTTGATGGTCCAGAATTTTCAAAAAACACTGATTTTTCTACCTATCTAAAAAAATAGTAAAAAAATTCGAAAAAATATAAAATTTAGGTTGCAAGTACATATTCATATGGATATCACATTGAACGGTTCGGATCGACTGTTAGGATTTTAAAAAGTACCATATTGAGCCGTAGTACACTAGCCATTGGTGCTATGCATAGCACCATAGCCTCACTCTGTTTGTTTTGATAATGCACGTGCCCCCGACAAATCAACAGAAAAATATAAATGATTATTAATAAATTTATTTCATGGCATGGAAGTATGGAACTTCATTACTTCAACAGTGATTCTTCTTTTTTAAAGAAAAGGAAGGAAAGCTTAATTATCTGAGAATAAATATAATGCCTTGTTGAATTTTACTCTCAAAAAGGTCTAGTACAGTAGTAGTACCGTGTACGGGAAGAGAGAGAGAGAGAGAGAGAAAGAGTCCTGTGTGCAGGTATCATCTGTCTTTTCATGCATTTATAATCTTTCTTCTTTTGAAAATTGGCAGAATATAGCACATGGACCAGAGAAAAATGTAAACAAAACTCTATCTCCTGTCAGGACAAAATTGGACAAGTCCCTTTCTTTGTTGCCAAAATTGCCACAGCGCGGTAATTCTGTTTTCTAGTTTTACCAGATGCCGATTGACTGGAAAGCATATATTGGGTATGTTTGAAGGGGAAGTGGGTTTAGCTACTTAGCTAGGTTTGTGAGCTAATTCAGAATTTGAGAATAGCACTAGAGTACGTTTGGAGGAGAGTTAAAATAGTTAGAATAGTGAAATTTTAAAATAGTAAATGAGAATAGAGAAAAAATAGTGATTTTCAGATTAGTGTGAAATGGTGCTATTCGGATTAGTAAAAATGTTGTTAATTTGAATTTTATTTGTGGAATAGTGAATAGTTGTAACTAATAAAGAATAGTGTTAACAATGTACTCATTAAGAAGAAAAATATGCAAGTGGGATCTCAAATGAATTGTCACGACGTGGAGATAGCGGAAAGTGATATCAAATTTGTCATTTCGGAATTGTGTTGGCAGAAATTCAAAAAGAAAACATTTTTTCCTCTAATTTTACATTTCTGAATAGTAACTATTCTAACATTTCTGAATAGTAACTATTCCACTTTGAAAATCGCTGATCCATTGGTCCAGAAATTTTTACTGTTTTGCTAGTGTGACCATTGGATCAGCGATTTTCAAAGTGGCTTAATAAATAGTAAACAAATTCCAAAAAATGTAAAATTTGGTCTCCAAGCACATTTCAATATGGAGAACAACTTGAACGGTCGGATCGACATTTTGAATTTTGAAAATCCGAAAAAGAGCGCAAAGCACAAGAGGTGCTTTAATTTGTAAAGCATGGTAGCCTATCTCTATATATATATATATAGTTTATTAGAGCATCTGCATCCCAGCAACTCAAATGAGTTTCTAAATAACTATTAACCACTTTTTAGAAATTAAGGTTTTTAAAGTTTCTAATTCTCACATTCCTGAAATTAATTTTAGAGTTTCTATTAAGCCACGTCAGCAACAAATTAAAAAGAAGAAATAATTGAGCCAATCATTTGACCAACATGGAGTTTATAAACAGTTTGTTAATAAGAAACTTTACAGCATAGTTTATAAATAAGAAATTCTCCCACATTCCTGAAACTGAATTAAAAACTGCCACATCAGATTATAAACTCTAATAATACCACGGATGCAGATGCTCTTAGCTTATTTGTGGCCTTCTGTTGTATATACCAGCGGTTTCTCTCTCAATTTGTTAACAGCTTGAATAGTTATTTGTTATTTCGTCAAGATCCTTGGAAGTTTAATGCAAATCTATCGTTAATTAAACAATAAAAAACTGGCATGGAACATCAACGTAATATACGAATCATAATTAAAATTTTGATTTTGATACTTAGAATATAGTATTTTTTAGGATAAATAATTAGAATATAGTTTGAGTTGCTAATATTATGGAGTTCATTAGCTTCCCTGGTAATGGATTCTGAATTCAGATATCATATTTCGCTTAAGAATCATATATTACAGAAAATGATTGCAATATGGTAAACAACAAACAAGACAAAGATTCTACAAGGGAACAGCTGTGATCGAAAGTAGAGGATAGCTATACTGATAAGAAAAAAAGTTTCAACTTGGTAATCACTACCAAGTCCTTTTAAAAAAAGAAGAAAATTAAAAAGAAGAAGTGAATAGTGATTGTCTAAACAAGAATAAATTTTGGATTTACATAGCCTTGCTTAAAATCGATTAGCTTCTCAAAAAAAATATAGAAAGTATGCATGACTAAAGCTCTAGTCGGCACATCAGATTCAACTTAAACAATAAATACAAGATGTAATTAGAATATGTATATATGTGAGAAAATGTAGAAATAATTTCAGAAATTATGTATATTCTAACTAATATATAGTAGGCATTAATTAGTATGTATATTCTCACATCTTTTGGGCGCGATCAAGAAGAAATTAAGCAAGGAAAAGAGAGGAGAGCGGAAGGGAGACCGATCTTGATCGCACTCGATCGGTTATTTGTTCATGAATAATAAAATCGAAAGGGAACCGGAGATGAAGTCGCATTTTTAAATTGAACGACTTTTATCACCTCAAAATCAAAATATAGATCATCCTTACTTTTAAAACACGCTCTTAAGAAGAAAAAGGAGTAATTATAAATTTAGAACCACAGGTGAAATGCTACCAGAAAAGTCAGAGCATAGACATAACTCATAAGCAAAAGAAGATATCATCAAAACGGGGCTAATTTCAATATTTGACTGATATCATGTGTTCAGTCCCAAATCCCAATAATAAAAAAGAGCCCCCAGCTTGTATAGTTGTATATAAAAAAAAGGCATGACAAGAAAGAACGTGAAGGCATTGGTTCTATTGTTTGAATTGAGCTACAAAACAAACATGAGAAAAGACCTCTCATTGAGATTAAACAATAAAGGAAATAAAGGTCCTTACAAGAGATCCAAACGCCTGCCACAAAACAAGGAGGCATAAACAGTACCAATTATTTTACCTTCGTTTTGTTTTCTTTGCTATTTTAATACTCAGTCACAGGGAAATTAAAAAGAACACTAATCATAGGAACGCTATATACAGCGTACCACATTACCCATTCACCAGCGCGGCAGGACACAAACCAAAACAGTTTACAGTGGAGAAAAGTAACCATTTTCCCATTATAAGAGCTTTTAAACTTTAAGATGCAATCTGAAATTCACAGGAGAAATTATAACTATGAAATAGGTAAATTAAAGTACGTACAAACATAGGATGGAAACATACATATACCTAGTGAGCCATGGATTTTTCACTAACGTAGATACTAGCTCTCAACCTCCATACATAATATTATCCCCATTCAATCAAAAGACCTAGTTGATTCATGACATTAGCATAATATCATGGAATTCCACCTCTAAAAAAACAAAAGCAAAACCACATATCCTAATAGCTAGCTAGTACCAACTTCAGTTAATTAAACACTGACAAAGGGAGCATACATCCTGCGGCATGTGTCTCCGGTGCAGCAACCGTCATCACAGCACCATCACCACCATCCAATCCCTCATGCACCATCATAAAATCATGATGATGGAGGTGATGATGATTACCATAGAGATAACCATGAGGAACACCACCGTTTATTACCAAATTAAGGTCAGCTCCTGCCAGATACGGTTGTTGGGGCCGGCCATGCAGTGGCTTAGCATCACCATCACAAGCGGTGTGTTCGGAATAATGCTCAAATTGAACAGTGTGTGGTTGCTGTTGCTGCTGGTTTCCATTTGAGGTAGGAGGGCGTTTTCGTCGTTTCTTCTCATAGGCAATGCCCCTCGCCTTGGCCTGGCTATCCCTGACCTCTCTCAGGTACAACCGGACGGCCCGAGCACCAAAAGGGTTTGCCTCAGGCCGGCCACCATCCTCTTCAAAGGCTGCCCGGAGGCGGCCTACAAGAGCATCCAGACTGCCCCAAGCTTGCTTTAATGGGCACGGGCACGGGCCGGGTGGCGTGGGGTGCCCGAAAAAGGGGCACCCGAGATTATGCACCTTGGTTTTACCAAATTGATCAAGGTACCTTAGAAATTCAAGCACATGGGCCCCACTGCATCGAGAGAGCTCAAGAGGAGGCCTGTGATTGCGGAGGTACTGGCGAAACGTGTTCCAGTCCCGGCGCTTTTGGGACTCATATCGACTTGGCCGGGGACCGGGGCTGTCAGAATTGTTGGAGGATGACATGGTTTGAATCTTTTTTCCTTTTTTTGGCCTCTTGATTCCTGCGGTAGATTCAAGTTACTTGTAATTAAGTACTCCTTGCTCGATAGTATCGCCTTGAACTTATACAATCCTGCATATAATTAATTAAGATGAGAATTCTGAGCTTCTGCTCATCGTCGCTTAGAATTAATAGTCTAGAGAGAGAGAGAGAGAGAGAGAGAGAGAGGCAATAACTCGACTTTACCAAATACTAAAGAGAAACAAATTTACACATCGGAGACATTAGGGTTTTGTACAATTTTTTTTTTTTTTTTTTAATTTCAGGTGATGAAGATGAAGATTAGCAAGTCAGGGAGGTTGGTTTATTTCCATTGAAATTTATGGCAAAACATTAATATTTCTAAACCAAGAAAAGATGAAGAGAACTTAGAATACTGTACCAGGGAACTAAAGATGATGTTTGTTTGTTGACAAAGATGGAATTATCTATAGAAGGCAAGAAAAGCTTGGATGCTCATGGAATTTGCTGTGTTCAAACTTCAAAGCTTGAGTAACGCACCAGAATGATGAGAAGTAATAATTGAACAGGGTCAAAGGTGATCTCCTATAACCATCACAAAATGGAAACAGAATGCATATACGCTCTTTAATTCTGGAAGAAAATTATAAGTGGAGAGAGAGAGATTAAATTAGCTTCTCGGCGGATGGGGGAGAGAATAAGGCAAAACAAAGTTGAAATATATAGAAAGAGAACTAGAGAAGACAAGTGTAGAGAGGGGTAGGAGAGAGAGAGAGGGGAGACATAAACAATAAAAGCTAGGTAGGTGCAATAGGGTTTTCATGTGAAGAAAAAGAAAGCTCTCAATTAAGGCATCATAATATCTAATACAAGTCTGATATCACATATTTCAGCGCTTGAAAATTAACAAAAAAAAGTTGCACGATCCAAACATATACAATTAATAAGACTCAGAGAGAATTCTCAAGAGAGAGAGAGATTACCAGAGCTAGAGAGGGGCAAGCAAGGGAAAGACGGTTCCTTTATGGCGTTGAGTTATGGCTGTCGGGATGGAACAAAATGGTAAAGGTCGAGAGATGAAGGAGAAAAGAGAGAGAGAGCTACTATGGGAAGGAGAATTAAGATTTTAAGACTTTGCTTGTGGAATAATGCTCCGGCGCTCTACTGCTATGGTCTACTATTGAATATATAGACTCTACCAATTAAAAATTTGGTGCCTGGATTTGGGAGACACGTTAAAACTAATGGCTAACAATTAATATAATATTAGTAGTATTTTTATTATAAATTCAATGCTAATCATCATGCACTAATTATTCGTTATATGGCTGGTTCTTGTATAGTTATCTTTGCAAATATGTTAGCGTCTGTTGTTCAAGAGTCAAGACTACCTTTTATATATCAAGTCTGTTGAACTTTAAAATTTTACAAAAGTATTATTATTATTGACATAATAAAATCCGTTAATTATGTTAATTTATTGGCCCAAGCACATCTTTAAAATCCGTTTTACTTCCTATATTAAAGGCTAAAAATTCAAACACAAATTAACTACAGAACTTGGAATATATATATATATAGAGAGAGAGAGAGAGAGAGAGTGACTAAGGTCAAAGTGGTAGTTCCTAGCCGCCGGTGCTACCAAGTCGTTTTTGGATTTTCAAAGTCCAAACGGTCGATCCGAACTGTTCAAGTTGATCTCCATATTGAAATGTGCTTGGAGACCAAATTTTACATTTTTTGGAATTTTTTTACTATTTATTAACCCACTTTGAAAATTGCTGATCCGGTGGTCCATAATTTGGTTGCACTGTTTTTACTATTCATCCGGATCAGCAATTTTCAAAGTGGCTTAATAAATAGTAAAAAAATTCCAAAAAATGTAAAATTTGGTCTCCAAGCAGATTTCAATATGGAGATCAACTTGAACGGTTCGGATCGACCGTTTGGACTTTGAAAATCCAAAAATGACTTGGTAGCACCGGGGGCTAGGAACTACCATTTTGACCTTAGTCACTCTCTCTCTCTCTCTCTCTCTCTCTCTATATATATATATATCACAAACCGTTACTAATAATGATTTGCGAAAATCGTTAGTTGTATTGGTTATAATGTTGCTGACAGTGTTTACAAAATACAGCCATATGAGCCAACAATTTTACAATCCGGTCTTAATGATTTTTATTTTTGAAAATCCACCTTTAAAAGCGTATTGTCTATATAAAAAATTGTTCCAACGATTTGATGAATTATTTCAAATAGTCATTTTACAAAATTACAACATAGTGGTAGTCTGCTAATTACAAAGAAACGTACGACATTTTGAGGTTGCATAAATTGTTGAAATGCTTAATTCAACCGTTGAAGTCATTTTTTGATATGTTCAAGTGGTAAGTGCAGAAATGAATTAATTGTTGTAACGTTTTTTTTTTTGTTTATAGACTTGATTGATTTTATGGATTCCTTACAAATATGAGGTTTTTGGAACATTTTAAATTCAAATTATAAATGGGCACTTTCTGGATTTCCTCTCCAAATAGCTATCTCATTGACATCATCTTAGTTCTTGATTTTTTTTAGTAATAGATGGAACATTTTTTTATTCAGATTTCAAATTAACCTGTGACCTCCTGTACAAAGAATATTACTTTTGCCACTACGTCAAAGACTAGTTCTCAGTTCTTGAACGTTACTTACTTATTGACAATTCAATAGGCTTGCAGTGTGTACGTGTTTTGAAGTGTTAGATTTTATGTAGATGTGTTCATGAGTGATTATCACAGAATTCGATTGTTGTCTATTAATCAATTCTTTACCAAGACGATTAATTGCTAAATTATTAATATTAATAAATATAAAGAATTGAAAGGCTCTAACCTTTTTCTTTTGTTTAAAAAAAATATACACTTGGAGATGACAATGAATCTTATTCATAGGTAATATGTCAAGTCTCACACCTGATATGCTTGTCAAAATATTATGCCTGATAAGTCTGATCTAACGGGATGTGCCTAAAAATCAATGCCCGGCCCACCCGTGAGTATTTCCTCCATACATACTCATGCCCGATCCGGCTCACCATGGGAAATAAGGGGAACAAAAATTACCCTTACGTAGATCAAACTTGAGACATTCAGTTGTACAAGACTAACGTTGTACCGCTGAGATATAAGGACTATATTACTTTTTAGAAACTTGAAAGTTTATATATTCATAAAATAAGCTCAATTAACTACCTACAGGCTATATCCTAATTAAGTCATGTGTCTGGCCTAGTCTGTTTCTAAGTTTGGCCTTACTTACTTGACCTGTTACAGTATTGGAACAAGCGGGTAGAGGGTGTTCGGAAAGTTGGGTAGGATTAAATTATAAGTTATGCTTAGAAAGAGTTGTTCGGTAACAAAAAGTTAAGAAAGTGGATAATTAGCTTTCTTATGGAGATTCAAGTGTTTAAATCATGTAAAATGGTTCCTTAAAAGTGTGAGTAAGTTTAAAAATGTGATAAAAAAAATATTAAAAAAATAATTTTAAGCTTTACAAAGGAGTAGGTGTTTGACAAACTTAAAACTTCTTAGTCTTTAAAAAAATTGTAAGGAGACTTAAGAAAGATGTGTTAAACATTACGGTAAAACTTTGGACCATATAGGTATGAGCATATTGACAGGCCAATGAGCTAAACTCCATTCCTAGGTACTAAATGATTGCGAGTAGACGTATGAATTTAGCAAAATTAGTTGTCCGACATTGTTAGTCTGAACTACGTTAAACAAGTTTGTGTGCGTTAATCTTCTTTTTTAACGTATTTGTTTTTATGCGTGGGCTTAATTATTTGTGAATCAAAATTTGTCCGGTAGTGTTTTTGTTCTACCTAATGTTACAAATTCAGCCAAACATATATCTAAATTTTGATTAAGAAAACCTTTCTTTCCTCACCTAGATAATTACTCTCAATAAATAATTGGCGTATTATATTTATGAAGTTGTTGCAGACATATACAAGATTTGACTTAATCAATGTTCGACAATGTGAAACCAGATTTTAACTTCTTTATGGTAATTTTTAATATCTTTCTTTGGTAAGA
The DNA here is from genome assembly GCA_025461125.1 of Carex kokanica. NCBI lineage: Eukaryota > Viridiplantae > Streptophyta > Magnoliopsida > Poales > Cyperaceae > Carex > Carex kokanica. The sequence goes on along the minus strand of JAJGRX010001448.1, from coordinate 148,253 downwards.
ATTATAGACAAATTGTTGTCCTCATCAACAATACTGTAACTGAGAGTAATTTTTGATCGGTGGTGTTAAATTAGAAAATTTTAATTTATTAAGAAATGAAATTTTAAATTTGTGTAATTTATGACGTATTTAAGTATTTTTAAAATGCAATAGAGTTAGACCCTACTTCCATCTTTAGGTCCGTGACTATATATGCATGGATCAAACAATCACATCTTACTAGCTACCACTGTTCCACATGTAGTAGTGAGCTAGCTAGCCTTCGACACATAATTTATACAAAGTACTGTTTAACAACCATCTATTTTAATACAATACAACAATTTTATTCTGTAAAATCCACACAAGTACGGTTTCCAAACACAAAAGTTGATATATATATAGAAGTGGGCTATGTTGCATTGCAATGCATATGCTCTCTTGTATATTGAACTATAAATTGATAGTTTTGATTTTCAAACAACTGATTCAAACTGTTCAATTTGATATCTATATTAAAATGTATCTTTAGACCAATTTTACATTTTTTGAAAATTGTTTGCTATTTTTTTAGAATTTTTGAAAATCACTATTTTTCTATATTCCAGAAATTTCAGAAAAATAATTATTTTAAAAAATTCTAAAAAAATAGTAAACAATTTCCAAAAAATATAAAATTTGGTCTCCAAGCACATTTTAATATGGAGAACATGTTGAGCCCTTTAGATCGACTATTTGAACTCTGAATCTAACGATTTATAGTCCAATGTACAACAGGGGCTATACATTGCAATGCACCATAGCCCAACTCATACATATATATATGAGGAGGGATCCAATTACACCCTTTTTGGTGACACACTTTGACACCTACCATTTTCAAAGTCCAAATAGTCTATCCAAACCATTCAACATGATGGATATATTAAAATGTGCTTGGAGATCGAATTTTACATTTTTTTGAATTTTTATACTATTTATTAAGATGGTTACAAAATCGTTGTTTTCAGACCATTGAAAAACAGCGATTTTGTAACCATCTTAATAAATAGTAAAAAAATTCAAAAAAATGTAAAATTGATCTCCAAGCACATTTTAATATGGTGATCATGTTGAATGGTTCGGATCGACTGTTTGGATTTTGAAATCACAAAATTGACCTATAAAAAAAACGGTGTCATGATGTGTCACCAAAAAAGGTGTAATTGGATCCCTCCTCTATATATATATATATAGAGAGAGAGAGAGAGAGTTGGGCTATTGTACTTTGCGAAAAACAAAGTTTTACTTCACTCTCATATTCCCATTTTGAAAATCCAAAACGTCGATCCGAACCGTTCAAGTTGTTCTCCATATTGAAATGTGCTTGGAGACAAAATTTTACATTTTTTGGAATTTTTTTACTATTTATTAAGCCACTTTGAAAATTGCTGATCCATTGTGAACAGTAAAAAATAGTGAAAAATTCTGGACCAATGGATTAGCGATTTTCAAAGTGGCTTAATAAATAGTATAAAAATTCCAAAAAATGTTAAATTTGGTCTCCAAGCACATTTCAATATGGAGAACAACTTGAACGTTCGGATCGACGTTTTCTTTTTACTTCGCGAAGTACAATAGCCCAACTCTATATATATATATATCTATCTATATATATATATATATATATATATATATATATATATATATATACAGAGAAAGAGAGAGAGGTTGGCTAATATCAAAATGTTTGTTCCGGAGCCGTGGTGTAACCAATTGATTTTCTAACTTTCAAAGTCCAAACGATCGATCCAAACCGTTAGATGTGATCTATATATATTAAAATGTTCTTGGAGACCAAATTTTACATTTTTTTACTATTTATTAAGCCAATTTTAAAATTCCTGATTTTAAAAAATAGTGAAAAAATTCTGGATCATTGAAAACACGATTTTGAATCTGGCTTAATAAATATTAAAAAAAATTCAAAAAATGTAAAATTTAGTCTCCAAGCACATTTTATTATAGATTGAATATTGAACGGTTTATATCGACCGTTTGGACTTTGAAAATGTAAAAATCGAAGTGTTTGTTTCGCGGTCTAGGAACAAACGTTTTGATATTAACCAGCCTCTATATATATATATATAGAGGAAGGATTCACTTACAACCTTTGAAAGTTACAACATCTTACAACAATTTAGTTTTGTGATTTTTAAAGTTTCAAACAGTCGATCCAAACGGTTCAACATGTAATATGTACTAAAATGTGCTTGGAGACCAAATTTTACATTTTTTTGAATTTTTTTACTATTTATTATGTATTTTACAAAATTGTTGTTTTTAGATAATTCTGGACCACTAAAAAACAACAGTTTTGTAAAATACTTAATAAATAGTAAAAAATCAAAGAAATGTAAATTTTGATCTTCAAGCACATTTTAATATAGATTACATGTTGAACAGTTTGGATCAAGTGTTTGAACTTTCAAAATTACAAAATTAAATTGTTATAAAATGTTGGAACTTTTAAATGTTGTAAGCTGATCACTCCTCATATGTGTATGCGTGCGTGCGTGTATTATATTCAGAAATGTTCTATAATAGCACTATATGGTATTCCAAAGAAATGTTTGAAAATTAATGGTTGATTTTTTATTGCCAAACGTACCGGGTACAATTTCAACTACACTATATATATAAACGTACCGGGTACAATTTTCAACAGTTATATATATTCTTCGTGTCTCCCTATCATTCTTCATATTCTACCAATAATCTCTAGTCTAGCTCTGTTTTAAATAATTATCAAACGACCCCATTAACTTTAGGATACTCGATCTGTTGCTTTTGCTTTAATGTGATTGTTTTCTTCTCATGAGTTATTATGTCGGAGCAAAACATCTTATTACTGTGATTTTTTAATGATTTAAACTTTTAGGACAATCAAAATAGTTCCTAATTAAATTACTAGTATCATAGCCGTGCGTTACAACGGGACATTATAAGTGAATAAAAAATATCTCATACGAAATAACATATTTTCATAAAAAATTTAGACCAAATGACATATGACATATTAAATAGCATCTACACGTCAATAATATTCCTTAAATGACATATTAAATAACATATTAATGACATATATCTTTTTTGATCTTTTTGATATATTTTCATAAAAAAAATCAAACAAAATGACATATTAAATGAGAAATAGCATTCCTTAAATGATATAAAAAATTGTAAGAAATGAAGACATGACCAATCAATTATCAATAATTTCAAAAATTCTTTAAATGACATTTAAAAAATAGAAAGAAATAATAACCAATTAGAAAAATGATACAATTTGTTTGTAGAGAGAGTACGTGTCTAAATAAAGTTAGACTTCTACGACTAAATAAATATAAAAATATGCATACAATTATAATATTTTATCAGAAGGCTTATATTCAATTCGACATTTAATCTTTTAATCAAAGGCATTGGTGGATCAAGACATCTACGTGCTTAATATAAGAATGAAGATATATGATAATTTTAATAATATAAATTCTAACAACGTAAAATCTAATAAGTGCTTTCGTTATACGAACATTAATACCAATAATAAATGCATCAGCAAAACTAATTATATATTAGCATAAGTTGTTTACACAATTTTCTTAAATTAATTATATATCCGTTAGTCACATTTGGATGCTCATACTTTGGAACATGCATGTCTAATAATTTTTTTTTATTCCCACCAGACTTAAATTAAAGATATCGAGATCAATGTCTGTTTTATTGGTTGTGTATTCATTTTATTATTAAAAGCTGTACATGGAAGAAAAATTAATAACATATAAGAATGCATATGCGGTATCTTCAATATAATTGTATATAAAAATCAACAAGTGACAATTAACTAACTATTTAATTAACCATAAAGAAAAAAAAATCAGTACATCAAATTTAATTAATTTGTTGAATAGTTAATATTTATTTGATATGATGGTTATATGCTATGTTTTGGATGTTTTTTAAGTTAAATGAAAAGATTATTAAAGTAATTTTTGTCATTGCCCATATTTGTTAGTGTGTGTGTGTATATATATTGGCTAATATCAAAACGTTTGCTCTTAGGCCGTGGAACAAATGCTTCGTTTTTTACATTTTCAAAGTCCAAACAGTCGATCCAAACCGTTCAATATTCAATCTATAGTAAAATGTGCTTGGAAAACAAATTTTATATTTTTTTTAGAATTTAAGCCAGTTTTAAAATCGCTAATCAAGAAAATTTTAACTGTTTACTAAAATCAGCTATTTTAAAACTGGCTTAATAAATAGTAAAAAATTCTAAAAAAAATGTAAAATTTGGTCTCCAATCACATTTTAATATAGAGATCACATCTAATAGTTTGGATCGATCGTTTGAACTTTTAAAATTAAAAAAACCAATTGGTTGCACCACATATCCGGAACAAACGTTTTGATATTAGCCAACCTCTCTTTCTCTCTCTCTCTATCAAAACGTTTGTTCCTAGGTTGTGGAACAAACGCTTCAGTTTTTACATTTTCAAAGTCCAAACAGTTCAACATTCAATCTATATTAAAATGTGCTTGGAGAACAAATTTTACATTTTTTTATAATTTTTTACTATTTGTTAAGTCAGTTTTAAAATCGTTATTTTCAATGATCCAGAAAGTTTTCAGTGTTTATTAAAAAAAACAATTTTAAAACTGGCTTAATAAATAGTAAAAAAATTCTAAAAAATGTAAAATTTGGTCTCCAAGCACAATTTAATATATAGATTACATCTAACTGTTTGGATCGACCGTTTGGACTTTGAAAATCGGAAAACCAATTGGTTGCACCACGGCTCCAGAACAAACGTTTCGATATTAGCCAACCTATATATATATATATATAGAATTGTGCTATTGTACTTCGCGAAGTAAAGCCAATGTTTTACTTCACGCTCATATTTCCATTTTGAAAATCCAAAACGTCGATCCGAACCGTTCAAGTTAATATCCATATTGAAATGTGCTTGGAGACCAAATTTTACATTTTTTGGAATTTTTTTACTATTTATTAAGCCACTTTGAAAATCGCTGATACATTGGTCCAGAATTTTTTACTATTTTGCTACTGTTCACAATGGATCAGCGATTTTCAAAGTGGCTTAATAAATAGTAAAAAAATTCCAAAAAATGTAAAATTTGGTCTCCAAGCACATTTCAATATGGAGATCAACTTGAACGGTTCGGATCGACGTTTTGGATTTTCAAAATGAAAATATGAGCGTGAAGTCGTTTTACTTCACGAAGTACAATAGCCCTACTCTATATATATAAATAAATAGAGAGAGAGAGAGAGAGAGAGATAGGCTATCATGCTTTGGAAAGTAAAGAGGGTGTTTTACTGATACGTCAAAAGGGTATATGTAAAAAGTTTTATCCTCAAATACACTTTCAGTTCAGATTGCAAGTATACAATCCTACCGTGTAGTATATTATCGGGTATCGAACCACAAGGAGTAAGATAAATACTTAATTTTCAACTTTAGATGATCAATTTCAGAAAAGAAAGAAAGTAAAGTGCAATAAAGTAAATTTGGGGGGGTTTGTACTAAAAATTCTAAGGTTGGGTTCAATACCCGAAGAAAGGAGTTTTTAAACAATTAAAAGTAAAAGTAGAAGAAAGAAAAGTCGGTTTGTTTTCAAGGTTAAGAGAATCTAGGGGTCTTTGGTCTACAATCCCTTGTTAACTCTATTCATTCGGTATTTGCTTAAATTCATGTATGATTTGATGAGGTTTCTAACCTAATATGTCATTAAGGGTCACTTTCATGAATTAATAACGTGTCTAAGTAATTCGGACTTCATGTTTAGGTCCTTCACCCTAGCTACCTAGACCATAAGCTCTTGTTAGTCTCTCCTCTCCTCGAATATTGGTATTTCACAATTAAGTCCATGATACCAATATCCGACTCGATTTGAGATGTCCTAATTAGGGTTTGACTTTACGGTTAGGTTCTTCACCAAATCTCTAACCTTAATTTCTGTAGTTCCGGCTTAGATTAAATTGGTTAGAATTTTAATCTAAACCTAAGGTATTTGCATTCACAATTTGGTACTATCCTATTGATCCTAGTCAATTTTGGTTCTTTTGAAACCAAAACGAGATGCTACAATTAAAGTACTAATTATGTATTTAACACAAATTATTTAAATCACAGAAATTAACGATCAAATCCGATAAAACAATCATAATAAAAGCAAATAATCGAATAAAATAGAATTAAACAAGTTCATGCATTGACCTAAACCCCTAGAGAGAGAACTACTCCCTCTTGGAAGGAAACATTGCAAAGTTTGGCAAAGAATAAAAGGAAATGAAATAAAGAATAATTACACCCTTTGAATCTAGAACCTCAATCTTGCCGAATCTTGCTCAAGAAACCCTTCTTCTCCTTGCTTGAAAGCTTTGCCTCCTTCAGAAAATATTGCTGAGTTGTGTGTGTAGAGAGAAAATGAGATGTGTTGTAGGGATGGATAGTGGATGCTTTGGAAAGGAAAGTTGTAGCCCTTTTATAGGAGAAGTCTTTGTTAATTTTGGAGCAAATGGACGTGGGGAGTCATTAGATACTTGCCCCACAAGTTTTCCCACATTGTGCATTCTAATTTGGCACTCGGAACACGGTCAGGAGTGCTGAAAATAGAAAAACCGTCGAAAACGCTGTTTTTAGGCTGAATGCGACCTTAGTGCGTCCACACGGTATTTTACATTCCGAATTTGGATTTCTTTCCTTCATGAAAGTTGTAGATCTTGTTGTCCTGGTTCCTTCAAGTTTTGATTCACACAAATCGGAGTTCGTATGACCAAGTTATGGTCAAAATACGAACTGTGTGTCGGAAGCTGAAATTTAAATGCGGCCCGAGTGCATCCACACTGGTTCTCTCTGCGTCCGTACTAGGCTCGGACTTTTCCTGTGCGACCAGAGGCGTCCGCACGAATTTTGATGCACAGCTCATTATACCTTTTTCAAATTGGCGCGTGTCCAGAAATCCTTCTAAGTACTTAGTGCGGCCGTATCTCAATTCCTGCGTCCGCACTGGGTATTTTTCTTCATTTTTCTTCATTTTTCTTCATTCCTGCAAATTAAAGCCGAGCAAACGCAGTAACTTGATTCTAGGTGTAATCTATTCTCTTTATGTTCAAAATACAAGATATTTGATATTATTTTATGATAAAAATCAGATCGAATATGTATATAAATTAGGTCTATCATTTACTTCCCGCTCATATCTCCATTTTCAAAGTTCAAATCGTTGATCCGAACATCTAAACATGATCTTCATATTGATATATGCTTGGAGACCAAATTTTATATTTTTTGAAATTTTTTTACCATTTTTTTAGAATTTTTGAAAATCATAGTTTTTCATTAAATAAAAAAATAATAAAAAATTCAGAAAAACACTGATTTTCAAAAATTCAAAAAAAATAGTAGAAAATTTCCAAAAAATGTAAAATTTGGTCTCCAAGCACATTTCAATATGAAGATTGTATTGATAAGTTCGGATCGACTATTGAACTTTGAAAATAGAGATATGAGCGGGAAGTAAAACACCCTCTTTACTTTCCAAAGCACCGTAGCATCACTCTATATATATATACTAGTATCGTGCCCGTGCGTTGCAACGGAATATATAATAAGATAACAAAAATAAATTATCATACAAAATGACAAATTTTCATAAAAAAACAAAATTAGAAATATATTCTAGATTTATCACAGCAATATGTATAGAAATAAGGAAGTAGATAAATAAGGAAGTGAACAAACGATTGATTTGCATTATGATCCACCGTATAGAAAATTTCAATTGGAGAGGGAGAAATAAGGAAACAAATAAATAAGGAAACGGAGAATTATATCGCTAAATTTTAGAGTCTATTTAATTTTAATTGTAACGCATCGTGTGGCGGTATATGTGGTGAGTATGTTTGTAGCTAAATTTAAACTTCTACACATAAAACAGATGCATTTAATCAAAAGAAGGTAGATTATATGATTGGAGAGCTGAGAATAAATCCAAAAATTAATCTTTCAATCGTAGCCATTAGCGGATCGGACACCCAACGTGCTTAATAATAGAAGGGAGATATATATATATTGATAGTTTGAAAAGTAAAATAAATATTTCCTATCCATCTTTGTTTGATCGGACGGTTCAAATTTGACTATTAAATTTTATGCTGTACTGGAGCATTAGTTACTTATTTTATTATATTTAGGTTATTGTACTGTCAATTAACGATTCTTAATATGTTGGTAAATTTTAATTAGCGTACTTTCAGTCAAGACCATGCTATTAAAAATCTATATATCCATTTTATTTAAGGGAAAATTGGTTATTTGCCACTCCAAAACCTTCAAATTGTAAAAATGTCATCCCGAAATTTGAAATTGTAAAAATGTCACTCTAAACTTCATTAATTTTTAATTTTGCCATTTATACTATATTAGTCTTGTTAAAAAAAAAAAATTTAAGACTAAAATACCCTTCTCTCAGATATGAACTAGGGCATGAAGCCCGGGCTTAGGGTTTTGGCTCCGGCGTAGTTCCGGTCACGCCATGGTAGGGGAGGGGCATATTCGGGATCGTCTCAGTTCTCTAAGCCTAATGCACCGGTCGTTTACGGTCGTCGGCCATCGGAGAAGGCTGTTTGAGGCGAAGCTCCGGTTTTGTTGCCGGTTGAGGTTCCAACCCAATTCTTTCTCATTTCTTGGAGTTTTCTTCAATTAATAGACTTTATAGCATCGCCTTCGTGTATAGAAGCTATTTATAAAATTAATTTGAGGTTTGGTGAAGGGTCGAGATTTATTTGGATTTTTTGGTTTTCGGTTTGGTACCAAATCAATACTGACTTGGTTTGCAACTACTTCAGGACTTGATTGAGCTTAGAGGATCGTTGTTTATGGTTTTGGAGATGTAATGGAGCATGCAGGAGCATAGTTTTGGTACAAGCTTCGAGTTTGGTCGAGACATAGCATACAGTTCATGTTTCTCACATTATTGGATTGAATTTTTCTTGTTAAATTTGTCAACAAATGTGGTATTTCTTGATATGTACTTACAGAAGAATACATACCTTATAGTTATGCAAGATTTCATAATTTTCTGAATTTCATTTCTAGTTTCTAGAGAGAGTGAAGGGTATTTTAGTTCTAAATTTTTTTTTGTTTTTTTAACAAGACTAATATAGTATAAATGACAAAATTAAAAATTAATGAAGTTTAGAGTGACATTTTTACAATTTAAAAATTTTGGAGGGACAAATAACTAATATTTTCTTTATTTAATCGTTAGACCACATTCACCTGTTACACTACTTGAAATGAAGAGAGAGAGAGAGAGAGGAGACAAGGGAATGGGACCCACAAAGTAGACAGCCACCTCGTGGGTGTGATGGTAGCCTGATGATTCTCTTCCCTTCGCACAAAAAGCCTTTTCAAGGGTCTTGTTTTTTCACATACCCTTCTCTCTCACTGCTTTCTCTTTCTTAAGATCAGAAAACAAATATATTTTCTATGGCTAGTATGGCAAAAGCCAGAAGTACTACAGTTCCTAGTTTCCTCACCATTTGTGGAGACAAATTTCTGCTTAAATGCCAAATTACTGTGATTGAACAATGCATCTGATCGGACAAGGTTCTGTGTCTCACTGTCCTTTTCTTTTGAATTTTTTATGAATAATAGCTTCAAAACAACACAATAAAGTAATCAATTACCAAACCAATTATAATCGACTAAACATTACCCATATCAAAAGTTTACTATAAGATGCCAAGGAACAGTTTTTCTTTTCGAATATAGTAGACATACTTGGCTAACTAAAAATTAAGTTAAAAAATTAACGGATACGGATACGGATACGGATCGGATCATATATTATTAAAATAATATTAAAAAATATCAAAGTTCATAATATTTATCTAATTTTAATGGTGAATAACAATATTTTTTCATAATATATATATTAAAATATATGATATATATCTACTATTCGGATACGGATAATTGAAACGTAAAATCATATCAGTATCCATATTCACATGAATATTCAGATATCAGATATCCACATCTAATTTTTCGAATACGGATCGAATACGGATTGGATATTATCCATACCGTTTTCACCCCTAAATGTGATGACTTATTTATCATAATTGCTATTAAACAATGTTGAATTACTTTTTTTGAAAAGCAACGAGCGTCAAGCCCTCATTTAATTATATTAATCTTGATTGGTTACATAATTTGGATTCTCCACCGATGAGAACTCAGACGAAAGAAAAATCCAACTAAAAAGAGAATAGAAAAATAAAGATAAAAAGAAAAGTAAAATGCAACAAAATGAAAAAATGAAAAAGAAAACTAAAAAAAAGAAATCACTAAAAGCATCCTATAATTAGATTAAGCTGCGACATTAGTATGACTATTGCCAAATGATTTTGGAATCCTCCATTGCCACAAAACCTCACCCACTAGCTGATCTATCGGTTTTGATTTATCATTGAAAATCGGACTGCATCTCCTCCTCCAGATTATAAAATTAGATAGCAAGATCAATTCCCTTCCTTCCTTGCTACAATGTTGAATTACTTAAAAAAAATTATTTAAATATGAGAAAAAACTAACTTGGTATTGGAATAAGACTCTATATAATGATATTTTTATATTTTTAATGGATTTAACTATCAATAAAGTACAACAAAATAGTCACAAATTATTTCGGATGCGAACCGATCGATAGCACCCGTAAAATTATTTCGGCTGGATTTAACTATATTTTGAGATGTTTGGGAAACCGTTGAATAGCTTTAATTAACATCATACCTTTTTTACAATATAAGTAAAAATGATGCCTCTAAATTTTAAATATTTTAAAATAAGTTTTATGTGAATTTTGAACATGTTCCACACTAAAAACATGTCATAGACACTGAACTAAAAATTGATTTTCAGCCTTCAACATCATTTCCCATAAGGAACTAATTTGTCAAACACAATAATTAATACTCTTCAAGAGTACTGGAATAGAACTCTTCAACTATTTTAAAATAATAAAAATGACAAAAGAAATTAATTAAGGAGCAGAGATCTGTTGCCGAGATTTTTATTTTTACCCCAAAAAAAAAATATTTTAATATAATTATCCAAATTTTTGAAAAATTTAAATTTATACCCAAACCGTAAGAAAAATTTACGGTTTGAATTCGGAATTCAAACCGTAAATTTTTCTTACGGTTTGAATTCTTAATTCAAACCGTAATTTTTTTTACGGTTTTAATTAAGAATTCAAACCGTAAATTTTTCTTACGGTTTGAACTCTTTTTTTTTTTTTTTTTTTTTTAAGAGAAAAATAGCTAAAATGCTGAAATGAAATATAACACAAAAAAATCGAATTGTTTTTTAAAATATTTGTTAGAAAATACGCTACGAACAAAGCCGATTTTGTGCTAAAATACGTTAAATTACAATAATTATGCCAAAAGACATGACGTCTGTTTAAATACAAACCCTAAAACAGAAAATATATATAAAAGATACATCAAAGACCCTAAAAACTCTATAATTATAAAGAAATGTTCAAAAATCCATGAAGGAAGACTCGGATCGCGAATCTGAGCCCGCAAATGGGCGAAACGGATCATAGATCGGTTTCGGATCGGGTTTTGGGTTGTGGAGTTCCTGTCAAAATTTCAGCCCGATCCGACGGACGGATCAAAAGTTACGCTCCTTTTAGTAAATTTATGAAAGATGCCAGAAAATCGGCCCAATTCATACGTAATTTAGCGTAATTTACCGTATTTTAGCATAATTCTACATAATTATTGTAATTTCAGCATTTTAGTAAATTTACCGTATTTTAGCATAATTATTGTAATTTACCGTATTTTAGCACAAAATCGGCTCTGTTCGTAGCGTATTTTCTGACAAATATTTTAAAAAACAATTCGATTTTTTTGTGTTATATTTCATTTCAGCATTTTAGCTATTTTTCTCTTAAAAAAAAAAAAAAAAAAAGAGTTCAAACCGTAAGAAAAATTTACGGTTTGAATTCTTAATTCAAACCGTAAATTTTTCTTACGGTTTGGGTATAAATTTAAATTTTTCAAAAATTTGGATAATTATATTAAAATATATTTTTTTTTGGGTAAAAATAAAAATCTCGGGATCTGTTGTGAGAAAACGGTCATTGTCAAAAACAGTTAAAAACAGTCACCACGGTTTTATTACTCATCTAATTATAATTTTTCCCTACTATACTCTACCGATATAATTATTTCGTATTTTAATTCATGGACATTTTTTTTTTACAGAAAAAACCATTTGTATTGGTTTTCCTTTTTTCTAAAGTTCCTTCTATATAATTAATTCTTTGTAAATCTTTCCTTTTTTTTATTTTGATGAGCCTTAGCAGGCAATTAACTAGCGAGATTTCAAATATAGATATAGAAATTGAATTTAGTTGTTATTTGTTGACCTTAAAAAAAAAAAAAAAAAGGCTATTGCCCATTTCATATTTACTGAAATAGTTAATTACATCCATCATCAACTATCATCCATAATCTATCAGAATCATACCAGCATCATCACTATTACATGCAGTAATCAAAACAAAAGGTAGAACATAGCAGACCCATATATCATTAACATATAGACTCCAAAAGTACTTAAGAGTAGCTAATACTAAGTCACTTAACAAATGGCCGAGGCTAATTTTGAACTAAGGAGCAAAATTTGTGTTGTAGTGTTTCCTTCATCTACTTCATGGCATCTCTGCTGATGTCCCTCCAGCTTCTCCTGGGACCTCATAGACTACCATTGCCAGTGGCATGAATTGATCCAGAGAGATTGCATCTTTTACAGTTGGCAGCTACAATTTCATGTTTTCTTTTACTTTCTTGTGCATAGTACCTGCCTAGTATAAACACAGTGATTTAATCAGTAAAATTATATTTCTAGGTTTCTGCTTGAGAACATTGATCAAAACATACTTCATTTCTATGCTTTCAAAGATTTCAGCATACTGAACTTAACACAATAAAAAAACCTATTCGTTCAAATTTGGGAAGGCTGTTATTTGTTGACTGTTTGCTGGTCTTTTGTCTTCTTTGAAATATTTGTATATTAGAAAAAGAAAAGATAATTTCACCAATGTAATTTCACATCAAGACATTGTCATTTTCACCGCCAGAGAGAACTGATCTGATCTGACCTGGACGAGGTGAATGCAGCAGCTGCACCTCTGTGCAACGCTCTACAGTATTGTAAAGGATCCGGTGTGTCCGAGCAAAATGGATCGATGCATGAATCTGGATGTACGCAGGGGACAGACTGGACATAATGCATGCTGACACGTGGGCCCACAATAACTCTGTGCTGCAGGGTTACCAGATTCTTAATTCATACATGATACATATATGCAATATGAATATGAACGTGCAATTGATGAAGTACTGGTAAAAGTGGTGGTCCTATATATATGTTGTAGCATGCAAACACGACATACATATAAGTATTCAGTACTAGTACATTAAACAGCTAGTTAAATACTGGGGAAGAAAGAGACGAGGTCTTATTCAATTCATCAATAGTACATATACCGACATATTTGCTGATGAAATATTTTTGTTTTTGTTTTTGCTAGGATTATATTTTTATTATTTCTTGTTTAGTTTAAGTAATACTTCTTATTTATATATGCGTGGTTTCATAAGAAAATAAAATAAAATATTAACTCCATTTAAGAAATGCACAAAATATGTATGTTTGTTTGACAAGACTTGGAGTTGTGGTGGTTACATGCCATCTGTGACCAGACTTGTAGATGAGGTTTTTTTTCTCCTACAAATTGTATTAAATTATATAAAAACTTTGCAAGCAATATATATAAAAAATAAGAAAGAAATACATGCACGCATCAAACTTTCAAAAACCAAACTAATTTCTAAAAACTTCAATTGTGAAAAATTAAAATGTGTTGTCAAGTCTATTACTGTTATATATCTTGTTTATTATACTTGTGAAAAAGAAGACATTAAAAAGGCACACAAAAAATAGAGATATTTAACTTGTATGCACATATGCGAATTTATATGAAACCCATTAATATTGTTCTAGTTTACAAATTTTACTTCGTATTTATTACAAACAAGTGAAAGGTGCGGTCTGTGAAGGCAGGACTCAGTCAAACGATTGAACAGCATATAAAATGATAAAATAAAAGAAGTCGCAACAAAAGGTCTTGGAATTAATTAGGCCGCCGGGCCCACAGAGAAAGCTATGAGTTGGATATTGGACTGTACAGTCCATGTGGGCCTTCTGATTGCGACAGCCCATTTATTCACTTTCTAGTCTTTGCAATGCCAAGCAATCCCCTCTTTCACTCTGTCGTTTTCATTTTGGTAATAAACTAATAATGCATTCATAACTTAGGTTAATCCAGCTAATGTAAATCAGATAATTTTGAAGGAAAAATTGTATAAAAATCTCTTACATAATCACTAATCTGTCTTTTTGGAAGAAAGCTACAGGCATCCACCTTAATTTGTAAAGCCAGCATTTTATACGCTTTGAACTTAGGAAAAAGATAAAATAATAAATGAAGAGACTATGGGCTTAGTCCACTCCTAGACACAGGTCTACACCTAGGTGTCAAACAAAGTACCTCCAAGCCCATTATAAACAGTAGTACTAAGGCAAGAGCAAATACTACACAGATTGCATTCTTCCATAAACTAAGCACCTCATGTCTCATAAAAAACCTTTTCAAAATCACCCTCCACTTACTGTTGTACAACTTGTTTATCTCCTCAATCATGCAGTCTAATTGCGGGACCCGGGTCAGTCTGATAGACCGGGTCATCCCGTTCCACATTTCGGCGACATCTTTATCGCTTTTCAAGTAGTTCAAAATAATCCCTTTCTTTCTGAGTAATCTTGCATCCTCCTCAGTGTCTATGATTCCGTTCATGAATTCGATATACCGAGACAATACCAGTGCCGTGGATCCGAATGATGCTTCATATGCAACCAAGTTTCTTAACACAACTTCACTGTTTATATCAAGGCTTATTACAGGCAGATGAAGTACTGCTGTTTTAATGCAAAAATCGACAGTTGATATACCGCCACTTGTGGGACAAATTTTAATACCAGCAAATGTTAGCTCGGTCACTGATGGAATCAAAATTTCTTCGAGCAGTGGTTCACTGCTTCTTTCACTGTCTTGTGCCATTTCACTTGATAAAAGTTTCTCTATGGGATTTAGGATGATTGGAAGCATAGGTATGTTTTCCATTATTCGAAGGAGAATTTTTATTATCAATGACCGAAGGGTTTCTATGCGGTGCGAAATGAAACTTTTTGTCAAACCTGAAAAATTGTGCAAAAATGTTGGGCTGATGTTGTCTTGCTCACCACATTCATCTCCCTCCAAAGGATCAGAAGGCTCCTCTCTGTACCTAGGAACTATATTACAATATAGAAAATCTAATAAATGCGGGTATTTTCTGATGTCAACATGCATAATTTCTAGATTTTTGAAAGGGGAGATCTCTTTGAAAAACCCAACAAGCATGTCGGTCACTATTTCTTCGGTCATTTGGTGTAGTTGCATTTGGGTGTCTGCTATCTTTAGTAGTAGAAAAAGCGGGATTTGGTTTTCGATCATTATTATGTCACGGATTATCATACTATGTGCCGTCGTCCTGTGTTTAGAGTCGAATAACAGATGTATCATCCTAGATGGGATTCTTTGAATTGATTTTTTGTTGGTCTTAGTGAATAATTGGAGAAATTCAAAAAGGAATGATGCGTCAATTGCCATCATCCAGGCAAGAGCTTGCCCTGTAAAATTTAGGTGCCTGTAAAAGAAAATCAATGAAGGATTTACATAATGTGTTATGTCTCTAAATTTGGCTTATTTTTGAAAAAAAAAAATGAATTATCTACCTATAAAATCTTTGTTGGGAAAAGTGTTCAATTTTAATTGTAATTGTGGAAATACTTAACAAAATCAACATCTGATTTTCTACCAATGAAGTTAATAAATGTATTAATCTTCATCTTAGGTGTATGGAAAGCTTGTCAATATATTACACTTTGACAGAGATATATATGCCAACAAAGTTAACACTTCTAATTCTATAACAATTTCTCACTGAGAAAGATGGGGCATCCTTGTGAACTTTTTAGGAGTAACTACAGAAAGAACAAATTGTTTATGTACCTGTGATAGTGACCTCTTATATGATATTCTAGTTTTCCAAACATATCTACAATATCTTGAAATCTCATCATTTCTCGGAGTTCGTTTTGTACTCTTTTGGCCGATGCAATTTTGTATCGCTCCATGTGTTGTACCTCTTCACGGAAATGGTGGTATGGACCAAGAGACAGGATCTGTGGCACATAAAGCTCCGGTTTAATAGTTAACAGAGGTTTTGGTACTTCAAAGATGGAGACAGCTTGGTCATGCTCAATTTCTAACTCATCGTCCATTATCCGACGAATAGTCATGATCCATTGGTTTTGGTCATCAGAAGCAAGGTGGTGATGTGAAAGCATTGTGTGTAACAGTGAGAGAGAGAGAGCAAAGAGAGAGGAGGATTGATAAGGACATGAAATTAATTTTTTCTTGTAACTCATAAGAGATGCAATCCATATGGTAAAGTTAGAGGAGTTTTGTTTAATTCAATTAATGGTAGTAATTAAGGGTTTTGACAAAAACAAACTGAGTACGACAATGAAAGGAAATCCTAGTCTGCAATCAGTTGTTACTCTTCTTAATTAACGCTCCTAATGGGAAAAAGATTCATCTTTTTTTTTTTTTGTACCTCAGGAAAGAAAAAATAAAGATTCGTCTTTTCGAATACATTGAACAATCGCATTTCTCTTTTAAAAAAACTAATGGGCTATGATGAACACTTCGAACAGGACCGGCCTAAGAACTAACAAACCGGGCTAAGGTCAAAAGAAATTCTTTTATTGGGCCTGGCCCGGTTAAGTTAAACCACACCGTTGCTTGCATCGGCCATCGGCATTACTCGAAATTACGCACTCCCTCGTGCCGATCCATTTATCTTCGCCATTGTGGAGACGAAGCCTGAAAGTTCAACTTTGCAAATCCTCAATAGTAATGAAATTATTGTTAGTGGAAGATCAAAGAGCGGTTAACTGGCAAGATGCGGCGTTATGTTAAATGAGGGGCGTAATGAAAAACAGTGTTTTAAATACTGGAGGATGTGGGGAAGTGGATGGGAAGAACCATTGGGTAAAGCGATTAGCATAGAAAATGTTACTGAGTGCGTCGATCACTACATCAAAAAGGTACTGTAGCATGGAATTCACACTGGATGTTTTTTTTTTTAAATTGAATTTAGTTGAATTTACTGGACTTCACTTTGAGCAACACATATTGCATATCTTTTCTCCATCTTTTCTTTTGCTGTGTTACTTTAGTTTCTGACATGGTCAGTTGGATAAGTGCATTTTTAACACCTTTTATTTTGTAATTTGGTCATGTATCAAGATTTTATGTTCTAATAGAATTTTCATGTAAATTGGTTACATAAATTTAAAAATAGGACTGAAAACTTGAGTTCCCCTGCTACAAATTAAAGAGTACCCAAAAACTAGCTGATGTATCTCAACTACACTTTCTCTGTCCCTGATTAAGGTGATTATGAGAGAACTTGGTGAAGGACCTGAAGTTACCTTACTAATATGTATTAACTGAAGGACAAAAAGTTTTTTTTTTTTTTTTTTTTAAACTAGAAGGACAAAAAGTTAATTGACTAATTTCACTGATATTTTCTGGAGCTTGTATAAAATTGGCGGGGACAAAAAATATTATTATTGCCTGCCTATCTAACATGTAAGGCCTAGAAATGCGAAGAGAAAATCTGGAGAGAACAACTCAAGGAGGGAAGAAGGCTCGGTCTATGTAGTTGCATATGGTTTCTGGTAAGAAAAGCCATATTGATGTCACGTAAAAGTCTAATAGATGTTTGGTTCTATCAGATCAATGTAGGGTCTATTGGTTCTATACATCTGTTATGGCCTAGTTAGTGTTTGCCTCATCTCTGGTTTATTTTACAATTGGAAGTTTTGATCATGTTTTAATATGTTACGTTGTGAAGTTTATCATCTCCATTAATGGAGAAAGACTATGAAATCCTAATACATATCATGAAAAATATATTCAAACTGCAATACCTAAAATTCATTCTAGTTGCATTATAGGATATCTGGTATGTACTGGTACTAAACTGTAGGGAAGCATCATCATTGCTTCATAAATTATGATAGAAAATATAACTGACAATAAGTAATGGAAAAAAGACGTAAGAGGCAGATTGATGATATGTATTCAGAACAAAAAGGAATATCTGTTTCATAAATAATTTATCTTGTTTCTCTCTCTTAGGCAGATTGATGATAGGTAAGAGGCAAATTTCTTGTGGATAGCTAACGTGCTAGGATGCCTCATTCTGGTACATGATTTTCGTATGCAATGTATATGATGTGTATGCATAAGTAAACGATTTTTGTATGCAGTGTATATAATGTGTATGCATGTTACTTGTCCATTCTGGTACATACCTGTCAAATTGATGTCTAGCTGTGAAACACTGCTCACCCTTTAAAAAAAAAAATTTTTTTAGTTGACAACTTTTGGTAGCAAAATGGAATCAGCTAAAAAGCTGAATTCTGAAGTTTTGGTATCATTTGCACTTTAAACTTTTAGTTTTGATTAATCTAAACTTGTAGGCAAATGAACAGAGTATTGAGGTTTGGATATTCTTTTTTAATTTTACAGAGTGTAAGTATAAATGATTCTGTTAACTTTGTACCGCTAGGTGTTCTCTATGGAGGTCAACATGTTGCAATTATAGGTGGGTATTTTTGCTAATAACGACAGCCTCCTCTGAGTAGGATTCAATTAATACATTGTTTCTAATAATTTATGTCTTGTGGTCAAATTGTGTGACGGTTTTGGTATTGCTAATGGCACTGGACTATCTTCATTAAATATTTAAATTTCTGTCAGGATCTTTTGTCTGGCAAAATCAGTTACCATTTTTGTTTTTACTTAATGTTATGACTGATAATATACGTACAATTTTACATATAATTCCTACCATGGGTTGGGGTGAAGCATGAGCGACCTCTGTATGGGAGTTTAGATATGTACCATAATTAAATTTCACATCTTGCATGACCAAAGTTGTTATCTATAACTGAAAGGATGATGAACCCCAAGAAGAGGGAAACTGGAAGGGTACCTAATATAGAAGATATATGGAAAGACATTGATTTAACAAATGGTACAAGATGAAGCCCATTACTATTGAAAAATGACCAAATAAAAAAAAAACGAAGTAGAAGCAATCTCAGGTAAAAACCAACAAGTCAAATGCTGGAAACACCCAAACTGTAGAAGCAAATGGACGTATGGAGTTGTACTGGCTATAGAATTAAATTACGTACTTCTGTATTATAGGCTGAATAAGGCATTGAATTGTTGTCTTTATTTTTATTTTTTTTAGAGGGTCGAATTTGCTAGGACAAGTCTGTTTGGGGTTAAAATGTCAACCCAACAAAAAAATATCTCTTGTTTAAGAAGAGTTGCAACTTAAAAACCTTATATTGTTCGTCAAGCTCTAGAGATTGAGAAAAGAATAATATTTGATAGAGGATAGAAATCACTAGAAGGGTGGGTACATTTCATAGGAATGCAAAAGAGTTGTGCTCTAGTCTGATTTATTTTGAAAGTCGGATTAGTAAGTTTAAGATGATCACTACTTGGTTGAATAAACCATGGCTAGACTTTTAAATTTAGCCCCGGTATTTTTTTGTTCAAATGCTAATTTTGATATTGTTATTTTTTTTTCCGTCACAACAAATTTACGGTTTATAGTACCAACAAGAGCTTGAAACCATTTGTATTTGTCAAGAGTGTATTATAATCATGTATGTCTCTTGTAACCATTGGTGTTATACTTTAAGCTAGCAGAGTGTGTGTTTTTAATAGCGACATTTGATTTGATCGGCTCAGGATTGTGATCCCGGAGAGCGCATTAGGAAACACTCTCATGTACATATATGTAGAGCTTTATTAATGTTAAATAGTTAATCCACAGGATTTTACCAAACATTGCTATTGGAAAATGAAATATCATACATTACAAAGTGAGGAGGAAAAGAATATTATTTCCAGGTGAACAACAAGGGTCAGAACAGCACAGCTGGAATCTACTGTTTGCAAATAGTTTTGTTTTGCTGTTTCGAACTTCCAATTTTCGGTAAAGAAACCCTTTTAAGTCTCTGTGACTTCCAAACGCTTTATAGGCCGACATTTTTATTTATACCCAAAGTTAATTACAAATTAATAAAATTGTCCACAAGCGTCAGTTTTTATTAAAAATATCCAAACTGGTCATTAAATTGCCGGTCCCTATTTAAAAGGAAACCGGTCATTAAATGGCCGGTCCCTGATTTAATTTTTTTTTTTTAAAGAGACAAATAGCTAAAATGCTGAAATATAATACTAAAAAATTAATTTTTTTTTTAATATTTATCAAATTACTTTTTTGATAACATATTTATACTAAAATACGCTAAATTACTTGAAATTATGTTTATTTTTTTATTTTTTTTAAGAGACAAATAGCTAAAATGTTAAAATATAACACTAAAAAATCGAATTATTTTTTTAAATATTTGCTAGATTACTTTTTTGATATATAATTAGCATAGTTATACTAAAATACGCTAAATTACTTGAAATTATGTTAATTTATGCTGAATTACACTAAATTACGCTAAATTACAATAATTATGTAGAATTATGCTAGAGTACACTAAATTACGCTAAATTACGTATGAATATGGATGATATCTTCATTGAGAAGGCGAAAAATGACGACGAAACTTCAAACGGCCATAAAATGACGCTCGAGTGTCCGATTTCAGCAAATGACCACTTTTTCGGAAGGTTGTGAAAATACGCATGCGTCAGTACCGGCAATGCCGAATTTCGAAATTCATAATCGCCAAAAAACAAAGGAAAGAGCCTCAAAACTTCAATTGAAGTTTCCGATTAAGATTTTAATTTCTATTGTTCAATCTACGTAGCTCAGTAAATTAGTTATATAATGAACTTGTAGAATACCAATTTTTATTATTTTTGGAATTTTTATACTATTTTTTATGATTTATGAAAGATGGCACAAAATCGGCCCTATTCATATGTAATTTAGCATAATTTACCGTATTTTAGCATAATTCTACATAATTATTGTAATTTAGCGTAATCTAGTGTAAATCAGCATAAATTAACATAATTTCAAGTAATTTAGCGTATTTTAGTATAAATATGCTATCAAAAAAGTAATTTGACAAATATTTAAAAAAAAATCAATTTTTTAGTGTTATATTTAAGCATTTTAGCTATTTGTCTCTAAAAAGAAAAATTAAATCAGGGACCGGCCATTAATAAAAGCTGGTGCTTGTGGGCAATTTTATTAATTTGTAATTAACTTTGAGTATAAATAAAAATGTCGGTTTATAGGCCTTTATGCTTTCAATCCTCCGTGTAAAGTTTGAAAAGATAAACTCTTTTGCAAAAAAAAGTTTAGGCCCAAAACTACTATTGATGAAAGTGACATTGAATCTAGTGAAATTTTTATTTCTACCATAATCTAAAAATAAAAAATAAAAAATAAAAACACTCCAATTTCTCAGAATTTTAAATAATACCTAGGCCGCTCAATGGTTTAACAGCCCCAAAGACTGAGGGCCGCCATATGCCCCTACGGCTCCAGTCTAGGGGCCGCCCAATGGCTCTGCAGCCCTTTTTTTTTTAAATAAACATATTAATAAACATTTATTGTTTGATTTTTTTTGTTGGTTTTGTTGTATTTAGATAAAAAGTTAAATGTAAGTTTATTTGTTTGTTTAATTTTCAGCAAAATATGTTAAAATTAAGTATATTTTGCATCAAATAATAATGTAAAAATAAATATAAAGAAACCATAAATAGAACAATATAATGCATATGTTTCACGAGTACAATAAAAATACGTCTAATAAATCTATAATAACCAATGTTCTTACCAATATAATTAAAACATCCAATACAATAAAAATATAAATTTAACTCCTAGATAAACATCCAATCAATTGATTACCTCTCGACCTGCAAATTTACAAACAAATAGTGACTGTTAAATCTAATTGTTTCGATAATTTTTTGAAAATTGAATAATAAAATAAATTAACTATCTTGCGCATCTCGGGCATCTCTGTTTTGTCTTTCCTGCGTGTCTCGGCTGGCTTGGTGTCCTCTTCTCCTCTTATTTAGTATGTCTAACCATTGCGGAATCCTTTCATGTCGTCTTCTACCCAAAGTATCATTTTTTGTTTCTGAAACAAGGACAGGGCCCTTGTGTTCAGGCCATTGCAACTGATTGTTCAGGCCATTTCGACTAATCAGTGTCTGAATGTGATAGTAGTAACTTACAAAGCTGCTAGGGTCGATGCCTCGAAGACGGCACATGGACAGAACATAAGAACACGGTATTCTGTCTAATTGAGGCTTCTGACATGTGCATTCCACCATGTTATTCTCCCTGATGACCACCGTATATTTGAAATTGGCCTTGGTAAACCTGCCAGAATCGTCAGACAGGAAAGCGTGAACTCTCTCTTGTGTGGAGGTTACCTTGAACTCGTTGTAGTTGCCAAACCCCGCAAGCGTCTTCATAGTATTTGACCTCTCGAACCGTTTGTTAATAAGCTACGAATAATTAAAAAAATAAAGAAATGAATTTTTTTAAATGAAGTTATTAAAAATAGAGGAAGAAAAAACTTAAACTAAAAATATCTTATGCACACGACATGAGAACTGTTGACTTTGTTTTGCTTCAAATTCCGCTTTGGCCCTCCTTTGCCCAAACTATATGACACATTTGTAAAATGTGTTCTCAATTATTGAGGCCACTGGTAACTTACGAGATGACCTGAAGACATTATTTAGCGACTCGGATCCATTTGTAATCATAATTCTCCAACGGTAACCACTATTCAGCGCTCGGAATATCTTCCATGATTTTGGACACTCGTTCTCATCTTAATCCAAATACTTACCCACGCCGTCCAGCAAATTGAGAGCACGGTCACATACATCCCCCATTGCTTGCATTTCTTGCTCGTATCTCCTCATTTTCCTCTTAGCCACACATATCCTGAAAAACTTGATGGCTGCCTCACTGCAATGGTTCTTCTTCATGTTCTCGGTTATGTAAGTAGTACAAAGATGGTGAACACATTAATCCTCATCCTCCTCGTTCCATCCTAGATTATCTTGTCTAAACACCTTTTTGATACCCTTTCCCCTATCAGTGATGACACACACAAATCTGGAGCGAATTACATTGCACCGTAACCATTGCATGAACCACCCACAATCTTCGAAACTCTCTGACTCAACCAGCCCAAAAGCCAATGGAAGAAGCTGGTTTTATGCATCATACCCACTTACAATCAACAATTTACTTATATTAAACCATCAATCAATTAAAACAATCAAATTAATTTAAAAAATTAAATTAAATTAATTAATTACCTTTGTACCGGCCTGACTAGTAGAAGATTGGTCAATTTGGGGTGGGGCCCGACTATTGGACGGTCAATCCCTCTGAATTGGGGCCCAGCTACTAGATGGTTTGGTTGTACAGCACCTACCAGACTCTATCATTCTGAACTGGAAAGAGTTGGAACCAGGTTTGTGCTGAACTAGTGGGCATGCTAATTTTGGCCTAAATATTAAGGTCATACTGACCCTGATCCAATCCCAAACTCTGACAAATAACCGATTTAATCTCCACATAATCAGTACCCGGCATTACCAGAATCACAGTAACATGCCTGATACTATAATAAACCCTATTAGGCTTGTTAAAACATCATCACCAGTGTAAATGGATACCATAAGACTCATTTTGAATCCAATACACAAAAAACCTAAAATTAAAAATTAACTAAATTAATTATTAACCCATTGAAAAATAAAAAAAATTGAAAAGGAAAGAAAAAAAACTTACAGGTCAAAAGCTCTTGTCCAGGAGAGAGAATGAGTGAATGTGAGAATCTGCCTCTGGATGAGTACATGTAGAAAAAAAAGTCGCAAAGGCATTGGACGACCCCTAGACTGGGACCGCAGCGGCATTGGGCGGCCCCCAGTCTTTGGTGTCGCATCGATATTGAGCGGCCTGGGGTAATTGTGGAAGTTTTCCAAAACTGTAGTGTTTTAGTTTATTTTATTTTTTTAGTTATGTTATAAATAAAAATTTCGGTTGAATCTATCTTAATTTGATCATCTATATGAGGTTGAACAAGGAATCAGCACCAAACTAGTTTTTATTCTCAAAACTAGGAAATGTCTTTACATTTTAAATGAAATAAGAGTTATAAGGATTTAATTATTTAATTATTCTCTACTATTGCAAATAAGTAATTGACTAATGAAAGGTCACCTTGCCAATTTCCATTAAGAGTACAAATAAAACAAGGATGTATTACATGTATTGAATGTTTTGAATAATACTAAAAAATATATATATAATTATTTGTCTTTGTATTGTAAATGAAATAAGAGTTATAAATATTTTTAATGATGTTTTGGTCATTTTCTATTACAAATAAGTAATTGACAAATGAAAAGTCAGCTTGCCAATTTTCATTGGAGTGCAAATAAGTAATTGACAAATAAAACAAGGATGTAGTGCATATATTGAATTCTTTGAATAATATTTTCTGAAAAACTAATATAATTATTTGTGTTCATATTTTAAACGAAATGAGAGTTATAATGAGTTAATGATGTTTTAATTATTTTCTATTGCAAATAAGTAATTGACAAATAAAACAAGGATGTCTTACATATAATGGTTGTTTTAAATAATATAATTATTTATCTTTATATTTGTAATGACATAAAGAGTTATTAAGGAACTAATGAAGTTTTGTTCATTTTCTATTAAAACAGAAATTGTGAACAATTTTTATTGCTTGGAATAAAATCGTTTCGGACTCAATCTACCAATACAGATTCGTCACATGTGAGATTTCCTCACAAAATTTTCAGAAAATGTGAATTTATTTAAAAAAACGAATATTTTTTAATTTTATATAAAAATACACGTCCGGAACTCTATTGATTGGCTTTTCGAAACGATTTACAATTAGTAATTATAAAATTATAAAAGTATTGATTGTATAAAAAGAAATAAATACCTATAATTAATTAGCTAATTAATGGTTTTCAGGCCGATGCTGGATTTTTCCTTGATATTTTATGAAATATACAACTAATATATTTGTTTTCAAAGCTTTCTTTATCTGCACCGCCCCCAATTGTTTTATCTTCTTTTTATCTTTTAGTCGTAGGCTTGTAGCTATCTACACAGGAGTCGAGATCTCCTGTGGCGCTAATAATGTAGCTATCAGTGTGTGTAAACCAAATTACTTGATGACGCCTCAAAATAAGCATATATACACAATGAGATTGTCAAGTTACAGGATGTACACAAAAACAGAAAACAAAAGAAAACATTACTACAATTGAAAGAATCAAATCGGTGAGGCTAAAAGAATTGTGTATTTCATAAATGTGGCACTCCGAAATTCATTTCGAAAATTTTAAAATAAAAAAGTTGACTGTGTATTTTTCAAATTCTCAAAATTTAGCAAATACAAAGGGTCTACATGTCATTTTGTTTTTCTATTACCTTTTTAATTTAAAATTTTACTTATTATTTGTTATTATAATTGAAAAATGAGGAGGGTTCAAATGCACCCTCATTTTTGTGCTCCCGATGCACCCACATCCTTTATCTCCGTTTTTAAAGTCCGAACAGTCGATCCGAGCCGCTCAACATAATCTTCATAATAAAATATGCTTGGAGACTAAATTTTATATTTTTTAGAATTTATTTACTATTTTTTTAGATAGATACAAAATCACTTTATCGGATGGTCCAAAATCTCCTTAAAACAATGATTTTGTATCTATCCAAAAAAATAGTAAATAAATTCTAAAAAATATAAAATTTGATCTCCAAGCATATTTTATTATGAAGATTATGTTAAGCGGCTCGGATCGACTGTTCGGACTTTAAAAACAGAGATAAAGAAATATATATTGTGGGTGCATTGGGAGCACAAAAAAGAGGGTGCATTTGAACCCTCCTCTTGAAAAATTATGTAATATATTTGTAATTATTAGTCGTTCAAGATAATATACAATATTATTTTGAGATTTCTTCAACTGCTTGTTACTTTCTGAATTTTATTATTTTAAAATGTTACAAATAAAAATTTCGGTGTAGCACTATAAACTTCAAGCGCAGAAAAAGCTTCAAATTTAGCGCCACCAGAAATTGAAATCTATAAAGCACCACCCCAATTCCCCAAAGCACATGAGATTAAACAAAAAGTGCACTTGATCTTTTTTAAAGTTTTCACCTGGTTGAATTGTACCTGACACTAGCGGAATAGTTTCAACACCAGAAATTCAAAATGAACTGAGAAATCAATTTCCTGCGACGCATGATAGCTTTTTTTGTTTTGTTTAAGTGACAGGTCATTGAGAGCGACAGAGTGTCTAAGTGGACTTTCATGTTAAGATTCGTTTTTCTAATTATTTTACTATTTATAGTAACAGTAACTTTGTGGTGTTGCTTGATGGATCCGAATCTGCTGCGATTCTTCACTGTGAACAGTAACCCTGTAATTTCTACTTTTCTCAATCCAGCTGTCGAATTGTTTCGAGATGCGTGCACAGAAAAATTAATTGTTTCGAGATGCGTATACAGAAAAAGTTAACGGCTAGATTTGAAAAGGCAGGAATTTCAGGGTGCAGCAGATTTATTTTCGGTGCTTGATAAGGCTATATTTGGTTGCTACTTAAATTTAAATTTAAAAATAATTAAGTTAATTATTTCATCTTATTATTTCCGATTTAAACTTTATTTGACATCTTAGGTCACGACTTAAATTAATTTGCATGAGGGAGATAGAAACTGAAAAATAAATTTTTATTTATGACAGTGGTCTCTACAAGTGGAGTAAATATAGAGTAGGTTAATCCTGAAGAAAATATAGGTTTCATGCAAGAGCAAATTTCAAAAATTTAACTCAAAAGAAACATACATAGATCTACTTATTTGACTAACGATGAACCTTATTTAGCAATTTAACTTGTTTAAACTTTATACCTTAAATCTTGGTCTCTAAACCAAGAAGTAGGGACTTGAGATGTAGGGTTGTTGCCTCCAAACAAGAAGGCCTCCACTAGTATCCACCAAGGATTCGAGAAGAGAATCCAAGTTTCCCTTGCTAGAGGTACTACTTAAATTCAAACCCTTAAATCAATGGCTCTACTTCTTCTTCAACCTAACTATTAGTGAGATTTAGTAGAGCTTTTTCTCAACACATGAGAGGATGGAAGAGAGGGAATGGGGCAGCCACGTTTTTGGCTTTGGGTGGGATGGTTTTTATACTCAAAAGTTAGGGTAACCTTTATAACTTGCATTTTAGGGCCAATGGGCCTATAGACAAACTTATGGGACTTAGCCCATATGTCAAATGGTTCCAACATAGGCCTATTTACTCTCTTTCATTTATTTTTCAATTGTCCATAAATAAAACATCTAATGAATTATAATTGGGCCAATCAATTTAATTTTCTCACGTTATGTTGAGATATAAATTCATATGCCAAGTCTCACATGCACATAAATTTATTTAGATTTAAGGTTGTCATCTCCATGACATTTATTTTAGAATCATCTAATGATACTAAAATAAATTTCTCTAATTAAATCCCTTTTGGTGTGACCCAGTAGGATCTATATCACGTTGGCAATAAAATTAAAACTCATTTTAATTTCATAAATCATAAGTGGTATCTAGCAATATACATTATGATTACCCAAATGACACAGATGATATGTCCACTACATTACCATGATCCTAAAACAATATTTGCTTGTATGTGTCAATTCACGTGTCACATGATATCGGGAATAAATCCAAGGCAGGAGAGTGTCATCCTTGCAAATTTATTCTTTTCTTGATTCCAAGTAATTCAGTAAATAATGATCAATCTAATTGATTATAATTGCATGCATACTTTATTACTCCGTCAAGGGGCCCGAAGATATCATCACTCACATATAAAATATGAGGGACACTGGTATTCTTGATAAATATCTTTTCCTCCGCACAAGACACACATATTGAGATATTGTCTGTATAGTTGCCAGTTACGGTCAGCGTTGGACAACACCTACAGATACATGTATCTCATGTAGGAAAAATAATCATCTCATACCAAAGAATTCAAGACACAAATGAAACATAAATGACACTAACACAATCCATGTTATGTTTCATTATTGGGTCAAGTCCAATCCCCTGATCCCATCAGGTATTTATGTGATTAAATTGGTAGTTCCTCACCATATGATCCGTAGAACATGATCATCATTTAATCCACATACTAATCTTGTACCGGTAAATATTGTTCCTTTATAATTACCAAGATTAGGGACATTTAGAGTATTCGTTATATTATTATTATAGAGTTCTACATTTCAAGTCCTCAACTCGAAAAATCCATAACATAATTAAATACTCAAGGAACAAAATGATTCTTTCATTGCATGAACAAAACATAGAATACATCCATAAATAGTTAGCTTCTAGATCATAACACTAACAAATCCGTCTAGAAGAATGATTTAATTTACTCCTCCGTAATTCAATCTTACTCATCGTGTTTTACATCTTGTTTGTCAGCTTAAGATTCCACCTCTTAAAATATTCAATTAATAAGTAGAAGTGCTTTAAGAATTCACATAGAGAGAGTGCCCAAGGAAGGAGCCAAAAAAAGTTGGTCCTAATCGGCATTAAAAAACTAGTGTTAAAAAAAAGATGGTTAGGGAGTGTCAAATAACTGAATAATATTTTACATGACAGTGATCGAACAGTTTAATAAAATTCTTCAGCCTTAATTTAGTAAGATTCAGCAAATATTTTTTTTGTTAAGTATTGATTTAGTCAATGATTAATTAATCTATTAGTCGCTTACTGGACATCACTTGTTTGACAGTACAAAAGAAGAGATTTCTCTGTTATGATCTCTTCTTCTTTAATTATTCTGAAAAGGATCTTTCGGTAAAAGGGGCATAAATATATTAATGATCACTCACCCCTTTTTTTTATCTTTTTGTTTCAAATCTGGTGGCCTAATGCTCCTTGATTCTTAGTCAAGAAGAAAACAAATGATTGCACCAACATTGCTGGCATTGAGAAGCAGTCTTTGTGACTACAAAATACAAATATAGAAACCCTTCGGCAACAAAATGTTCTTTGATCAGTCTTAATTATCCTATATGCATACAAAAATGTTATGAACTCAATTGCAATTGTTACTGGGATTTTGAATTTGTGGGATTTTTCCTAATTTTTGAGGGAACTTTTGAGTGCCTTACAAAATTGTAAAGAAAATTTGAGCAAACAATATATATATATTATTTTTCAATTCCATAACACATACAGAATATACTTTTTTATGCTTTTATACTTAGCTGTCTGGTTACACAACTATTCATAAATTAATTATAATTAAGGAAAGATATCAACAGAGATAGTAACAGTTTCAAGTTTCAACTAATAAATAATTTAAATGAGGAGATCAGATGACACCCTTTTTTGGTGACATCGAATGACACCGTGCATTTTCAAAGTTTTAAAAGTTCAAACAGTTCAATATGATGGATATATTAAAATGTACTTGCAGATTAAATTTTACATTTTTTTGAATTTTTTTACTATTTATTAAGTATTTTACAAAATCGTTATTTTCAGACCATTGAATTTTTGTACTCATCTTAATAAATAGTAAAAAAATTCAAAAAAAATGTAAAATTTGATCTGCAAGCACATTTTAATATATCTAATCATGTTGAGCGGTTTGGATCGACTGTTTGGACTTTGAAAATGTAAGGTGTCATTCAATGTCACAAAAAAAAAGTGTCATCCGATTTCTCCTTAATTTAAATTGCGAGTTTCGAACAAATCATTTTTATCTGCGTTTGATCCAACCCGTTCTGAATTTCATCCTTTGCACCAACTCAAATTTTGAGTTGATGCAAAAAGAATTCAGACCATTCGGTCTGTACTAATTTTGGACCGCTTTGATCCGAAATTTGATCAAATAATCATAGATTCAAATATAAAATTTGAGGTACTGCAGAGAATATGAACTTGGCTCTTTCTCCACCCCTTTTCTCAAAGCTACAGATGTAGCTCAATTATTCTTAAATAGTTAAAACTGTTTGTTTTAATTTGACATGATTCATAAAAAAGCTTTTACATTTAAGTCAAGTAATTTTACTATCTAAGTCAAGTAACTTATATAATAGAATGAGATCCGAACTGTTTATTTTAATTTGACATGATTCATAAAAAGCTCTTGTAAATTTAAGACACTCAAAACACAATTACTCTATTTTTTCGTTGTTTTAGCGTCTTTCGCTCCAGCGACAGGCGCCCAAAATAAGTAGGGTAAGATAATTAAGAGTGTAATATGATGATTAAGATTGGAAATGAAGTAATATAATGATTAAGAGTGTAAATAAGTAGGATTAGATGAATTCGTGAGAATAAATAAGTTTAATTTAGGAATGATGATCATTTGACTTTTTGTAGATACCTTTTTATCAATCAAATAGCTAGTAGACATTTAAATCCATTGATCTTAAAAACAAAATTACTCTACTCAAATTAAATATATCCCTACAGTACCTCAGGAAATACTCGCTCGTGCAAAGACTGCATGAGCTTCTGTTCACGAGCTTGTTTTGAAAATAACCGAAGAAGAATTGGGAGTGCGTATCCTCTGAGATATCTCAACTTTTGCATGACCGACGTGTCCGGTGCCTATTTGGGGATAGAGCGGGGGGCCAGTATTATTTGTGCTTCGAGATTCGTGTAGAACTTATTTGAATGGTTGCGATTTTCCATAAAGTCACGCAAAGTTTGAGATATCTCAGAGGATGCGAATTTAAGAACTGGAGAAGCGATGCGATAAATAACAGTGGTTTCAAAACTGCTGAATGCACAGGGGAACTCGGGCATTTAAACATTTACTTTTATTTTAGTTACTCTTGAGTCTTGAGATATACCGGGTGTAGATTTTAACAGCTAACTTTTGGCTCAAAGCACCAAAGAGGTTAGAGAAACTTTTAAAAATGACCATTTACTCCTTCTTTAATAGATACCTCATTAATTGAGTATAATCAATTGATAATTTCTTCTTTAATTGCCGTCAATCATAATTGGTATTTTTGGCTGAACAAAAAAAAGCTGCTGTGAGAAAAAAAACGAATTCATGCTTTGAGTGCGCTATTTCTCTCTTCTTCGTTCAGAAATTCTCAAATCAAAGGTAATTTAAAATATTTAACTAATTTTATTTTCGAATGTAACAAGTGTTAGTTTCTCTCATCATATGTGGATGAAACTTTTATTTTTAAGCAAATATTTTTTAAGCAAATTTAATTAAATTTTGATGCTTGAAAGCCTAGCATAATAATAAAAAAATAATTTTCTACAATAATTTAATAGGTCATTTGATTTCTTGCTTTATTTATTTTCATTTTTTTGTTTAATAGATGAATATTGATGAGTCGGCAATTCCATTTGAACAAGAGGCCGAAAAACTTGAATTACTCGGTGTCAAGTACGAAACTCGCAGAGATCTACTCATTGGTGTTAGAGCATTTTACTTGGCTAAAGGATACGCATTATCTATTTGTGGTTCAAAGCTAGAGAAATATGTGGTTTTACAATGTGATAGAGGTGGTCAATATCGTGATGTATGAGGTGTGCCTTTAGAAGAGAAAAGACAACAGGGACACGCCGGATCAATTGTCCTTTTAAAATTAAGGGTAAAACAACGGATGAAGGAATTTGGATAATTGAAGTACATAACTTATCACGCAATCAAAAGGAAAAAACAACAAAACAGTACCCATCTAGAAATTTTGAATTGTACAAAAAAAAAGTATATAAAAATCAGATTTGTTGTTACATGATGTATGATGTTGAAAAAAAAATAACGACAGAAATATGGATATAAAATTTCAAAGGTAGAAATTCAATTTTTTAATAAAAAATACACGGGTCGTTTTTCTAGCAAAAAATAATGTTTGATTTTGTAACAATAAAAAGGGAAATACAATATTCTCAATTCATATGTATATCTTTGAATTTATTTGTAGAAAATATTTCCATTAAAAGGTGATGCTCCATTAATGCTTATGGTCTTCTAATATGCTGTTATAATAGTTTCTTTTTTAAAACATGGACATAATGGTCAAAGTAAAAAAATTCTCTCACCTAATTGCTGCATTGAGTCAATTTTATGCTGTTAAAATCCGCACCCGATATACCTAGCTGTAAATATTTACTTTATTTAAGCTTCGGACACCTGTGTAAATAAATTTTTTTATCAATGCAAAATAGTAGAATGACAATTTGCCACCTTACCATAAAAAAAAAAAAGAACGGGAGAAGCAGGAAATTAAATTCAACCTGAGCACTTCCTATCAGCCTCATACAAACGGCGAAACAATGAGACCCAATCAATGCTTAGAATTAGAACAATATTTGAGATGTATCTAGAGAATAAGAGAAATGGTTTTATTTAACAGAATGATGATATAAATTAAAATTTCAAATAGCTCTCAAAATGTCACCTTTCTAGACAATAATTACACTCAAATTAAATAATGAATTTTGAAATCTAGTCTGAATAAATAGTAAATAAAATTACTATACCACCAAGCTAGTAAGCTACTGTTTATAATATTATTATATTTCAAGTAAAAGTTGGAGGTTAAACTACCAAACAATTTAATATTCACCAGAAATTCAGATAGCGTATCTGCATTCCGAACTTGCAACTTCCCAAATTCATAATATTATTTTATATTAAATTTTCTAAAAAAGATATAATTTCCGCCAATGTTAACAATACTATATAATTATGCATCTATTTGGCGCATCTTCTTTAAACTTTTCAAGTGTTTTAAAAAGTTTTAAGTTAATTTGTCAAAATACGTGCTACTTTATAAAATTTAAATATATTCTTAACTTTTTTTCCCATATATTTTAAGCTGGTTCAGATCGTCAACTCATGTCTTTTTAGATTGTGCTCCGGAAAAACACGTACAAAGGTAAGAAAGAGAAAGCAAATGAAGAAAATACACAAAAATTCACTTTGGCTACTCTCTAATTTAAGATGATAAGAATAACAAAAATTTATACGGAACCTTCACCTCTGCTTCACTCCTCTCTCCTCAAACCTTCACCTTAGTCAGGATCGATTATAGTGCCACTCTCCTTCCCTTCATTTTCTTTCCTTAATTGTTGAGTTCTGAAGCACGTCTTTATAGATTAAACATTTTGTGTAGCTTAAAGATTTTCTTAAGTTGATTAAATTTTTATTTTTTAAGTCTTATCATCAAATATAATATTTCTAACTGAACTTAAAATTTAAACCTATCACCCGTGCCAACAAGCTCTATATTAAAAAATAATATATATCACATATAATTTATACTGATGAGTGATGAGCAAATATAAAAAAGATTTGAAGTACGAAATAGAACATTTTTATGTCTATATCAACAAGTTTTCGAACTCGAAAATCTCTACACTCATTATCGAATTCTATACGGATCGAATAAATTTGATAATGAATAAATGAATTTCTTGGTATGGTCACACGTCATTTTTTTAGTCTAGATTCTTCGAAGTTGGTTATTTTTAACTAAACTGCTACCTTAAAAAGTTAAAACAAAAAATATAAAACATAAAGCAAAATAAAATAAAATAAAATTTATCAGAAACCGAAGCTAAAACCAAAGTCTCCTCCGCTGCTCTCTCTCCACTTGTATCCGCGCTTGCGCAGTTGCGCCTCCTCTCTCTCTCTCTCTCTCTCTCTCTCTCATTTGTACGCAATTTGCAAACAAAAATATGAGAGAACTATTTTTAGTTTTATCCACTAGATTAGGAAATTTTTTTTAAGCAGATTGAAAATAATCGAACCGACCTCTCTCTTTCACCTTGTATTCTTGTACACGAGAGGAACAAAATCGGAAACCCTAACCCTGGTTTCGGATAAGGGTTTTTCCGACTCGAACTGCCTCTCTCTCTCTCTCCTTTTAGAGTTCTTTTGTTAAGGATTCGATCATGGCGGCGCTCGGTGGAGATGGACTAGGTTTGTATATACCATCTCTCTTTTTTTTTTTTTCATTTGGTTTGGTAGATCTGATTTATTATGTTCTTAGGTTAATTTTCGTTTATCTGAAAGTTATTTTCCCGTTTGATTTGGCCCTGGTAGACAAGTCCCCTATTGTTAGTTTATATATGGATTCAAGAGGATAAATTTGCTCGAACGTACTTTGCTTGGTGAATAATTGTGAAGAATTTAGCTACAGTATTCTTCCCAAATGCCATTTCCTGAACCATGAACTTCTTTGTTCTATTTGATGTTATATTTGCGGTTTGAATTTGGTACTTTCACCTCACTAAGATGGTTTCTGGAATATTGAATATCTTGCAGTCTGTAAAATTTCCTGTTGTCAGCAAATTTTCTCTGAAAGCATCACTTTATCGATTTTTTTTTTAGATAGTAGCTTTTCTAATTTGTATTCGCAAATATATTTCATACCTGTTTGAACACTTGCTTTTTGCAACTTCTTACTCTTATCTAAATTAAAAAATTTCCCTCTACTTTTTCTGTGTTTAGGCGGGACCAAATTTGATGCGTCGCAATATGCATTTTTTGGGAATGATGTCGTGGAAGAAGTAGAATTAGGCGGCTTAGAAGACGAAGAAGATAAACGTAGCAATATTGGGTTTTCAGGAATAGACGAAGAACTCCGGCCATCTTATTCTGGGGATAAATTTGAGGTATGTTATGGTTTTTTTTTTTCTTTTTTAATTTGCAGTATATGTCTTTTACAAGTTCCCATTGATGAGGACAAAAAAGCGCTGAAGTAAGAATACTGTAACCGTAGTATTGACTTGAGTATTTGCAATGATGCGGCAATGTTTCAAAATTTGAAGTTCGGTAAAATTACTTGAGGCAGTTGTAAGTCGTAACTGTAGTAACAAGTTCGGTATTCTGGGATACTATGCTTATGGTGGAGAGCTTGAAGTTGGAAAGTACTTTAATAATCAGCAAAGAAATTGCTAATATCATGTAGGTATATTTCAACTTGTGGCTGTAGATGTCAATGTTTGAACATACTTGATTAATGTGTGAGAGACAGGGAAGGCACATGAAATGTGTTAGGGAAGATCCCATTGAAAGACGTAAATGAGTGGGGACTGGGGATAGATTTGTCTCTTGTGAATAATTGCAAATATTTCCATTTATTTACCTTATGTTGTTACTATGGTTGTAACTAGTACACTAATGTATAGTTGAATGTGTCCTGGTACATGCATGGCCGGAGCCAAACCAATTGGTGGTGTCAAATTGAACAGATATTGGTGATACATATAAGAATTACATTGTCATTTACATCTTCTTGCCGGCATTAGTTTACACAAAGATTATCTTCTGTCCATGGGTTCTATAGGTAATCTTACTAAAATGAGCACTGGTAAGTGCTTTACATGATGGGTAGCATATAATTTTCACACTGAAAGTGCTATGTTTTTTTTCTTGGTAATATCTTTATTTTGTAAGTTAGAACTTGTGTTGTCGTCACTTGTAAAACTGAGGGAGGTACAGTCAAGTGTGTACTGATATTGCAAGCTGAAATCTTATTAGGTGTTTTAATGAAATATGTACTTGTGTTAATTAATTTTTTTTTTATAATCAGGCTGAAGGGGAAGGCCTAGGGTCCTTCTCTGATGTTGACGATCTTGCAAGCACGTTCTCCAAGGTAAATTTTCAGAATTTCTTTGTTTAGAAATTGCATTTACTATACATAATCTATATGTTATGTATTCCTTGGGGCTTTTTTTATGCTTAATCTGTGTATCAGATTAGCATCATGTTTTGTTGAAGGGTATAGAAAGAATGGAAAGTAGGCAAAAGAAAAACTATTAGTCTCTTTCCCCCTTCATTCCAACATCTCATCTCTCAATTAAATTTTAGAATCCAACAGTGTTTGTAGGAAATGATAATATCTTTATTTACAAAAGATGTGTATTTTTCTGTAATAACTTTCCTTAAACAGTAGTATTTCTTTCAATAATTACTTGTTTCTCCATTTGGTTTTTTGTTGCAGCTTAACAGGGTAGTCAGTGAACCAATGCACTCTGCAATGGATACTCGTGCTAAATCATTTCCTCATGAAAGTGAGCTCCTTTGTTTTTGCAAAATTTACCCTTCTGATATTCAAATAAATAATAAATAACAAAATCTTTGCACGAAGATGACATACAAATTTAGTAGAATTTCATTTACCCGTCTAAAGTTCCAAAATTGCATATTTTCACTCTAATTCAGAAAGTGAAAATAATCATGTATACTTTTCCTAAACTAAAAAATCGATCAACTTTGCTCATCCGTTAATTTTCCATTAAGCTAACAACTTATAAAATTACTTTTCTTCCCTCAAAATGAATAATAACATTCCAATTCCTTCCCCAGTGCCTCTTTATCTTTCTCCCCCTCCCTCGAACCATCAGCTCACCCGTGCCCATGTTGAATCCGTACCATTCTGGTACTAAATCCATACCATTCTTGAACTCTGCACGAATCTCAAGACGGCCCCTATATCTACAATAGGCACCGAGTTCCTTTTGGCCCGGCTGGTACTAATTCCAGACCATTTTTTCCTAATTGTGTACCCTCAGGTACCTGAGGGGATACGGATCAGCCCATGTCCGTACCCCTACTGAGAAAACGGTGCACACTTCTACGAAATAAAGCTATTTAATTTATGGTTTAAAGTCTTATTATGAAAGCTTGAATAATCAAATACCCGTTATCTAAATATTGATTCAAAAGGATTTGCAAGACATGATGTTTTCATTGTGTTTAGCTGATGTCATCGAAACCTGACAGGATATCATCTCAGCCTATGCTTGGGTCACTTGTTCACTAGTCGGACCGGTGATAACCGGTCTGATAGCTTGTTTATTTAATAAGTATATATTTATTTCATAGAACTGCAGGCTTAGTGCAGTGGCGCAAGCCCTGTCTCTCTGTAGAGAGATGCATGTCCGACTCCCGTGAAAGGCATCTAAAAGGTGCCGTGGTATTGGGGCCCTTGAATAAAAAAGTACAATATAATAAAACTACGTGTTGAAAAAAATGAATAAGCTCCTAATTTTTAACATGTATGAACTACGTGTTGTTAAAATCAATTTGTCCATATGTATTGTGGCAAGCTTGTGAAAAGCCTCATAAAAGTATCCTAAATTCCTAATAAGTGTACAACATGTTCGTGATACTTACGCTACCAATTGGAAAATCTTTCTCTAGAAAGGAAAATATAATATTTTGCACTGTCTAAAAAATTGTATATATTTTAGAAATGTCTCGACACTACGATACACTTAATAGCGAGAGACTGAAATTTTCTTTAAGTTCGAAGCATTTTTTTTGTAATTTATTCAGTTAATATTTCCCCATTGGCTTTTATGTTTTCTATTTGAATCTTTGTAATGCATGTTTTCTTCATAATTACGGTATGGATTGCGCCAATTAATAAAAAAGCCAGCTGGATCAACCCAACCAAAAAGGAATCCTGGTTCATGTTTTATGGTTTACACCAGCAGGTTCAGACTGTGTTTAATAACACTTTTTTTTAATGTAAATGAGACTTTAGAGTAGTTAGTGAGATGATATAAGAATAAGGATATATTGGTCAAATACTCAAATGTGATTTGATTGAACAAATCATTTGAGTTTTCTTTTTAAGTCTTTAACCCCAAAGTTAATGGTGTGGCAAGCATTTTTTTTTTTTAAGTTTTGGTTTGGTATTTGTGAGAGGTTACGAGTCTTGAAAGAATGGTAAGTTTTTTGTTTTCTGAAGGGTAATGCCTTAGGGTATAAATGAAATTCTGACTAGTTAATTTCTGGAGATTTTTATAGAAAAAAAATCATATTATCCATTTAGCCATGCTGTATTTGGTCACAAGTGAAAATATTTGGTCAAATCTGGAAAGGTTGGATTAATGTATGAAGGATTGATTGTTGCAATGCCAAGGCATGCATTTTGGATTATTCATTCTTAATCTTGTATAATTGTTTTTTGTGTACTTGCAGATTCTATCCCTGCTGAGTGGGCCCGTGAGACATACAACATGCCGTGGCCGGATCAGCATTTATTTGACACTGATCAAGCTCTTATAGAAGCCAACAACGACGCCCAGCACCGGTGGTCCCAGCCCCATCACGCCTCATCTCCTACCATATCTCGCCCTGGGGACTCAAAACCTCTCCAGCGCACTGCTTCCTATCCCCAAAAAGAGCCCCAACATTTTCCCACTGAGCCTATACCCATCCCAAATCGCCATCCTGCTTTCAACCCTGTACCATCGGCACCTCCCTTCTCTCTATCTGGGTTGATGCCGCACGGGCCAGTGCCGGTACAATACCATGGAAGTCCCAACTTCACTCCACCAGGCCCCACAATTCACCCTAATTTTATCCAGCACCATGGGCCCTCCTCACCTGTAATGAATTCTAATGTTGTTATACCCCAGATGCAACACTTAATGCAATCTCAGATGTACATGCGGTCCCACCATTCCCCACCACACCAGTTCCCGAACAGGATTGACATGTCCCCATCTCATGACCTGGCAGATCCACGGTTTAGACCGGGTTACCATGTCAGGCCAAACCACCATACTCGGTTTGAAAACAACATGGGGTGGCAACAACCACGGTTTTGTTCCCGTTACATGACCATTAATGAAATAGAGCATATTTCCCGCATGCAACATGCTCTGGCTCATGGATCTGATCCTTACGTAGATGACTACTACCATCAGGCTTGTTTATTCAAGAAATCTGCTGGATCAGGTCTGAGGAATCCTTTTTGCCCCAACTCGATACGAGACCCATCAGCACGCACTCGTTCGAGAGATGAGCCACATGCATTTCTTCAGGTAGAAGCTCTTGGGCGGTTACCTTTCTCCTCCATTAGACGGCCAAGGCCGTTATTGGATGTGGACCCAGCATCTTCTTCTCCAGACTCAAAACCTGTTAAGCCTCTTGACCAGGAGCCAATGTTAGCTGCACGTATTACCATTGAAGATGGTCTTTGTCTTGTTCTTGATGTAGATGATATAGACCGTGTGTTCCAATTCAATCAATTACCTGATGGCGGGTCTCACCTCAGGAGAAAGAGACAAGCCTTGTTGGATGAGATTGCCAGTTCATTACATTTGGTTGATCCGCTTGCCCCAGGTACCGGTGCTGGCACCAGTACCAGCCACGGTGATTTTGTTTTCTTACGCATTCTCTCTCTCCCCAAGGGAAGGAAGCTTCTCTCAAGGTACCTAAATCTCCTGCATACTGGTTCCAGTGAGGTGGCAAGGGTTGTCTGCATGGCAATGTTTCGCCACCTCCGGTTCCTCTTTGGGTCGATGCCAGCTGATCCTCCAGCTGCAGCATCCATTAAAACCCTAGCTTTTTCCCTGTGCAATTGTTTACATGGCATGGATTTATCTTCTCTGAGTGCCTGTCTTGCGGCTGTTGTC
Organism: Carex kokanica; assembly: GCA_025461125.1. Classification (NCBI taxonomy): domain Eukaryota; kingdom Viridiplantae; phylum Streptophyta; class Magnoliopsida; order Poales; family Cyperaceae; genus Carex; species Carex kokanica. Next base: position 108,417 of record JAJGRX010001448.1, on the reverse strand, counting down.
TGTTCTGATGAACAGCCTCCTTTAAGGCCGATTGGCAACCTAGCTGGAGATGGGGCCTCCCTTGCTTTGAGAACTGTGCTGGAGAGAGCTGCAGATTTGCTGAAGAGTAACTCGACTGACTTGGCATCCCCAAACCGGGCCCTATGGCAGGCCTCATTTGATGAATTTTTCCTTCTCCTGACAAAGTATTGCACTGGTAAATATGATAGTATAGTGCGGCATGCTGCTGGTATCGGTTTAGAGGAAGTAGCCCGTGCTATTAGTAGGGAAATGCCAGTGGAGTTACTGAGGGCTAGTTTGCCCCATACAAGTGAGGCTCAGAGACGATTCTTGGTCGATTTTGCCCAGAGGTCCCTCCCTGTTTCTGGACATGCTCATGGCGGGTCAGACACTGGACCTGTCTCGTCTGATTCAGTCCCTAGTTGAAATTTGTTTTTTTAGCTGTACGAGTTGGTTTTGCTCTGCCCAAGGCTTATATCATAATTTTTTTCCAATGGGGATTGAAGGTGATGTTCGTATTTAGGTAAAGATAAAAAATGCAAAAAATATATCATGGTCTGAAGGCTGCAGGGTTCCTGAAAGTGTTAATCTGGTTTCCTTATAGTTAGTCCGGTTTGGTCTCAAGTAGGTATTTTTGTTTTAGGTAATTAGATCCCGTGAAATGAAGTGTTTGTTGATCAAGTGCTTGATGAAATATGAGGTCGAGGTTCAATTAAGAAAATAAGTCTTCATCTCGGATGAGCTTAGTTTTGTTGCTCTGAGGTGAAAACATTAAAGAGAAGAACTTAGGGTTAGAAAAAGTTCAGAGGTGTGCAATGTACAGCGAGATTGGGACTCCATGAAGGGAAGTTGTGATCAAGGTGGGAATTCTCAGAAGCTTCTTTCATAGTTTATTATTATTATTATTTTTTTTGCACCGTATGGATGTCAAGTAGCAATGGACTTGTGTCAAACATCTGTTGCATCAATCCCACCTTTTGAATTGGGGTTAAAATTTGGATTTGTCTTTGGTTCTGTTCGTGTATAACAATATGGTTTTGTTTATTATCTCAAATTTCTTTATTGAAACTTTTCTACCCATATCAAAATCTGATTGAAGATGTTTGTAATGGACCTTTCTTCTTGTTCTGCATTTCAATATATTGATTTTAAAAGAACATGTTCTTTCTGTGGGGCTGGATGGATGAAACAACTGTCTCATTTTGTACCGTGTCTACTTTTAAATTAATTTTCTTTCCTGGTTATGTAAGACCGGTAGTCCTTTTAAACGTACTCCTTACCATTGGGGATAAAGATGGTATTTTTAAACTTGAAACCCATAAAGTTTGCATAAAAGGTCAGAGACTAATTTGATCCTGGTAAAAATTTAGTACCCAATTATTAAATTGTGAAAATTTAGAACAAATATCTGAGTTTTTGTTTTCAGAATTTTATTTTATTTTTTATTTTTTTTTGCAAAGCTTGCCGTTGGTATTAACTATGCAGTAGGCGTTTGTAACTCAACACAGTTGCTGGATTGTGCTGATACTCTTGTTTACATCGTTAGCAGCAGGTTTAATTAAAAGTAAAATGATATGGATTTGAGACTACATGAGTCAAGTCCAATTTAGCTGGGGATTTCGAGATGAACAGCCAGAGATTGTTAGAGGCATTTATGATATTTTGATTAGATAAAGCAGATGAATTCAGGTCCGACTCTGCTGCTTTTCTTACAGAAAAGCAGCGTCCTTCTTTTCTTTCATCTTGACTGTTCAATTTTATTAAACGGCTTCAATTGATTCTTCTATTATAATACTAGTATCGTGCCCGTGCGTTGCAACGGCGACATATTATACAATTGAATAGAATATGAAGAGACATTTTTATTTGACATTCACACAAAATTAAGAAAAAATATATTTAAATAAAAATAAAAGACACAAATGAAAAAAAAATCGGAGATCCAAATAATAAATAACAATAAAAAAAACAATTACAAATGAAAAAAAAAAACGGATCAAATATAACATGAAAAACATTCTTGAAGTATCATTGTACAATTTAATATCTAATTTTCTCCACAAACAAGACTCATTAAACGATTTAGAGGAGAAATGATCTGTAAAGAAACAAAATTGGAAAAGATATAATTAAATGATTCAAATAAGAATTTCTCTACATATATATTTTTGATGGAAATTATTTTAATAATGGAAATTTCTCTATACGAAAATTCTTGATATTCTTCATTTTCTCTCCAAATCGGAAAGATGATTGTTTCCATCAGCACAAGATCTGCTCTTCATCTATTCACAAAGATACAGTAGCCCTAAACAAAATTCGGAGAGATATGATTGTTTCCATTTTCATTGTCAAAAATACCGAGGAAGATGAGAAATGAAACGGAGGAAACAGAGAAATAAGGAAATCATTTAATTGCAGGAATTGGAGATAGCTGTAAGGAGAAATAAGGAAACGGATTACTAGGGATTCATTCAATTTTAATTGTGACAAACCATGTAGCAGTCTGTGTGGCAAATATATTTTTAACTAAATTTAGACTTCTACACATAAAATAGATGTATTTAATCAAAAGAAGACAAATTATGTGATTGGAGGGCTGATATTCAATTTAAAAATTCATCTTTCAATCTTAGCTGTTGGTGGATCAGGACAACTACGTGCATAATATAAGAATGGAGATATTTAGCCTACCCATTCTTCCTGCCCAAATGAATATATTCTCTCAGGTGCGATCGCGCTTGCCTTTTCTGGTGAGATCATGCTCATGTGCGATCGCGTCTTGTCTTTCCTAGTGGGATCGCTTGTGCCATTAATTAGGCGGGAGAAAATACATTCTCTAACGAGCTTTTCCCTTCAATTTTTTTTCTTCTTCCTCTCTGTCTCTACTTTTCAGATTTTATCTCACCATAACACTATCTTTCATTTACTCCACTAATTTGAAATTCTCATGCCTTCTTACCTTTAATCAATCACAAGCTTTTTTTTTGTAAAATGGAGGTTCTTGATGAGATAGAATATGTTGATTCAACTCCTCATGTTGGTATGGAGTTTGATACACTAGACGAAGCATGGGTTTGGGTTAGCTATGGAGGAAAGATAGGCTTTAATTCTCGGAAAGATTTCAAGAATCAGAAAAAAGATGGACCGATTACATCGAGTTGATATGGCAAACATAGAATTACTGAGTCTATGACTTTTATGGGGAGCATAATCATTTTTTACAACGCCGTGAAGCAGTTGGTTTAAATACCATCATAGCGTAAGATTCCAACCTCTTGGCGTGACTATTGATTTAGCTGATGATTCGAAAATTAAGCCGAGAGAAGCATAAGAGCTGATGGGACAAGAAGTTGGTGGTCGGGCAAACTTTCCCTTTACTAAAAGAGATCGTGCAAATTATTTATGAGATACGCGAAAGAAAAATTTGGCTCTCGGTGAAGCTGCAAGCATGCTAAGGTACTTTTATGACCAAACTTTGGAAAATTGTTCCTTTCAGCACGCCGAACAGTTAGATGATAAGGGGCAGATTACAAATGTATTTTGGGCTGATGCAAAAATGCTTACTGATTATGCTCATTTTGGCGATGTAATAACGTTTGACACAACGTATAGCACAAATAAGGCTTTTAGGCCTTTAGGTGTGTTTGTTGGTTTTAATCACTTTAGAGAGATTACGGTATTTGGAGTTGCTCATCTATATAGTGAAACGGTTGATTCTTTTAAGTGACTTTTTGTAATTTTCTTAGCCACCCATAACAACAAGCACTCGAAAACTATCTTCACCGATCAAGACCAAGCTATGGCTACAACACTAAAAGAGATAATGCCAAACACGTGCCATGGTTTATGTACTTGGCATATAAATCAAAATGCTCTTAGGAACTTGACGGGCAAAAAGGAGAATGAAGGAGACAACATGACGATTAGTGGCAAAGAAATTCTAAAGGCATTCAAAGCTTGTATGTATGACTATGATGATGAAAAAGAGTTTCTAGATGCCTTTAATTCCTTAATAAGTAAGGTTCGTGGAACGAGTGTGACTAGTGGAGATGAGGTCCATGAAGAGGAGACAAAGAGGAAGACTAGTAAAAAGAAGGTTAAAAGAGAAAATTGGTTGAATTTCATATTTAAGGTAAAGGAAAAATGAGCTGAATGTTACATGAAGGATGTAGTAACATTGGGAATGCGAAGCACACAACTCAGTGAGAGTTTTAATTGGGATTTGAAAAGCTATTTAAAGTGGAATATGTATATAATTCGATTATTTAAGCATTTTGATAGGGTTATTGTACAAAAGCGTGAAAAAGAAGTAAATTCAAAGTACGAAATGAGAAAGAAGCGACATAGAGTGAAGGCAAATATCATGATCCTTCAACAAGCTGGTGCATTGTACACGCTGAATGTGTTTGAAATCTTTCAAAATGAATGGGAGGTGTCCATGACAGCTTTTGTCAAGTCAAAAATTGAAGGGCCATTAACAACTGAGTATTGCATTTGGATTAGCACATTTGGTAGTGATACTTGTTTGGATAAACATTTTTAAGTTGTTGTTAATCATGCTAATCAAGTGGTAATTTATAGCAGCAACAAATTCAAGAGAGTGAGAGTTTTATGTGGCCACACTTTGAAGGTACTTGATGTGATGAATGTTAAGTTAATACCAAAAATTACATTCTAAAAAGGTGGACTAGGGAAGCAAGAAGTGAGATTGTTGAAGATTTTAATGGAAAAACCAATGTTGAGAACCCTAAGCTAGATTCCACAAACCGATATCAGGTTCTTGCCCAAAAGCTTCTTAAGCTAGTTGCTAAGGCATCTAATTTTGAAGAAGTCTCACAGTTGATAAAGCCTTTGACATACTTGGTAAGAAAGTCGAAGAAAAAGTTCGTCAACCAAATTTGGGACCAAAAGAAGATTGTTTGATGGAGAACTTGTTGAAAGTTGATCCAAAATTAGCTTTCCATATTTAGAGTTCAGTTGAGAGTTGTTCCAAAAACTACTACTTTATATTTGGAGTTCTGTCAAGGAGCATGTAGTGGAGTTAGTGGTTAGTCATGTTTGTAATAGCAGGATAGGTGCAGCTCTATTTTGGGGACTGCTTGTAATAGGAGGATAAGTAGTGTGTATTAAGTTTAGAATAAGGTAGTGGGGTACTATATTTGGATGATCCAAATTTAGTTGTTGTAGGGCTATAAATTCAGCATGTTGTAATCGAATTAATTAAGAAGGAAAAGTAGAATTATTTGTGTCAATCCTTCTTCCTCTGTTTACTCTTCAACAAAATCCAACAGAACTCAACCCAAAACTCAGTTAGCTTCAAGAAAAAGAAGGTAGAAAGAGTGGAAAACACTTAGAAAATTGGGTTCAAAAACTAACAAAAGCAAATAAAGGAAAATCAGCCAATGCAAAGGGGCAAAATGGAAATAATGCCTCTGATAATGAACCACAACACCAGATTTGTAAGGTAAAACTATACTACTTGTAAAGTAAAACTATACTATTGAAATAATACCTCTGGTCAAAGTTATGCCTATTTATAATTTTTTTTCAGGGAGTTGAGACATCTAATTCACTTGTAGCAATATCGGCAAAATCTGAAGAATATAGATATCTAAATAGTTACATACATTATCTAACGGTAGGATTTCTCTATATTTCAATTGAAAATAATTCTATAAACTAAATTTCTAATCTTGTATTTTTTATTTGAAATTATTAGGGGAGATCAAGTGATGCTTTCCCACCACTTTTTGATTGTATGGAAAGTGCATCTATGAGTTAGGTTCAATATATATATATATATATATATAAAACATTGTTATTTCACTAAAATTGCACATTGTTATTTCAAATTATCTATTAATTTTTTTTTCTTTTTTTGCAGGAGATAGCTGGATGGGTCGATCATGGACCAGCTCCTATTTTTGGTGAATTCATGATAAATGAAACAACAAATTTGCAAAACCTTCATGATGTAAGCAGCTCGATGCACGGGCAATGTTGAACTCATACATAACTTTCTTTGAAGTAGTCCATTCTGTATTGAGGATATCTCATTTTGTTTATTTTTTATATGTAAGTTCTTTAAAGAGATAGCCTCTTTTTGTGTGGCCTAAAGAGATTCAGATTTTTGTATAGAAATTAAATGAACTTCTAGCATATTGATCGGTTAACTTCATTGACTAAAGTGTACATTTTGTAAAACTCAAGGGCTGGAGTATTAATTTTGAATGTTTTATATGTGCTGTCCAAGATTACAAAATGTGTTGTCTGTGATTAAAAGAGCACATTGTTTTGACCAGTTGTATAGGTGAACAAATAGAGCATATTGTTGATTATGATTAAAAGATTATGACAAAAGGGTAATTTGATCAAAAGAATATGAAACCAAGAACTAGAAGTTGATTTTCACTTATTCTGACATAAGGGTAATTTGAGCAATAATAAATAATAACAGGGACCTAGTTGTAAAATTTCCACTTATTCTGACAAGCTGAAACCTTTTCTATTTTCTATAGGTTGATTTTCAGATTTAGTCCTGATTATAGTTTGAACCAAGAACTAGAACCAAACTTGATTTTTAGGCTTTTTACCCATGCACCAGTCCTCTATGAACCCTGTACCAGCACCTAGCACTCTCACACCAATACAAAGAAAAAAAAAATAAGATAGTTATGATGATCACCTTTGTTTTTTGTATTGTCCAGAAATTTGATAGGTTTAGTCCTTATGTTTCATGAATTTCATGTTAAAAAATAATAATAATAGTAATAATAATTTGTAAGGGTCTGTTTACAAAAGTTCGCACATCATTATCAGTTTTTTTTTTCTGACTTTCTTTAGATCTCATATGTTTTAGAGGTTTCAATGAGTTCTTAAATTGGTTTTCATATTCTCATCATCTGAAGAGGTTTTAATTATAATATTATATGTGAATCTATTTTTTGTTTTTTAAGTTTTCATATTCTCATCATTTGGGTAATTTCCACATTCTGGTATTTCATCATTTGGGTTTGAATATAAGCATTTACTGTAGTTTCTTATCATTTGGGTAATTTCTCATCTTAACAGGGGCTTATTTGTGAATTATCTATTTAACGGAGTGAATGGGAGAGTTTATTTTATTTGAAGATAATAAAAAAATTGAAACGGGCAATTGGTCAGATTATTAATAAAGGAAAGAAGTGATTCAAGTAATCTAAGCCGTAGGATAAAACTGAACAGTCAAGATGGAAGAAAAGGAGGAGGAGATTCATACCCGATGAATTCTGACAAAAAATGGAGATCACGACGATCTATTTTTTTTGTCATACAATTAGGCCGATAGTCAACTGGGTATTCTTTAGGCCCACTAAAGAATAATAAGCGGTCTTAAATGTATAGTCAACTTGAGCCTATTCTAGCCCATTTAACTAAAGTTGTATTGTATGATTATGGAACAAAGCCAACGTGTGTTATACATACTAAGAAATTTGGTGAGCATAACTCCAAAAATTTATTGAATTAGCTTTAAACAACGCGTGTTGTACTTACCAAGAGGTTTGGTGAGCATAACTTTACGAGTAATGCGTGTACGTGCAAAACATTTGAATTTTTGAACTCATTTAATAGTTAATGTAGAGTCGAGCGATAAAAAAATAATGAAAAATGAATGTATAAAATAACTTATAAAAATTCATTTTTGTTTCCGTTTGACTTTATATTAAATGAATTTGAAACTTTTGAAATTTACATTGATTTCACGAGTGATGCATGTACATACAAAATATTAAAAAATTTAAACTCATTTAATAGTTAATGCATACAAAATATTAAAAAATTTAAACTCATTTAATAGTTAATGCAGAGTCAAGCGATAAAAAATAATGAAAAATGAATGCATAAGATAATTTATAAAAAATATATTTTTTGTTACCGTTTAACTTTGTATTAAATGAATTCGAAATTTTTGAAAATTTATATGTACACACATCACTCGTTAAATAGATAAATTTAAAAAATTTAACTTTATAGTTTAAAACCAATTTAATAAATTTTTAAAATTGTGTTCATTAAATTCTCGAACGAGCACAACATGTCTTTGCTCGTGGATACGAGAATAAAAATAGTGGTTAATCAGAGTCCGAGGGTTTGCATCGCAACGCATCTTGTCGGGCGATGAATTGTTTGATTGTGCGGTGGGCCCCGTGAGACAGTTCTGTAACGGAGTTACACGTCATAAAAAGAAAGCAATTGGAACTGGACCAACAGTGACTTTAAAGTTTGTTGTTTCATAGGAATGGTTTCAAGGAGAAACCGTTGACTTTCTCAGACAAATCCAAGAGGATCCATCATTGCACTCCTTAGTTTTCATTTTTGAGTGGTTGAATTGAATATAGGTCTCACAAGTTTAAAATATTTAAAATCCTGGGGTTTCTGTGTCCATAGTGCAAATGCCGAACTTTTTTTAGTTACCATTTCAAAATTCTAAACTTATCATCAATTTTTACAAAATTCAAAATTCATCACGTGCGTAGTGTGGTGCTGTGCGCATAACCAACTGCAAAATTGAAAATTTATCTCTTAATTATGCACGGCTTGATGTTGTGCATGAGTTTTCTATGTTTCACCATCATACGTAGCACATAGTAACATATGAATTTTGTAGAAATCAAATAATAATAAGGTTACAATTTGAAATATTGAGGTGGCAACTAATAAAATTTTGGGTGCAAATGCGAAACAAAAGTGTAACTAAAAACAAAAAACACAAATTAAGCAACAATTAAGAAAGTGTTATAATAAATTCTAAAACAGAATTTTACTGTTGTCCATTATTCAAGTATGTTTCGGATTAATTCAAACCGTGCAATAAATTAAAATCAACGGTTAACCTTTGATCTTGGGAAAATTCTGATGCAACAATATTGTTTTTTCCAACCTGGCAACAGGTCATGGCAATAAAATTGCCTCAGTTATACACTTCAATATAAAAGACTCTCCTCTGTATTTCAAAATTTCCACAAAAAAAAAAGAAATATAAAAAACAATTGCTCTATCCAGTAATCCATGATTGTCTCGAATTTATTTATTTTAGAATTTATTTGATTTGATTTTTTCAGATTTTTTTTTCAGAATTATAAAAGCCCTCATTAATGGAAATTAACCAAATAATTTGCAACAGAAAGAAATGACTCGTTCCAACTTCTGGTAAATCTGGCAATATTGGTCAAAATTAGACTAACCTGTAGCAGAAAAAGAAAGGTCAACAAGGGGATAAGACAGCAGCTTATGGACAGCAACAGTAACAGGGCCATACATGGCCTTACCAGAAAGGCACTATATCAGTATATATGTAGCTTCTGAATTGCTGGTTGGTCTTCTATCTTGTACCATTCAGCCTGTACAGCTGCCACTGAAACAAAAATAGGGTTTACACAGAGAAGGAAAGGCCAAGTTGAGAAGCAAAAAGCAGCATCTTTGGTTGGTGCAGCATGTGATCCAACCTGGTAGTCATATTCTTAAATAATTTTTCCCTCTCCAAGTTCAGAAACAGGCGCTAAATTACATGTATGTCAAAACCTATAGCTTAGTTGTTTGGAGTTTGGAGTCCAGTTTTGTTCGTAAAATCAAAGTTAAAAGCATGCCCATTTCTCCTTGTTAGTATCAACAATTAAACTATTGAAATAAATTTGAAATTTTCATCTTTTATTTGATACTGTTTATCCTAACAATGACCATAAAATTAACACTTCTTATGGAAAAAGAATAACAAATTAACTTTCTACTTTATTTTAAAGGTCACCCCATATATGTCATAGTGTTGACAGATTATCAACTCCATTCAAGAATAAATTTATTGTTTCTATTTATTGCATACTGTTAATAAAAAATGGACCTCTCCATCAAATTAAACAGAAGATAATATCATGGATGCATGCATTGGATACGTCAGGTTTGAACCTATTTTTTTATTATTAATGTGCAAGTTGTTTTTGTACATCATGTTAGTCCATTCTCTTCATTCGAGATAAAATTTTATCTTGAAGCAGAGAGAAAGTGTTGCTTATAAAGCATATATGAGGTAGAAAAGTAACAGGGCATGCACCAACCCAGGCTTTTTCTAATTGTACACGCTACTTTTAATTTATGATTTTTAGTTCTCTGACTAAAAATCATAAATTAAACAATTACATGTAACAAAGTGACGGGAGAATATTTACACGCTACTTTTAATTTATGATTTTTAGTTCATAACAATATTTACACGCTACTTGTATGATTTACACTCTGTTATATCAGAATATTATTGAGTTAATCAACAAAGCAATTAAACAATAACATGTAACAAATTGTTATGAATTGTAATTACAGAAGCTATATATGATCAATATATAAGCACTACATTAATATTAATTCCAACCTCTCTTTAATAAAAAAAAAGATTTAATCTTAACTAATTAATAATGGTCACAAAATTAACACTAGTTAGGTTTGCTAGTGACGGTTATTGCTGAAGGCCATCTCCTAAATTTTGACGGAAGAATTTAATATAGAAAGTTTTCTGTTAATTTTTTTTATCAATTGATGTGACGCTCACTGACAAATTATGAACTTATCTCAAGTTCTCAACTGATGTCGCGTACAGTCCAGTGGTGTAGCCATGATTTGAGTCAGGAGTGGCAAAATATTTCAGTCCGGCCCGCTCTTCAGTCTTCATCTGACCGAGTTTTTGCGTCGTTAATTATCCTTCACAAGGGAGTCACTTCCAGGTTTTCAAAAAAAAAAAATTATCCTTCACAAATTGCTATCCTTAGATTGAATTGCTTTGTCAATCATCCAGTCGGCACTCATTTTTTTCTTTTTCTTTTTGTTTCGATTCATTTTTTGTTTTTGTTTTAACGCGATCCGGGTTCACTGTACTGGACGGGTCACATGTACAGTTAGAGAGGAGACAAATGGTGATTAGAATTTAGAAAATGACTCTAGGTTTGGGTACAAGTGGGTATAAGGATGTAAAAAGGTCACGCTATACTGTGATCATCTTTCGAAAAAATTGGCAGGGTATGACATGGCACGCGGTCACGCGAGTCATCCGTATTTAGGATTGTTAGATCTTGATCGAATGCTGAATCTTGAATAAAGTAACTTAAATTATTAAAAAATAGTTAAATGTGATCAAATATGACTAATCACAGTGTGACTCATGTAACATGATTATATTTCCGAATTTGGACACAACACAACACGACACGTAGAAATATAACTTGGTCTCAACACGAGACGACATATGACCCAAATTATGGCATAACCAATCACAGCACGGCACGTTTCGTCACGTCACGTATTTAGATTAAGTTAAAAAAAAAATAGAAACGAAATTGAACTATAATTGGAAATTCGAATTTCACATGATAAGGCAGAATTTAGTTTCAAAATGAAGACAATAATCCAATTGCATATGGGTTATACATAAATAATTAAAAATTCAAGATAAAAAGTACATGTTCAGCCCTGTACAATACTAGCTACAAATTTTACCATTTAATTGCAGTGGCGAAGCTACATCGAGCCGGAGGACACTTGCTCCCTGACTCAAACTAAGTTTTAAAATTATATCTTTAAAAAAATTCTCTAAAATATTCTTCCATTTCTATATTTTTCTCAATTACATGTAAGTATGTAACAAAGTGACGGGAGAATATTTACACGCTACTTTTAATTTATGATTTTTAGTTCATAACAATTTTTACACGCTACTTGTATGATTTACAGTTTTACACTCTGTTATATCAGAATATTATTGAGATTAATCAACAAAGCAATTTAAACAATTGCATGTAACAAATTGTTATGAATTGTAATTACAAAAGCTATATATGAACAATATGTAAGTACTACAATAAGATTAATTCCAACTACTCTTTAATAAAAAAAAGATTTAATCTTAACTAATTAATAATGGTCACAACATTAACAATAGTTACGTTTGCTATTGATGTTTATTGCTGAAGGCCATATCCTAAATTTGACGGGAGAATTTAATATAGAATGTTTTCTGTTAAAATTTCTATCAAGTTCAACTGATGTCGTGTACAGTCTACTGGTGTAGTCAGGAGGGCAAAATATTTCAGTCTGGCCTGCTTTTCTGTTTTTGTCTGACCGAGTTTCTGTGTTGTTCAGTCGGCAGTCACCTTTTTTATTTTGCTACAGCCCTGACAACTATTTTGCTCCAATTTACACAATTGATTGTTTTTTTTTTCCGTACCGTGCATTTTAATAGTTATCAATAATCACTGGGATAAAATTTGACATGTAGATCCTCCTTTTTGTCTTTTTTTTTCCTTTGGCATTTATCAGTATACGAGACTTGAATATTTTTCATGAAACACTTCAACATTATGTCGAGAAATAAAATGTTAGCTTCTAAGTATACAAACAGATTCAGGAGCTGGATTTTAACAAGCTGTTATTAGCATAAAGTTTTTTCTTTTGCACTTTATTAATTATTTTCTTTTTCACCTTATCTCAGAGTATACTCAAAATTAGACTTTTCAGTTTTCATGCAGTGATTAAGATTCTTTTTTTATTTAGTAGAAACCCGTAGGCCAATAAAGATTCTTAATTACTTGTGTTGTTTTTTTTGGGATAAATGTGGCACGGTAGATTCAGTGAAAATCACTCGATCTCGTAAATATTTCCAGCAATTAATAAATGGGGCTAAAAGAACAAAAAATAGAAACAACTCCTGCACTTGGGTTAGCAAATTGTATACCGTGTGCATAATCCAACAATTGAGGTGGTATTTCTGTATTATAAGCCAATGCAAATAAGAGGAATATTGGGAATACATTTGCAATTAGATACAAGAGGAATTTGGGACGTGAGATTTTTCCTCTAGAAAGGGAGGGATTACTTTCCTTTATTAGTTTCTTTCATTAATTAGATACAAGAGAGTGAAAGGGTAGCATAGGTATTTAGAGAAAAAAATTGCGTGAGCTCTTAAAATTACAATAATTGCCCTGAATATAGCGCTACCCTTAATTGTATTGGTGAAGCTACATAGAGTCGGGGGAACTCGTATCCTTTGTAGTTCTGGTGGGTTGTATGCAATATTTTAATATTTTGTTTAATATAATTTGTAAAATATATATTAGTTAAATTTAACTATTTATATTATTAGTGAGTTTGTAGATTCAAGATTTTAATTGCAAGATTAATAATAAAGAACCAAAAAATAGATTCAAGACCTTAATTGCAAGATTTATATAAAGAAGAACCAAGGTTCATGAAGATCTTAATTGCAAGACCTATTTAAAGAACCGAAAAAATCAACAAGATTTTACGAAGCTATATCTTAGATTACATTTAGAGTCCCTCATGCCAAAGGATTTAAGTGATTCTAAGAGAAATAGTTGGAGTGTCAAAATAACAGAGACTGTTAGATGTTACGAGATCTATTGCCGCACTGTGTGCGGTGGTGATCCTTTTAATAGATTTGTAATAATCAAATAGTTAAGTAAATTAAATTTGAGAATTGTTGATTTCTAGAGCATCCGTTCGGAACGGACCAAACTATATGAAATGGATTAAATCATAAAATTACACAGAGTTCCAGTTTGGTTCCGTCCAGGACGAATGTCATCCGTTGGAACAGTTATCAAGTTTTATGATATAAATTGTACTAACCGTCCTGAATAGACATAAACGCTCAAAACAGTTAATATCAATTTAATTAAATTGCGGAAACTCTAATTTCAATATTCGTACAATCCGCCTCATTATAAAAGGAGTTACCCCATTTCAGATTTGACCAAACTAGCTGCTTTCCACATTCAAAAAGTATTTATTGTGCATTATTGAAAGCTTTCATTATTGAGTAAACTTAAACTTCAATATCTTATCAACACTCTCAAATACACTCGACTTATCTTCTTAGAGATATAGTTTAGTGTCTAGGATTTAGTTATAGAGTTTTTCCATCCTAGCTAGTGCATCCTGCTTGTAAGGCGTTGAAGGGGTTCACTAGCTCGAGCGTTTCCACTTAAATATATCCATAGCTGCAGGGGCGGAGGCAGAAATTTTTTGAATGGGGGTCAAATTTTTTTTTTAATAATAATGGTGAGGGAGGGAGAGATAATATAAAATAAGAAGTGTCACATGTGATTGTTTTTTATTTTTTTTTATTTAAAAAAGTTCTAAAATGTTAGAAATTCTCAAATTATACACAAATCATTCATTTTTTTTTTTAAATGGGGGTCAATAGAATAAAATTTCACAAAAAATATGGGGGTCAATTTATTGTGCATATATCATTTTACTATAAATTATAGAACAAAAATATATTTCATTACTAGTATTTGAAAAAAAAATGGGGGTCAATTGACCCCCATTATATACTATTGAATCCTCCACTGTACTGGTTACATAACCATTTTGCCACTTTTGAGGCATTTTTAATGAGCAGAGTCAAACTGTAGTATCATAAGGATTATGTTGGTTAAAAATCTGCTGGTTTAAGCCTCAGTTTAAACAGTGGGTGCTTCTTTTCAAATGATGCCAACAATCTTGGGAGATTATAATGTTAGATTTAATATTGTCGATTACAGTTTGAACAAACTACAAATGTCTGCTATTGTGACGGGGCTTGGAAAGAGTTTGAAGGAGGCATAGGCTACGTAATTCACGAACGAGGTACGCTACTATGCTATAGTGTAGCTAAAGTTGTGGCGTGTAGTCCCTTGCATGCTGAGTGCTTAGCTTTGAAAGATGCAATTGATCATGCTTTCCATCTCAAGTTACCCTCTTGCACTTTCTACACCGATTGTAAGTTCTTAGTGGATGAATGCACATCATTTTCACCATCAAAGGTTCCGATGGATAAGCCAATCATTAGTGATGTTTCTTACATTAAAGAGAGGCTCAAAGAGAATAAAAAATATGAATGCAAATTTATAAGTAGAGAGCAAAATCAAGGTGCGGATGGATTGGCAAAGTTGGGAAGAAGGGGTTGGACTTACATTGGATTTACTTATCCGATGTTCAAATGTTAGGTTTGATATTAGTGGCTCAGGGGCGGAGGCAGAAATTTTTTGAATGGGGGTCAAATTTTTTTTTTAATAATAATGGTGAGTGAGGGAGAGATAATATAAAATAAGAAGTGTTACATGTGATTGTTTTTTTTTTTTTTATTTAAAAAAGTTCTAAAATGTTAGAAATTCTCAAATTATACACAAATCATTCATTTTTTTTATAAATGGGGGTCAATAGTATAAAATTTCACAAAAAATACGGGGGTCAATTTATTGTACATATATCATGAGTCTGGCTAATTTGCTGCTGGCAGCATTTCAGCGAACTACTGCCAGATCTCTGAACCGTCCGATTCAATTTTAGATTCACACTGATCATCACGAAACTAACGGAGCATTTTAGTGCAAAATTGTCCGTCTGCTCCCGTCTCTCCCTAACATCTTTGTTTCGTTCCTCTCCCTCCTTTGGGCTACCATTCTTTCATCTTTTCCTCTGCGGCCCTTCTATCGACCTCCCTTCCTCTGCTGGTCGATCTCACGCTTCTCTCGCTGCATGTCGCCTCCTCCCCTCTCTCCCTCTCCATCCTCCTCACAGACTCTACTGTTGAGCCACTCCTTAGTCGCTTGTCTCCTGTTTTTTTTTTTTTTTTGAAAAGTCCCGGCAGAGGCTGCCTGGGGGCTTGTCTCCTGGTTAGCACCTCTCTCTCTTTCTCTCTCTTTTAAATTTGTTGAAAAACCCAGATGCGGTTTTCCTCTTAGTTCAATTTCAAGTCAAATTTTTTGAAAATAGTGAGATTTCATTGCATAATTGGGAGCTCATTTGTTGTTGCAAAATTAAGACCAGTATGATCTGTATATTGATACGCATCTCACAGAAAGATTGGGAGTATTTTGTCATCTACCTCATTTCTTGATTCTTTGTTTAATTATTTTGAATGTGGGGAGCTCAGTTTTGCTGTTTCTATTTCTGACTTTACTCACTGCTGAATGGAAGATATGTACATTGGTTAGCCCCTCTCTCTCAAATTCGTTTGTGTCAAAATTCTGGTCAACCTATCAACTAATATTTTATAATTCACATGTATACCAAGAAACTATACCAAGAAAGTACAAGTTTGTATACCAAGAAAGTACGTGAAATCTGTAATGTACCAAATGTTGATACCTTTTTTATTTCATTGAACCTGAAATGTTCCAAATGCTAGTAAGGCTTAATTGATCTAATCTGAAACTGGATTATGTATTGGATTTTTTTCCCTATAAGAACTGTTTTTTTTTTCTTATTAGATCATTTTTTTAGACAAATGGATGAAATCACGTTAGATGAAATTGATAATTTGGAAGGAGATCTGATGGATGATTCGGAATTAAATGAAGTGATGAAGTAGAGCACTGTGACTCATTGTCAGCTTGAGAGATGTAATTTTTGATATAGTCATAGAAAGGGTATTTTTGGAATAATGATAGAAAGAATATTTTATAAATTCATGTCTGTATGAACATGATCAAAGTTGATGTCTTAACAAAGATGTAATTTGTATGAATGTGGTGCTTTTGTGATTCTTATTGTAATAGTGACCAAATTTCATTATCACAATTTGATAATTGAAATTGTATGTTTTTGAGATTAAGAACTTTTTTTAGTTCTTTTATTTTGAAACTTTACGTGTTCTTATTTTCAATCTTATATTAGGAGCAATTTTAATTCTAGTGTGTACCAGTTGGAATAAATTGCTCTCAGCAGTACCAGTTCTTTAGATTAGTTAGCATACTGATATAATGTTTTCTTTGATAGCTTCAATATGCTCTGTAAGTCTGCTTGTAAAACTTTACATGTCTTGATTGTACTGTTGATTGTTTCTGTTGTGTCTAGTCATTGTAATTTATGTTGAACATTTCTTGTGTCTAGATTTTGCTTCCAATTTTACATGCTTTTTGTTCAACTAACCACCAGAGCTGATTGAATTTCCAAGTAACTTGTTAATTAAGATCATTTGGCTCATATAATTTACAAAAATGAAGCTTCATATAATTTAAGATCCTTCTATTGACCCCACTGATGCTGGTGTTCGAATAACTAGATTCATCCCATTTGAATAGCTAGATTGAAACATACTTCACCCAAAGGAAAAGGTAATATATTGAAACATGTCTATATGAAAACAGCAAGCATACTTCACCCAAAGGAAAATTAAAAAATTAAAACATGTCTTAATAGCCAACACACTATATTGAAATTTAACTAGTAACATGCAGATTCAATTGTGATAAAGAAATTTGATCACTGTTACAATAAGATCACAAAAGCACCACATTCATAAAAATTTACAAAATATTCCTTCTATCATTATACCAAAATACCCTTTCTATGAAGCAACAAAAAACAAATGCAAAATTTGAGCTAACAATTGAATCCGCATAGAGATTACAACAAAATAAAACTTGCATTAGCTTACAACATGGTACTGTTGGTTTAGTGTTCTACATAAATAAAACATAATTCAAACTTAATTTAATCCAAACTTAAGCAACTATAATCAAAATACACATATACTGCTTGTTCAATCCAAACTTAATTCATAGTCTTCACTGTCATCTTCATGTTCTTGTGCCCTCAAAATTCATTCTTGATCCTTCAAAGAAAATTTCATCATTCATTCCCTACAAACAGAAATAAGAATGAAAGAATCAAATAAATTGACAGAAAATTGAATGCATATTGACAGAAAATTGAACTATGGAATGCATATTGGTACGCATCTCACAAACAGAAATAAGAATCAAGTATGGAATGCATATTGACAGAAAATTGAATGTATATAAAAATTCCATACTGGTAGGCATCCCATTCAATCATCCATTCTCTACAATTTTTATTATTTCCATCATGCATTCTCAGAATTCAGCAAGGATTTCGTCAGTACTTTTTCAATAAAAAATATGTATTTGCAATATAAGAATTTTTCTTTCAAAAACATATCAGTAAAGACTGGTAAAAAGAAAGCAGTATCGACGGAAGGAAATAGGAAGCACCTTCTCAGAATCTAGGTAGGGTCAATTTTGGTAATGCAAGATTTGGTAAGTGTAACTATGACATTGAACCTGCTGCAATAATGCACCAGTTGTTCTGATTATCTGAGCTACTGATCCTAATTTAATAGCTGCTATTTTGCTGCTGGCTGACAGTTCGACATAATAGATATGAAAGATATATTATGTTATAATATGCAGATGACTGGAATTCTGTTACAGTGCAACTATAGGTATAAAATTCTGGCACCTGTAAATGAAATTATCATGAACCAAATGAAATTACCCACAGCAAAGATATGAAGTTAATTAAAGAATCTAAACACAAACTTAATTAAAGAATGAACAACACAAAAGAAGAAAGGAAATTAAGGAAAATAAAAGATGTGGATCTCGAAGAAGCAACGTTTATGTGAAGTACACTTATTACCACAATCTATCTTAATTAGCCCAGATTGGTACAAGGCCCCTGCATATTCATCCTCGAGTCTTTGTATCTTTTCAGGAACAATTTCATTTATATGCATCTTGTAACTGCTGTCTTAATTAGCCAAGATTGGTACAAGGCCCCTACATATGTATCTTTTCGGGAACAATTGTGTTTCTGAAATTGAATTAAGAGCTTTATGAAAATATATGAATATACACCCCAAACTTTAGAAAACGGTTAAACATATATTAGACAATCTTTCTACCCCAGAACTCAAAATTGTATCAGAGAAATCTTTGTTTTGTTACCCAACTAAAATTAGCATTGTCTAATTACAAAAAAAAAACACAAATTTATGAAACAATAAGTGTATAAAGAGAAATAAAAGAGTAAAACGATAACAAAAGAGTACCAGTTGGTCGATTTGCCTAGGTCTTCATCGGGAGACCGGAACCATCCTCCGATAGCACCAGACGCGGCGCTGAGGCAAGAGAGGCGCCACGCGACAAGAATTGACTAGGGTTTTGTCAGATTTGCTGGACGATTAGCCTAGGGCTTCTCTAAGGTGCGGCGCAGCGACAGAGGCCACAGGCGCGACGGAGTGGGCGGCCGCCGTGGAGGGCGATTGGAGCAGGAGGGAGAGAGAAAGACGGGACAGGGAAATAGTGAAATAGAGATTTTAGAGAGAGTTGGAGAGACGGGAGGCAGACGGAAACATTACCAACTGATGCGCTCCATTATTCAGATCATCAAGAACGAATCTAAAACCAGATCCAACGGCTTACAGACCTGGCAGCACTTGACTAAAATGCTGCTAGTAGCAAATTAGCCATACTCCATATATCATTTTACTATAAATTATAGAACAAAAATATATTTCATTACTAGTATTTGAAAAAAAATGGGGGTCAATTGACCCCCATTCTATACTATTGAATCCGCCACTGCATAGCTGTATGACGATCCCGAGAAACTCTCCAGCTTGAGCTTCTTGGCTCACCTTGTACACGAGTTAGGCCTTAACTTCTCACCTTTGTTGGACTCACGTGTCACGAGTTGTATTCTTTCTTTTTGAGTAATAGGAAAGGGGCACCGACGAGGTTGCTCTATCCCGGAGACGTAGGCATTTTACGTCGAACTCCGTTATCATCTTGCGTGTCAAATTTATCTAACTCTACTCTATTTACTTTACTTGTACACGCTTGCTTGACATTTGTCTGACTTGTTAGTTTAGAGAGTTTAACCGAAAAACGTTTAATAGTCTTTAAGACTCCGTATTCACCTCTCTCTAGATGCCGTTAGGGACTACAAAGTAAAATGAGGAATTTGCACTCGTCAGTTTTAATATGCACAAATCTTAAAGACCTCTGTGTTCCACCTCTAATTCGAAAAAACAATCGTACAACTGAGATTGCGTACAGTAATGAAGTACTAGCACTTGCTCTCTGACTCAAACAAGTTTGAAAATTATATCTTTAAAATTTTTCTCTAAAATATTCTTCAATTTCTACATTTTTCTCAACAAAAATACAAAACTATAATTAATAGTATAAAATTCTGACTCACTCTGAAATTTTGCTCCACTCTATTAAAATTTCTGACTCCTGACTAATTGTTAATTGTATATTGGTACTGCATGGTTCGTTTTTACTCTTTATACATTAAGAGAGGAAAACAAAACTTAATAAAGAATTTACTGCTCAGATCCAAGATGCAATTTTATCTTAAAAAACACTCAGGTTAACCAGGTAATTAAGGAATCACAACGACGTACGGAAAAATAAATTAATAGATAAAAAATATAGTATCACCTCTGTAAGGATTACTGGTACAATCCATGTATTGACTATGGAAATTTATTTCAAATCAACTTTTTTTTTTTTTCTGAAAGCTTGTCAGGGCTGACAAGTAGATTATTTTAAATCAACTTAATTGGGTTATCTCCATCTCCCAAGGCCGGAGCTTCCTTGGCATGAGAGAGGTCTGGAATTAGCTAATGAATTGGAGTTCGGACTGGTTGTTATTATTTTTTTTGAGAGAAAGATGGAGGGTTAAGTGTTCAAAATTTTAATATTCTTAAAGGATTCTTTATTTGTATTTTGATCTTACGACCTTTTACGTTAATTTTATGCCGAAACATTTCAGATTCATATTATTTTAGGTTAATGGAAAATTTGGTAAATGATTATTGACTCAGGTGCAACAGTTTTATGCGTTGTTGATGAAATTTGTGGGCAATTGGTGACGCTCAGATGTATTCACAGTTGGCCCACTACGTAGACAGGAGTCCGACCCTGCTGCTTTTCTCTCAGAAAAATAAGAACCTGTTTTTTCAAATCTAACCATTTATATTCGTCGAGATTTGTGCATAAAAAAATTTCTTTATCGAGATATGCAAATAGAAAAATTTGAATGGTTGGATTCGGAAAAGCAGACTCCTGTTTTTCTTTCGGAAAAACACCTGAGTTCGATTCCGTAGACAGCTGTAAGTTGTAGTGCCAGCTGTCAACCAAAATTGAATTTTTTTTTGACATGTTGGGATAGGGTGGCAACGAGCTGGCTCGGTTCGAGCTAGGTTCTAGCTCAGCTTGTTAATTTTGGACCGAGCTACAACCAAGCGAGCTGGACCTAAGACATCCGAGCTAAAATCTCAGTTTGAAATCGTGACAAGCCAGTCCGAGCTAGCTCGCGAGCTGACGAGCTGACGAGCTGACTCGCTGGGTTTGGCTGGATCTTGTTTTAAGAAGAAAATAAATTATACAAACTTTTTGAATCGAGCTGGACCGAGCTTGACAGAATAAAATGCACACAAATTCATACAAATTCACAAATTGATGTCTAACCGAGCCGGCGAGCAAGCTAGGCCTCAGCTTGAACTCGTTAATTTTGGACCGAGTTAGTGAAGAGCTGGCTCGTTAACAACTTAGTCTAGTAACGAGCGAACTGTTAGCGAACGAGTCAGATGCGAGTCACGAGCTACGAGCTTTTTTGCCACCCCTAGTTGGGGATGATGAAAAGGGTTAAGTACTCGTACTTTCTAATAATACAAAGTCAATTACTCAATTTACATACAGATTTAGAATTTCCCTACTTTAAGTTTCTTTAAATTTTGGTGGATGACAATTATAACTCAACATAATAGATGTGTGTATGATAAAACATCAATTACCTATATGAATGTAGAGGTGCTATCGGGTCGGGTCGGGTCTGGATACTATTATATTTGGATCCGTACCCTAAAAGTGTTCGGATCCAAATTTCGATCCATACACTTATTTGTTTCAAATCGGGTCGGGTCCGGATCCGGATACCTATCTACCCGTAGATATTTCGGGTCCAGTCTTTCGGTTCCGGGTAGATAGATACCCATAACTTGTTTGTGGATTATCGGGTCCGGTTCGGATATGGAGCGGTTCCGGATCCGGAGCGGGTATATGTCACAACTCCCATACTATATATGTTTTTCTTTTTTTCTCATTAAGTGCCTTCAATAATATTTTGTGAAACTTGGGTAGTATTTTCAGAATTTGATTGTTGATTGTTTGGAGTACTCATGGTGTAACAAAAAGTATTCGAAAGTTTTTATTTTTTGTTAATAGCTTTTGAATTCAGGAGGCTTGAGATAAATAACTTTTGAAAATCAAAATATTGAAGAATAGATATAATTTTTAGAAAGTAAAATATTGGAGATGGTGATTTCTTTTTCTATGATTCAAAAAATCCATGAATGTTAATTTTTTTTTTTTTTTTGGTGGATGACAGGTATATCTCAACATGCTAGATGTGTGGATAATAAAGCATCAACGACCTATGTAAATGTTTGAAAAGCAAACTTTCCAAAAATTAAAAAAATGAACAAGAATTGGAGGCTTTTTTTACTCAAAAAGAAAAGGTTCTCTCTTGACTGAGTGTACCTTGTTTAAATTGTCAATATTTTTTGGCACAATTTTTCTAATATTGTTTTTGTTTGACATTATTATCCTTGACAATTATCAATTATGATTACTTAGAAAGTATAATTAATTATAATAATTAATGGTGTTTCTGAGGTTGTATTTGCAACTTTCAACCAAATAGATTATGTGTACTATGGGACCTACTAATGATATATCAATATATCATATGTCAAGTGGTGGGGTTTATGACCTTTTTAATATTGTAGTACCAACCACATGGACTTCCGCTACAAACCAAACCAAACCAAACCCAGGGACTATGGATCCGCTGTGACACATGTTTTACAGCACTGTGTTGCAAGTGTTGATGATATGCTACCCAGACCGAGAATCGAGAATAATTCGGCGAGATCAATTTGAGTAGAACTCAAATTAGGGTGTGATGTGCTCACCAATTCATAATCTATTGGATTCATTTCAAACGAGATGAATCCAAACTGTTGAAACCGATGTACTTCACGAGTGATGTACGTACATGCAAAATTTTGAATGTTTCGAATTTATTTAGTACAAAGTCAAGCGGTCAAAATTAATAAAAAATGAATGCATTAAAATAACTTTTAAAACTTTATTTTGGATCCTTCATTTTTCATCAATTTTGACCACTTGACTTTAGATTAAATGAATTAAAAAAATTCAAAATTTTGCATGTACGCGCATCACTCGTGAAGTAGATCGGTTTCAGCGGTTTGGATTCATCTCGTTTGAAGTGAATCCGATAGATTATGGAGTTATGCTCACCAAAGAGTTTGGTGAGCACATCACACCCTAGTTCTACTCTATAAAATTTGTAATTTGAGTATAATGTGATTATAATTTGGAATAATTTGATTCTTATTGTGCATATAATTTTGTCAAAATATGAAGTTTTAAGAATAAAAAAAGTTATGTGAATAATTCAAGAACTCATAAATTTAGTAAATTTGTAAATAATTCAGGAAAAAAATAAAAAATATATTTAATCTGTCTATCAATACAAAAAAGTGATGAAAATGAATAGCTTGTAAATTATCATCATACCTACCAACATTGCTACTTTAATATAAAAGTAAAGTAAATATGACTAAAATAAATTATCTTTCAAAATACGTGTTTTTATTAGTTTTTCAATCTAAAATTTACTTTGATAATATTTTTTCTCGGACCACATAATATGGACCGACATTTTTAAAAATACCCTAAGTTAAATATAAATTATTAAAAATATCCACGGTCCCAAATCTTTATTAAAAATACCCATACCGGCCAATTATTGGCCGGTACCGATTAAATAGCCCAACCGGCCAATTATTGGCCGGTTCCGTAATTTTTTTTTTTTTTTTTAAGAGAAAAATTGCTATAAATTTATCTATATATCAAGCAACACCATTGATGTTTCTATAAATTTAACCTCAGAATTGCGCTCCAAATAGATCGTCTCTTGTACACCACCCGGTACAGTAATGCAACTGGTTCCAGCTGCAAGTTGCTTAATGAAACTCTTTCTAGTTACAGGGACACAACCCAGCCATGCCCAAATATGCCTTAGCACTGGAATATTGAATGCCTAGCCAAGCACCAGTATAATGTTCATAAGTATATATATATAGATTGAAAAGAATAATGATGGCATACCCCTGACTTTTATGTTACATCTAATTAACTTTTATAGTACATATATTTGAAAATTATTATTTAAATTAAAAGATTAAATTGTAGATGTATTTTTTTTAATTCTTAAATAGCAAGTGTATCACATTTGGGTCGATTTGAAAAGCGTATAGCCTTCCATAAAAAAAATATAATTTTTTTTTTAACAGTACAGTTTTCATGGCAGTATGATGAATGACCAATCAAATTTAAAATTGACTCAATAAAATTTGATACAAGTACTATTTAAATAATTCAGAACACATCTAAATTTTGAATAATATTTTTTTTAAATATATACATATCGTAAATGTTATAAGATGTACTAGAATTACCCAAATGGAATGCACAACAGCATTTCCCTAATTCAAATAAACTTACAACAAAAATTATTCATAACAAATATTTAAAAAAACAATTCAATTTTTTTGTGTTAGATTTCATTTCAGCATTTTAGCAATTTTTCTCTAAAAAAAAAAAAAAAAAAAAATTACGGAACCGGCCAATAATTGGCCGGTTGGGCTATTTAATCGGTACCGGCCAATAATTGGCCGCTATGGGTATTTTTAATAAAGATTTGGGACCGTGGGTATTTTTAATAATTTATATTTAACTTAGGGTATTTTTAAAAATGTCGGTAATATGGAGGTGGGCTCATACGGTGGCAAATTTTCTTTACTTTTAGCAGTTTGCTTGTGACAACTTTAATTCTTGTTCAGATTCATGTCAGTGATATACCGCACCGAATGATACACATGTTCCATCGCCGCAGGAAAGAAATGGGGCGTCTAAGATGCATTTCGTGCTTACCATTATTCTCGCTAGACGCTAATAGTACCCCTACCAACCTATAATTTTGAGGTTTAATTATTTGGAGCTTTGCTGAATGATAGCTATGTTACTATGTAGCATATTAATAGTAATAAACTAATAATTGACTTAAAAAAAGGACTTGTGATATGTATATATATTTGAGAAATGAGAGTGTTTTTTTGCTTACTAAAAGTTTAGGCATTTTTATGAAACAAACTTTTGTGGATATGTGAATATAGGTGACATGCCAAATGAGGGAGCACCGTGTCTGAAGTCTTTATTTTCAACATGTGTCATATAAAGTTGAAGGTGCAATTAGAAGCCTTGATGCAAATTAATAAGTCATTGTGCTACTCTCATTTCTCGCGATTTGAGAGAGGAGAAAAAAGAATGAGATAATCAAATTGTTCAATTTATATATGTTTATTTAATAAACTATTTTTTTTAAGAAGGAACCAGAAGAACTAAAGGTGAGAGAAGGATAATTAAGATATAAAACAATACATTAATTATTTTTATTATAAATTAAAGAATAGAAAAATAAATACGATGTTAAGAATGGCTATCTTTCATTCATATGGTTGTGTATTTCATACAAGCTTACAATGTTAAGAATTCCAGGTTATTATTCTTATTATTCTCTTCGGGCAATAAGAACTTTGGATTATTGATAAACTTTTATTTTTAATAATAACTTTAAGTTATTATTCTATCATTCACTTCAAGGAATGATTCTTATAAATTTAAACAAAATATAATCTATCTATATAACCAAAAATTTAAATGAAATTGAAATTAACAAAAATATAATAATCAATCATATGTTTTACTTACGAAGTAACTTGGCAAATTCTTCCGAGTAATTCGTGTTGATAACGTATTATAAATTGAAGAAAAGAAAAGTAAACAAGATACTAAGAATGTATAAAGTTGACTATCTTTTATTCATATAGTTTCTTGTATATTTCATACAAGCTTACAATGCCTCTATTTATAGGCTAGAAAATGTAAATGACAAGCCACTATAAATTAATTATATTGATAAATGTGAAGAGATAAAACATAAATCTTTAAGGAGAGTTTTGAAGTAATTAGTGAAGAGTTGCAAATGAACATCCATAACTTAATTTATTTATAATGATTTTTAATTTGTACCCTCTATTTAAAGAATAATAATTTGAGTACCCTCAATTCAGTACACCAAAAATCCCCGCACCCTATTTATAGAAATTATGTACTATGGTCCACTAATTATATGGTCCTCACTAATTATTACTCTAAAAAGATATTATATAGTCCCTACTAATTATATGGTCTCCACTAATTATTATTTTAAAATCCTTGCAACACTCTTCTTTTATGGTCCCCCTTTACCAGTCCCTACACTCGTCCCCGCGCCAATCTTCATTGATATAAATACTTGGAGGATAAGATAGTAACACTTGAAAAAAAGATATTAATATTTTGATGTGTAACTTGTTATGATCATTCCTTTTTCAGTCCCTCAATCGTCCCCGTGTCAACCTTCCTCTAATGAAGTAATGGAGATCCCGTATCACTGCATCAACCTTCCCCAATTGTTCACGTGTCAATCTTCTTCTAACAAAAATAATTGACAACATAGGTATAAATACCTCAGTGCATATGTATAAATATTTTCAGTACTTGATATTAATACTTTCAGACATCATTCAGTGTCATATGTAAAAAATACTTACAGGTATAGGTATAAATACTTGCACGATGAGTTTTAAACGTGTGTGCCGACGAGTCCGAAAGTACGTCATCATGGATCTCATTTGAAAGAGAAAATTGTGTAGAAGACGTTCGTGGTTTTAGATTCGCAAAATTTCTCACAGATCGTCAAAAATATGGATGAGATTGAATGAAGAAAAAAAAACCCATCTCTAAGAACGTGTATGGTCCTCCATGTAGTTTGAGTGGTCCCCACAGATATTTATAGTACAGGTACGTTTGGGAGATTTGGTTGGAGAAATACTATTTACGTAAAAATTATTCACCACATAGGTATAAATACTTCCGTGTATATGTATAAATACTTCCTTACATATGTATTAATACTTTAGAAAACAAATTCAGTAATGGAGTTTTTGCGGTCCCCCCAGGTAGTTATGGTGGGGGTACTGTAGCGGGTGTACTGTTATCAGCTTTCCTATTTAAAGATGAGAGAATTAAGGACGAGTTTGAATATTTAGATACACTTATTTCTTGTTCTGAATTTTGAACTGAATAATATTATTGTTATAATGCTCGTCTTTTTTTAATGAACAACCTTTTTTTTTTCTGAATATTTGATTATAAAAATATAATTACGCACAAAAAATGATTACAATATATTTCCAAGAATAAGAACCAGAAATGAATATTATATCTGTATAAGAGGTTTGAATATTTAAAATTCCATTTCACACTAGTTGAAAATGAATGAATTGCCAATTCCAAGGGGATGTAGTGCCACTAATTTGTGTATAAATTTAACCAGAGCTGTTTTGACTTCATGCAGCGCACGAACCATATATAGCACTGTTTTGATTCTCTACTCCGTGCGCTGCACTAAGCAAAAACTACTCTGTTAAAATCTTTACCCTCTAATTTGGCGTGCAAGTTTAACGATAAATTTTAAATATTTTTAGGATCAAGTTGTAAAATTCACAATATCACCATTGTGAATTATTAATAAGAGACGATTCTTATAAGCTCGACATGCCTACATAACAAAAGAGGAAGTATTCTTAGGATTGTATTCATTAGGTATATGTTAATTTCAATGACTCTTTCACATCAACAAGGCCCATCTTTTCATATTTAAATCAAGATAAGATAATGATAAATAAAATTGTAAGGGTCAAAACATTATAAAAACAATAAGGACCAATTATCCTCCGATTTTTTTTTTCTATTACTCACAAAAAAATTCATGACATTACAAATTGTACGGAATTATATTAATTTTATTTATCATTAAACTTGAAAATTTCAAAAATTTCAAAAAATTTATATTAATTTTATATTAATTGTACGGAAAAATTTCAAAACGTCGATCCGAACCGTGCATCTCTATATTAAATTGTGCTTGAACACCAAATTTTACAATTTTTTTCAATTTTTTACTATTTTTTCAATTTTTTAAAATAACTGTTTTTTAGAAATTGTAGACCATAAAAAATCAGTGATTTTAAAAAATTCCGAAAAAATAGTAAAAAGTTTCAAATAATTGTAAAATTTAGTGTCCAAGCACAATTTAATATGGAGATCAACTTGAATGGTTCGGATCGATATTTTGAACTTTGAAATTGAAGATATAGACATGAAGTAAAATACTCACTTTACTTCGTGAAGTACGGTAGCCCAACTATATATATATGACCGGATGCATAAAAAACATGCATCACATTTTCAATAATAAAATCTATTTAATAAAAATATCTTGTTAAAAGATATATAATTGATGATATAATCTATCATTTATTAAATTTAGAAATAATAATAGTACCTTATAATTTTTTTTATTTTTGACTGAAGTACTTAGTATTTTATTCAGTTCGTTAGTTAATTTTTTTTTTTCATAATACGCATTCGCATGTCATGCACTATACATATATTCTACTCATATACATATTAGCAATATGTCCTAGAGGCCAATTATATGGATCTAAATTAGATGTGAATTAGGCTATTATGAATAACATGTTGTTTTTGGGACATACGAATATGTAGTCTGATATAAATGTGTTTTCATCTATTTTGAGAATTTATTTTTTTAATTTTCTCTATCATTTAATGAAACTGTAGTTTTTAGAAAACTACGGGGAGTCTTAAAAAGGGGAAATTTTACTAGAAGGGGTTGCTAGTTTGTGGTGCTAGTGAATTGACTTGCCAAGTTTTAATAGTTCGTCTCAAAATTGGTGGAGGCGCAACTGTCACTGTTGTTCAATTCCGACCATCTTCTCAAGTGAGACGAGCAGAAAAGAAAACCACACGCGAGCTTTCATTAGACGTGAGACAATATTTCACAGTGTTGCTTCTCTACGCTTACAGTGGTAAATCTATCATAACTAAGTTTTTTTTTTTTTCTTTCAGAATATACATCTCCATATCATGCTTCATACACATATCCATCTCATATGCATGTTAGAAATACGTCCCAAAGGTCAATCGTATGGATCAAATTAATTATATGTGAATTAGGTTATATGGATCAACATGTTATTTTCATAAATATGTGAGTTAAATTTAGATATGGGATGGGATCTGCGCATTCAAAAGTGTAAAATTCTAACTCTCTCTTCCATCAATCGTGAAAGAGAGAGTTAGAAAGGACCGTCAATTCATGGTGCTAACACATTGAATTACAAAGTTTCAATTGTTAGTGTGAAAATCGGCAGTTTCAATTGTTATTGTGCAATTCTAACTAACTTCTTAACCCGCAAGTGAGACGAGCGAAAAGAAAAGCTATATTTGATAAATTCTAGTGAGGTACTCTTTCGCCATACAGCTTTTCTACAATTCTAGTGATAAATTCTATTTTAGATTTAATTTACATATTGATTTTAGGTACGATAGGAATTAATATTTGTGAAATTTAAGACTAAAATTCTATACGTTTTCTAACCATTAATGAACATGTATATCACTTGTACGCTATGCAATAGCCAACTGTATGCAATTGAAACAGTTATTTTATACATTGCTACCATCACATCTTTTCATACAAATTTTAGACATGATTTTGGCATATTTTTTAGAAAGCATGATTATGGGTATACGTATAAAATTCTAATATACAAGGCCCCTACAATTTGATTATGATATGTTGACTCTTACAAATAAGACGTTTTACTCATTTTTCTAATCAGAGCAAAAACTTCAATCTGTTGAAATTTTTTATGTATAAAGGATTAGTTGAGATCCTTTTTTCTTTTAAAACTCTAGCAGAAATTAGATTTCAAACCTGTATCTTTCAGATAAAAAGTCGTATTTAAAACCATCAGTTGTATAGTTTTTGTGAAATCAAAATTAAATAATTTCCGGCATTATTTTCACATAAAGTAATACGGTTTTGATTTCATGCCATGTACGGATAATAAAATTAAAATTAAAAATATACAATTCGTACTGCATGAAGTCAAAATAACACTGTCAATATTTTTATTACTATTTTCTTCAAAACAACGTATAATTAGTTCATTGACTTCAAACATATATATATATAACTCTTTATTAAGGCCAACTTAAACACAAATCGCCCAATATAGATATCACCTACCTGCAGATTAAACAACAAAATGGCAACTAAATTCCATTGAAGTAAAAAATTAATGGAGCAGCGACAAAACCTGAATTTAGGGGTCTTCCCTACGGAATCAGAGTAGGTCCGATGCCCATCGGACCTATCTTGGTTCGATGGGTGTGATGACCATTCGATCTGCATCAAGATTCGTGTGCTCTGCATCAAAATCCGTACAAGTTGTATCAATTTCCGTGCGCATAGATCTTGATGCTAATCGTACGGTCCTAGAGCTAATTGAACCTAAATGTAGGTCCGATGCCCATCGGACCTACTCCTATCTCCCTACCTACCACTTCAACAAAATTTCTCATGAAGTCTAGAAGAGGGACTAGAATCACTAGACTAGACATATTTTCCTGGAAATTTTATTACCGGTCGGTGGAATATAGACTCGTTCAAATTAATTTCACCTGCCGTGTCTATGTCACTGCATCAGCATGTAAGACAAATACCTTGGCCACCATTATTGATCCAAAGTTAATGCGTCACGTTCAATAGTCAGCATGTGAATTCAAGCAATCAGCGTATATCATCATGTAATAATTAATTAATTAATTAATGCAATTATTTTAAAACTTGAAAAAAAAGTGTTTTTTTAAGCAATGATGATGCACAGTTGTCGAGTTGGTGGGGCTATTGCCTATTGATGTAATGTTTATATTTTAATTTCATCAATTGCAGTCAGGTTAAATTATCATAACTTGTCAAATTTATATATTTGTAGAAGGCCGGATTATGTGAATTCTTGTAATTTTCCTGACAAGAATTAAATGTAAAACAATAACGAATTGTTTTTATTAATAAAAAAATATAAATTAAGTTCTTAGTTAAAAAAAAAAAAAGTAACATAATTTTTGCAATAACATTATAATGTTTTAAGCATGCAATGAGAATTAAGTCTCTCAAATCAATTTTACTGGATTCCCACACAAACGTGCAGTAACATTACTGATATATTTAACTGACAATAACAACTTTATTCATATTATTTTGATCATATTATTTAGGTAGAACGAGTTGATCTAGTTTGATCGATTCCTTCTGCATATCCAGACATAATATATCTTCTCAAAGTTAGCCAATAAATTTATCTTAATTTTTAATTAAATAGTAATAGTATGAATAATTCTCTTTTCCAACTTGTACTATTTCTACTATCCTGGCAAATATCTCTAGTCATGGGGAGAAGAGATCTCCAGTAAGTTTGAAACGGAGAGGATGTAATTGGAAGACCGGTCTTCTTTTCCTTTCCGCGTCCTTCGAATACTCTACTTTGAACGATTAGTTGGTGATATTTTAAAAGTTTCTCTGACGTGGCACATATGCCCATACTGTACATGTCCAGCATTCATATTTCATAACATAAAGTACCGATAGATACGTTCAAAATTCGACAAAAGGAAAGTAAAGTAAAGGCATCATTCATTGTATTTAACTGAAAAAAAAAAAAAATGAAGGAATAAATGAGCGTAGAAGAGTCAAACAGCTCATGACAATTACATAATTCCTAAAATAATTCTCCCTTACAAATTACAACTTTGTGCATCCCCTCTTTCTTCGCTCAGAGTCGCAAGTCGCAACGGTTCTTAAAAGCCATTGCTTCCTCTCTCTAGCTCTCTCCATAGAACAGGTAATTTTTAATTTTACCATTTCCCACTGAAAATTTTCCTTCTTCTCCTGCTATTCGTCGGTAACTGAACTTCTTTTTTTTCTTAGATTCTCCTGATTTTAATCAACTTTTTTGCAATAATGTTTGGTGTTTTTTTCTTTTCCTCTTGTTTGATCTGTTTTCTACGCATCCAAACTATTTCAACTGGTGGGGTTGATTCTGAGCTGAAATTCGTGCTGAGTTAGGATTGTTTGTATTAGTCGTATCGTCTCATATCTTCTCAACACGGATTGATCGGGGTGCGCCGATATT
The DNA here is from genome assembly GCA_025461125.1 of Carex kokanica. Taxonomy (NCBI): domain Eukaryota; kingdom Viridiplantae; phylum Streptophyta; class Magnoliopsida; order Poales; family Cyperaceae; genus Carex; species Carex kokanica. The sequence goes on along the minus strand of JAJGRX010001448.1, from coordinate 76,313 downwards.
AGCTTAAATTCGTGATTTGTAAGGAGTGAGTGAAATGGTTTTTGAACGACTACTTAGTCGATCTAAATTTGAGCTAAATTTTAGAATTTTGAGCCGCCGATCCAATTAAGAACATTTTCTCAGGTAGGGTTCCAGCAGTTACGATTTGGGGACATCTGAAATTTGCTTTAATGTTTGTGCTTTTATCAGTTATAAATTTCGAATTGTCCCTTCTGCACCCCCATTGTATTGTTGTCAGTGTCCATTGATCAGTATTAAATTCCTCTGGATTCGTATATTGTAATCAATGCTATTAATTTTGGGTTATTGGTATCAGAAACTTTAACCTTGGTTGCCAACATCTGGCTTCCTTTCGTTGACTTCCCTATTTCAGTTTTCCAATATTCTTGAGATACGAGTTGTCTTTATTTTCTATAAGCCTCCCAAATGGTTGACTTCTTATGACTTTAATTCCTTTTCTTCTTATACAAAGGTGAATTTTATATTACTTGATTGATCTGGGATCTATTGTTCTGTTTTTTCTTACACAAAAAACTGAAGGTTTCATGACATTAACTAAAAATGTCAGTTTTTATCATGAGGTCTTTAGCTATCCAATTTCCTGTTTTGAGTTTTTGTTTGTAATTTGATTAGCATATTACAGTTTCTTATATTGACCTGTATCAATTGTGATTTTCCAGGCACTTTTGTTTCTGGTATGAAGTTTGATCCAAGTAAGTGAACATTGCATTAAATTTGGAGGCGGCAAAAAGAAAGTTCATAAAAATAGAGCACTTTGTCTGGAGATTTGCTCTCACATGCTACCAGTGAATAGAGGAAGAGCACACCAGCGACCCGGTACGACTATAACAAAGCCTCTTGAATTTTCCTTATATTAATTACTCTATAATTACATGAACATCTAACTAAGACTTATTTGTATGGTTTTTGTATGTCTGATAAATGAAAAATATAAGAGGCAGGATTTGACCAATGCAAATTGTAACTTTCATGCCAATTGTGAACCATTTGATTCTCAAAATTATCCTTTCTTGTCTTCTTTTTGTTATTTTATTTTGTAATTTCTTAAATCAATTAATTAGGGAGAAATTTCTGCCAAGTCAGTAAGCTGGAACCATCATTGTTCTTTTAAATAGTCAATGTTTGTTATCAAACATAATTTAATACTAAAGCTTATTAACAGTTGTTCAATAAATTGCTTAGTTGGAATATTTCTATAAACAGTGTATACTTTGTGAGGCCACTTGGAAAATTTTAACCATTTATTTAAGCTATCATGTAAATAAAATGGCTCTGGTTCAAACTAATTTTTTTTTTGTACTGCATCAGATTTGCCTTAAATATTTCATCATTATAATAAGAGTGAAATGAAATGCTAAAATCTTACAAAATTGTCAGAAAGTTCTGAGTCTATTTGAGCGATTCCTTGGCATTGTCTGTTCTATTATACTGATATCTCTCTCTCTCTAGGAATGGATTTCACTGATGCAAAGAGGAAACCGAATGTTCTCGGAAAAGTTATATTGGCTGTTGTGCTGACAGTATTTTGTGTATTTATTTTGAAGCAATCTCCTGGTATATCTGGCACCAATATGGTATGGAACCTTTTTTTATATATTTCCCACAGTAGAACTTTAGTTCTGAATTTTGCTAGGCCCTGCTATCAGCTGGTTCTTATTTAGGGAAACAAAAATGAATTGACAAAAAAATAGACTGGATATGTAGCAGACCTGATCACTTGACTGTTACAGTTCTCTAGGTTTCCATTATTTTTATTATTTCTGAAATATTTATGTCTCTTCCATTGCAGTTTTCAGTGCATGAATTAGGTGTGACTCATGTGCTAGTTACAGGTGGGGCTGGGTTTATTGGGTCGCATGCTGCACTTCGTCTCTTAAAGGATAATTACCGTGTTACTATTGTGGTAATTTCATATACGTTATTTACCTTGTTCTCTTCTTTATTGTAACTGTTTAGAATTTCTTTACCTATGACATGAATATCATTCTTGATTGATTTATTTTTCATTTTATGACAATATGCTTTTTGTTGCAGGATAATCTCTCTAGGGGTAATATGGGGGCTGTAAAGATCCTTCAGGGGTTGTACCCAGAGCCCGGAAGGCTCCAATTTATATACGGCGATTTAGGCGATGCAAAATTTGTATGCTTTTTATCGTACTCTCCTGTCTTTTTTTTTTCTCCCCCCCCCCTCACACACACACACACCCTACTGCTTTCTCTACTTATTTTCTTGTGCTATCATTTCTTCTGAATTTAATCTATAAAAATTATCCAGGTAAATAAAATGTTCTCTGAGAATGCATTTGATGCGGTAATGCATTTTGCAGCGGTTGCTTATGTAGGAGAGAGTACGCTCGAACCACTTAGGTATCACTTCTTTCTTTTTATTGAACTACTGTTGAGAAAAGGATGGTGGTTTTTCTGTTTCATCATATTTAATGTTTTGCCCTCTATTTAAACTTGGTGCCTACTGGCACTGAGTTGCATATTAGTGTGACAAACTCTCCTGTGTATTGCCGTTGTGAGGATTGTGTTACCAGTCAGGGGTGGACCCAATAAGGCCCAGGGGGTGCAGTTGCCCCCCCCCCCCCCCCCCCCCCCCCCCCCGGATTTTGAAATATAGTGGAGAATAACGGGACAACTTTGCCCCCCTCTGGATTTTGTTTTGCCCCACTATGGAAAGCCCAAACAAATTTCACTGCTGATGTCCTGTTACAAAGAAAATTTTAACAGGCCAATCCGCTCTGAATCCACTCTCTTATCTCACTCTCCGAAGCCCAGTTAAAGAAAAAAAAATCAAAGCAGCTCTCTGACTATTATCTCTCTATCTGAAGCCCAGTTAAAGAAAAAAAATTAAAGCTGCTCTCTGACTCTCATCTCTCTCTCTCTCTGAGATAACAGAAAATTTAGATAGAAATCAACATATATCAGACTGACACCAGAATCAGATGTTTTCTTTTCTATTTATGACTAAACAAGCAAATTTACTCTCCTTTTCCGTTTTCACTTTTACTTAGACAAAAGTAAGACATAGAGTAGAAGATTGTAAATTCTAAAATCCCACCAATCTGTTCTGACTGAAGCATAACAGTTCGATCATCCATTATGAAGTAACCACTTTGAATCCTATGATAGGACCTTCTATTTTATAAAACAAATTGATGGAAGGATGAATATTCTGAATTTACAAACCAAAAACCTGATAAGCTATTTGAACCCGATTAGTTAATGGGTTAAACCCGATTCTTGCCCCCCTTAGCGGAAATTCTGGATCCGCCCCTGTTACCAGTTGTGTACATAATGATTCGAGGCACTTAGCAACACATGCATGGAGCCATGTACAAATATATGATCATTGTTTTAATTATTTTTTCTTTGTGATTTTGTATGAATAGGTATTATCATAACATAACTGCCAATACACTAACTGTATTGGAGGCAATGGCTGCTCATGGTATAAAAACTTTAATTTATTCAAGCACATGTGCTACTTATGGGGAGCCTGAGAAAATGCCTATTATTGAAGCTACACCTCAGGTTAACATTTATTTTGCCTAGAGTATGTTATACAAATGCCACACTTTACCTTCTCTTCCATATCTCTGGCCAATTATTGCATTTAGCTTTGGTGCGATTTCAGTTTCTTGCGTTCAGTTTTTTTCTTTTGTTGGGGTCTTCCTTTTTCAATTGGAGAATTGGGGTTTAATTGAGGCAAAATTATGTCAAGATTAAGTTGCAATTGCATGATCAAGCCTCACCTTATGCATAATCGAATCGAGCAGTTTATTTATTGCACATATGAAGTTTAAAGGTGGCCATTATAGGCAAATATAAAACCTTATATTCAGTTTTCATATATATTATTAATCTTGCTTTTGCAGGTTCCGATAAATCCCTATGGAAAAGCAAAGAAAATGGCTGAAGATATTATCTTGGATTTCTCGAAGAACTCTGATATGGCTGTCATGATATTAAGGTTTGTGATTGTATATATGGTAAATTTGGTCAAGATCTGCAATTGGGGGTTGAAAACTTGAGATGCATATGTAACAAATCTTAGTTAAACCATTGCAAATTTAGGTCATCTAAGGCTTCTATTGCTCAATTATATCTTAGAGCTACTTCAGGTATTGGCTCCTCATGAAGCCCTTACTGAGAGTTCAATTAGAGATTGCCTCTCATTAAAATTTGCATGTTAAAGATAAGAACTGATACTGAATTAAGTCCTGATTGAGCCATAATTGCACAGTTTGTGTTGACAGAACATGTTTTTTATTTGAGAACTAATGGAAGGCCTAATATTTGGTTGTCTATATATTTATATGTGATGATATATCTCTAATTATTTTTATTTAGATACTTTAATGTTATTGGGTCGGACCCTGAGGGGAGGTTGGGTGAGGCCCCAAGACCTGAATTAAGAGAGCACGGTCGCATCTCTGCTGCATGCTTTGAAGCAGCTTTAGGAACTATTCCTGGACTAAAGGTAATATTTTAGTTGGTGTGTGTCTCCTATTTTACTGAACTTTTAAATAACACTTAACATTTCCAAAATTTGAAATTATAACCGAATACCATAAACAGTAAGGTTTAGGTCAAACTACACTTTATTAAATTGTACTTAAACTTTCAATATTATAGCTCAACCGGATCTCTTCATAATTTGTTCTGTTGAAGTTTGAACCCAATATATCTCTTTTTGAATTATTTTTGCTTCCTTTTGAAATTTGTCATGTTATATATTTTGATCGCACTGGGCCTTATAGTATGGAATTTCGTGATATCTCATAACATGGGGTGTGCCATTCTTTGCAAAAGTACCTCTTATATATGCCTCTCTACATGACATCCTTTTATTATTATTATTTTTTTGTAATTTAGAAATGCTAATGAGTCGAATTAATGTTGAATATAGATTCGAGGAACTGATTATAAGACTCCAGATGGTACCGGTATCAGAGATTACATTGATGTAACAGATCTGGTAGATGCTCATGTCAAGGCACTTAGCAAGGCTCAGTCGGGAAAAGTTGGTATTTATAATGTTGGTACTGGCAAAGGTTCGTCTGTACAAGATTCCCTTCAGCTCTTATATATTTCCTTATTGAAGGTCATCTAACTTAGATAATAATATTTTTCTTATTATATATTCATCAGGGAGGTCAGTGAAGGAATTTGTGGAAGCGTGCAAGAAGGCAACAGGTGTAGAAATAAAGGTAGATTTGCTACGCCGTCGACCTGGTGACTACGCAGTAGTTTACAGTGATCCATCCAAAATATATCGGGATTTGAATTGGACTGCCAAGTACACTGATCTCGAACAAAGCCTTTCAGCTGCATGGAGATGGCAAAAGTCGCACAGAAATGGCTATGGAAGTCCATAGATAGATATAAAATAACATCATATTTATGAATCTGAATTCATAAATTATTGGTTATCGGTGGAAGCCTTTTCCGCTGTCTGCTTATTTTTGTTCAAGTTTATAGGGGAGGAAAAGATGCGTTTATTTGTTTTACCGGTTATAGGGAAATTTTAGCAAGGGCATAGTGGGTTAATTAATCACATACATGGTTATCTTTAATTTGATTGGTTGTAGAAATCATGCTTATAATTCAGTAATGCAGAACTAAAACAGCCACTGTTTTTTATTTTCTTTTTATAAATTTGGACACTTCTATTGTATTATTTGTGCAGCTTTATAGAATAAATAAATAACATGGTGTTTTTGCATAGTCTTGTGTATTTTTCATTTCTATTCTTCCTTCCTGAAACAATATTGTTATTTGTTAGGCTTCATCTATTTACTAAACCAACCTTTCTTGGGTGATTTATTCAGCTTGGAGCTATACAAGTAACTCAGCATCCAGTTATAATGAATTTAAACTTTTGAAGTGCTTCGGAATTTTGTTGAATATATTCCATTACGCCAACCTACTAATGCTGCGACTTCGTTCCATTTTGTTTGAGCTAAATTTTAAATCAAGAATCAGCGTCCCCTTTGAGAGTAAATCAAGAATATTGGACGTTGATCTTTGCGTTGAATTGAAACATTACCTTTAATGTAACGATATGTAACTAACAAATCGAACAAATAAAAGGTTGAAGGAATATAAAATTGTGAAGAACCATTAATCCCTGATTTTATAAACTTGTTGCAATGAATTGTTGGTTCGAAAATCGATGGTTAGTTGATATAGTTTTGTTAACATTATTTTTTGTTGATCTGAAATGGGCGTATAGAAGAATTTTAGCAGAAAGGACTAATTTTATTTTCAAATTCTTTCACTTGAAAAACTCATAGAGGTTGCACTGAAATTTTTTTAGGTGTAGAGGGACTGCATCAATTTTTTTTGGGATAATTGTAAAATTGCCACTACAAAACAGAGAAATTGTAAATTTGCCACCCAACCCAAAAGTGGTATGATTGATAGCTCCAAAGTTTGTCCCCAGAAGAAATCAGATGTGTATAAACCTTGAACAGAAATAATGATAAACGGTATGATCAAACCCGAATTGCCAACCTAGGATACTCAAAAATCCCGTGTTTATTAAAAACAATTTCAAAATACATTCCCTAGACCAGAAAATACAAAAACTTGAACGAAATCTGAAAAACCTCACAATCCTATTCACAGAAAACCGTCCCTTAACAACATCAGAGGTTAAAACTCTGGTATCTGAGATAGCTAAGCAACCCAAATTAGTTGAAGCAGAGGCCCTCAAAATCTCTGAGGACCTAAGCCTGAAACTAAACCGGGTGGAAGCTATACTCAAAAAGGTGGAAACGTGGGCCAGTTCATGAGTGATTATACGAACACTCAAAACTCCCAGTTCTACAAGCAAGCAGTTCAAGCAACCAACCCGATCGAGTCACCAGCAGTAGGTTTCGCAAAACCTGCTGACAACCGTGGTGGTACATCAGGCACAACCGCAATAATAAAACAGAACAATACCCAAATCCAGCTGCTTGTACAAATACTTGAGGAAATCAAAAACCTTGAGGCAGAGATAAAGGTTCTGAAGGACCAAATCTCGAAGCACGAGAGCGTGCAATTGCCAACCAACATAACTGACGAGCTATCAGCCAGACTCGCTAAGTTATCAATCGGACCCTCAAAACCTAGGGAAAAGAAAGGGGTACTGAAAGTCTTTAAGGACCCCTTTGTTATCCTTCAAGAAGAAAGGCAAAAACTCAAGTGATGGAAACATCAGGCAGGCCCAGTGTGTCCCAAACTCAAACCATAAATCCTGGAGGCCCATTATTCGAAGACCAGGTGCGAGAGTACAGGCGAGGGCAAAGAAGGAGATACAACACTCAAAGAAATTTGAGAAATCTGGCACGAACCATTACTGGTAGAAATCCATATCAGATGACCCTAGAAGAGCAAGTTGAGCCTGAAGCACAACTAAGGAGGTCTCTAAGGGACAGAGCTGCCATAGTACCTGCTGAGGTACTGTACAACTCTCGAAGAGATGACAACAACCACCGTGTCTATAATCACCTCTCCGAGGAGGCTATTCTCTGTGTTGATAACCAGCAGATAGATAGGCCTTTCATACAGCCTGAGAGCTACGAGGCCCTCAGACAGAGTGGAATGCAGTTTATCCACATTGGAGTCGCACAAGTCAGGGTGCAAATTCTGCACAGACAAGATGAAGGAACCTCAGCCTTAATCGTCTTCAGGGACAATAGGTGGCAAGGGGATCAGTCGATATTTGCGACCATGGAGATTGATCTAACAAAAGGCAGCCAGTTGGTGTTCGTTATACCGGACACTATGCAGACAATCGGAGATTTCTACAGAAATTTCCAGATATCTATCCTAACAAGAGGATATCAGAACTGGCAGAATGGCGAAGCCAACCTCTTAATCACCAGAGGATTAGTCGGACGGTTGTCCAACACACCAAATGTCGGATTTGCCTATCAGATAAACAATGTATCTGAGTACTTGGTGAGCAGGGGAGTACGAGCTCTCCCTGGAAGGAGGTACTCAGCCCAGGAGACTCAGGGCAACAACTGGTTAGTGAGGCAGACTAGGGTCACTATCCCTATGATGCCTACTGAATTACTAACCAGAAACCTACTCGATGGACGAATCTCTATATCATTTGGAGATTACGTACCAGCCCCTGAAAACACAGATGTCACACCCGATGATGATGATGAGAATGAAGTTGGAAGCGAAACCATAATGATCCTAACAGAAGAAGGGAGTGATGATGATGAAGAAGAAGATGACTGGCAGTATATACGATACCTTGCTACCCAGTCAGCACAACCACCTACTCCTGAATCAGCACTCCCCTGTCCTATCTGGGATACTGATGATGAAAAGGATTGGATCAATCCTTTTTCGGTCGATAGAGGGGGTAATCAGCTCGATGATTTCGGGCTCAGTGTCAGCAGACATGGCAAGGAAAAAGAAACAGAAAAGGCCAACACTGTTTTTATGATAAATGAAACAGAAGGGCTTTTTGACTACCCTCAACTCAGAAACCTGTCAAGGGCAATGACGGAACATGCCTTCGCATCAACTGGTTCTTCAGCAATGTCACACTACCGACCACCGCCGGACCAATCGATGCATATGCCCAGTTACCCTCCTGCCAGAGCGACAAATGAGGCAAGGCAAGCCCCCACGTTTGATGAAAGGGTGCCCAAAACAGGACACTTTCGTGGAGGCTACAACAATGAAATGTGGACCCTGCCATCAGCACAACAGCAGCAAGGTGCCATGTTTGTAATCCCGGATCAACTGGGGTTATTCCATGATGCATTCTCAAGATGGGAATCTATCACACGAAACCATGTAGCAGAAAAAGGATTCACAGATCCAAGAGACAAAATTGAATATATGGAAAACCTCTTAGGCGAGGTAGAAAAGCTAACATGGGTTCAGTGGAGGATGCAATTCCTCGCTGAATACGAGGCATTAATAACAGTGGCAGATGGTCGAGAAGGTACCCAAAACATACTTTCTCAGATGAGAAGGGTGTTTTCGTTGGAGGATCCTGCCCAAGGATCAACAGTAATCCAAGATCAAGCCTACAGAGATCTGGAGAGACTGACATGCGACAACGTAAAATATCTTATTCAATACATGAATGAATATTTACGTTTAGCAGCGAAATCTGGACGAATGTATATTAGCCCAGAACTCTCAGAGAAATTCTGGTTAAAAATGCCCGGTGATCTGGGAACCAGGATAAGAACCGCATTCGAAGAAAGATACCCTGGCCTCACGGTCGGAGTTATCCCAAGGGTATTATTCGCATACAAATACCTGGAGAATGAATGCAAAGATGCCGCATTCAAACGGTCACTCAAAGACCTCTCCTTCTGCAGTCAAATCCCTATTCCTGGCTATTACCGAAAACCAGAAAAGAGGTATGGCCTGCGGACGTCAAAAACCTATAAAGGCAAACCTCATGAGTCCCATGCCAGAATAGAAAAGAGGAAGCATTTGATTAGGAACAAAAGATGCAAGTGCTACCTATGCGGACAAGAAGGTCATTTTGCACGAGAATGCCCCAGTGATAAAAGAAATATCAAACGAGCCGCAATCTTTGAAGGACTGGACATACCAGAAGATTGCGATATCATATCAGTGCAAGAAGGAGAAAATCAAAGTGATGCTATTTTCAGTATTTCTGAAGGAGAAGATGGAGAGATGAATTTACAACAAGGGGTTCAGACCTTACAACTAAACTCCATTTTCATGCTCGGTGAAGAAAATTCGGGTTATCGACCCCGAATAAAACTACCTGAGAAACAGATGAATTGCCAGCACCAATGGCAGCATAATCAGGTGATTGAGCAACCGTTCAAAACACAGTGTTCCTGTTGCGCTAGGGAAACCATCATTCGCGCAAGGATACATTGTCCCGAATGTGGAGTCACGGCGTGCAACCTTTGTGGCCCATTCTATTTTAAAAAGGAAGTGCCAGTAAGCCCCACAACCGCACCAGCACAAATTAACCTCAGAACCCTTGTTCAAGAACAGAGAGATTACATCATTTGGTGCGAGGCTGAAATGGAGAGGTTACAGAAAGAAGCAAATCATTATAAAGAGAAGTACGAAAAACTCCTTGAAGAACAATTTGAGGAGGATTTCGATGACCTGGCACGTGACAAAAAGGGAAAGGGCGTTAATGCAGACGAAGGAGTTAACGTTCTCCATGGAGAAACAGTCTGCAAAAACAGCAGTGAACCATCCACCGGGAGAATTATCAAAAACAGACTGTATAATCTAGAGGTGGAGTTCGATATTCCCGGGATCCAGAAGTTTAGAGCAAGAGCCATTCTCGACACTGGAGCCACAACCTGCTGTATAGATCAGGGCTCAGTACCAAAGGAAGCCCTTGAAGAAAATACTTTTGTGGTACAATTTACAGGCGTAAACTCAACCCAAACAGCCAACATGAAACTAAAATACGGAAGAATGGTTATTGGAGAAAATCAATTCCGTATACCATACACCTACGCATTTCCAATGAAATTGGGCGGAGAAATCCAAATGATCATAGGGTGTAACTTTATACGCTCTATGCATGGAGGCCTGAGGATAGAGGGCGACACGATAACCTTTTACAAAAACCTCACCGTCATCAATACCCAACCCCAGGCGAAGATTTTAGCGCTTGAAGAGGAAGACCTAGAGGACTTGGAGCATATTCAGCTCCAAGAGATGGTTCATTACAACTTCGGGCACACGTCCCCGAGCTTTGCAACAACATTTGACCCCATACTAAGAAGGCTGAAGGAAGCAGGATTTATTGGTGAAAATCCGCTACAGCATTGGGCCAAGAACCAAGTAATCTGTAAACTGGATATCAAAAATCCAGATTTCATTATTGAGGATAGGCCCTTGAAACATGTAACACCGCAGATGAAAGGGGCCTTTACGAAGCATGTTGAAACCTTATTAAAACTAGGAGTAATAAGGCCCAGCAAAAGCAGACACCGCACAACGGCCATAATTGTGCATTCCGGTACAACAATCGACCCCAAAACCGGAAAAGAAGAGAAGGGAAGGGAAATAATGGTGTTCAACTATAGGAGGTTAAACGATATTACGGAGAAAGACCAATATAGTCTTCCGGGTATCAACACCATCATGAGAAAGGTGGCGAATAGTAAAATCTACTCAAAATTCGACCTAAAGAGTGGATTCCACCAAGTGGCAATGCACCCGGACTCAGTGGAATGGACTGCGTTCTGGGTACCGGATGGATTGTATGAATGGCTAGTAATGCCGTTCGGACTGAAAAATGCTCCTGCAGTCTTCCAACGCAAAATGGATCACTGTTTTAAGGGCACCGAAGATTTCATTGCGGTGTACATTGATGATATTCTGGTGTTCTCTCAAACTGAAAAGGAGCATGCAGAGCACTTGCAAAAGATGCTGGCAAAATGTGAGGAGTTCGGGCTCGTCCTCAGCCCAACAAAGATGAAAATAGCTGTACCCCAGATTGAGTTCCTAGGGGCAGTTATTGGCAAAGGCATTATACGACTACAGCCGAACATTATCAAGAAGATTGAGGAATACAAAGAAGATGACCTCACCCAAAAATCCGGGATGAGATCCTGGTTGGGAATCCTCAACTACGCTAGGAGTTATATTCCAAATCTTGGAAAACTCTTAAGCCCTCTCTATGCGAAAACTAGTCCTACTGGTGATAAACGGTTAAATAAACAGGACTGGGAGCTTATTCGCATGATTAAGCAGCAGGTTCAGAACCTGCCTGACTTATGTGTACCCCCCGAAGAATGCTTTATCGTTATTGAAACAGACGGATGCATGGACGGATGGGGCGGGGTATGCAAATGGAAACCAAGGAGATATGACCCGAAAAACACGGAAAAGCCGTGCGCATACGCAAGTGGCAAGTTCAACCCGCCAAAATCAACAATAGATGCTGAGATCTTCGCGGTGATGAATAGTCTTGAGGCTTTAAAGATTTACTACCTCGATAGGAAGGAATTAATAATTCGTACAGACTGTCAAGCGATTATTAGTTTCTTCAACAAATCTAACATAAATAAGCCTTCAAGAGTGCGATGGGTTGCATTCACGGATTTCGTGACAGGGCTTGGAATAGATGTTCAGTTTGAACACATTGATGGGCGAGACAACCTTTTGGCTGACTCCCTGTCCCGACTAATTAATGTCTTGATTGATGCAGGATGGCCCAACAAGGAGGCTCAGGACATATTGGACAATCTAGCAGGGGCTCTCCAGGAGAGCAAGGAGCAGCCCAACCCGAAGGTGCAGGAGAAAATGTCCCACATAATCCTGCAAATCAGTCAATCGTTTGCCAGTACCCGGGATTTATTACGGCAAACATATGGTGTATCCAATAATTTGCGCCGAGAACAGGAGCTTAGGCTCCAGCTCCGGACAATAGAAAACCGGGCAATTTCGCGAATGTTAGAAGGTGTTACGGATTTAATTAAAATTCAGCAAATGAAGGAAGCGCAATGTTCTAAGTTCGCTACAAAGGATAACTATTGGGGAGACTGGTTGCCCCAAGTCCGTCTTACGCTTACAGGACTTCAGAAGAAATACCAAGAACTCAAGAAGCTGATTTGTGAGATCAAGGTATTTAGGGTCTGAAAAAGCGTAATTGTATCTACCCTATAGTAAGATGCCAAAGGTGTGCATTATTGGCATCACTTTAATTTTAGTGTGTTTTACTTTTTGGGCCTGAACGTTTAGGCCGTTCCTTTATTTTTGTGTGGGCCATAGCCTGGCCAACTTTCGGTGCATTATTAGCACCTTTTTCTTTAGTGGGAGACAAAGGATTGTGGACTATCCTTTATTCACGCGCGATGGGGCCCAATGAGCACCCGGCGTAATAATGAGATTCCGTTCCTAAGTCTCTATATAAGAGCTTGTTTAGGAGTTGCGAAACAAGCTGAGCACCAGCAAGTTTCACTTCTCTCTTTTCCACTTCTCTCTTGTAAACATTCCACTTAATATAATTTCCGCTTGTGTGTTTTCATTCTTCCTGCGTTCACAGTAACCCGTTGAAGTGTGAAGACGCCTCTGATCGATCCAACCCTGGTATCAGAGCAAGGTCTGTTAATGGCTTTCTAAGTTTCTTTATATTCTAGGAAGGCAAGTAGGGGAGATCATGCCAAAACTCATGAAAACTGTTCAAAACATAAGATGTATATTGCGTAAAAGTTTTATTTAACCATCCTCAACCCAAGGATATTAGCTTATAGGGCTTGATTTTTAAAAGTTCTTGTCAAACCAAAAGAATCATCCTGCCGTATAGTACCCTAAGAAGTGGGGAAGATTGCGGGTAAACACGATGAGGTGAGGGGAGGCAAGAATCAGTAGAAAATATCGCCCCAAAGTTAAGAGCAAAGGTTGATTAAAAAAAAAAAAAAAAAAAAAAAAAAAAAAAAAAAAAAAAAAAAAAAAAATTGCTACTGGGTGCAAAATTGGGGATGTTGTATCATCAACCAAAAGGAATATTCCTCCAGAGTGGCAAAAATACAATTTTGAAGTTTTTGAGTGGCATAAATCCAACTGCCCCATTTTTTTTAGGTGCATAGAGGCTGCATAAAAAAAAAAAAATTAGGTGTACGAATTTTTTTCAAATTGTTGTAACCAACCACGTGTGCTGTGGCGTGTGGGGGAAAAAGAGTTGCATGGAAACTTTTTTAGGTGTAGGCTCTTTGCACCGATTTTTTGTTTAGTTCTCCCTCTTTTCCGAAAACTCATTCCAACCATTTTCTTTCTAGCATATTATATTATTTTATTTCGAAATAATAAAATCGAAATAAACAGGTTTCAAGAGTAATTATATTCGCTTAATTTAAAGTCTAAATTATGAAGTTAAGTTCACTAAAAAGCTTGGCGAGTTTAAGAACACTTAGTTCTATACAAAGTACTCCAAAAAAGTATTTATTTTAAAAAATATAAAAAAAATGATCATACGCCTTTTTCTTTTGATTGTAAGGGTTTACATACGGAAAAATGATGACAATAAATTTTTAAGTGAATAATAACATAGATTGAATTTCGTATTTTTTTTAATATTTCAGAAGGATCTACATCCGTTTCCAAAAAAAAAAAATTACTTAAAATATAAGCATCAAATGAAAACAAATTCACCGTGGGCGCAAAATGTGAATCATATATGCACCACTGCACAGAAAAATTGTATTTTTTTTTATAAATATCTTTATTGGAATACAAAATGTGTCCATATATATCTTTTAAATAGTTGGTACAAGTACTTTATAGCAGAATTATGCATGTAATCTGAACATTTCATGTATGTATTCTCAACTTGCATACAATATGTTACAAAAATACTTGTCCACGCTATATAACTCTATAAGATATAATATTTTTGTCACTACATATAAGCACTTTCGATAAGCAGTATAAATACTCTTAGTGTACATAAATATAATGTTCCATAAATAATAGCGAGTTGGATTATTATTTTTTTATTTAGATTGTTCGACTTAAAATGTATGAACTTCTCAATTTGCTAATTGGTGTTATAAAAAATGTTTCTCGTCTCCCACTTTTGTACCCCGTACTCTATAGTCCTCGTGGGCGAATACGCTAGCCCATGTGCCGAAGCCCAATTGTTTTGGCCCATATGGCACCTGTCACCTGTGGGTTCCACTACTAAACGTACTCTAAATTTTCTCTTTTTCTTCGTGGTTGTCAGTTTGACTAGTTGTATGTTTTGCGGATCCAAATCTGCTACTTCTCTTGAGAAAAAGGAGCCCCTTTTTCTTTAAGGGCTTATATAGATGAACTAGGTGCTTATATAGATCAATCAGGTGTTTATATAAAAGACTTATGTTATTGTTCTTCAATAAGTCGTGATACCAAGTAGACTTTTTTTAAATTAAGACCTGGTAATTGAAAAGTAAGCATGTCGATCTTAGACAATTCTAGGTTGAGTCTGTTTAAAAAAAAAAAAAAAAAAAAATAGTTCCCCAGTATAAATTTGCGGAACCGTAAAGGAGGTTCCCCAAGTTTAAACTGAAGAACCAATTTGGTTTTGCAAGTTCAGATTGTGCAGTTTAAACTTGTAAAACTGGTAAAAATGCAAATTTAAAAAAAAAATAGTTAAATGGTTTACTTTTCTTTAAGATGGTGACATCTAGAGGGGAAAAAAATCTCAGTAAGATGTATATATGGATCTAGAAGATAGAAACTATCTAACACAGAAGTGTCAAACATTGATAAAGACGTGCAATAATAAGCACAATTATAAGAACACCCTATCGCTTACAAGTGCATTAAATAAAGAGACATGGCACAATCACAGGTCAATCAGCGAAGTGTGAATGTTTGAATAGATGCAAACCAAATTCCAATTAGTCATTCTTTGGCGACTAGTCAGAATACTGTTAAAAATACTGTCACTGCTTCCTCACCCAAGTTCATGGACGAATACTGCTTGATACATGAAATTAATTACTTTATTATTTAATTTGAACTTAATTCTACGGCATTGCTGTTTAGTCCGATAACCAAATATAATTTGTCGAAAGAAAATTAAATAATCATGTTGTTATTAATGACACAATAAGTAATTAGATAACAATTTTGTTGTATCATTTAAACTGCTGACCTACCAGTACAATAATGCATCATTTGTGAGCGCTAGTTTGAATTAATTGTGTCAATTAATACTCAATATAGATGAACGTAATAGAACATATATGTTACAGTACTGATATAGTATATGTCTATCTATATACAGTTTTATGTAAGTAATAACCTATCTTTAAATACATATAATTAAGTCAGATACTTTAATAATATAAAATATGGTTGTTGTGTAAAACAACTGCATATTAAAAGGACGTGTCACAGTTTATCCAATTTTCAAAAGGAAGGTTTATTATACGAAATATTAATCTTCAAATTAAGGTCTTACTTTCGACAGTTTTGCTCTCCCTCCCTCAAAGAGAGAAGAATCAGATACGAGCCAACAAGTTAAAAACATTTTGAATTGATGCCATATACTAGACATGACAGAGTCGAGCGAGTAGAATGAAGGGAGGGAAGTTTTGCGGTATCACTGTTCAATGTTTTAACTTATAAATGCCCTTAATCCCACTTGATAATTCATTTTGTTGTTGTACATTGACTACCCCCTAGCTAGTCAACGAAGCTTTACTGCGTTTTCTCTTACTTGGTCTTCTATCATATCTACTTAGTATTCCTGATCTTATAAATTATTAGGAATGGTTCTTTGGTATCGACCTCTTTAATTCAGATTTGGAAATTACATTTTTCTGATTGCAAGAACTAGCAATGGATACACCTCAGGTTAGTCTCTATGCTTCCCTTTCTCTGTCTGGTAGTACTAATGCATGTGAAATACCAGACTTGAACATTAAGGCCACAGATGCAAAGAGAACCTCTAGATTCAAATATTCAATCCCTCTGCTGCTTTAAGTATGGAACTGTTTATGGGTCATCCGATCAAATCCAACGGTCAAAATTACAATGAGATATTTTAGTAGAATGTTCTCATCTGCGGCAGTGGGATTTTGACCGGATGGTTCCAAGTGGTGCATTGTTCAGTGCCACAGTTCCAGATTTCAGCAGATGCAGAGTGCTTTAGATGGATTATTGAACCAAAAGTATGTATCAGTACGTAGCATCCTTTTGTCTTTCAACTACAAGAATTTGGAGGAAACAAATGAAAGAGACCGAATGATTATTGAATAGCAATTAATTAATGGGTTTCTATTACATTATATATTCCGAAGATCCCTGCTTCATCTTTTATTTGGAACTTCCATGATAACAAGCCATGTGTCCTTGCAGGAAGGGATGCATCATCGTGCAAGATCTGGAACAGTAGACAATATGACAGGAACAACTCATGATGTGAGTTTAATCTGTTCTTACTTGTTCTTTCTTCTTTTGCTTTTTTTTTTTTTTTCCTTTTTATAATATTTCTTTAGTTTTGAATGGAAGAAGGGGCTGGGTGGTTTGAGCTCATTTCGGAGTAAATAGATAGTGTTAGTTCTATATTTTTGCAGCACATATATTTAATACGACATCTAATTGAATTTGGCAAATGGACGGATCAGTTCAGGTCAGATTAGAAGGGGCAATTTGGGGAAGGCCAGATACGCGTTATGAATCTGTTTTCTCAAAATTTCTGCGCATCGATCTCTTATGTGTGTCAAAGCAAGCTGCATTTTTAGTACCTATCACCTATTTTTGTAGTCTGTTTGATTTTGTTTTCATTTAAGTATAAGTAGTGTAGGAATTCATATCCTCTGCATTAACTCAAAAGAGAATCTTTTGAGTTAATAAATCTCGACTGTTTAATCTATTTCAAGATTTGTGTGAACTAGATCTGCACTAATATTAAAGGACCCCCTATGTTATAGACATGAACCGGATTGTCTCCGTTTCAAATCAGACGGTTGAAATTCATTAACTCAAAAGATTTCCTTTTGAGTTAATGCAAAGAATACGGATCCGTAGTGTAGTGGCACGAGGCCTCTCTCTGTGGAGATGTCAATTCTTGAGAATAGTTTTAAAAGATGTTGGAGTGTACTGGGACCTTTAATAAAAAAAAAATGAGTAAAGTACTTAGGCTGAATGGGTTTGGGAAAATCACCTGCCAAAGATATAACGGGTCAAGCTATATATAGATTTAGGCGGGTGAGACTGGTTCAATATAAGTACGTAATTGCCTAATTGGGTGTTATTAACAACGCTAATTTCTCCGACTAACTAAATCTGAAAATTTTCTATTGAGTACTCTTATATTTGAGTTACTCGAAAAGACTTGAAAGAAAGTAACTAAAATGTAACAGGATCCAGCTAGCCTGACACATCAATCTTGTGATGTTCTCAATTGGGGAACCACTTTACTTTTTATGAAACTTTTGCTTTTATTTAATTTTGGGTTTTTTCATTTCTTGTAAATAGTTTTGTATGAGTTGTTGGATATTTAAGCCTTGATGGCTGAGAGGAAAATTTTCTTGTGAAGAGATGAAACTTGATAATTAATTAGCGTCCTATAACAACCCTATATTGCTACGTGTAAACCTATACAACAACAACAAAGCTTTTAGTCCCAAACAAGTTGGGATATGATAGAAATGAAACCCAACAGGAGTTGCAAAACTCATGAGAGTTTTATTTCAATAAAAAAGCTGTATTTTACGTTGGCTCGCCATGCTTATCACAACCCTTTTTTTTTCTGACTTGGGACATGTTGTGTAGAAACTAGAGCGGAGTTATGTAAACCTATATTGGTAAAAATAAGAAATTTTTTTGTGTTACAAATTTTCCAGTTTTGATAAACAGCTGACAGATTTTGTTATTGCCAGGATCAAGCAGAAAATGTGTATCCACCGGGACATGCCAAGCGTCTCACAACATATGCAAAAACTGCCATCCTAATCACCTTTAGCCTTATTGTTGCAGTTTACACCACAAAACTAGATATGAAAGAGAATAAGATGTTCATCCTGGCATCATTCACCTCTCTAATGTTTGCTCTCTTATTTGAGCTAGTACTGTTTATGCTCATTGGCTGTGTTGAAAGCCCTGATCCCAACTGTTTTCGTTGTCGATATGAAGAGACACTGTATATCTCAATCTATGGATCGAATTCACTAAAGATGCTTACTGCATTTTTTCTTCTCCTTCTGTGTACCTTCAGATACGCATATCTAGCTGTTTTTCTAATTCTCGCGCTGTTGGTCATCAGTATTCTCTTTTACCAAGGTTCTACATTGCAGCACACAACGTCCATAAAGAAGTACAGAGAAATACACGACAGCGATTTGAACCACTTCTCTGAACTCTCTTCAGGTGTTGTTCTAATGCTTTTTTCAGGCCTGTCAAGTATTGTATTCTCAAGCTCTGATCTTTGTGGAAAGAACGATCAAATGAAGGTCACCGAGTGTTTTCTGTTTGTTATTCTCGTCATGAGCCTTCTTCTCATGCTATTCACCTCGGTATTGTTTCATACAAGCTTCCTCTCAATTAACTCTTTCTTCTTTCCCTTTTTGTCCCATGCAAATGTCTAATGTATGGCAATCACAGGTTCCACCTGCAGTTCAGTACGAGAGAACAAGAGCTCGCATGGTTAGAGTAGTCAAATTCCTTTTCTATACACTTGTCAGTATCCTGACCTTGGTTGGGCTGATGGCTGCTGGCGAGGTCCTTCAAGGCCTAGTTGTTTTCTCGACTTTTGCACACATCATTGGAGCTACGTATTGGTTGGTAACAGAAGTACTATATGAGCATCCCGATCCCATTCCCGACCAAGAACAAGGTCAAGCAGAATCAGTTGCAATTGCAAAGATGGAGCTTCATCCCGGAGCAATGGTTCTTGCAACAGGGGTATTCCCGGTGCTTATGGTCGTCTACTCTAAGAACGTGGATAACTGCAAGCCGCACAACTGGGGGTACTATTTTCTCATACTGGCTGTATGCATGATTTCCTTGTGTTCTACCTTCATCAGCTGTCTCAGCAAAATGGTATTTTTTAGTCATAATCTGAAGTCGCCATCTTGGAAAACAGCAAAGAGGATCTTAGATAACATAATGTACATTTCACTGTTTGTTGCCTTAGTTTCTACTATCGTGCTTGCTTTTTTAAAGCGGCCAAAATTCGAAAAATCTTGCAATTAGTGATGATCCCTTGCTCGTGTAGTCATCCTTAGTCTTAGAACGAATAAAATGTTATTTGATCTCTGTTGAGCTTCGATCAACAATTCAATATCAATGTAACTGTCTTTAAAGACTAGTAGTGATATGTGTCTAATAAAAAATTAGCTTAGTTTTCTTTCATTATATATAATTCTTTTCACATTTTTATTTTCTAAATTAAAAAAATTGAGAAGCTCTGATGATCACAAAATCAAGATATTAGCTGAAGAAACAGAGAGTGCGTGTGCTAACAGATAGATTTACCGAGCCATCGACAGAAATATTGAAATTGAAAGGATGTTGGCACAAAAGTACCATTCCCAGTACGAGATAGGAGTAGGTCCGATGCCCATCGGACCTATATTTAGGTTCAATTAGCTCTATCACTGTACGGTTAAGATCAAGATCTTTGTGCACGGAAATTGATACAGACTTGCACGGATTTTGATGCAGAGCACACGACTCTTGATGCAGATCGGATGGCCACCACACCCATCGGACCTAGGCATCGGACCTACTCTCAATTCTCCCAGTACATGCCAAAGGGAGATAAGTGTGTCCGAACTCAAAAGCATATTTGAAGGTAAACTGACATTGTCTATTAAGAACGAAAGACAACGATAAACTTTTAATCATTTATCCGACTCATACTATATTCGATAAAACAGGTATGGGTAAAATTTATTTTCATTAGTTTATCGGATAAGGATATGATTAAGAAATTTTTTAATTAGCTTATTGAGTAAGAATATGAATAAGAACTATTACGTATCCGTTATTCAATAGGATAATTGTTTATATATGATAACTTTTTGTAAACGAATAACTATATAATTTTATTATTATTAGATTGATTTATATTACATTTTATATATATTATTTTAGTAATTTGTAATAAACTAAATTTATTCAACATTTTATATAGATTTTTAATTAGTAATTTATGACAAATTTAATTTGTACAATATTTTATCATTTTATTTAATTAATAATGTATATATTCTATAAATAATGAGATAAAAAATTATAATTTATTATATTTTTTGATATTAAGTACATGATGTTTTTAATATATATATATATATATAGAGTAGGGCTATTGTACTTCGCGAAGTAAAACTTCGTTTTACTTCACGCTCATACTCCTATTTCCAAAATCCAAATCGTCGATCCGAACCGTTCAAGTTGTTCTCCATATTGAAATGTGCTTGGAGACCAAATTTTATATTTTTTGGAATTTTTTTACTATTTATTAAGTCACTTTGAAAATCGCTGATCCATTGTGAATAGTAAAAAACAGTAAAAAATTCTGGACCAATGGATCAGCGATTTTCAAAGTGGCTTAATAAATAGTAAAAAAATACCAAAAAATGTAAAATTTGGTTTTCAAGCACATTTCAATATGGAGAACAACTTGAACGGTCGGATCGACGTTTTGGATTTTGAAAATGGAAATATGAGTGTGAAGTACAATATTGGTTTTACTTCGCGAAGTACAATAGCAAAATTCTATATATATATATATATATATATAGAGTCCGACTTAGCTACTCCATGGAGTAAAATGACTTTGTACTCCACGCCATATCTTCATTTTCAAAGTTCAAATAGTCGATTCGAACCTTCCAACATGTTCTTCATATTGAAATGTACTTGGAGACCAAATTTTACATTTTTTGGAATTTTTTTACTATTTATTAAGCCACTTTGAAAATCTGAAAATCTGGGTGAACAGTAAAAATTTCTGGACCGCCGGATCAGTGATTTTCAAAGTGGCTTAATAAATAGTAAAAAAATTCAAAAAAATGTAAAATTTGGTCTCCAAGCACATATCAATATGGAGAACAACTTGAGCGGTTCGGATCGGTCGTTTGGATTTTCAAAATGGAAATAATGAGGCGTGGAGCACCAAGTCGTTTTACTCCATGGAGTAGCTAAGCCCAGCATTATATATATATATATATATCAAAACGTTTGCACCAAGCCCTTGGTGCAAACGAATTGTTTTCGGATTTCCAAAGTTCAAACGGTCGATCCAAACCGTTCAAGTTGTTCTCCATATTGAAATGTGCTTGGAGACCAAATTTTACATTTTTTGGAATTTTTTTACTATTTATTAAGCCACTTTGAAAGTTGCTGATCACACGGTCCAGAATTTTATTGCACTGTTTTTACTGTTCACCCGAATCAGCAACTTTCAAAGTGGTTTAATAAATAGCAAAAAAATTCCAAAAAATGTGAAATTTAGTCTCCAAGCACATTTTAATATGGATTAAATATCTAACGGTTTGGATAGACCGTTTGGACTTTGCAAATAGGAGAACCAAAACGTTTGCACCAAGGGCTTGGTGCAAACGTTTTGAGCTTAGCCAGTCTTTATATATATATATAGAGAGAGAGATGGACTTAGCTACTTCATGAAGTAAAACGACTTTGTACTTCACGTCATATCTTCATTTTCAAAGTTCAAATAGTCGATTCGAACCTTCCAACATGTTCTTCATATTGAAATGTACTTGGAGACCAAATTTTACATTTTTTGGAATTTTTTTACTATTTATTAAGCCACTTTGAAAATCTGAAAATCCTTATGAACAGTAAAAACAGTAAAAATTTCTGGACCGCCAGATCAGTGATTTTCAAAGTGGCTTAATAAATAGTAAAAAAATTCCAAAAAATGTAAAATTTGGTCTCCAAGCACATATCAATATGGAGAACAACTTGAGCGGTTCGGATCGGTCGTTTGGATTTTCAAAATGGAAATAATGAGGCGTGGAGCACCAAGTCGTTTTACTCCATGAAGTAGCTAAGCCCAGCACTATATATATATATATATATATATATATATATATATATATATATAGTGATGCTACGATGCTTTGAGAAGTAAATATGGTGTTATACTTCCCGCTCATATCTCCATTTTCAAAGTTTAAACAGTCGATCTAAACTCTCAATATGATATTTATATTGTATCATGCCCGTGCGTTGCAACGGGAATATTATAAGATTGAATAGACTATGAAGAGATCTTTTTATTGACATTTCACCCAGAATTAAGAAAAAATATATAAATGAAAAAAAAAACACAAATGAAAAAAACAGAGAGATAAATAATAAATAATAGTAAAAGAAACAACAACAAATGAAAAAAAAATGAATCAAATATAACATGAAACAAATCTTGAAGTATCATTGCTAGTGTGATTCTCTTCGATGTAGTCTAATATTTCTAAAAATGAACAAAAAAATTATGAAAAATAGATTATAATTGCTCCAATTGGAAAAATATAATAAAATTAGAAAAGTAATATTTCTATTCTTGATTTTCTCGATTCCAGGTGTGAGGTGATTTGTATAGAAACAACTCCAATCAAATATATTCTATATTTTTCTATTATGTTGTTGGGATCTATATAGAAACAAACAAAGAAAAATATGGAAACAAAGAAAAAAATTGATTTTCATTTTCTGTCGTGATAATTTGTATAGAAACAAAGGAGATATAAGAAACCAAAAATAAGGAAACGAAGAAGTTGCTAAACGTAGGAGAAATAAGGAAAAAAATGTCGCTACAAGGCAGTATATTCAATTTTAATTGTAATATATTGTGTGACTATATGTGTAGTGAATATGTTTTTAACTAAATATAGACTTCTACACTTAAAAAAGATGCATTTAATCACAACAAGACATATTATTTGATTAGAGGGTTGAGATTAAATCTGAAATTTCATCTTTCAATAATAGTCGTTGGCGGATCGGACACCCAACATGCTTAATAATGGAATGGAGATGTGCTTGGAGACCAAATTTTACATTTTTGGAAATTTTTTACTATTTTTTTAGAATTTTTGAAAATTAGTGTATTTGTGAATTTTTTTATTTAATGAAAAGTTGTGATTTTCAAAAATTCAAAAAAATAGTAAAATTTGGTATCCAAGCACATATCAATATGAAGAACATGTTGAGAACTTCGGATCAACTGTTTGGACTTTAAAAATAGAGATATGAGCGGGAAGTAAAACACTCTCTTTACTTTTTTTTGGAGTGTGAGTTTCAATGGAGTATCGGCGACCGTATCGACTAAGTAAGGATACGTCACGTAAGTGGATACGCCAGCTAGCGTATCCGATACGTATCGGCGCTGTATCGAGCGCGTATCGATATCCGACACGTGTCCAAAAATTGGGTTACTGAATTCCTCCCGCGATCCCTTTCTCTCCCCGTGCAAAACCCCCTAATTGCCTAAACCCTACATCTCCCCCCTCTCTCTTCGGACGGGCTCATCTCGCGTCTTCAATCTGTCTGTCTATGCTTGAAAAATTTTCAGAATCGAAAAAAGTATCTAAGCTTAGAAATTGAATATATTGCGCACATTTCAGAATTTATTGGGTTTCACACATCTGATTGCATACTTGGTCTGATTGAAAATTCTCACCGCGTACTTGGTCTCGAAAGCTTTTCTTTTGGAATGGACTTTTATTCATATTCAGCTTAACATCTTTAATTTTTAATCAGCCTTCCCATCAAAGGCCTAAAGTAAGAATGAATGCAGGCCCAATGGCACCTAGGCTTCGAATCGGCCCAAATTGAAAGCCCTTGGACATTGGGCCCGGTTCAGGGAGTTTTCCTTCTAGTCTTTTACCCAAGTTAATCTTGTACTTATTTTTTTTATTTTTTTTGCGACTATAATTTGTACGTAATAAATATAATTTGCCCTGAATATGATTATGAAGGAGCGCACATGCTGCAATTATTCGACACTGAATTTTAATCGGATAAAATGATTTTCCCCTAAGAATTGCCCATCTCCCTTTAAGAAGACCAAAACATCGTTCTATGACATTGCGTGCCGAAGAATGCTTGTAGTTATAAAACTCCCGTGTTGTTTGTGGTAATCTGCCATTACTCCAATCACTTAAATGATATCTTGACCTTTGAAAGGTGTAAGAATACCCTCTCCATTTGGATAACTGGCATCACAGAGATAGTAGTAACCTGTAGTTAAAAAAATATAAGCTTTTGAATTTGAGACATGAATATGAAATGAACCCGTAGTTAAAAAAAAGATAGCAGTGTTTCAAAGAAATACATAACCTGACATGTAAAAAACATAAAATAATGAAAGAACAAGGCAACAATAAACCGATCAGATTGTTATTCAACAGTAAACCGACCAAATTGTTATTCAAAGAAATACATGATCTGCTAGTTTCTTTGGGCTCATTTGTTCTAAAGGCATCACACTAATTAGCAAAGAAGAGGCAGCTGATAGGTTTGAAATCTTGTATATTTTATATATCAGCATCAATCTGCCCTTCTAATATTGGAAATTAATACTTGGTTATTTTGTTATTTTTTCTGTGCAGTGATGTGACAGAAGAGACAGCAAAGAGTATCCTTGTCAAAATTGAAAATGAATCTCAGTGACCGAATTAAGCTAACAACTTTGATTTGCATTTTTACCCATGAAAATTTGAATCTCTATCCCCATTTTTAAAAGGACTCAGTAGTTCACCAAGGAACAAAATCAAACTGCAGTGTTGTGATAATCAAACTGCTGCATGGTAGAATTTGAAAATCCAACAACATTCTACTTGGTGAACTATATTTTCATTATTGGACTAAAAACTTTCAAAAATGATTGAAAAGTTGAAAT
The DNA here is from genome assembly GCA_025461125.1 of Carex kokanica. Lineage (NCBI taxonomy): Eukaryota > Viridiplantae > Streptophyta > Magnoliopsida > Poales > Cyperaceae > Carex > Carex kokanica. The sequence goes on along the minus strand of JAJGRX010001448.1, from coordinate 50,945 downwards.
TCAAACAAGTTCATGACTAAATAGAAAACTGAATATATATGATAAATACTAATTAATATGCTTACCATGAGGTACTTGTAATTCATTTCTCCTAGCAATTGCATCACGTAGTACTCTTGAATCAGCGGCAGATCCTTCCCATCCAGGAAGAATATATATGAACTGCATATCTGGAGAACAAACTCCTAAAACATTTGTGGCAACCTCCTTTTTTCTGGTACGGTACCTGGCTTTGTCAATGTCATATATATTCACTTGAATATATGTACCATCTAGTGCGCCAAGACAGTTATGTTAAATAGAGACAATGGTTATATTTGAATCTATGTACTTGTTATTTTATATGATTGGTGAATTGTAGAAATACCTTAAACCATTTTCATCTTTCATCAGTTGAATCTTCTGGTATTGGTGTTGGCTTCTTAAGAAGAATATTATGACATATAATAACGGCATTAAGGACATTACAGAATTGTCTGCTTATTGATTCTCCGGATCTCACAAATTGTCTCTTTATGACCCTGTTTTTCTCATCATGCGCCAAAATATGCAAAAAAATTGCTACTGCCTCTTCAACTGATATACTTCCATCACATTTCAACCTCCCCACACTTGACAACAAGTCACACGGGCTATAAAAAGCGCTTCGATTCATGCGTGTATTTTCAACACAAACTAAATCACTTTCAAATACCATTCTTCGAAGAGTTATAGATCGAATAGAGTGTCTCTTCAAAGCATTACGACCACCCCACGAGGTCTGACGACAGTGTGTCATCAACACCCACCATAATAAGATAGCTTTAAACATTAGATAATAGAGCATCTCAAAGTATGAAGCGGTAACGAAAACTGTAACAGGAATTGTGTAGAGATTGGTTGGTTCGTCCATTGTTTCACAGTTCCTGCATAACTGTATAAAATCAAATTTAGAATTGAAGTTCGGAATATTGTTATTAATTTATTACAAGTTACTTGAATTTATTACAAGCTTGCTTGAGAGGCGCTACAGCCTTGCACATGAGGCTACCGGCAGCATACCAATAGAAAATATTATGCTTTGGTCAGTGGTAAAGTTGAATTATTTCGTATATTTATACTTTATATGCAACAAAATGCTATGTTTGCATGGATAAGCATGGAATATCATGCTTTCTGATGAAGCTGTAGGTAAAAAAAAGGAAATACAAGCAAAAAAAAAGCAGGTGACTTTGCAATCTTAGGAAAAGTGATGTCATATGAACCAAACATTTGGCGCAATTGTGCTTTAAGCTCGTTCCTTTTCAGACTGAAAAGTGCCAATTTATGACTTCATGCAGTGCATATCCTTAGTCATGTTTTAGAGATTCCAGGTTGATCTTTGATTAGAAATAGAAGAAAATAGTGTTGCTGTGTTGGGCCTTAGGTATGGTAGCACAACAATAAAACAACAATAGGCAAAGGCAACATGGTAGTGCAGCCAACACAAGGGCCAGCACAGTTAACGGAATTGCCACATGGTAGTGCAGCCAGCACAATTAACACCTTTTTGTATCTTAACATGGTCAAATTCTATAATCATACGATGGATCCCTTCTTTCTCCAGGAAACATAGAACTAGTAACCTGTTGAAGTAAAATTAATTGAAAATTATTCTAGAATCACAGGGAAAAAATTCCATAGTTGAGTAATCTTAAATATTGCGAAGCAAAACCTTTCAGCACTGGAGCAGATCTTATCAAGAACAGGATCCTTATCGTTTCCTTTTTGGCTTAGAGTAGGGACAAGTGCCTCAAGTACTTCAATTAAAGGGCCGACTAGCACCATTTACCAGTAACCGAACGCACAGAAAACAACAAGACACAGGGGAAATAAGGCCGGTACCAGTAAGCAACACTGGGCTGGTTCGACTGGTACCGAGCACCAGAAAATTCAGCACCCAAAATGCCCAGACATCACAAGTAAAATAGGTCAACAAACGCGGGACTATACAACAATATTTGAGACGAGATTGATTAATTTTGAGAAGCACTAGTATTTGAGACGAGATTGGTACCTGAAGAAATAGAAGCGAAGGGAAGAAGTTGAAAATAGCACTGTTCCTAAGCGGAGAAGAAGCCACCAGCGAAAGAGAAGAAGAGACAGAAGGGGAATAGCGATAGCAAGAACCCGCGAAAGAAAAAAATGGCGCCGTTCATGAGCGGAGAAGAAGCCACCAGCGAAAGAGAAGAAGAGGGAGAAGGGGAATAGCGATAGAAAGAACCCGCGAAAGAAAAAAATTGGGCGCCGATTGGGAATTTTACAATATCCGCAAAGTGGGAATTGAGAAATTCCATCTCCCGCGTAGCTAGCGAAATAGCCATCAACTCTGGTATTCTGATAGCAAGGTAATCCGGGATTACCATATTTATTACCTTGTTACTCTTACCAAACGTGGGAATAGAAAAGATGGCATCGGGATTCCAAGAAATTACCTTCTAATAGAGCAAACCAAACGCCCCCTAAAGGCATAAGCCTTGGCAAATTGTTTGACAGTGGGCCAGCAGGTCTTGGTGTAAGAATAATTAATAACTAAGCCTCGGATTAAAAAATAACTACGACTGTTAATTAGTTAAATCAGAATCCAGGTGTAAGAGAAGAAAAGGCCAAAGTCAGGTTTTTACCTGCATTTAATTTTCTTCTCATTAAGAAGAGATAGGAGTAGGTCCGATGGGCATCGGACCTACATTTAGGTTCAATTAGCTCTAGGACTGTACAATTAGCATCAAAATTTATGTGCACGGAAATTGATAAGACTTGCACAGATTTTGATGCATAACACACAAATCTTGATGCAGATTGAATGGTCATCACACCCATCGAACTAAGGTAGGTCCGATGGGCATCGGACCTACTCTGATTCCCATTAAGAAAATTTAGGATATATCGCGTGACGACATGAATAAGATATCGCCTGCGTTATCAATGATAAATCATTCCTCTATAAAGTACTAAGTCACGGTTGACTACCAGGTATTAATTGGGGAATGATTCTGCAAGGATTCAAGGAATCGAACTTTGGAATAACGCGTCGGTTGATAAGGTATACTCATTTTAATGTTATATGTTATCTCTCGTTTGGTAAGGGCTGCTTATTGTATTGAATGGCGCTAATGTCAATTTTAGGGCACTCGCTTAAATTTGCGTGCACAAATTTCGACACGTGAGAAACATCGAATCATGTCAATTTGACATTTGTACATGTTTTATTCTTTTAATACATTAAATAAATTTGTATAGAAATAATATTTACAATACATCAAAATTCGCGTGTGCAATATTAAAAGATGTGTGCTAGTGATTTTTGACGGTTTTCCCTTTAAAGAGTGTGCTTGTATCGTGCAAGGATTAATTAATACACAATAATAATGTTATTCCAGTTAGTGGTTGGGAATGTTAGTTTTAACCTTAGTGTAAGAATAGTAGTACCTTGTATTATTTAGGTAAGTGAAAATGATGCTTGAATTAAGTAATTTGAATGATGAATGGAATGAATATAAAAATGGAATATTTTCTTTTCTTTTCAACTAATCCCAATTTCTATCACGGTTTGTATAAAAATTGTACGTTTGGATGAACTCTAGAATAGCTAGAATAACTACTGTTTAGAATAGTAAACAAGAATAGCTACTGTTTAAGAACAGTGCTAACTCAAGCTATTCGGAATACAATATAATATTAATTTAAAGTAATAATTTATGTGTTAGATTAAATACAATACAATATAATATTAATTTAAATATTAAATGTAATATAATATTATTTTAAATATTAGATTAGTATTAAATAAAATATTATATTAAATATAATATAATATTAGTTTAAATATTAAATATAATATAATATTTAGTTAAATGTTATATGTAATATAATATTAATTTAAATATTAGATAGTATTAAATAAAATATTAGATTAAATGTAATATAATATTAGTTTAAATATTAAATGTAATGTAACATTAGTTTAAATATTAAATGTAATATAATATTATTTTAAAAATTAGATTAGTATTAAATAAAATATTAGATTAAATGTAATATAATATTATTTTAAATATTAAATGTAATATAATATTAGCTTAAATATTAAATGTAATATAATATTATTTTAAAAATTAGATTAGTATTAAATAAAATATTAGATTAAATGTAATATAATATTAGTTTAAATATTAAATGTAATTTAATATTATTTTATAAATTAGATTAGTATTAAATAAAATATTAGATTAAATGTAATATAATATTAGTTTAAATATTAAATGTAATATAATATTATTTTAAATATTAGATTAGTATTAAAAAAATATTAGATTATGTAATATAATATTAGTTTAAATATAATACAATATAATATTAATTTAATTATTAAATGTAATATAATATTATTTGAAATATTAGATTAGTATTAAATAAAATATTAGATTAAATATAATATAATATAATATTAATTTAAATATTAAATGTAATATAATATTATTTTAAATATTAGATTAGTATTAAATAAAATATTAGATTAAATATAATATAATATAATATTAATTTAAATATTAAATGTAATATAATATTATTTTAAATATTAGATTAGTATTAAATAAAATATTAGATTAAATATAATATAATATTAGATTAAATATAATACAATATAAGATTAATTTAAATATTAAATATTAAATGTAATATAATATTTGTTTAAATATTAGATTAGTATTAATATTGAAAGCAACAAATGATATTCCATGTTTTTGTAAGAATAGCGAATAGTCCTATTCTCCCTATTCCGAATAGTTCTATTTCTCATTTGGATTGTTCTTATTCCGAATAGCAATGCTATTCTAAGAATAGTGCTATTCTTAGTGCATCCAAACATAGCCAAAAATATCGAGCAACATGTAATTCAACTTCATGTATTAATTAATTGTTAATGTACCCGATAGAAACATTTGTTATTATTCTTATTTAGCATATTTTTCAGCACATTTGGAATGTAATTAATTAAGCACTAGTACATTTTTCAATTTCGAAAATTTATTTTAATTGGATGGCATAAATAGTGAACTCAACATTCAAAAAGTTGAGCGAAGTAATATTGTACAATTACTATAGATATAGCGAAAATAAATATATATGCAAGGTCTAAGTAACAAGCGACAAGAATGAAGACAGAGCATGCACAAATTAACTTGAGAAATTTCCGCCATTTTTTTGCACAAACCAATCACAAAAATATTCCCATAGAATTTTGAAATTTCACAAGGATGACAAACCGATCACAAAATATTTCCATAGAATTATTGAAATTTCGCACAGATGACCAATGCATCATAAATAATATTTCGGTCAAGAATGAATTGACTAAACTTAATTCTTCATTTTTTTCTCACCCCTCAACAGCATGAATTCGTATCCTCTGAGTTAACTCAAATTTTGAGTTATGATCTGAACCATCCAATTGAAATATGCATTAATATTAAAGGGTCCCATGCGTTATAGGGGTGGGCCGGATTGGTCTTAATTCAGTTCGGAAATTAACTCCAACAGTATGTTAAAGGATGCGGATTCCAAGAGCATTGCTCAATTGCACCTTTTCTGTTTTGAAGTTTGATAAGCTGCAAATTTGCACCTTTTACGCATTTCGGTAAAAAGAGTTAATTGACCAAACCATTTTTGCCTTCTCAAAATTTCCCGCTTAAAAAAGTCAGTCATGGTACGGCAAAGAATACCATGAGCTGCAGTTTATACCAAAACCAGTAATGTACCAGTAACAATTAACATGCTTTGCAGCTGGTACTAATAAATTGGTACCAGTAACCTCCACCTTTCTTATTCAAAAAAAAAAAACAAAGAGAGAGAGAGATAAACTAGAGAAAGAGAAAGAGGTGGGTCTTTTGAAGGGTGTATATAATTTTTTTTAATGTTTGTCGCTATGCTTGAACTTTGTTTTACTGACGAGGGTTCCCTCATTGTGTTGGGAGGTTTGCTGGTAAGTAAAATCAGAACAGGTGTCACTGATGTGCCTTTCAGGCATTGCTGATGTGGCATTACATCGTCAAAAGGTGCTAATGAGGGTGCAGTATTTGTGTTGAATGGTGGGCCCAGTCAGAACAGGTGTTGCTGATGTGGCATTGAAGCATTGATGGACATAAGGTTGGCCGATGGTTTCTTGGTGGTCGGATGTAATAGCATTGTCTTGTTGCTGATCATCAGTAGGAGTCTGTTGTCAATAAACATATATGTTATTACATTTATTTGAAAAAAATAATACACAAAAAATCGAAATAGGTTGTGAAGAATTTAAAAAACTTCAAATGTAAGACAATGCAGGAATTACGAATCTGACTGAAAATAAACGTTTTAATAAGCTTTCCTAGACTTATAGATAAACAATTTATTACGCAAGTGCTTAGCCAGCATAAGAAATAATCTTAGAAATAAGCATTCAAGTTTAGGCCAGCAAATAGTAATTGCAGAAATCATAAAAACTTCACATAGTAAAAAATTGAATGCTATTAATTAGTACAACTACCAGAGATGAATCAATGGTGACAGTGAACCAGGCACAGGGCAGATATTCTTTTACTTAGATAATTAACATATAGGTCTCAATTTCATCAACTAATTATTGACATTCTCAATAAAATTGAAAACCTGATTTCATAGGTCATACAGATAACCCCTATCAAATGCTGATAAACGGTACATAAAGCACAAAAAAAATGCTAACCTCATAAATATGTATGTACCTCAATAGGGGAAACCACCTGCTCTGGCCCAATCACACCAATCCTACTCTTGGACATGGATGAATCGGTCAATAGAAATCTCAAGAACTGGGAAGGTCCTCGCCGGAGAAAGATGAGAATTGGTCTTCCTCGATCTGGAGCTCCCCCATGTCGAGCTGCCATATCTCCCCCATTTCTCACCTCTCCCTCTCCAGTAGATCCTCTTCGATTGACAAGGGTTAGAAGTGAAGAATAATGCGAAACAGAATGAGGATGCTTCAATTCAAAATTACTGTGTTACCATTCATAAGAAATTTTTTGTTGAATTTAACAGAGATTATTTTTCAATGAAGAGATTTACTGACCGTTAGATCATTACAAACATGAAAGGTCCGTATTTCAACTGTTTCATAACCGAATTTGCCTATTATTTTTATTTAGTATATTTTTCAGCACATTTGGAATGTAATTAAGCACTGTAACATATTTAAATTTTGTCAATTTATTTTAATTGGATGGCATAAATTGTTAGCTCAACATTAAAAAAATTGAACGAATAAAATGTGACGAAAATAAAATATTTCCCACAAACCGAGCACAAAATATTCCCATAGAATTATTGAAATTTCACAAGGATGCAAATGAATCACAGATAATATTTCGGTCAAGAATGAATTGATTAAACTTGTTCTTCAATTTTTTTTTGCACCCATTACTGTTCTGAAATGTGACAAGTTAAACATTTGCACCTTTTACGCATTTTGGTCAAGAGCGAATTGACTAAACCATCTCTGCCTTTCTAAAAATTTGCAGCTGAAAAAAATTCAGTACTGGTACAGCATAACAGTAACAATTTGCAGCTGGTACTAAACTGGTACCGTGCACTTAAGGCATCGTAACTTTATTTTCTCTCAATACAAAACACAAATATGAAATATATATATCAACAGTTTGTTTAGAAAAAAATAGAAAATGATCTATAAAACCCTAATTCGATTAGGAACTAGAAAAGTGCAAATTACTGCTCAAAACCACCATCGATGGACAGATAGGAGAGGGAGGGAGGGAGAAATCGGCTCCACATACAGGCACAACAGAGAGAGGGTCTGAAAGCCGCCGCCTCCTCTGCACCACGAGAGGCCTTCAAATCGGATCCATATCTACTTTGTTATAAAGAGAAGACAGCCCTGCAATTCGTTACGCCAATCTAGCCGCACCAAATTCGAATCCGTATTCTCCCAGGTACCTGACTGAACCTGACCGAAATGGACGGCCCAGATTTACTCTCAGCCGGTGATTACTCAGGTTGGCGCAGAGCAGTAACATTCTAGACTGATAGTAAACCTGGGCCGTCCGTTTTGGTCTCAAGGTTCAGTCAGGGACCTGGGAGGATACGAATTCACCAAATTCGTGATCTGAGGAAATAAGCAACGCCGATTTCTTTCGTGTAAAAGAAAAATGGAGAGCGATGTGGCCATGTCGGTTAAAAGCGAAGAATAATTCGTATCTATTGACCGTTCGATCTAAACACTGAACGGTCCGCATTTCATCTAATCCATAACAGAAGTTCAAATAAAAGAAACCTCAAAGCTGATTGACTTTCTAATAATCATTAAGAAAAAGAAAAACCTCTATAATTACAACAAGAACATATATATCACTGATAATCTCTCTTCATAATAGAATGAAGATTATGCAATTTCTAAGTGCCGGTACCAAGTCAAAAGAAAAAAAAAAACAGCACTCCAACTACTGCACACAAACAAATTTGAGTCCTGAAGAAATCAAGCTTCAAGCATCACCAAAACTGAAATTGTGAATAAATTGCACTACCAAAGCCGCAAAATTGGCTGCAAACGGGGATCTAGCAATCATGAAGGACATGGACAACAGCGAGACCCCAAAGATCAAGAGGAACAAAGCATATCCAAGAAAAACCGTGTCTTGAACACTGGAGGCGCGAGAGATTGAATTGGTAATTAAACACGACCCAAACAACATCAGGAAGTAAGCTGAGAAGCGCAACCTCGCATCTAAACGATTCGGCTCTGGCCCAGGCCTGATCAGACCTGGTCGGACAGGCTCATCAGGTTGCATCAAGTTTCCCGTCGCCTTTGCCTCCATCGCCATTGTTCACAACTTAAGCTGCTTAATTTTTCTTTTCTTTTCTTTTTCACTCTTTTTATTTCTCTTGTGAGATGGAATTGTGGCACGCTTCAATTCCGCAAGGGTTCTGGTATAAATAAACAAACTAGAGAAGGGAATTAATGCAATCGCTTAATTCAATTGGGCCACGTGCCACGCTTCAATTCATATTTTATGCATACGGCATACCCTTCAAAAATCTAGTGATTACGTCAATTAATGCAGTCGCTTATGGGAATTGGAGAAGAAAACAAGTGCATTTCCGCTTGACTGTCATCTCCATTTCTTCTTTTGGCTGGAGATGCTGTAGCTTTAAAATGATATCGAGGGGTAAGTCGAAATAGCATTAATTAATTAAATTTAGCAAATATTTTAGCTCGTAATATATGGTGGAAAACAAAATTAATTAGGAAGGCTTTCTATGAGATAAATATGAGTATGATCCGTTTGAGACTGATCAATTGATTCTCATTTATTTTTAAAAAATTAATACTTTGACACGATTTTACTATATAAATGAGAGTAAATGCTATAAATAATATAAAATTGACTTTATATTTTAAATAAAAAGTTTATATGATTGACCTTCATAACTCTCGAAATTTGATCTCCATAACTTGAAAATCTGTCCCCGTCCCTGTAATCCATGTAATCCGTGAAGTGATCAAATCTGATGTAGATTTTCTGTTACATCTTTAAATCTGATCAAATCTGTCTCCGTCCCTATAAAGAAATCTGATGTAGTTTATCTGGTATTGTGCATCCATCTAGGCGACTAGGAACCTTCCAGGAAATTCCCGTATGAGATAATTGGGGTGATTTTGGAGTTGTAAGGGTCGCTTATGGGAAAATATCCCGTGCTTTTTATTAACATCCAAAATTAATTACAAAATTTTAATTAATATCCGTGATTTTTAGAAATGTCCAAACCGGCCATTTAATGGCCGGTTCTCAATATATATATATATTTTTATATTTCAGACTATATAAATACTCACATTTCTCTCTCCTCGTAGAGAAGGAAATACGTGACACGCCGTGACGTGACGTGACAAACACGCCGTGATTTGGTCACGTGACGTGATCAATGTTTTTTTTTCACGTGACGTGACGTGACGTGATCAAAATAGGGGCAGACGATCACGTCACGCGAATGGTCACGTCACGTGTAGTCACGCCGTGACTACACGTGACGTGATATGACGTGACGTGATATACCGTGACATAAATTAGTCACATTGAACTTTTTTTTATATTTTAATTTAAATTGTTGAAAATTCAGAAAAAATATATCAAAAAATATGAAAATTATAAAATTTGTAAAATAGTAAATAATGTTGCAAAAATTAACTAGTAAATAATATTCTAAAAATTGTCAAATTTTTTGGATAAAAGATATTTAAGCCCGTTTCATTAAGAAACATAGTTTTTACAAACAGCCACAAAAGAAAAGTCTGAATATACTATGAATATACTACAGAAACATAGCCTAATAGTGCTAATAGGAATATGGACTACTAGAGTTTGTCCTCAAAACATGTTTTATAACGTGACGTGACGTGACGTGATCATGTGACGTGACGTGACGTATAATTTTATTAAATACAGTCACGTCACGCGAATAGTCACGTCACGTAACAGGTGAGTCACGTCACGTAATCGACACACGTGACGTGACGTAACGTGACGTGACTGATCACGCCGTGACAAATTTCCTTCTCTATCTCCTCCCTCTCACAACTCACTCAATTTACAGAAGAGAAAGAGCGAGAGAAGGTGATTTTTGAGGCGATTTCCCAAGCGATTTTCAAGTAATTCTTATTTTTTTAATTTAATTTTTTTATTTAATTTAAATTTATTTTTTTATATTTTTTTATTTAATTTTAATTATTTTTCAGTAACCTATACATTTAAATTAGTAACATAACAATTATTTACCATTTACCAAAATATAGTTTGTTTGTCATGGCCATGATGATTTCATTACACTGTGGTGGAAAGTTTCTTACTAATATATATGAGTCTTATTACTCCAAAGAGCCAGTTAATTCATTCATGATTCCCAATGATATCTCACTTTGGGACTTGAAAACCATGATTTACGAATGCACCAGCTATAACCCAGAAAAGTGGAACTTAGAATTGACAACACGAGTGAACCATGAAACACCTCCGACCTATACCATAGTGAAAGTATTAAGTGATGTTGCTTGGAGAGCCATGTACGGTCGGTTAAAGGCCACTGCAATTTTATAATATAAATCTACGCCAAGAGAGTTCTGATAGAGTCAGGAGTTTGAAGTTCTGGCCAAAATACAGTTGCGCCAAATTATACAACACAACAAGAACCATACAATATCGTGGCTCATTTATTCGTACCTGGCCCAGAAACATACAATCACTTTACTCCACCACAACCCCAACCATGACCCCATACAAGATTCCCACCTAGACTCGTGCACATGGTGCCTTTACCATTACTGCCACCATCACCTCACCCAGACCGGCACCAGTAGACGACGAAACTGGGTTGGATTTTGAAAATATTAATGAAATTTCGGAGGAAGATCTGCAAAGTGGGATGAATTTGAGGGAGCAAACTGGGACTCCGATCACCTGGAGGGTTGTGATGAAGATGACCCAGTTGGAGATGGTCCAGTGCCCATTCGAACCAGATATGAGAATATGCCGCTTAGTGGCCGGACTGATATGCACCCGCTCGCAGACTTCAATGATATATCTTCTTTTCAAGAATCAAATGCTGCTTACTATGGGAGACGGATTTAGTACAAAGGTGAGCTAGCGTCAGAACAATATTTTAAAAGCAAATAAGAGCTAATTATAAAGATTAGAGAGCACCATATTAGTAAGAATCAGGATATTAGAATGAAGAAAAATGACAGGAATCAGATTCAGGTGGTGTGCAAGACTCCAGGTTGTGATTATGAACTTAGGAGAAAAACAACGGGTTATGGAGATACATGGGTTATAACGAGGTAAGACAAGACTCACACATAGAGTTGGAAAAATGGCACAACGGAGCCACTCCGTCACGGAACGGCACGGCACGCGTGTCGGTTACGTGCCGTGATCGCATGTCCCGTGTCATGACCATTCGCGTGCCGTGACCAATTGTTGGCAAAGAAGACACAGCACGACACGGAAATTGTCTTGGTCACGGCACGGCACGGGACACGCGAGTCATGGAACGATAGACACGCCAGTCACTGCAGTACGAGGCAATACACTAACATACCTTCCTATAAGGTATAATTTTATTTTAATTAAAATATTTACATTTAAATTTCAATTAAAACATTTGAATTTTAAAGAATCATTTCATTTTTTTTTAAAAACGTTAAATGTGATCAAACATGATTAACGCACATTTGGTCACGGCACGACTTAGTCACAGCACGCGAGTCACGCCGTGACTCGCGTGCCGTGACCATTTGCGTGCCATGACCACCCCTAGTAATTTTTGTCACGGCACGACACGTGAAAAATTTACTTGGTCACGGCACGGCACGTTTTTCCAACTCTACTCACACATGTAGGTCTGACTATACAAGGACCGACCATGAATGTCTCACGGCATCAATCATTGCCGATGTCATTGAGACCAGCATTAATAATGACCCTTGTATGAGCATCCAAGGGGTGACAAACTGTGTGAGGGTTTTGTATGGCAATGTAACTCCGAAATACAACCGACTGTGGAAGGGTCGTGAGCTTGCAATAGCCCGACAATTTGGGAGTTGGGAGAGTTCTTACAGCTTGCTGAAACCAATGTTTATGGGAATTTGCGACAAGAATCCCGGCTCTAAGTACCAATTTTAGACTTGTCCGATACGAGATAAATACAGAGCCTGGGCTCTTGGTCCATGCATTACAGTGTTTCAGTACTTGAGACCAGTGATCAGCATAGATGCATGCTTCTTATCTGGGCGGTATGAGGGGAGACTTTTGATAGCTTGTGGCTATGATGTCGATAACCAATTGCTGCTTATTGCATTTGCAATTGTGAAGAATGATGATAGTAATAATTGGGGTTTTTTCTAGCAGTGGTTGAGGAATGAAGTGCTTGGATATGAGAAATTTGTCTGTGTTATATCATATCAGCACAAGGGGATCAAATGTGCACTGACAGCAGAATACGGATGGTCTCCAAATCTTTTTTTGCACAGGTTTTTATGCAGCATGTTGCTGACAACCTGGTCCAGAATTGTGAAAATGACAAGTGGTTCGGTTGGAGGTTCAGACAAAGAGTTAGGAAAAAAAAGTCAAAAAAGTTGAAAGAGATGTTCGAAGATTTTCGAAGAGTTAGCGATAATATATTTCTTAAAAAGTTATCACAAATGCAATACAAAAGGTTAGCTTATACTTTCAAGCTTCAACGGGCTCATGTGCTACAGTCTACAGAGAATTTACGACACACGTGCATCACTTAGACATCGGACACCATAAAGGTCAAAAAGAAAACTTAAACAATTGATTTATCAAATAAAATAAGAGAAGGGAGAATTGTCTTCAGGATTTCTAATGGGCCATTTCCATGTAGGATGTGTATAGCGAGTCAACAATAAATCTAATTCTGACTAGCTTTCTATGTCAAAAGACTATAATATCAACAGGAAATCCAAGAAATATCATATTTTGACTGTGATGCCTTCCTTTAATAGCCGAGATTTTTATTAATACCCTAAAAAAAAAAAAATAATAATAAAAATACCCTCAATTTTAAAAAAAATTTAAAAATACCCTAACCGCCCCATGATGGGGCGGTTCACCATACCCGCCAAACCGCCCTATGGTTGGGCGGTTCTGTTGGCCGAGAAAACCGCCCCCCTATGGGGCGGTCCACTATACATACTATAAAATCCCATCAAACTGCGCACTCTCTCCCTCACACTTCATTTTCGCTCTCGCCCCGCCTCTCGCTCTTTACTGTGCTCCGAAGGTATTTTTTATAATTTTATTTTATTATTATTTAGTTAATGTGTATTACTGTAGGTTACTGTAGATACTGTAGATTACTGTAGGTTACTGCTGATTACTGTAGGTTACTGTAGATACTGTAGATTACTGTTGATTACTGTAGATTACTGTAGCTTACTGTAGCTTACTGTAGGTTACTGTTGATTACTGTAGATTACTGTAGCTCACTGTAGATTACTGTAGATCACTGTAGATTACTGTAGCTTACTGTAGATTACTGTAGATTACTGTAGATTACTGTAGATTACTGTAGATTATTTATTATTATTTTTGTAATTTTTTTTTATTTTAATATAATTTTAATTGTTGTTGTTTACTAATAATTTAATTGTGTATTGTTATTTTGTAAGTGATAAAAAAATTGTTTATTAATGCAGCTATCAAAATGTTGGTTACACTGCATATGGGCGGGAAGTTCGTGGTGGGTGTGGAGGGAGTATATTACACGAAAGATCCAACCCACGGCTTTGAGGTTAACGAAAACACCTCATTTATGGAACTTAAGCAAAAGGTATTCGAAAGGATTGGTGTAAACAACAACCGGTATGACATAGATTTAGTTACTCGGGTTGACACAGGGAGGGATAGACCTTACTATGTAAAGTATCCAATAACAGATGAGGATGGTTGGAGATGTGTTTATAATACTTTTCAATCTGCGGGTACCCCGATAATGGAGTTATATTCCAGAAAGGTCTTGCGTCGGTCCGGGGTTGGACCTTCTACGGACAATACAGGTCATGATAGCCCGGTGCAGCAGCACTCGGGTTTTGAACACTCGGGTTATGACAACTCGGGTGACCGAAACTTCGGTCATGCACCACCCGTTCATACTGATTACACCGCTGATTACACCGCTGATTACACCACTGAGTATACCACTGATTACACCACTGATTATACCACCGACCTACCACCGCCGCCGCCTCCTATTCAACCCGTAATCCAAGCCAGATTTCCTTCTGTACCACCGTCCGTACCTATAATTGTACCTGTTATGGTTCCCCGGAGAGATGCTATGTTGGAGGCTGAAGGGGTTGATGCCATACCGGAACATGAAATTAACTCGGGTGATAGTTGGGACGGGGATTGGAATTCTGATGCATTATCAGACGGTGATGGAGATTATGCACCCAGCCATGACAGATTTCCTATTAGAGGTCGGACAGACAGACATCCGGTCGCCACATTCAACGATACTACTGCTTTTGAAGAAGCAGACATAAGCTATTTTGGGAAGCGTGTCGTTTACAACACAGAACTTGCTCCGAATCAGGTTTATACCAACATAGAGGAACTTGTGAAGAAAGTCCAAGAAACTCATATTCGCGGCAACTGGGAGTGCACAATACAAAAGCGAGATCGAAAAAGGTTAGTTGTTGTTTGCAAAGACTCACCGCGATGCGAGTTCCGACTGTATGCAACCCCTGTGGGTAAGGGGGACGCATGGATCATTAAGAAATGTGAACCACCTCATACATGCAAGTCTGCGTCGTCAAGGACAGACCATGCACAGCTTACGGCATCACTTATTGCCGATGTAATTGAGAGGGATGTTAAGGACGACCCGTCGATCAGCCTTAAGGAGGTCGGTAGAGCGGTGAGACACGCTTACGACCATGTAACCCCAAAGTACAACAGGTTGTGGAGAGGGCGTGAACTTGCGATTTGCAGATTGTTCGGTAGTTGGAAGGGTTCATACAACTTGCTTGCACCACTGCTCCATGCCATATCAAGTACAAATCCCGGCACAAAGTTTGAATGTTGGAATGTCACCGATCCTGAGAAGCGCGACGCGATGCAGTTCAAGGCCATAGCATGGGCGTTTGGTCCGTGCATTCAAGCTGTGCCATATATCAGACCTGTTATCAGTATAGATGCATGCTTCTTGTCTGGCCGTTACGAGGGGAGACTGTTGATAGCATGTGCATATGATGCCGAGAACCAGTTGTTGCCTTTGGCATTTGCAATTGTCGAGAAGGAGGACGGTGAAAATTGGGGTTTTTTCATGAGTTTCTTGCGAAGAGAGGTGGTTGGGAACAGGTTCTTCTGCGTCATATCAGCCCAGCACAAAGGAATCAAGTATGTCTTTGATCGAACAGATTTCGGGTGGTCGACAGCTCACGGCGAATGTGTGCACAGGCTGTGTATGCAGCACGTTGCAGAGAACCTCCACAAGCATGTCGGGAACGACCAATGGGTTGCAGATACATTTAAAATTGGATGCAGAAGGAAGAAGCCGAGGAGGCTGGAAGAGATGTTCAAAGAGTTTGCCAAGGTATGTATATTTTAGATGAAATTTTAATAAACTATTTACTTATATTTTTCTAATCTGAAAATTTATTTCTGTGTAGTACTGTCCGAAGGCAAATTCGTACTTACTCAAGGTGGGGAAAAATAATCCGAGAGATCTGCAAGAAGCACCCGCATATGAGAAAATATTTCAAGCAAAAGATGGAGGTTGGAGATGGGGAATAATGACGACAAATGGGTCCGAGTCCTTGAATGCTGTTTTCAAGCAGAGCCGGATGTTGCCCGTGGCAGCCATTGTGGAGGACACTTTCTACAAGCTAAATGCATGGTTCGTTGACCGGCGTGTTAAAGCACGAGAATTACTCTTCAGGAACCAGGCATTTTCAACAAGGGTGGAGGGCAAACTACGTAAACATAGGGAGAAGGGTTCAGTTATGACCGTTGTCCCGTATGGGGATCGCACCTTGGAATTCGAAGTGCACTCTCCGAATGAGTATGTTCCAACCAGCCGTAGAGCAGATGGGACTATGGAGTTTATTAAAAGACCATACAAGTATGTTGTCATTATCGGAGTGGACAATACTGTAACATGTACATGCCAAGGAATCCAACTAGCTCACCTACCTTGTTCTCATGTTATGGCGGTGTGCCGAGTGAGAAACTTCCGTGAGGATGATTTTGTCGCCGACATGTACCGTACCGATTACCTTGCGAGTACTTGGGGTGCATCCTTCCATCCTTATCCCAACCAGCATGCTTGGCCAGCCTACGTTGGGGATGAACTCAACCCACCCAAGAAGATCAGGTTAGGGAGAATACTTTGTATATGCACTGACCATCTTTTTCATATAGTTATTTAACTTCTTTTTATATCAGGAAAGGGAGAAGGCCCCACAAGCGTGCTGTAATGACAATGGATGAGATGCAGGGTAGGCGAATGGGACATCAGGCTCGCCGTTCAACTTGTGACAGGCAGCGAGCAGGTACATTTCATCTTGTATTTTATAATTCATTTTATATTTTTCGATTTCAATAACATATCATTTTTTGTGAACTGGAATGCAGAGGCCATCAACGAAGCCAACGAAAGAGAAAATGCTAGAGTTGTTGCTGAGGCCACCGGTAGCGGTAGTAGTCATGCAGAGGCATCCGGTAGCGGTAGTAGTGTCGCACAACAGACTGGAAGCAGATCCAGAACTCGTCGATTTCTAAATTTGTTCGGTCGTCGTCGATGAGTTTGTGAACTGATTTAATTCGTAGTTTGTAACTATTTTATATGCTTCAGTTTTGTTATTTTCATAACGCAATTAAATATGCACAGATTGACAACATAAAACATAAATAAACAATAACTAGATGGAATAAATACTTCAAAGAATACAATATACAACATAAATCATTAATAATTAGTACAAACAACAATAAAAATACCTACGTCTTAAAAATATATACATCTTAAATCATTAAAAATATATACATCTTAACAATATATATATCTTAACAATATATATATCTTAAAAAAGAAAAATATATCTAAACAATATATACATCTTAAAATATATATACATCAATATACATTTCCTTATAAAAATATATAAAATCTGAAAAAAAAAAAAAAAACACTGAACCGCCCCATCTCTGGGCGGTTTTCTGGAAGAGGTGGACCGCCCAGAAATAGGGCGGTTTTCTGCCATAAGTGGACCGCCCCATTATGGGGCGGTTAGGGCATTTTTAAATTTTTTTTAAAACTGAGGGCATTTTTAATATTTTTTTTTTTTTTTAGGGTATTAATAAAAATCTCGGCTTTAATAGCAACCACCTAGTATACGTTGAACTCTAGTGCTTTATTTGATCTATATTAGCCCATCTCTTTTATTTTATTGAAAATTTGTCGCGTAGTGTATTGGACACTAACCATCAAAAAAAGAAAATTTGTTGCGTAGTGTATTGGGGTTCGTAACCTAGGAGTTATACCCTTTGAAATTAATAAAAAGGGAATTATTAGCATTTTAGATATGTTGTGTCCAGAGTTGGAAAAATGGCACGGCGGAGCTAGTTCCGTCACAAAACGGTACAGTTACGGTACAGAACGTTACGGCACGCATGTCCTATGCCGTGACCATTCGCGTGCTGTATTCATTTTTTGAAACTTTGGCACGGCACGTGAAAGATTTAGTCACGGCACGGCACGACATGTAGTCACACGAGTCACGTGTAATTAGGACCATTAGATATTAATTTAATGGTGAATCTTAAATAAACTAACCTAAATTATGATTAAATAATCACACGAGTCACGTATGGTCACGGCACGTTAGACACGGCGTGACTCACATGGCGTGACCATTCTCGTGCCGTGACTAATCTTTGACATTTTAGTGACGGCACGACACGGCACGTGAAAAATTAACTTGGTCACGGCACGACACGGTACGAGACCAAAGTCACAGCGTGCTAGTCATGTCACGGCACGGCACGTTTTTCCCACTCTAGTTGTGGCACTTCTCAGATAGTCGCATGTATTGCCCCGAAAAGTTAGCATAAGAATCGGTCCCACTTGTCCTCTTAGCTTAATTTTTTTTTCTTTTTCAAACGTATGCATGTATTTACTATTTTTTTTAAATGTGACAATATATTTGTAATTTTAAAAATTTATAAGGTTCAATTCAATCTCACTCTAATTTTTTGTCTGCTTCTGTGACATTTCTTTAGTCCACCCCTTCAAATTAGTCGAAAAGGATGGCGCATTGGCGTGTCTGAATATAATATTTTGACCAGCTTTTGGTCATATGATAACAGTGTAATTGTGTGAATGGGATCGAAAACATAGTTTGTTAATTGTTATAGGAAGAGTTCAGCAGCCGAACTATGAGCGCATGCTTTTGGGTACTTGTGACGGGGACACGTAACAGCCTACTACACTTCTAAGAAATAATCTATTTGCCGTCATTTTTATTAATATCCAAAGTTAATTACAAAATAATAAAAATACCCAGAACCGCCTGATTTTATTAAAAATGTCCAAACCGACAGGAAAATGGCCGGTCCCTTATTTAAATAGGAAATCAGTAATTTTCTAGCCGGTTTTTTTTTTTTTTAGAGACAAATAGCTAAAATGCTGAAATATAACACTAAAAAATCGAATTATTTTTTTAAATATTTGTTAGATTACTTTTTTTTATATATAATTAGCATATTTATACTAAAATACGCTAAATTACTTGAAATTATGTTAATTTACGCTGAGTTACGCTAAAATTACGCTAAATTACAATAATTATGTAAAATTATGCTAAAATAAGGTAAATTACGCTAAAATACGGTAAATTACGTATGAATAGAGATGATATCTTCACTGAGAAGGCGAAAAAACGATAACGAAACTTTAAACGGTCATAAAATACCGCTCGATGACCACTTTTCGAAAATCTTGCGAAAATACGCATGCGTCAATGCCAGCTTTGCCAAATTTCAAAATTCAGAATTGCCAAAAAACAAAGGGAAGAGCCTCAAAACTTGAGTTGAAGTTTCCAATTAAGATTTTCATTTCTATTATTCAATCTAAGTAGCTCAATTAGTATATAATGAACTTGTAGAATACCAATTTTTATTATTTTTGGAATTTTTTTACTATTTTTTATGATTTATGAAAGATGGCACAAAATCGGCCTAATTTAGCGTAATTTACCGTATTTTAGTATAATTTAACATAATTATTGTAATTTAGCGTAAGTTAGTATAATTCAGCTTAATTTAAAATAATTTCAAGTAATTTAGCGTATTTTAATATAAATATGCTAATTATATATCAAAAAAGTAATCTAACAAATATTTAAAAAAATTCGAATTTTTAGGGTTAGATTTCAACATTTTAGCTATTTGTCTCTAAAAAAAGAAAATAGGGACCCGGCCAGAAAATAGCCGGTTTCCTATTTAAATAAGGGACCGGCCATTTTCTGACTGTTTTGGGCATTTTTAATAAAACCAAGTAGCTCTGGGCATTTTTATTATGAGCGAGGCTACGGCACTATGCATAGCACGGATTGGTCCGTGCTGCGGCTCAATATTTGAGTTTTCAAAATTCTAACGGTCGATCCGAACCATTCAACATAATTATAAAATGAATATGTACTTGCAAACCAAATTTTACATTTTTTTTATATTTTTTTACTATTTTTTAGATAGGTAGAAAATCACTGTTTTTGGATGGTCCATAATTTTCAGATCAAGTAATTTTCTACCTATCTAAAAAAATAGTAAAAAAATTTAAAAAAAATGTAAAATTTGGTTTGCAAGTACATATTCATTTTATAATCATGTTGAACGATTCGGATCGACCGTTAGAATTTTAAAAACTCAAATATTGAGCCGTAGCATGGACCAAACCGTGCTATGCATAGTACCATAGCCTAGGAGAGTTATTTAAAAATCTAGACTAATAGTAAATCTGGTCCGTCCGTTTTGGTCAAGGTTCAGTCAGGTAATACGGATTCACCAAATTCGTGATATGAGAGTTATTTATAGATTACAATTATCATTAATATTCCAATTACTATGGATTAAATTCAAAACGTAGATCCTTGTAGACCTATAATAATTTGTTTGGATATGAGGTAAGAGCAGAGTGGGAAAAATGGCACGCCGGAGCCGGATCCGTCACGGAACGGCACGGTAACGGCACGGAACGGCACGGCACGTGTGTCGGTCACGTGCCGTGACTCGCGTGTCCCGTGCCGTGACCATTCGCGTGCCGTGACCAATTGTTGGCAAAGAAGACACGGCACGGCACGGCACGGAAATTGTCTTGGTCACGGCACGGCACGGCACGGAAACACGGAACGGCACGGCACGGGACACGTGAGTCACGGAACGGAAGACACGCCAGTCACGGCAGTAGCGAAGCAATACACTAACATACCTTCCTATAAGGTATAATTTTATTTTAATTAAAATATTTACATTTAAATTTCAATTAAAACATTTGAATTTTAAAGAATCGTTATTTTTTTTTTTTAAAACGTTAAATGCGATCAAATTTGACTAACGCGCGTTTGGTCACGGCACGTTTGGTCACGGCACGAATTAGTCACGGCACGACTTAGTCACGGCACGCGAGTCACGGCGTGACTCGCGTGCCGTGACCATTCGCGTGCCGTGACCACCCCTCGTAATTTTTGTCACGACACGGCACGGCACGTGAAAAATTTACTTGGTCACGGCACGGCACGGCACGTGACCAAAGTCACGGCGTGTTAGTCACGGCACGGCACGGCACGGCACGTTTTTCCCTCTCTAGGTAAGAGTAAGGGAAGGAGTAGAAAAGAAAAGTATAGAAATAATTTTCGTTTGATTGCATTTTTATTTGGAGAGTAAAATTAATGAATGTTACTTTTAACATGTGTAACTTCTAAAGCTTATATTTTGCTATCCTTTTAAGTTATAAAAGAAAAGTGTAGAAATAATTTTTGTTTGATTGCATTTTGTTTGGAGAGTAAAGATTAATTAATGTTACTTTTAACCTATGTAACTTTCTAGAGCTTATATTTTGCTATCCTTCAAATTATAATATAACGGATGGAAGCAAACCAACCAAAAAAAATGAAAAATATTACAACCTTTGTTTCAAATATTTACCATCCCCTCCATCTCTCATCTTTTTTTTCATTTATCATCTATAAATCAAATATGGTGTAATCGAATAGTCTGATTCTTATGATCCCCAGATTATAGTCCAAGGAAGAATACAAGGGATTAGGCTGGAAAGGCCAGGCAGGTCTTATTCTTAGCCTACTTTATTGCTACATAAAAAAAAAGCCTCCAATGCGAGTATGTGAGGTGGGTTTCCCCTATTTTGAAACAGAAATAGTGAGATTGGGCCAATACTGGCGGACCAATGTCTATGCTAGTATCTGGGTTGTACAAGATCCGCATTGACCTCCTAAACCAAAACAAGCCGCTGGCCGATGATATCCCGAGCGTTCAGATGGAAATCGGATCAAATTTTAGAAACGTTTAATCTGTTCAAGCTTCATGCGGACAACTTTAAAATTGTTACATATCACATACGCACGAATCTTAAAGCAAAATCAAACAACACCAACCAGATATCGAAAGTCCGTGCAATTATTGTTGATGGCACAATTGTGTCATCATTCCATGCAATCCGTCGAATCTGATCAGATTTTAACCTAGGCGTCCCGATCTAGTGTTTCTATTTTATCTGAATTGTGATTTGTGTTGGATAATTGACTGAGAAAAACGAGACATCTTTATTTTCAACACTTATCAATTTTCTATCTGTTTCAGGAATTTAAACTACGTATACTCTGTTTCGTTGACTAATCGGTATACCTCTGTTTCCTATGCATTTCACATGACCGTTAATATCTTGTATACAAGCAAAAAAAAGTTACTCCCACAACAGAACTATTAAGAGACGAAGTTGATAAGACAACAAGAAAAAGGGAATAGAAGAATCTCATTAATAAGAAATCAGGAAAAATTGCTTGAAACATGAGAAACTACATAACACCGTCGGCAGTGAAACTACACAGTAAATAACTAAATATTGGAAAAGACAACCACCTCAAATGTAATTTTTTTATGAAATAATGATGAATTCGAGTCTACCAATTTAATATATTCACAATAATTTTTTAATTTGAAACTTTCTACACTGAGATAATTATTAAACAGTCTGGTTTTTCCATAAACTCAAGTACAATGAATCAACAAATTACCAAACTATGCCTAAAACAGTACTACTAACGAAAT
This sequence comes from Carex kokanica, assembly GCA_025461125.1. NCBI lineage: Eukaryota > Viridiplantae > Streptophyta > Magnoliopsida > Poales > Cyperaceae > Carex > Carex kokanica. The sequence goes on along the minus strand of JAJGRX010001448.1, from coordinate 28,035 downwards.
GGTCTCTGCATTATTTTCCAAAAATATCACAAATATACAGACGAAGAACACCAATAACATATACTTTGCACATGCAACCAACAGCAACCTCTTACCCTTCCACCCGACCACCCCCACATTTGGCCCAAAAGTGCCAAGCACAAATGAACTACATCTCATGTCAAGACCCAAATCAACAAATCGAAATTAGTCAAAAGCCGGTTATGAATACCCATTGACTAGTACGTACGAATCAACCAAGCTCCCATGATCAACACTGCATGCTTCACCATTGCAATCACCAAAGCAGCGGTTCCGGGAAACCTACTAACTACAAAAGAAGACATAACCAGCATAATACTCGACATTAAAAGCGCAAACCCCATGAAAACATGCTCATTATTGCTTGATGGCTGGAGAATTGCACGAAAAACAATCGATGCCCCGGTGCACCCAAGGAAAAAACCGAAATTACGGAACTCTTGGCGGAGGTGATTGAGATCGTAATTCGCCCGAGCAGCCATATCTGTGCTATGAAAAATGAAATCTTTGTAAACTTCCAAGCTTGGAGGTGTACCTGTCAAAGGAAAAAAAAATTGTTAGATTATTAAAGCATAAAATGGGAAGGTCAAGAAGGCATAGAGGAATGGAGGATGCTGCTTAAGGCCTAACAGATAGGGGTCTGTATATATATTGGGCAATTTTGTATATATATATATATATATATATATGCAGCTTCATGGAGACTTCTTGCAAACCGAGTAAGCGACTTAAGCAGCGACGGTTTATCTTTTTGGGATGACATCTTCCACAGAGAGAATAATTCAAGGTCGTACCCCAATTGTAGTACTTAATTAAGCACAAAATTCTTACGAGCAATGTTCAATGATTTGAGTACCAAATTTGTTGCAAACTTCCTGCTCTGCGTTGAATTGTTCATAAATAGTTATATATAATAATTTTAATTGTTCATAAATAGCAAATTTCCTGCTCTGAGTTGTAATTGTGTACCCGATAAGTTAATGGATTTGAACCCAAATAGCTATTTGAATCCGATTAGTGCTTTACCCTGACAGAAATCCTGAATCTTCCCTTGAGGGTATGGTTTAAAATATATAACCGGTTAAATTATTGGTACGGTTACAGAATTAATATTTAATATCTGAACCGGAACCAATATTGTAATGGATAGACTATGAGTTTGATTTAATTATCCAACCCATAATCAAACCCGACCCGATATCCATATAAATACCTGATAAAATGATAATATCATTCTTTATAATTATTTTATATAAAAACATATATTAATAACTAGAAAAAAACAATCATTTATTGTATTTGTTTTAAGAAACAAATCATAATATATATCATATTTAGATTAAATCTTTCATTTGTTTTACTTTTAAATCAAATGTCACACCTAACATTTTATCTATTAATTTTTTGGATGAAATTTATTGCTCTCTTCGCACAGATTATCGAAATCAAATGTTACGTTCTCCTTTTACCTATAATTTTTTTAGGCTAATTAATTCTTCTTGATCTCTTTATCTACCATATATATGTCATTCTGCACAGATTATTGAAATTTATTGTTCTCTTTACTGATTGAAACAAATTGATATTAATATTTCATTCATGGATTTTCGTAACATGTTATATTGTTGTATAATTTATGAATAAAAACACTAGTATAATTTTTATTTGGAATAGTTTTTAATTTATATTATAATGATATATTATGTGAGATGTTTAAGAAATTATACTTATATTTAAACGTAAAGGGTTTCTTAAATGATTGTGAGTTGTGACATTTATCCGCTCTAGATCTGGACCGGACCCGATAATTCACAAATAAGTTATGGGTATTTATCTACTGGGAACCGATATACTGGATCCGAATATCTACGTAGATAGTTATCCGGATTCGGATCTGACCCAATTTGAAACTAATAAGTATTTGAATTGAAATTTGAACACAAATATTTTTAAAGTACGGGTTCAAATATAATAGTATTCGGACCCTACCCAATCCGACAGCACCTCTAGCAGATGTGTAGGTCCCTAGTATATATCTAGTATATATATTGCCTGTCCGGGTCAAACATGTAACATGTTGGATTCTTGTAACTCTAAAAATGGAAAGGTCGTTATGGAAAATACACTTTGTTGGATTCTATTGTGGGCCCCGAATGAGTCCGCCTAAAAATGAATGGGTTTCGGCTCTTAATTTTTCAAAATATTATCCATTTATCCTTCCATTTAATTTCTTGTATTTATTTGTGCTACTAATAAGAATTTAAAAAAAAAAATGAGACCTCGGTTATAATTGAATGTTTTAAATTCTGCAAACAAACTATTCAGAGATAGAGAAATTAGAGAGGTCGTAAATACAAAATGTACGGGTAAAACCGAATTCTCTATTCACATGTGGACAGAAAATTTATACTAACACAATCCATCCATCCATTCATCTTTTGAACAACTAGGATTAAAATGTTGGTTTTGAAAAGACTAAACTCAAATACTCTCCCTACTTCAATCCTGACCATCCAAATCATTAATGGATGAATGGATGGACTGTGTTGACAGGAATTTCCTGCCCGCATGAGTAAGGCAAGTATATATTTAAATTAATTATATAATTGGAGAGTTTAACACTAAAATTTATTGAATCGATTTTAAATGATAAATCAAAATTATTAAAAACTAAGTTACATGATAAGCAGGGGCGGATCCAACATACTGCAGGGTAGGGCAACTGCCATATCCTGGATTTTCAAAATTAGTTCTTAGGTACTGAGTTTTGAGCTCTTGTCCTACCCCGTTGAGTTTATGTTTCTCATTCTCCATGTACAAATAATTAGGTTATGGCATTCAATTTTGCCCTCCCCTTTTTCTCCTCTGTGATTTTTCTTTAATAGCAATTTTATATTTATTTTCAAATGATATCTGGAGAAGAAGAGACCCTTCGTCTGAATAGGTGTGGAGCGCTTGAGCCAACACATTGAGACTACTCGATTTTCATAAACCACGTGTACCATGGAAAATAATGAAATAAATGATAAATGGTATTGATTTGCTCAGAATTTGTAGGCCCCTGTAAAATTAAATGATAGAGAGGAAGAGGTGTGTTGTGCACAATAGTTGCGATCCGTTAAGTTTCATTATTATTTTTTTGGATGCCTCCATTTCATTTTTTTTAGCAACAACTATCCCTAAATTGTGATGCTTTTGAGATGCTTTTAAGATGAATTTGTAATTGAGATTAGGGAACTCTAGGTGGAGATTTGCACAGCAGCTTCTGTCATGATTCCTAAAAAAACAGTATCTAGTCTTGTTTTTTATGTTGTTTTTAAATATGTAAATGATACTATTTTTTTTATTATGTAAAAGTATTATTTTAGTTTTTTTTTTATCATGTTTTATATATTTCCCGATTATCTAATGGATTTGAGCCCTATTAGTTATTTAAACCCGATTTAATATTTTCTTACCCTACCTGAAGAAAATCATGCATCCGCCCCTGTCGGTATCATATAAATTAATGGAATTTTTAATATGTAAAAGGATAATATTTTTGTTATTTTTGTTATGCAAAAGAATGCTATTTTGTTGGTTTTTTGTCATGTTTTAATTGGTAGTTTGATTAGTTGATTATCTAAATATTATGGAGTAGATTATGTTATAATACTATTTTTTTTAGAGTAATTATATGTTACCCCTTGATTCCTTCCCCAATTTTTCCCCCAACTAACTAACTTCATTTTCTAACTATATTTATCAATTCTAACTAACTTCATTTTCTAACTATAATTATCAATTCTAACTAACTAGTGGTCCCTACAAATTAATTAGAATATTTTCTTCCTCTTTTTCTTTCCTCTCTCCCTCCCTCTCCCTCTCTCCCTCTCCCTCCCCCTCTCCTCTCCCACCTCCGCCTCCGCCTTCCACCTCCGCCCGCCTCTCCCTCTCCGCCTCCACCTCCCACCTCCGTCTCCGTCTCCCACCTCCACCTTCGCCTCCTCCTCCCTCTCCCTCTCCCATCTCTGCCTCCGCCAGATGCAATTAATCTCTTTCATGTCTATGTTTTTCTTCTTCATGTAGTATCGAGCTATTTGCAAAGAACAAAACTTCATTAATACTTGAATTCAATACTTGATAGTTTATGTGTGAATACTTGTACTAGTAGTTGTGAATAGTTAGTAAGATTGTTTTTTTTGTGATGAATAGTTAGAAATTAATGGATGAATACTGTTTCATTTGGGATGAATAATTATATACATAAGGTATATATACTTAGTATGACGGGATGAATATTGTTTCAGTTGGGATGAATACTTCTTTACATAAGGTATATGTACTTAGTATGACAGGATGAATACTTTTTACATTAAGAATTTATACTTAGTATGACATGATGAATACATACTACCATGTCAGTGTGTATTAATACCAGTATTTTTTAATAGTAAGACTGCTTTATTGGATGAATATTTAGATATTTAATGGATAACTACTTTGTTACATTTGTCATGTACTATTTACACTTACACGGCGAGGATGAATACTTATTCAATGAGAGATGAATACTTGCGTACGAGGTGTTAATACCTGAGTAACGAACAACTCGAAAGTATGTCATCATGGATCTTATTTGAAAAAAAAAATTGTGTAGAAGACGTTCGTGGTTTTAGATTTGCAAAATTCTTCACAGATCGTCAGAAATATTAGTTAGAGTGAATGGAGAAAAAAAATCACCTCTAAAAACGTGTAAAAGATGGGTGAGTGATGTGTCCAGTTTTCGATGAATACTTGATACATTACAGATGAATACTTAATTATTATAGATAAATACTTGATGTTATTTCCACCTGCGATGGCGGTTGTGCGGTCCCCCCATTTTTTTATGCGTTTTCTTCTGTTTTTAGCAGACGGCAGTTGTGGTCCCCTACTATCTCCGCGTAATTAACGTGTAATTAATGCTCTGAATGTGGTAATGTTTCCTTATATAATTCATTCTCAAAGATGAGTACTTTTATTTACATGGTTGAATACAACCTGTGTTAAGTGTGAATACTTTTGCGCAATTTGTCCGCCGGTAGTTATGCTGTGACAGCAGTTGTGGTCCCCTACTAATTCTAACACTTATTAACGGTAATACTGTGGTCCCCTACTTATCTTAAGTTGGGGAAAAAAATAGGGGATGAATGCCGGGGAAAGCTAGGCCCTTCTTTTTTTAATTTTTGTTATCATGTTTTATCTAGTATCCGATTATCTAATGGGTTTGAACCCAATTATCTATTTAAATTCGATTCAATAATTTTTTGCCCTACCCTGATCAAAATTCTGCATCCGCCCCTGATAATAAGTGATGTGCTTACAAGCTAAATTTTTTCATTTTCATTTTTATTAAGTATAATTTCAAAAGATCAAAAGATGCTGAAAAATAGATGTATTACAATGACTTGTAAGACTTCATTTCTAACGTATAAATGTAACACCCAGCAAGTAGATTGTTTTCGACAACTTAAATTAATCATTTAAAGTTGATTCAATAAATTCTAAATTTAAATACATCAACCATTTTGATAAATTCAAGTACATACTAATATCATTTTAAATGTGTTGCTATTCTAATATTAATAGCTTCGAGGGGATCTTTGTTCGACCTTAGTACATAGGTACGTGGGAGCAACAACTGATCCACTACCTATCATCAACTTGTCATTTATAAGGCAAATTAACAATCACCAAATTGACAACGATGGAAGTATCATGCTAGCTTAAGCAGATATATTTTGTCTAATTAATGATCACCAAATCTGAAAACTCGACTAATTACTTTGAAATTATAAAAAAAAAAATCACTTTCAGATCAAGTCCAGGTTATTAAAACGGATGCCAAAATTTAATTGTATAGACTTCGTTTTTTTTTTAAATCTATATCCAAATTTGTTAACAGATGAAGAAACATATATTATGAACAAATTAAATTCCAAATACGATTGTTATTTTTTCTAATGATTGTCCTCTATTAGAGAGAGACTGAGAGAGACAGTTCAAGTGTCAACATAATTATTTTTTTATTAATGATTTTTTTTTCTACTTTTAGAGGAAGAGAATAAGTGTGACACCTCTAAATCTGTAATTAAGGCACGAGGCAATAACGTGGCACATTATGCCACGTATACACAACTCCGCATGATATGAAAAGTTCAACATTACAAAATATGTATGTAAAAATATAATAATACATACCAATGAATTTCCAGAATTAAATATCCAATTGAATGTGTTATACACAGTTTAGAAAGAATTAAATTAAGTCAGATCATTAGTAAGGAAATATTCAAATGGTGGATTTGATAACCAAATAAATAAACAATAGATTGCTGAACAAATTTGAATACTAAGTTTAGGCTAAAAAATATAAAAAAATAATAATTAGTTTGTTATGATGTGTACAAGTTTTTTTTTTTAGTAGTGATTTACATTTTTACTTGGATCTCATAAAGAGACGGATCTAAAGCTTAATTAGGAGTAATTAAATCACTCTTACACAGTTTGTTCTTTAGTTTTTTTTTTAAAATAAAATTACATTACATTAACTTATTCAACACTTCCATTCTCATTAGTTTTCCGGATAATCTCACAACAACCAAGAAAACATGAATGATAAATTTTTCAGTGTAATATCTAGATTGAATCTATGAAATGTAATAACTTATCCATATCAAAACTTAAAATGTATAGAAAAATCTAGAAAAAATGTATGTATATATATATATTGTAAAAAGAGAAGGAAACAATTTAAGTAACCTCTATGCTATGCTTAAATACCCCACGAAATGTAGCAATGATATATAAAACAAAAAAAATATTTTCTGCAGTAAATATAATAATATAAGAATACGAACTTTATTCTCCAACCACATAGAAACACTATTTATCATACCAGTAACGAAATATCTTTTTCACCTAACACAGCTTTGCGAGAATAATTTATTCATAAAATATATTACAAAACAATATAACAAATGAGAGAGTATACATTGATATTTTGATGCATAACTGAATCGATAGAAATGTTTTGGATTCAAACTTTAAATTGAAAAAAATTATATCGATCTTCTATTTTCTTTTTTCGTTTGCGGCGGCTGCACTAGGAGACAAATAAGGTTTGTTTGATAATATACTTCGCTCTTATTTTCGCTAGCTAGTACGGTGCCAGTACATTGCAACATGAAAATATTATAAGAGAAAAATCTAATACAAAATGATAAAATATTTTTATAAAAAATAGATTAATGAAAAAAATAATTATTCAAATATATATTGAAGGACCTGCAAATAGAGAATTTATATGATTTTGTATTTTTAATTACCTTGAACCCCGCGATCTCTGATAATAATTTGATGATTTGATGATTATGTATTTTTAAGTATCAATGATTGAATAATAACCACATTAAAAGTTAAAGACATGCTTTGCAATTCATTTCTAATTAAAAATATTTTTTCAACGTTGATTAGATACAGACATGTATGAAACACTTATTTTAGAATTTTTTTTAAAAACCATATTAGGAAAATGATTGTTAGGGAACCAACATGATTACTCAGCTTTTTACAAAAATCATAAGAACCGAGATTGGAATTCGGTTCCAAGTTTTTTTTTTCCTGGAATTGAATTGGCATTTCGGTTCCAACCCCCATTTCACAAATTTTCGTAAGAGCTGCCACGGAAAATCCAAAATAGGTCTAGACCTGAAATCCCCTCTCGGGTTTTTTATTTTTTTCACTTGGAACTGAAATGAGTACTCGGTTTTTTATTTTTTGCACATGGAACCGTATTCTAATTTCGGTTTTTTTTTTTTTCAAATTGGACCACCTTGGAACCGAGTTCTATACTCGGGTTTTTGCGTTGATTATGAAATTTCACCACTGTACAGAGTACAGACTACAAACTTGTAAAAATAACCTTTCATGGTTATCTACAAATGTTGTACAATCATTTATGTAGTTATCTAAATAGAATCGGGAAAAACATGACATGTCAGTTCAACAAACAAATTTTCTTATATACGCAGCTCGTGATGTTAGAAGGTTTGAAAATAAAAAGTATCTTTTTCAACAAAAAAAAATGAAAAAAAAAAAAGCTAACCCGAATCTAGGATTCGGTTCCATAAAAAAAAAAAAAAAAACCGAAAGTTAGTTTCGGTTCCAAATGAAAAAAAAAAGAAAAAACCGAGTTGGGATCTCGGGTTTTGCTCTGCACACCGAATGCCACTCCAATTTTTCTAAAAATTGTGAAATTGGAGTTGGAACCGTAATTGCAATTCGGTTCCAGGAAAAAAAAAACTTGGAACCGAATTCCAATCTCGGTTCTTATGGTTTTTGTAAAAAATTGAATAATCATGTTGGTTCCCTAACAATTATTTTCCTAATTATGGTTTTTAAAAAAAATTCCTTATTTTATATTAATTTATTTTCAATTAAAAATATTGTCACCTACTTATCTTTACAAATCAAGAATTATAATGAATATGTACCTTTAAATGACATTTTCAAACTATAAATAAATTGAGACCAATTAAAGCCGTTGACAAATCACGATATCTAGTTACTTGATATAAGAATAAAATTATAATGTAATTGAAAAGGTATAAACTTGTCTTCTCTCTGCTCAGATCTCCTGTAAAATCCTGTTAAGAGACACTTAATAGCGGGTCAACCAGCTTGTAATAAACTAATAATCAGGCGGCTCCGCTGCGGTGTAGACCCATTTGTAGTGAACCTTAACAAGAATTATTGCTGGAGTTTGTAGGCAGAGAATCCTGAATAATCTTTTTTTTTGTTGTCCCGTGACGAAAGAAATTCGCATCTCTGAGATATTTCAAACTTTGAGCGTCTTTTGGAAAATCCAAACCGTAAAAGTACGTTCTGCTCAAATCTCAAAGCAAATAATCCTGGCCCCCTGCGCTATCCCCCTAGCTAGTCGCGACACTGCAATACTATTTGATCCCCTCTGATAATCTGATTCTTGAATTAACTGAGGGGATCCAAAATAATTTGTGGCGCATTCTTTACCAGGTCAGCCATGAATGTACCAAATTCCTTTGCTGGTTGTTTATTATATTTATAACTGATGGTAAGAATTTACAAAATTTAGTTAGTTTATATAGATCTAATAACACACATATGCATTTATTGTAAATCTATTTTATCCACAATAATGCCTTTGAATAGGAAAATATCGTATAGCATACAAAATTACTCATGCAAGGACATAAGACCAAGAAGGGCTAATTTGCACAAAAGAAAGGTTGAACTAAGAAATCATTCATATTATATCATTAAGAAATTCACACTGTTGAATTTAGAGAAAAGTGGAGAAATGATGAATGATAATTTTTTATTGAATTGATCTGATCTCTACATGGTTTGTACATGTGTATTTATAGTCTAGAATTTCTATGTATCTCTAGTAGCCGTTGGGCTCATTTTTATTTTACAATAGCTAGATATGTTGCTTAATTACACCGTAATCATATCCTAATTACAAAAATCATGCTAGGTATCAAATATGGATGCTAAGCTGATTTGTTGTCTAACTATGCCTATGATGAATATTCTGAGACTAACATTCTAGTTTCTCAACACTCCCCTTAAAGTTGGACTCAAACAAATTGATTGAGCCCAACTTGTTAAGTATATTGTGGAATGTTGATTTGTCAAGAGCCTTGGTGAAGATGTCAGCAAGTTGCTCTTGGCTTCTGACATATGGCGTCTCGATTTCTCCTCATTGAGCTTTATCTCAAATAAAATGGCAATCAACTTCTATGTACTCCGTTCTTTCATGAAAGACAGGGTTGAATGCAATGTGCCATGCTCCTTGATTGTCACAATACATTTGCATAGTTTCTTTGCACTCCACCTTCATATCGTGAAGTAAGTGTTTGATCCAGGTAAACTCACATTTTGTTGATGCCATGACTTGATACTCTGCCTCCGTACTTGATTGTGCCACAATGTACTGCTTCTTGCTTTTCACATCACTAAATTGTCACCTACAAATGTACAAAATCCTGTGGTTGATTTTCTGTCACAGCTTCCGACCCAATCTGCATTAGAATATCCAACCACATTGTTAGTACTATTTTTCTTCATCCGAATTCCTTGACACGGAGTACCTTTGAGATATCTTAATATTCTATCAATGGCACTCAAGTGACTGGTGCGTGGAGCATGCATTAATTGACTTACAACACTAACTACAAATGCAATATCAGGTCTGGTAACCGTAAGATAGATTATTTTTCTACCAACCTTTGAATACTGTCATATATCAGGTAGTGGTTCATCATCATTTGATCCAAGTTTAATGTTGGTTTTCATTGGGGTACCGGTTAGTTTTGCTCCTATCTCACTAGTCTCTTTTAAAAAGTCAATGACATATTTTCTTTGAGATAGAAATAAGTCTTTGCTTAAGTGAGCTATTTCTATTCCAAGAAAATATGAGAGTTGTCCAAGATCCATGATGTCAAATTCATCTTTTAAGGATTTCTTAATTTTTTTTAATTTATTCATTATCATTTCAGTGATGATGATATCATCTACATAAACAAGGATGATGGTGGTAGAATTTTGTGTATGTTTGATAAACATAGAGTAATATGTTATACTTTTAACAAAATTATTTTTTAGAAGAGAAAAGCTTAGCTTGGCATACCATACTCTTGGAGATTGTTTTTATGACCTGAAGGAATAGTAAAAAAAATTTATTGGTAGAAATTCATAGAAAGAACAGAAATAGAAAGAGTACATGAGTTGTAATATTGGTAGAAAGACCGGTAAAATTCTTACCGGTCTAAAAAATCAGTTTGTTTTTTTCTTTCATTTTTCTAGTAAAATACAATTTTTTTTATAAAAATAGATAGAGTATCTTAAAATTTAGATATAATAGAAACATTCTATCTATTTTTTGAAAACTTTTCATATTTTACTAAAAATATAATATAAGAATTCCCTCCATCTATACATCAGATTTTTAAAAAAAATAAAGTTTGGACCGGTAGAATTCCTATTGGTCTAAGCTTTTTGATTTTTTAGACCGGTAAAAATTTTACTGATCTTTCTACCAATATTACAACTCATGTACTCTTTATATTTCTCTCTCTTCTTTTTATTAATTTCTACCCATAAATTTTTTTTAGGAATAGTCATGCATGTATACTTCTTCTAGATTTTATTGAAGAAATGTGTTTTTTACGTTCATTTGGAACAAGTTCCATCCTAGGTTTGTGTCTACTGATAATAAAATTCTAACTGTACTTATCTTAGCTACTGGTGCAAATGTTTATTAGTAGTCAATACCATAAGTTTGGGTATACCCTTTGGCTACTAATCTAGCCTTATATCTTTTAACCGTACCATCACTATTGCATTTAATCTTGTACACTCATTTACATCCTACAGAGTTTTTTTTCTTTTGAATACATACTCCCTTAATTTGATAGGCGGTCGAGTCTGTTCGACCTTCTCAAGGTAATTTCTTCTTGGGTTGGCTCCTCATTTGATTCTTGGCCTGGATCCTCATTTGATTTTTGCCTGACTCTTCATTTGACTCGCTTTCCTCTTCATTTGGCTCTTCATTTAACTGTTTTTGTTAATTAATTTATTTTGTTTAGTATAAATTCAAGTGTTAAAAAAATAAAAAATATATTTATTACAATAACCTATGAATCTTTTTTTAACTAAATGAACTATTTTTTTTGTAAATTTAGAACATAAATGTATCACTTATGCGTTTGTCCTGTGTGAATTTAATTGATCTAAATATTTGCATCTTATTACATATAATATAATTGTAGATGTGCAATCCAGTGTTTTCTTGGACTGGCATTGCACGTAACTGGAGAGGCAACAACACGAGGGGGGGTGCTTTAACGCTTTGTCGTTTAGTATTGGATGCAGACTAACGTCTTTTTAATAGGAAAACAGCGTTAAAAAAAACACGAGTAGCCTTCAGCATGAAAACAGAGATACGCTAACTTTAAAAAGAATAATAAAATTTGCACATATTATTGTGTGAAGAAACTTAAACACCGTGTTGAATTACATTAAAATTCCAAAAACCATGTTAAAAAAAGTTCACGCCTATTAAATTATGGCAACTGGCAAAAAAGAGTAAAATGAAAAACAGGGGAAACAGAGGAATACAAAAAAATTAACACTCAGCAAGCAAACTTACAGACTAGAAACCAAACAAAAACAAACAAAAATTGAAAAATATCACACCAAATTCCGCATTAAATTGTCCTTTCATCAATTACAAATCACAATTATATCAATACTGAGCATGGAACATCCTTCCAATAACTTGAACCACCAAAGCTCCAACCATCATTGCCGTCGGCGACCCGTGAAGAAGAAAAGCATGCAGAAGCCACAAGACTGATCCAAGAATGAACAGCAAAAACCCCACAAAGATGTGCTCCGGATTAATTAATGGCGCTCCGACGGCCGACACCATAATTGAGGCGCCTGAAAACAGGAAGAAGAACGCACAGTGGCGCACCGACAATTGCAAGTGATTTGGCTCCTGCTCCTCGAACTCCGGGTCGTGTTGCTGGCGGTCCATGTCCCCTCTGCCTTGATTTGCCATTTTTCTCTTCTTCTTCTTTGGTACTGCAGTGCTACACTCACACGCAATTCTATGATTCTGTCTTATATTTTAATTTGGTACCTACTGTGTTCGTTGTTAATATACTGGGCTAGAGTCACATCATTATAATCTAACAACTTCCAAGTCAAAGAAAAGGGAAGGATATTCTGCTTCTACTTCTAAATCTCTGACTCTGACGGGAATTCAGAATAGGAAAGCAGTTTTTTCTCTGTTGCACATCCAGTGCATCAAATAAAAAAAAAACATCCAGTGCTATTATCTATGCAGCTAATAATTATCGGCGGTTATACGAGTCCAATGAAAATTCGTCACAATCTAAAAAGGATTTTGTTGATAAAATGGATGTTAAATATTTGCAAATAATTTTTCAGCTGATTTTTAAATCTAGAATTTAAGTATTTAACTTCTCGCGCAAATAATATTATTCTTATAACTAGATCAAAAACTGATTTATAATTAAAGTCTAAATAGATATTGAATCTATAATTTGTTAAAATAATGTCTTATTTTTTTTCAACTAATATTTAGTCTTTTGCAGGGTTCAACACTTCAATCAACGCACAATGTTCAGATTTGAGATACACATCATAGTATCATACACTTGGGTAGCCTATGCTAGTGTTCTAAATAATCCCAAGTGCACTTGTGTAACTATTCCATGAAAGTGACACAATTCTTGTTTATGCATTCATACGAGCCAACGAGGCAGGGGCGAATCTTGTTTGTGCATTGGAAAGATGGCTAAGCTATTTTAAAGGTTTTAAAATTAAATTTTTTTTATATAGTCCAGCTTCTTTTAATAAATATTAAATGTTTAGTTGTAGTTGAGAGAATTTGAATTTACATTCATTATATAGTGTATATTTTAAGAGAAAAGGTTTTGGTACCCAGCCTTTTGTACCCGGTTTGTACCCAACCTGATCCGTTCGACTAATTAACCGTAATTAACGGATTAACTGACTCGGTCCCCACCAATTAACGGATCTTTAATCCTTCTTCCCGATCTCCTCATTTCCTTTTTTGAATTTTCCTTTCCCGATCTCGTTCTTTCCTTTTCGGAGGCGATTCTCCTCTTCGCGCTTCCTCTTCTTCGCGATTCTCTTCGCGATTCCTGTTCTTCTTCGTGATTATCCTCTTCAGGCGGCGGGCTCTCTTCAGGCGGCGGGCTCTCTTCAGGCGGCGAGCTCTCTTCAGGCGGCGGGCATTATAATCGTGATTTCCTTGTTCAACCTTTTACGCGACGGAGTTTATCAGGCGGCGGAGTTTATCAGGCGGCGGACATTGAGTGAGTTTTTTGCTGATCTTTTTAATTTTCGTTCCTTCTTTTGATTTGAATTTATAATCGTGTTTTCCTTCGATTTCTTTGCTGATTTCCTGTAAAATAACACTGATCGCTCAAAATTACACTGATCGATCAAAATAACACTGATCGATCAAAATTACAAATCGATCGTTTTATTGCTGATTTCCTTATATTTGTCTGATCTGAGAAATTACTGTATTCGATGAAACGATCTATTAATTGCTGTATTCTGATTTGAGAAATTACTGTAAATTACTGATTTCCTGCTATTTGTCTGATTTGAGAATTATATTTCAGAATTTTACAGTATGTATGCAACAGTTTACAGGATATATTTAACAGCTTTGCAGGATAAACTTTTGATATTGGAGGATATTACTCTATAGGATATATTTAACAGTTTTACATTATATGTTTAACATTTTTACAGGATATATGTATTATTTTACAGGATATATGCAATTCTTTTGACATTTATGTTTTTATCTGAAATATCTTCATGTCTGCTTTGGTTATCTAAAATTGCAGTATTTATCTAGTAAGTTTACAGTATGTATGTAGTTTATTACAGGATGTCTATATACAGTTTATATACATTACTTTACAGGATATATTTCATAATTTTACAGGATATATACAACATTCTACAGGATATATTTAACAGCTTTACAGGATATATTTATTATATTGAAGGATATTAATCTATAGGATATATTGAACAGTTTTACAGGATGTAGTTGTTATTTTACAGGATATGTTGTTATCTGAAATATCTTCATGTCTGCTGTTGTTATTGTGTCTTACATTGTTTATTATTGATGTTTACAGTTTTTATGCAATGGAATTTGACTTGAATGAAGAGCTGGGAAGTGATATTTCTTTGGAAGTTGTAGAACATAGAGTTATACGTGAATGGGACTTGAATGCAGAACCAGAACAAGAGGTTTTGAATGTAGAACCAGAACCAGAAGTGATAGAGGGGTCAGGAGAGTCTGAGATTCATCAGTGGGATATGAATGCAGAACCAGAACCAGATGTAGTGTTAGATACAGTTGGACAGCAAACGGGAGAGTTAGAGGTTGGTGAAAAAACAGATAGTTATTGCTCCTAGTATTGGCGATGATTTTGTTCTGTTGAGGAAGCGCACGATTACTGGAAACTTTATGGTTTTCAGACTGGTTTTGGTGTGTGTAAGCGCACAAGTCACAAGAAGGGTGGTAATGTGGTTGCTTGCCGATTTCAATGCACTAAATTTAGAGAAAAGCGTGAAAAGGTTGAAGAAGGAGAGCCTTTTCCAGAGAGGCGGAGGCCTTCTGGAAACTCAAACTGCAAGGTTTTTCTGAAAATTAAATATTCTGAGTTGACTGGATCATGGCGAGTAAGCAAGTTGTTTTTGGAGCATAATCATGAACTTACTCCCGGTTCATCCTTTCTAATCCCGGCTTATCGGTATATTCCAAAGAGATTCAAAGATATGCTGGAATTTAACTCGGATCAAGGGTTGTCAACCGCCGACAACATTGAACTTGTGTTAAAAATGGCTGGTGGGTATTTTAAGGGTACGTTTACACGAAAGGACGCTCGAAACCACATTGACAAGTACAAGAGAGGCAAACTGAGGGCTCTTGGTGGACATGATGCTAATCTGCTAGCAGATTATTTTGAGAAGAAGCAATTATGTGATTCGAACTTTTGGTATACATACAAACATACGAATGATGCTCATTTATGGAATATCTTTTGGGCCGATGGACGTGGACGTGCAGCCTACAAATATTATCATGATGTTGTTGTTATGGATGCCACATATCTTACAAATAGGTAATTTTTTTTATTGATTTAAATTTCCAATATTTATCTAATAGTTGTAGAGGTCATATTAATCAGGTTTGAAGGTTATGTACAATATTTTGAAGGATATATTATACATTTTTACAGGATATGTGCAACATTTTATAGGGAAACTATGCATTGTTTTTCTTGTATTAATTTTTACGTTATATTTTTAACAGTTTTACAGTATATAAGCATTATTTTACAGGATATATTCAGTTGTCTTCATGGATCTATTTTTATCTGAATGTCTGATTTTACAGAACATATACAATTGTTTTACAGGTATGATATGGCGCTTGTTTTGTTTGTGGGTGTCAACCATCACTGGCAGACTGTAATTTTCGCTTGTGCTCTACTTGGAAGAGAGACTGAGGAGGACTACAAATGGTGCATGGAGAAGTTCGTCGCTTGCATGAACGGTGTCAAGCCTGGTGGTATCCTGACAGATCAGTGCCCAAGTATTGAGAAAGGCGTTCGGCATGTTTTGGGAGATGACACTGTCCATAGGTAATACTTTTACTGGATTCTTGCACTAGTTTTGTAGGATATATTAATTATTTTACAGGATTATGTTTCATAATTTTATAAGATGTAGGAGTTTTTTTACAGGATTCATGGTTTAGTTGTATAAGATATCTGAGTTATTTTACAATAATTATTTTCCTTAACCAAATAGGTACTGTGCTTGGCACATTCTTCATAAATTACCGAGTAAATTCGGTGGGCAAGATGATAAGGATGCTTTAACCTATTTGGTTAAGGCAACAGTATATGAAGCTAAAACCCCATTGGATTTTTGAAGAAAATTGGAGGAAGCTTATGGTGGAGATTGGATACGAAGATGCACCGTGGTTTAAAAGTATATTCAGACAAAGGCGTAAATGGGTGCCAGTTTTTTTGAATGACCGATTTTGGGCTGGCATGAATACCACCCAAAGGGTTGAGAGTATGAATGCCTTCTTTGATAATTATCTCCGATCAAAGGCAACACTTGCTGAATTCGTTGTCAATTTTGAATCTGGTTTGAGTAGGATTTGGGAGAGAGAGCATTTTATGGACCACAAGGACAAAACCACAACACCAGTGTTAATCTCAGATTTAGAATTTGAGAAGCAGTTCTGTAGTTTATACACAAATACCATATTTTATAGGTTTCAACATGAGGTCCGACAGTCTCTGAATTTGACTTGTGTTTTTAAACTGGAACTAGAAAACTCTACAAAGGTTTATGAGGTTGAAGATATTTTAGGAAATATATTTGAGGTACAGTACAAGGAGCAGTTGAAGGAAGTTTTTTGTATTTGCAAAAAATTTGAGGCCTCTGGTATTGTTTGCGCTCACTCGATCATGGTTTTGAAGCATGAGAAACAATTGCATGTTAATGATAAGTACATACTTGATCGATGGAGGAAGGACAAAATTCGGTTTGATTTGATTCCTGCTGTGTGTCCTGATGGTAGCAGTGTTGAAATTAATAGGTAACAATTCAATTTTTGAAGGATTCACTTACTATTTTTACAGTATTGGTTGATGTGGTTTTTTATTCTTATGTGAAATCATTTTTTCGACCTATATTATTTTTGTAGGAGGTATGATTTGACAAGGAAGATGAATCCAATAATTGAAGATTTCCTTAACTTTGGTTGTGTTAGTGATGACAAGGAAAATAAAGTTCTTAACGGGTTAGAAGATCTTCTAAACAAACTAAAAGGTTAACTTTCTGAATATTGCAAAACAATTTTTTTTTTGTGGTGTTGGTATTGTACTTCTTGATTATGTTCCTTATTTCATTTTTTGCTTGATTCAGGAGATGTTGTTTCTGGATCTTTAGTTGAACAAGTTGTAGATGGCACAAGTGCAAATGATAATGGCGGATCTGGAGGAAGGGCTTATAGAGGAAGGGCAAGTGGTGCATCAAGAGGAGAAGTACACGATGTTTCAACAGTCCCCAGAAAACGAGCCAGAGGTAGAGGGAAAGGTATTGCAACGAACTTTTGAAAGTATTTGTAGAAGTAATTTACAGGATTCATAGAAGTAATTTACAGGATTCATAGAAGTAATTTACAGGATTCATATCACTATAAGTATTTTACAGTATTTGTGAAGTAATTTACAGGATTCATAGAAGTAATTTACAGGATTCATATCACTATAATTTTTTTGACAGGCCAGCCTGTAATTGGTGAAACAAATGGTGATGTGACTTCAACTGTCACAACTACAGGAAGAGGTTATAATTTTATTATTTTGTATAGTTTTTTTGGCATGTTTATGCAGTATTGATTGTAAGATTTTATTGTATTTGTTGAAGTAATTTACTGGATAATCATAATTTATTACTTGGCATTCTACAGTGCTAATAAATGTTTTAAAGTATTGACTAGTCATTTTTACAGTATCTGTGCAAGTAATTTACATGATTGCAACTTTTGGAAATTTTTTTAACAGGCCAACCAGTGACTGGTGAAACAAATGGTGACACGATTATTGGTTATCCAATTACTCATGATTGGGATGCACTCATCGCTAGACTTGGTAGAAATGAACCTGTAATTCATGAAAGAAATGGGGAGTCAATGCCTGGTTCTATTGTCAGAGGTATTTATTAAGTTTTTTTCTGAAAGATTTTACCTTGTTAGTTGCCTATATTTACAGTATTTATTAATACAGGTGATGAAATTATTATGCAATCCTCTTCAAGTCATCACCAAGAATTGAATACCACTGCCAATGAAGTGTTAAATTCTGCACCATCGATAAATATATTACCACCGCAGAAATCAAAAAGGAAGGGACGACCACCGAAACATGCTTATAAGAACCCGATGGATGTACATGTGAAGAAGAATGGCACGCGATAAGTAGTATGGAATAAATAATTTTGTGAAGATATAAAGGAGTAATATAATGAAAAAAAAATTGTTTCTAATTTTTTCTTTTTCAGTGACCTTGCTTGTAAATACAATTTTTTTTTATGTTAGTAGAATCTGCTATGCTATTTTATTACATTATGTATAAATCAGGTGCGTAGGTTATGTACATTACTTTACAGGACATGCTTAACAGTTTTACGGGATATAGCTATTATTTTACAGGATATAAATAGTTGAAGATTTGTATATATTGGTAACATTGTCATGTTCTTTTTGAATGAATGAATCTGCTATGCTCTTTTTTGTGTACATGTTTAACAGTTTTACAGTGTTCTTTTTGAATGAATTTGGATACAGTTGTGTAAACAGTTAATCCAGAATAGTAATTGAAGTCATAATATAAACAGTTGGAATTACTTTTTTGAATTCTTTTATGAATTGTTTTATAGTATATGATATACACAATTATATTGATTTTATGAAAAAATTGTTATTATACAATAATTGGATTTATAACTTTTATACAATTAGAAACAGTTAATTCATAATCAAGTAAAATTAATCATAATATAAATAGGTGGAATTAATAAATTGGATTTATAACTTTTATACAATTAAATTACGAGATTATTCGATTAATTTACAGTGTTCTTTTTGAATGAATTTGTATACAGTTGTCTAAAGTTTAGTTTGAAATGGAGAAGATAAGTTGTGTGGACCCCAAATTATACAAATTTAAACACCAAATACTATACTTTGCGCCATTTCATTCGCACCATTTCATATGATCTAACTATATAACATTTCATATGATCAAACTATATAAGTATCCCCTAATGATAATCATTAATGATAATCATTAGTCGTGTCGTTTCATATTTCCGCCTGAATTCAGATCGCACCCGACTGCTCTCCGACTAAACCCCTAAACCCTACTCACTCTCTCACTCTCTCACTCCATCAGTCGAGTAAACCGCTCAACCCTACTCTCTCACTCTCTCACTCTCTCACTCCACCATTTCCGACTAAACCCTGCTCTCTCTCCTGCTCTCTCTCCGACTTAAGCATCGCACCATCGCACTCCACCATTTCTCTCTCAGTCAGCGAGATCGCACCATCGCACGAGTAAGCCTACTCTCTCTCAGTCGAACTGATCGCACCATCGCCGTTTCATACTCTCTCTCCGACTTAACCCTACTCTTTCTCAGTCACCGATCGATTTTCTTTCAATCGGTGTTTGTTCTCCGACTAAAGCCGTTGCTCTCAGTCACCGATCGCACTATCTGTCTTTGTTCTCATCTAAACCCCTCTCTCTCAGTCAGCTGTCTTTGTTCTCGATTGAACGAAATGAAGAAAAATACTAAAGGTAATGCATATTCTTTTTATTTTATTCAGATTGTGAGATTTTTTATTTGTTGATCTAATTTTTTTGATGTAAATTTCTTTGTCAGATGCATCGGAAAAAGGATGTGCAAGTCAGCAGTCTAACTCTTCCCAAGGTTAGGGTTATTCTTTTATTGTTGTTATTTTTACAGTATGTAGTATAAGTCTGACAATATTCACAAAGTTATTTTTTCAGTATTTGTTTTATTCATTCATCACAGTATTTACATATTTATTCACAGCATTTTGTCTAACACTTGGCAAGGTTAGGGTTATTCTTTTTATTTTCATCAGATCTGAAATATTTTGCTTTTTATAGTTGTTATTTTTGCAGTATGCAGTATTTCACAGTATTTTACATATTTGACAGTATTTCACAGTATTTTACAGACTTCGTCAGTAATTTTACAGTATTCACATGATTCTTTTACAGTATTTGTTTCATTCATATCATTCATCATTAATTCTGTATTTTACATAATTCACAACTAATTTCACAGTATTGACAACTAATTTCACAGTATTGACATACAATTTTACAGTATTCATAAGTATTTCACAGTATTTTACATATTTGACAGTATTTTACAGACTTCATCAGTAATTTGACAGTATTCACACGATTCTTTTTACAGTATTTGTTTCATTCATATCATTAATTCATTAATTCTGTATTTCACAGTATTCACAACTAATTTGACAGGTATTGACATACAATTTTACAGTATTCATAAGTATTTCATAGTATTTTACATATTTGACAGTATTTCACAGTATTTTACAGACTTCATCAGTAATTTGACAGTATTCACACGATTCTTTTACAGTATTTGTTTCATTCATATCATTCATCATTAATTCTGTATTTTACATTATTCACAACTAATTTCACAGTATTAACTGAGTTCTTTTTACAGTATTAACTGAGTTCTTTTACAGCTATGTTTGATTCATCATTATTTCATTAATTTCAGTATTTTGACATACTTCATAAGTAATTTCACAATTATTGACCTATACAATTTTACAGTATTCACACTATTGTTTTACAGTATTTGTTTCATTCATCATTCATCAGTCATTTCAGTATTTTACAGTATTCATAAGTAATTTTGCAGTGTTGACATACAATTTTACAATATTCATAAGTAATTTTACAGGATTGACAAGAGAATTTTACTTTGTTTTGCAGCCACTGGAAGAAAGAAGTTGGATAGGTATGGCATAGTCACCAACAAGTGTGTGTTGTGACCTTGCCATGACATTTATCCACACTAAAATTTTTCATAAACTCAATGTGGAACATCGCAAACTCCTGTTTGCCACACCCTTCCTCCATCTTTTTTGTCATACCCAAGAAAATGCAAGTGTCAAATGCTGTATTACAAAAGCATTTTAACCCGATACGACCATGCACAAGGTCATTTTCTTTTTAGAACCAGAAAAGTGCATTTCACGTCTGGAGCAGTGAGTCATTTCATGTGCTTGCCTTCGAGAGGCGACGTTGTGGACCTCAGTCAGACAAGGTCTTCAACATCAGCTCTTCGTGAAAAATACTTCCCAAAGAAATCACAAATCAGGAGGCAAGAGCTTGAAAAAGTAATTGAGGAACTTGTAAACAGTGAGAAATCAGACCCAAGAGATTTGGTATCTCTGTTGGTGCTGTATTTGTTTACAACTATTTTGTTTCCCAAACACGGCTGGGAGTGTCCCATTACATCTCTTCAGGTACGCAACATCTTCAAATATATTATCTAAAAAAGTCCAGTATTTATCTAGCAAGTTTATAGTATGTATGCAGTTTATTACAGGATATATGAATCAGGTGTGAAGGTTATGTACATTACTTTACAGGATATATTTGACAATTTTACAGAATATATGCTAAAGTTTACAGGATATATTAATTGTTTTTATTTTATTGTTTTTATAATTAATTGAAATATATTACACCATATGTCATTCAGGTACGCACAGCGTCTTGAAGATTTGAAAAAGTACAATTGGGGAGCAGCTGTTTACAACTTGTTGCATACGCACCTTGCCAATGCTGCTATGTGGTGCAAACTCCAAGAAGAGGGTGACACTGATATGACAGAGGAGGAAGGTGCAAGCCAGAAGGAGATGACAGAGACGAAGGAAACTGGCTATCTGCCAGGCTGTACTCTTGCCCTCATTGTAAGAAATGCATTAAACTATTCCAGGATTAGGTGTTGATTAGCATTAAACCATTATGTTAATATACTTAACAGTTTTGTAGGATATATGAGGTATTTTACAGGATTCATTGTCTAGTTTTATAAGATTTGTGAGTTATTTTACTGGATTCATGTCTTATTTTTATAAGATGTATTAGGTATTTTACAGGATTCATGTTTTAGTTTTATAAGATGTATGGAGTAATTTTACAGGATTAGGACTATTACATAATATACTTATATAAGATGTGTGAGGTATTTTACAGGATTCATGCCTTAGTTTTATAAGATGTATGCGTTATTTTTGATGGATTCATACGATGATTATATAAGATGTATGAGTTATTTTACAGGATTCATGCCTTATTTTTATAAGATGCATGAGTTATTTACAGGATACATGCTGTAGTTTTTTAAGATGTATGAGTTGTGAGTGTTTTCTTTAACTTTTTTTCTTTTTATTTAGGTGTGGTTTTACGAACAGACTTCGTTCGAAAAAATGAGGACTTCCACAGGACGCATTCCACGATATTTGGACTGGTACGAGGGCTTATCGAGTAAAGTAAAGAGGCCACATTTTGAGAGGCAGTTGTTTCACATATCACAAGCGAATGTAAGAGAAGATCCAGTACCATATTTTGTTGCGGAGGAACAATTAAGGGAGAAAGGTTTTTATCGCTGCGAATTTCTTGGAATATGTTTGTGATGCTCAGAAGTTGCAAAGTGTTTTGAATACCCCGACTTATGATATGCTGGCAGAATTCACTCCGGTTCTGATGAAATTTGGGGTTGTCCCGTGCTCCTTTTTGAAAGATCAATTCAGAGATCTGAATCCAAAAATTGTTTATGTTGTCCCAAGTTTTCCCAAACTTGATGATATCGAACCAGAAATTATGGAAAACGATCATACAA
Organism: Carex kokanica; assembly: GCA_025461125.1. Classification (NCBI taxonomy): domain Eukaryota; kingdom Viridiplantae; phylum Streptophyta; class Magnoliopsida; order Poales; family Cyperaceae; genus Carex; species Carex kokanica. Next base: position 4,857 of record JAJGRX010001448.1, on the reverse strand, counting down.
GAAAGTGATGAAATAGTGCTGAGGTATTCTGCAAAGAAGCTTGCAGAGAAGAAGATGTTCGACGATCAATGTAAGTTTTACTTTATGTACTACCTATATTTACAGGATTCACTTTGTTATTATACAGTATACATATTGATTTTAAAGTTATAATTAATCTCGATATTTAAATGTTTGTTTTGTTTATTCTACAGCTAAAAGGAAGAAGTTGGATTTTAGTAGTACTCCCCTCAGGTGAAAAAGCGATCCAAGAGAAGCCATGATACAAGCCAACCATCATTTAGCTTGGGAATTGGACTTACACAGTCCCAAAGTACGCCAGAGGTTGAGGAACCTAAAGATGAATCTGACAATAAGGAGAATTTGGGGAAAACTGACAAAGATGAAGACGCTGCAATTGTACGAGATGATGATAGTGAAGATGACGAGGAGACTGAAACAGATGAAGAGATGAAAGAGCAAGAAGGAGATACTGACAAGGAGAAAGAGACCGAGGAGATGAAGATATGAAAGAGCAAGAGGGAGATAGTGACGAGGAAGAGACCAAAGGAGATGATGAGAAGAAAGTGCAAGAGGAGACCGAACCAGATGATGCACTGAGAAGGTTTTTATTATGTTATTTTGTTTTATTAACCTAGAAGTTCTACATTATTTATACTTTTGTTTTACATTATTTAACTTTTGAAGTACAGTATTCATATAGTAATTTTACAGTATTCCGTTTTTTTACCCAACCTGATCCGTTCGACTAATTAACTGTAAGTAACTAATTAACTGTCTCGGTCCAGTAGAATACAGTAGTGTACGGGTTGGAAGAAATAGAAGCAGAAAATTATCCGTCGTGCTAAAATGGGACTAGAGCAACCGCAGCAGGTTTTTATTCTGAATTTTTTTTGTATTATTTTTTTTGTAGTGTGTTTTAAAGTTGAAACATACTTCTTTTTCCAGTATTCATATGTTGTTTTTATAATATTCACAGAGGTGTTTACAGTATTGAGAGGATCATTTTTATACAATTTCGTTTCAGGATGAACTAGAGAGCAAGTTGCATGACATACGAGAAGGAATTGAAGGAGGAGAAGATGAGGTTTTTATTCTGATTTTTCTTTTTATTATTTATTTATATTATGTTTCACAGTTGTAACATAGTTATTTTACCAGTATACAATAAGTTGGTTTATAATATACACAGGCTTTTTTACAGTATTGACATAATGCACAGAGTAGTTTTAACAGTATTTTACATTATTTTTTTTTACATATTTGACAGTATTTCACAGAATTTAACAGACTTCATCAGTAATTTTACAGTATTAACTGAGTTCTTTTACAGTATTGTTTGATTCATCATTATTTCTTAATTTCAGTATTTTGCATACTTCATAAGTAATTTCACAGTATTGATCTACAATTTTACAGTATTCACACTATTGTTTTACAGTATTTGTTTCATTCATCATTCATCAGTCATTTCAGTATTTTACAGTATTCATAAGTAATTTTTGCAGTGTTGACATTCAATTTTACAGTATTCATAAGTAAAATGTACAATTATATAATAACTGTGATTGTACAAGTATCTATGTAGTCATTTTACAATGTTTACTTGTTTTATTTAAATAGGTTGTACGAAAACTTTTTGAAATCCGTGACAGCAAGAGTAGCCAAGAAGCCAACGAGGAAGATGAAGTAACACATCTAGCAAACTCTGGTGTTTGAAGATGTGTGCAGAAAATCAGTACTTGAATACAAAGAAGAGCAACTTGTGAAAAAAAGAGAGGAGTGTGAGGAAGAAGAAGCAGCAGAAAGTACTGCTGAGGTAGTGGAGCCCAAAAAAGTTATCATGAAGGGAAAAACCAGTTGCTTGTAGGAAAGGGAAGGGGAGAAAACCACCTCCAAAAACCAAAAAAAATGTGGGACACACCTCCCCAAGGGTCATGCTACCAACGAAGAGAACTGAGAATGAATCACTAGCTCTCTTACAAGATTTTATTGTTGACAAGACATACAAAGTTCCCTTGACTTGGGATTATACTTGGGAAGAGTTTAAATCATTAATTCCTCATATAGAAAACTGCAGACCTGCAAAAGAAGTCCCATTCAGTACTGATGTTACCCAGTGGAGTCACGAGAACAGTTTGTTCTATGATGGAGGTGACACAGCTGCTGAAAAGCCTCCAATGATAAAACGATATGGGTATAAACATCGGGAGAAGCTGTCTATTGAAGTCATCCGAATATTGGATGATTGGTGGGTGGAAGTGAAAAATAAGAGGCTGATAAACAATGAAGAAGCCTTCTGCCACAAACCAGGAAACTTCCATTGCAGAATGTCAGCACTAAAAGAGTTGATGAATCCTGAGCTGCCAGTTAGCAGTGAGGTATGATTTCTACAATATTGAACATTATTTACTTTATAGTTTTATAGGATATGCAGCATTTTCAGATTTTATTAAATGTAAATTATTTTACATGATGTACATAGCATTTTTATAGGATACAACTGTTAAATTTATTTTACTGATTATGATTGATTTTGCAGCTCATTGATACTGTCCTGTCCGTAATGCAACACGAGACTCCTGTGAATCACCCATGGTTTTTCATCTCACCTTATCTATCCGTAAGTTATTATGTACTTTTATATATTATGAATTCAATGTTCAGACTTGAAATGTTGAAATAGTTCAGTAATATTTTACATGATTCATACAAAAAATTTGTAAGATGTATGGGTTATTTTACAGGATTCATACAAAAGTTGTACAAGATGTATGGGTTATTGTACAGGATTCATTTAAAAATTTTATAAGATGTATGATTTATTTAACAGGATTCATACAATATTTTTATAAGATGTATGAGTTATTTTACAGGATTGATTCAATAGTTTTATAAGTTTTATGAGTTTCTTTACAGGATTCATTCAAAAGTTTTATAAGATGTATGAGTTATTTTACAGGATTCATACAATAGTTTTATAAGTTTTTTGAGTTATTTTTATTAGATGTATCAGTAATATTTTAATGTTTTATTTTTGTCTATTGCAGATTCTGATGCATATGCACGATGAAAAATCAGCATTACAGTCCCTTCCACAGCTGTTTGGGCCTCAATTTGAGCGCATCAAATGGCTGTTCATTCCTGTTTGCAAGAAAAACCATTGGGTGCTTTTTGCAGTCGATCTTCATAATGTTCAGATGCATTACTACACTTCTCTTAATGTTGAATACATGCAATACCATTGGCACACGATGAGATGGCTTAAAGATTTTCTTAGCTGGAGGACTTGTGAGTATTCTTCAACTATTTAGAGGATTTTACAGTATTCTTCAACTATTTTTCATTATTCTGCCACTGACTTAGTGGATTTTCTGTTGAAATGCATTAAACTATTAAATAATATACTTACCAGTCTTGTAGGATAAATGAGTTAGTTTACAGCATTCATACCATAGTTTTATATGATGTATGAGTTATTTTACAGGATTCCTTAAATAGTTTTATAAGATGTTTGAGTTATTTTACAGGATTCATACAAAATTTTTAAAAGATGTATGAGTTATTTTACAGGATTCATAAAATAGTTTTATAAGATGTATGGGTTATTTTACAGGATTCCTACAAAGGTTTGATAAGTTGTATGAGTTATTTTACAGGATTTGTACAAAAGTTTGATAAGTTTGATAAGTTGTTTGATAAGTTGTATGAGTTATTTTACAGGATTCTGCCACTGACTTAGTGGATTTTCTGTTGAAATGCATTAAACTATTAAATAATATACTTACCAGTCTTGTAGGATAAATGAGTTAGTTTACAGCATTCATACCATAGTTTTATATGATGTATGAGTTATTTTACAGGATTCCTTAAATAGTTTTAGAAGATGTATGAGTTAGTTTACAGCACTCATAACATAGTATATGATGTATGAGTTATTTTATAGGATTCATAAAATAGTTTTATAAGATGTATGGGTTATTTTACAGGATTCCTACAAAAGTTTGATAAGTTGTATGATAAGTTTGATAAGTTGGTTAAAGTGATGATAAGTTTGAGTTTGATAGTTTGATAAGTTTGATAAGTTTGATAAGTTGTATGATAAGTTTGATAAGTTGGATTCCTACAAAAGTTTGATAAGTTGGTTAAAGTGCTGAAATTGGTTACATGAGTTATTTTACAGGATTCATACAAAATTTTTATAAGATGTATGTGTTATTTTACAGGATTCATTACATACTTCAAGTTATTAAAGATGTTGATATCATTTTTTTCTTTCAGGTAACGCTGCATGGAAGGATATTGGCATTATTGAGCAGAAGTGCCCACAGCAGGCACCAGGATCGATGGATTGTGCAATTTTCGTGCTGCGTTATGTGTATAATCTGATCACTGAGACGCCAATGAACTTTACACAGGTAATTTTATGATGTAATATTTTAGTTTGAAATACCCGTAAGCTTCCATTACATATTTCCTGATATTACATATTATGTAAAGAGGGTAGTGTATTCATAGTATTTTACATACTTCATTTGTAATTTCACAGTTTTTGACATACCATTTCACAGTATTAACACAGTTCTTTTACAGTATTGTTTGATTCATCATTATTCATTAATTTCAGTATTTTACTTACTTTGTAAGTAATTTCACAGTATTGATATACAATTTTACAGTATTCACACTGTTATTTTGCAGTATTGGTTTCATTCATCGTTCATCATTAATTTCACAGTATTCACATACAATTTTACAGTATTCACTGTGTTGTTTAACAGTATTGCATAAATCTAAATCCCTTGCAAAATCTTTTTTTTTGTAGGATGACATTTCCAAGGAACGTGTCGTTCTCGC